>CAMRHE010000212.1:0-710948 GCA_947044405.1 Leptodactylus fallax
AGGAACAAGTGGCTCTTAGACTCCCCCAGACATAACATGTCTGTCTCAGCAGCTCTGCTCACATCTCTCCCCCCAGCAGCTCTGCCTCACATGTGTCTGACTCACTGTATTTACAAAACAAAACTTGCACTAAATGCCTGGGGTCTCTGAAGCCAAACTGCAGGGGCAAAGAAGCCAGATACATTATATACTAGTAGAAATGGCAGTTCCCTACACTCTCCCTCTGGTGAAATCTTTACGTCACGTCAAAGACATACAAAGTCATAGTATACAGTCAACATTACCAATGACAATATCAATATGGTTGCTTTTGCATTTACAGAGTCACAACAGGTTAATAGGTATACATGCCAGCAGGAGCGAAAATTGGTAACATATTGACCAAAGTGGACACTGCACCCACCCAAGCATGGTATAAATGAGGCTGAGTAGTAAATCTGGGGTCCCCCAAACTATCATATGTCAGCATAGGTGGAGGGTGTCTAATTCTCTCTCCTCTCCGTACCTCTCTCTGAGGTAAACTAGCATGTCCAGGCCCTAAAATAGGGTTGTCTGCCCTGGGGGGGGGTGGGGTGGGTGGGGTGGGGGGGTTTAACCCCCCCTCTTTTGTAGACCCAAATCTTGGTACGACTTTTGGTTTTTGGTTTTTTGTCCCCCCCCCTAAAGAAAAAAAATGGTTTATTTGGGAACTTTGGGAGCCCCAACCCATTCCCCCCCGGGGTTTTTAGGAAGGTGGGTGGAAAATGGGCTTAAGGGTTGTGGAGAACGGGGGGCCCAGCCCTCTTTGAAAATAACCAAACCAATAATTTGAGAAAAAAAAAAAAAAAAATTTTTTCCCCAACTTCTTTCCCTCCCCGGCCCGTCCTTTTATCTAGTAGACTGGTATTCCAGGCAACCGATCTACCACTGTAAAGAGTTCACTCCGCCATCGATCAGCCAGCTTATGTTTTGCAGATGCTCCCAAATTCCGTAGCAGAACATGGTCCCCAGGGTTCAATTCTCGGTATCTTACTCGAAGATCAAATCTCCTTTTATTTCCTTCATTCACTTTGGCCGCATTTTCCTCAGCCAGCTGATAAGCACTCTTAAGCGTTTCTTTCAAACGTGCCACGTATCGGTAATGATCTCGATGACTGATACCATCGGTAGAGACTCCCAACAAGATGTCAATAGGTAGCCTAGGCTCTCTTCCAAACATCAGAAAGTATGGTGAATATCCTGTGCTCTCGTGCCTTGTACTATTATAGGCATGCACCATAGCCTCCACTTTTCGACTCCAGGATCGCTTATCCTCAATTCGTAAGGTACCAAGCATATCAAGTAAAGTCCTGTTAAATCTTTCAGGAAGGGCATCTCCCTCTGGATGGTAAGGCGTCGTCCGACTTTTGCGGATGTTCAACAACTGAAGTAACTCTTTGATCAGGTTACTCTCAAAATCCCGGCCTTGATCAGAATGCAACCGGTGTGGTAAGCCATAATGGATAAAATACTTTTCCCAAAGCACTCTTGCAACAGTGACTGCTTTTTGATCCTTAGTCGGAAAGGCTTGAGCATATCGTGTGAAGTGATCAGTCACCACCAATACATTTCCAAATCCTCTGGAGTCGTTGTCAATACAAAGGAAGTCTATGCAGACAAGATCCATGGGGCCCGAACTCTTCAAGTGTCCCATGAAGGCCGCTCGAACCGGGACAGTCTTCCTCTGCAAACATCTGCGACAGCACCTACACAGACGAGTCACGGTATCTCTCATTTTGGGCCAGTAGAATCGGTCTTGTATTAGGCCATAAGTCTTCTCAGGTCCCAAATGACCATGATAATCATGCAGACTTCGGAAAATCATCTTCTGAAAGCAGCTTGGAATAACTAGTTGGCGCCTTCCAGGGTGATCATGATACAGCACCACACGATAAAGTAGGCCATTGTCTATTTCAAACTTCTCCCAATCTCGTAGAAGTTGACTGCATTCAGAGGGTAGGGATGTCTTTAACATTTCTCTGTCTTGAGAACTCACTGCTTGATAAAGAGGTCCAATTAAAGGATCAGTCTTTTGACTCCAGATCATTCGCTTTGAAGATATAGAACAACTCTCAAAGGATCCTAAAGCGGCAGGGTAGGCAAACATGTCTGGTACAGCTTCGGGACCTCCCCCAATAGAGTCAATAAGCCGAGTTTCAGAAAAGGCTACTCGGTCTTCAACTACAGCAGCCATGGCACACAAAGCTCCTACTCCAGGACTTGGCACTTCTTCCCATTCATCCACTACTTCCGGACTAGGTAATCCAGGCCGTCTTGATAGAGCATCTGCCCCAATGTTCTTAGGCCCCGATTTATACTTGAGTGTGAATTGGTAGTTGGATAAAGCTGCCAACCAGCTATGTCCTGTAGCATCGAGCTTAGCGGTTGACAAAACGTATGTCAGTGGATTGTTGTCTGTTCTTACTTCAAACGTGGCTCCGTATAAATAGTCATGTAATTTATCAACAATGGCCCACTTGAGCGCCAAAAACTCCAATTTATGTACTGGATAATTTTTCTCGCTGGGAGAAAGACTTCGACTTATGAAAGCTATGGGCCGTAACCCGGCCGGGTATTCTTGGTGCAGCACGCCACCTAATCCTTCAAAGCTGGCATCTACATGTAGCACATATGGCTTCTGTGCATCAGCATAAGCCAGAACGGGAGCTTCTGTCAATTTCTTCTTCAACAACTTAAATGCTTCTTCACAATCCGCAGTCCACCTATCGCCAAAAAGGCTTTTGGAAGACCCTTTCTTCTTTCCCGGATCTCCTGCATCACTCTTCAACAGGTCGAGGAGGGCTCGAGCAATTTTTGAATATCCTTCCACAAATCGTCGATAGAATCCACAAAAGCCCAAGAAAGATTGCAACTCCGTAATATTTTGCGGTCGGGGCCAATTCACCACAGCTTCAATCTTACCAGGATCGGTAGCAACTCCTTCAGCAGAAACAATATGACCTACATAAGTGACCGAAGATCTACAAAATTTGCATTTGTCAGCCGACAACTTCAGCCCCTCTTCTTTTAAGCGATGGAGTACTCTCATGAGTCGTTCTTCATGTTCTTCCAGCGTCTTTCCAAACACAATAATGTCATCAAGATATACAAGGCATTCCCGGGGCACTAAATCACCTAACACTCTTTCCATCAACCTTTGGAACGTTGCTGGCGCACCTTTTGTACCTTGCGGCATACGAGTGAACTGAAAGAAACCCAAGGGGCATATGAAGGCTGTCTTTTCCTGATCCTCAGGTGCCATTGGGACTTGATAGTATCCCGATCTTAGGTCCAGCACTGTGAACCAACAGTTTCCATTCAGAGCTTCCAGAGCTTCTTCAATTCTCGGCAGTGTATACTGATCAGGTAAGGTTCTCCGGTTCAGAGTTCTGTAATCCACATATAGGCGAATTGCTCCAGATTTTTTTCTTACCACCACAATAGGTGAGGCATAGGGGCTCTTACTGTCCACAATGATCCCCTGACCTTTCATTTGCTGTAGAGTCTGTCTTAACTCATCAACATCCTTTGGAGCAACTCTCCGTGGTCGCTCCCGGAAGGGAGTAGAATCGGTCAATCGGAAAGTGTGTTGAGCACTTTTAGCACAACCTACATCCATATCATCCATGGAGAACACTTCCGATAATTCAGACAACTTCTGTGTCAGTCGCTGATTCCAGGCCTCTGGTAAATGTGGATCACTCAAGTCAAGATTGAGATTAGGGATTGCATCTCGGATTTGAATCCTGCACACTTCAGCATATGGATTTACTCCAAGCACAGGGTAGCAGTGGGCCACATTCTGGTATGGTCCAATTACAATCGGATGCGGTGAACAGTTCCTCACTGTCACACAGGTAGATAACTCCACTTTATTTCTCCAGTCCTTTCTCTCTGGGATCACCATCCAGCCATTCTGGTTAATCATTTCTTCAGGGGTTTCCATAAGGACATAACTCCCCCCTTCAAGCAAATCGGGAGCAATGCTGGAGGCTACTCTCAGAACTCTCTCCCCGCCGGCAGGAACTTCCACGGTTCTCTCACCGATATGATATACCATTCCATGTCGATAGCCAGTAGACAGGGCATCACAGAGTTCTCTAAGATCAGAAGATATATTCACCGGCTGAGCTGCAGGGTTCCAATCTCTTCCAAGAAACTTCTGAAAAGCATAATGCACTGCGGGACAATTAGTGCCAAGTATCACAGGAGCTGCACAAGAATCCCCTGTATCAGGACAGACAAGAGCCGTAATCTTCATGGGAGCGACACTCTGATCTTCTAATTCAGGGACAGCTATAACTACTTGTAGGCTGCCATCTACAGGATATGATCCTGAATTAAGCCCCCACAATTTCATTTGTCCTGTAGACTGAAGAGGTATATCCCTCAGATACTTTTGGTAGAACGAGCGATAAATCAGGGTCACTTGAGATCCTGTATCAAACAGGGCAGGAGCGGCATGACCATTGACAGTGACTTTGACAACGGACCTGGAGCCCGCGATAGCGCCTCTGGTATTTACTCGGCCCGCCTTCCTTTGGTGTCTTTGATTCTGAATAGAGAAGACAGCACTGTGTCCCAATCCCTCACTGTCCTCCGTACACTGTCTGGCAGTATGGCCCGTCTGACCACATTTATAACAGGTTCTAGCATCCTTCCTCCGTTGAGTGGCAGTGGGTGGAGTGGCGGACTGTCTAAGTTCTGACCGCTCCGCTGGTTTGTCCTTGTTTGAATTAGGAACAACATCTTCTTTAGAGATGCTTTTCGCTTTCTTAGGGGTACTAAAACTAATGTCAGCTTCTTGTTTCTTCACTAACTTCATTAAGTCAGGAAATGGAAGGACTCTATCAGATAGTAAGACCTTGAGTACTTGAGCAAGAGGATGATGAGGTTGTAACCCTCTCACCAACTGACTGGTTCTCATAGCGTCTACCTCTGAAGTAGATATAGCTGCGTGGTACACCAGACGTGAAAGAAGTAGCTGTAAACGGTTAATAAAAGTAGAGACATTTTCCCCTTCTTTTTGACGAACCATTCGGTAATCAGCAACCATCTGGGCAAGGTCATAGTATGGCTCAAAGTGATCAGACAGTACTTGTATATAGTCCAATGCACTCACTCCTTCATGAGAGTCTCTGTACAAGCGGATCAATTCTGCAGCAGGAGACCGCAAACTTTCACTGATACGCTGCCGCTTGCCTTCTTCAGAGCAAGACCATTCCTTCAGGCATTGGAGAGTATGTTCTTTCCATATCTCAAAGTTTTCCTCCCCTTGTGGTACTGGGACATTACCAGAGAATACTTTTAGTTTCTTGTAGTGAGTGGCCTGCAGGCCCTGAGCTAACATTTCAGTCAGCCTGGCTAAAGTGCTAATAGCACTGTCACTAGAGGAACTGCTAGCGACGGCCATACTGGGGGGGGTAACTGGCTGAGCGGGGTTCTTCCTTTACCTGAACCAGGGGAGGAACAGGCGGTCGGTAATCCCATGTAGTAGCTAGTGGGAGGTTCCCCTCTGAGCTATATCGCTTCTCCATATCAATGACTATTCCCACTTCTAAATCTCAGCAGTGCCTCCAAATGTAGCCCTATTTGGGGGGGGTATGAGTATTATCCCTCCCGCAACAGACTCTGGCGCTGACCTGTGTGTATAATGGGACCTGAAGCCTTCGCTGAAGGGAAGAGTGGGAACATATATGAAATATATCAGTGCCTCCACCCAGGATAGAGCCTCTGTATTACAGGGAGGATCTCTTCCTGGGACTTACCCATGAAGTACAGTTAGTAGCCTTAACAAGGATCACTGTACTAATCTCACAGTCTGAAGAATACATACAGATACCACATAAGGTTATAACAGTAGCTTTATAAGAATCAACAGGGTAATAATACATACATAAAATATACTCAGAACACAGCAATACTACAACAACCAGCAAGTCCTCAACCGTCTTAGGTTATATACCCGGGTATATATATAGATATATAGCAAGAGTCCAGTGCACAATACCTCCAGGCAACAGAAGAGATGCAGGGGCCTCTGTGGATGACTGTGGATCCTCGGATTCTTCCAGGAGATGACAGACAGCCGATCAGGAGATGATGATGATGATGGTGAGATTCTTCACAGGCAGCAAACAGGGCGACGGTGACGGCAGTAGATGCAGGCCTGACTACCCTAACACTGAGTCCTTAACCTGCCAGCTAAACTACTAGTGCCACCGGGCCTCTAACTAGCTAGTTGGCCTTCGGAAGCCTAACCTATCACTGCCCTGAACTATATATATATATGGATCCCTAACTATGGTTACTAGCTAGGTCCTGTGAGTATATAGGGGGTAACACATACCTAACTATATACTGTGAAGTAAATAGGAACAAGTGGCTCTTAGACTCCCCCAGACATAACATGTCTGTCTCAGCAGCTCTGCTCACATCTCTCCCCCCAGCAGCTCTGCCTCACATGTGTCTGACTCACTGTATTTACAAAACAAAACTTGCACTAAATGCCTGGGGTCTCTGAAGCCAAACTGCAGGGGCAAAGAAGCCAGATACATTATATACTAGTAGAAATGGCAGTTCCCTACAAGGGTTTCTAAAATTTAAGTATAAAAGCACAGGTCCTTGGCGCCTGTGACCCCTTCACTATTTACATTGCACACCATCTGTTTTATATGCCGTAGTCCCTTCGAACAGCTGATCAGCAGTGGTCCCTGATCTCTTATTAATGACCTATCCTGAGGATAGATCATCAATAGGGATGGGAAAACCTCCCAAGATTTTTTTTTTTTTTGGGTGGCTTGGATCCCTGATTAGTTTCTGGGCAAAGTTCGGTACGAACCGGAAGTGAAATTATTACACTGGGGGGTCTCTTCAGACCCCAGTCTTATCATGACGTTATGGCTCTCGGCGTGCCCATGTCACCACTGTGGTCCAACCACAGGCCTCAACGGTGACTCCGGGTGTGTGATGTCACCAGGAGAGTGCTGGATACCGGGGAGGCCCAAAAGAGGTGAGGGAAGGTGCGTATAAATAAATATTTTTTAAATAATTTTTTTGTACATATTTTTGTATATGTAAGGTGACTATAAATATTGCAAGAAGGTGACAGTCAGAGTGCTGGAGTCCCGGTATATCTCCCCCAAATTTCTGAAATATGTGTGGTCCAGTACATGTTTTGAATAGGCCTCAGCCCAGGTGTAGGTCCCAGTCTGCAGAGCCTGGACTTCAGGGCAGATCCTGGGAGTGAGAGGAGGCGTCTGGGTCTGTCCTGAAAACACTGAGAGTCTGGTGAGACCAAACTGTGTTAATTTGTTTGTTCATGTGGCTGGAAGTAAGCCACACATACAGTTAGTTTTTGTTACTGTTTCGTTTAGCACTCAAACGAGCAGGGTTTTGTTTCTTTCTGTTTTACCTGAAGTTAAGGCTCTTTTTTATTTGGCTTATTTAGTACTTGAACTGAAGGATTATTTACTTTGCTGTTTTTTTTAAATAAACCTATATATATATATTTTTTTTCCATTTTAATTCATCCGAGACAAATCCCAAATTGTTCAGTTTTGTTAAAAACCAAACAATTTGGTATATTCGGGTCAAACCCAGTTCGTTCCGACGCAGTTTGTCCATCTCTAATAATCAATAAAAGGAACTTGAATAACCCTTTAGGCTGGAGCCCCACGTCCCAAGTCCCTACAAAGTGGATGGGATTCTAGCGAATCCTATCCACACATTGCAGAAAAATACCCGCAGTGGAAATGCTGCGATTTCCAAATCTGTCGTGTTTTTGGAAATCAATAGCTTGTCAATTATACCTACGGAAATGCTGGTGTTTTCCCTATAGGTATAATTGAAGCAGAAAGTCAGCTGAGGAAAACTCTGCGGGCTTTCTGTAAAAATCTCTATGGGGAAAACCGTTATGCGTTTCCACTGCACTATGTGGGGCCTTAGCCTTAAAGTGGTTATCCACCATTTAAAGATTGATGGCCTATCATTAAGATAAGCCATTAATTTTAGATTGGTGGGGTCTGACTGTTAGGATCAGCTGTTTCCCAGAGCAAGCAGCTCCCAGTATTGTTTACATGTCGGGAGCTGTACTGTTCATACATTATATTCTTAATAAATGCAGTTGTGGGTACTATAGTTATATAGTATACGCTGTAGGGATGGTAAAGGTAGGGCGCCCGGTCAAAGTTTGCATCAGGCCCTACAAGACTTTAGTTATGCGATGTTTTTAGAACAAGAATATTGTCATGCTGTAACAGGAAAGAGTTGTTCCATAAATATACGTACAAACATACGTATATAAGTACAAAGGTTTGCTCAGTTTTGATCAGCAATGAAGCTGTGCTTGCTGTCATCCAATTACAAACATAACAATATCAAAATACAAAATTTTCATTTTTGTTTTTTCCTCTCCATATTTCAAGAGCCATAACTTTTTGCGGGACTAGGCGTAGTGTTTATTGGTGCCATTAGGGGTACATAGAACTTTTGGATAACTTTTTTTAATTGCTTGAAATGGTCAGAACAGAGGCCATAGAACGCTGATTTGTATTGTGTTGCATTTAATATGGCATTCCCCATACGGGATAAATACTTTTATATCTTTTAATAGGTCAGACATTTTCAATACGAAATGTGTTTATGTTTCAGTTATTTATTTTTTATATTTAAAATTGAATACATTTTTTACTTTTGGTCACCCTAGTGGGTTTAAACCTGCAGTCTTTTAATTGCTCATATAACATACACGCAATACTTCTGTACTGCAGTATATTGTGTATATACTTCACTTGTGTTATACCCTGCCTGCTGTGGGATTCGGTAATTTTAGTTTTTTTTTTTTTCTTTACTTTTACACGACTAAACATTCTTTTTGGAAAATGTTTTGTTGTCTCTGCTTTGTAAGACCACTTAATGTTTTTACTTTTCCATCCAAGGAGTTGTGTGAGGGCTTGTTCACAATAACTTGTAGCTTTCATTTCTGTGACTTTGGGGTACATAAGACTTTTCATTGCATTTTTTTGGGAAGGGTGAAAATAGCAATTTTTCCTTTGTTCTACAGTGTATATATTTTATAGTGCTTGTCCTACATGATAAATAATGTGCTTACTTCATTGCATGGGTTGTTAAAGATGGAGCGATACCATTTTGTTTGTTTATTTTTCTTAAAAGAAATGGCAAAAAAACTTCTAAATGTATTTTTACATACCACTAATATCCCTTAATGCCCCGAACCAATATAATGCCCCATTAATGCCTTCCTACCACCCCCACACAGTATAATGCCTGCAGTGTCCCCACACAGTTTAAAGCCCCCTTAACAACATACACAAAACAATGCCACCCTTACTGCCCCACACAGCATAATAACACTTAGTACTCCCTACAGAGTATAATTCCTCTCAGTGCCCACACAGTAATATGCCCCTTTGTGCCTCCACACGTTATAATGCCTGCTTAGTGCCTCCCAAAAAATATTATGTACCCCTAGTCCTTTCCATACAGTACTATGCCCCCTTAGTGTCCCCCATAAATGTAGTGCCTTTAAAAAATATTCATCTCAGCAGTCTGCAGATCTCCTCTTGACTCTGCTAGCAAGACTGTGTCACTGCACCTTGTCTGCCTGCATTACACCGCAGATGGCTTGTGTCACAGAGTAAATAGTGGAATAGGGACACAGATACAATTGAAATAAGAGCACACTGCTGGTCAGCCAGGACAACATGCAAATACTAAGACTGTCTTACTGGATCCAGGATGATTGGGAGGCATACTTTTACTGAAAAGGGAATTTTGGTTGCACCCCCCCCCTCCCAGCCCACCTTCTAAACTGTTTTTTTGTACATGTTACAAAAAGTGTCAGAAGAGATTGGGAAATATATTGTAAGAGGTAAATACTGCGTTTTTGCAAGCAGTTATTGTATTGTATTGTGAATCTGCCCCAATGTGCCCATTGCATGTATAGGCAGTCACTGACAGAGATGGTCATTGACAACTGTAGTGAAGAAGACTTCTGAAAATGGAGAATTGAGAATCTGAGGGTAAATGCATTGCAGCATGGCACAAGGTATTTTATTGTTACTTTATTGTGGCACATTGCAACATCTCTTTTCTCTGCCAAGCAGCCACTGTAGTCAGATTACAGGGAGTGAGTGACTCACGTATTTGCACTAGCAGGTAATTTAGTTCTATTATTGTCTGCTGCAAAGTCTTCAATTGTCAGAACTCAGAAGGACAGAGGAACAGGAAGGGCAGCATTGTGGCAAGGAGGCAGTGAATATGACAGCTAGTCTACTTCTCTGTGCAGAAGTCTTGTGGAGTGGTTGCCATTAATTCTTTTGTAAGGCTGTTCCATTCCTTTTCACTATAAATCATGTTCTAGCTCAGTGGACTGCACGCCAGATACTACTGACTACCAATCCAAATCCAGCATGCTCTCACCTCCTGCAATGATCAGTGCCTGCAGACCACTGTTCTTCTCAAAGCCTACCGATCATTCTAAATAAAACATAATATAACATAGGACCTTTTATTCTGCCGTCCCCTTTAACTATTGCCGCATTGACTATCCAATGTTTATGCTGCCTATTGTATGTAAAAATAATAAATGGATATAATAAAAACTCTATACCTAATACCGAGATTTAGGAGACAGGTCAGGCACTTTATCTACATGTCTTTTATTTTCTATGTAAAATTGTAATAGTATTTGGACTTTAAATAAGGCTTTCTTCTGTGGAGCACAGTATTCTAGTATTATTTGAGCATTATATGGAGAAATTATTACTTGCACATATTATGGAGTATTAGTAAAGATAATCTGTCAGCTATTCCGTGTAGAATTGTAATGATAGTTGGATGTTAAAGGGGTCATCTAGTTTCTACTATTGATGGCCTATGTTTAGACTTCATAAACTCTATAGATTTCAATGGGACAGCACTGCAGTACCTACACCACATGCTACAGTTTGTATAGTGAGTGAGCAGTGTGGCCCCACTGTAAAGTATATACTACTGTGTGGGGCCCCACTGTGAAGCATAAACTACTGTGTGGGGGTCCACTGTGAAGCATAAACTACTGTGTGGGGCCCCACTGTGAAGCATATACTACTGTGTGGGGCCCCACTGTGAAGCATATGCTACTATGTGGGGCCCCACTGTGAAGCATAAACTACTGTGTGGGGCCCCACTGTGAAGCATATACTACTGTGTGGGGGTCCACTGTGAAGCATAAACTACTGTGTGGGGCCCCACTGTGAAGCATATGCTACTGTGTGGGGCTCCACTGTGAAGCATATGGTACTGTGTGGGGCCCCACTGTGAAGCATATGCTACTGTGTGGGGCCCCACTGTGAAGCATATACTACTGTGTGGGGCCCCACTGTGAAGCATATGCTACTGTGTGGGGCCCCACTGTGAAGCATATGCTACTGTGTGGGGCCCCACTGTGAAGCATATACTACTGTGTGGGGCCCCACTGTGAAGCATATACTACTGTGTGGGGCCCCACTGTGAAGCATATGCTACTGTGTGGGGCCCCACTGTGAAGCATATGCTACTGTGTGGGGCCCCACTGTGAAGCATATGCTACTGTGTAGGGGCCTACTGTGAAGCATATGCTACTGTGTAGGGGCCCCACTGTGAAGCATATAATACTGTCTGTGGGCCATTCTGGAGCATATAGTACTATCTGGGGGCCACTTCCGATCGAATTGTACTGTGTGGGGGCCCTTCACTATTTATATCACACAGTATCTGTTTTATAGCAGACATGTGATATTATTACAGGCTGTAATAACATCGCACGGTCACTTTAAAACAGATCCTGGTTAATTTAAGGTTAAATTGCCGTGCTGGCACTTTGCGATAATTTAGTGGGTTTTGGGTTGCAGTTTGGGCACTCGGTCTCTAAAAGGTTTGCCATCACTGGTCTATCCTAAGGACTGGACTGGATAACCCCTTTAAATAAGGCTCTCTTCCTTTTTGCATTGTATGCTGGTAATATTTGAGGAGTCCTGGGTTCGAATCCTGCCAAGGACAACATCTGCAAGGAGTTTGTATGTTCTCCCCGTGTTTGCGTGGGTTTCCTCTGGGTACTCCAGATTCCTCCCACACTCCAAAGACATACTGGTAGGGAATGTAGATTGTGAGCTCTATATGGATGCTGCTATACGGTGCTCCTGGACACATTTACCACTAATTGGGGGCTGCACATGTACATTCATTGCTTCTAATCAGAAAGTACAGGAGCGTCCCAGGAAATAGCAGTAAACGCATGTGTCCTAAAGCATCTGGTGGCAGCACTCTTGTGTTATGGTTTGTGGTATATGACTTTAGTTTAGGGGTTGTCAGACTTACAATTATTGACCGGCACTCAGAGTACCTCATCTTTGATTTTTTTATTAAAATCGGCATGCCGAACAAAAAAGGTTGCCTACCCCTGTACTAGATAGATAGATGATATATTATTTGCACTCTTTTATGTACCATATATAATGTTGTATTACTAAACCATTTTATTCAAAGTATCTGTGCAAATTAGTTACAGTAGTCACTGTCCCAGAGCACAGGGAGGATTTACAGATCAGTGAAGCAAAGGTCCTTTCAGGCTAATGTTGCATTCAAACCACTAGATGGCGCAAAATAGCAAATCAAACTTATTTCAGTGCAAGCCACACTACACCTAGATTTATTATATACGGTATAAAAGTATGCATTTTTCTATAGTAGCCTTATTTACAGATGTAGCATGGGTGATTTTTTTTTTTTATTTAACTCTTAAAAGCAGTAACTAAGAATTTTTAAGAATTTAACCTACAGTCCTAAGTGAAACTGCAAACAATATATTGTATTGTGCAAAAGAATGACTTTCTTTTGCTGTATTTGACAAACTCTCTTGTGATTTATTCATATTTCATGTTTTGTATATTACAGATTAAACAGATTTTGTAATATTAAGTCGACATTCATCAGATTTGTTGCGAGTTTTCAGTTTAGTTTACACAAAGCACAGTAAAATGTTGGTGAAATTGAGTTTTTGCACATGATAGAAGACTCTGTGCGGATTTCAGTGTTGTCTACACATTTTTAAATCTCCAGCATATGTATCAGAACTGCAGGCAAGTTTATTGGATTCCACCATACAAAATGAAATGACTGGTTTCAAAAGATTATATGGAGTCTGTCAGTATGAACATCAGCTATAAACTAAACAGATAGTACTGCTGCACAGTGCACACAGATTTCAGTGGTACATTTTTCATTGTGATCCTATGCAATAGTCCCCATTGTGATCCCAAGCCCAAGTCCTCAAGTGCTACTTGGGGTGTTTCCTCAAGGGCATTCTGTGTGTACTATGTGTTTAGTTTATAACTGATTTTCCTAATGATAAAAAAAAAAAAAAAAAAAAGTCTAATAGGCCATTACTTGCTGATTTACTCCAGCAGGTAATGGCCGAGTTTCACTTACCCATCCCTGCTCCTGTACACCGCCACCTCTGCTTAGACCTCTAGGGGGCGCTGAACAATGTTGGAATGTCGAGTGTCGATGCAATTCAGCGTCATGACGTAATATGCTGTTCCCCCCTAGAGGCCTAAGCAAAAGGGGAATGGGTAATTGAAAATTGGCTGTTACCTGCTGGAGAAATCCAGTAGCTAGCCACCTAAAGTGGGGGACATTATATTGTGTAGGTGCCAGTAAAGGGGGCCCTTACTGTACTGAGGCCTGTAACGGATACCCTTACAGGCCCACACATATGCTAAGGGCCCCAGTTACACTTCCCAATACAGTAATAGGGGCGTTCTCTTACCTGATCCCCACACACAGTATGCCCCTTTATTGGCCTTCATACAGTATAATGTCTCCATTACAGGCCCCCATAAAATAAGGACCCCTATTATTGTATTGAGGGCTGTAACAGGTGCCTTTACAGGCCCCCATATGCTAAGGGCCCCAGTTACAGGCCCCAATGCAGTAAAAGGAAACCTTACTGTATGGGGGTCTGTAATGGGAAAATTATACTGTATGGTGTCACTAAAGAGGGAATTGTACTGTGTGGGGGAGTCATTAAAGGAAGCATTGTACTTTATGGGGGTCAGTAAAGGGGGCGTTCAAGTCCCACACAATATAGTGCCTCCAAGTCAGACAAAGTGTAATCTCCCCAGGTCCCACACAGAAGGAGCTGTGCATTCTGAGAATCATACTCACTGCTCACTCCCTGGGTCCCACCAGCAACCAGTACTGACTGATGATGGAAAAACTCATTGGTTACCAAGTAACCGCTCTCCTGAATCATCATTCATGAGAGCATTGGCCAGGTCAGGGGGAGGAATGGGTGTTTTTAACCGTGAAACCACCCCCTTGAGAAGCTTCAAAAGCTGAGTCCTTTCTATACATGGTGAATGCCAGTTGTACTATACAGCAGACACTCGTTGCTAACAGCACCGATTGCAGCTGTTAACCCCTTGAATGTCACATTCAATTTGGAATGCTGCATCTAAGCGGCTGCAGTGCATGGGTGCCACTATTTTTGAAGGATCAAAGTCCCCTAGTCAGTGGCGTAACTAGGAATGACTGGGCCCCAAGGCGAACATTTGACATGGCCCCCCCCCCGCAAACCACATTCCCCTCATTCCTGCACACACTATTATGTGCCATAGTGGCCCCTGCACACAGTATTATGCCCCATAGTGGCCCCTGCACACAGTATTATGCCCCATATTGGCCCCTGCACACAGTATTATGCCCCATAGCATTCCCTGCACACAGTATTATCCCTATTGTGGACCACCCATGAACAACTATTATATACTTTTCAGACCCCACAGTAGAATGATCGGAGACCCAGGGGAGGATACAAACATAAAAAACTGTGTTATTTACCTGTCCCTGGCTCCTGCGCACTCCCCACTTCTTCAATGTTGGACCAGACGTCACGGCCGCAAATGCAAAGCATAATGACGTCGGCCTTGACGTCACCAAGGAGGCCCGAAGCCTGCTGGAGAACAGGAGAGGTAAGTAACAGTGTTTTTTTTATGTTCCCTCACCTCCCCTGGACCTCCGATCATTATACTCTGGGGTCTAAGAAGACCCCAGCCCCTGCCCCTAGTACTTCATAGGGGGGGGGGGCAGAGATAAATTGCCATGATAGCTAGAGGACTGTGAAAGGCTCCCAGGCTTGTCATTACATAGCTTGCATAGCAGTGTGTCATGTAAGTGCTGTAAATATACAATTATACTGCAATACAGAAGTATAAGCAGTTAGACCTGCTAGGGTTCAAACCCTGTAGGGGCTAAAGATAAAAAAAAAAAAGCTTTAAAAATTAATACCCCCCCCCCCCCAAAAAAAAAAGTAAAGATCAACTCCCTTTTCTTAGATTACATATAAAACAAACAATGAAAGTATATTAGATATCTCCATGTCTGAAAATATCAAAATATAAAAGTATATATTCTGTAAAGTGAATAACTTCGAATTTGAAAACATGCTAATGACCAGATATTTTTGTTATTATGTCCTGATACATAAAACCATAGAATTCAGAGAGGCCGTACTTTCTTTTTCTCATAGATGTAAATTACAAAGTTTCTTATATTCATCTATTCTATTGATTGATGAAAAATATTTCAAATGGCAGTTACAATTTAACTGAAGGTCCAGTTATCTTCTAGCTACAACTCCAAGAGGTAAGATGTCTGGAAGGCATGGTGACACTATCTACAGTATTTTATTATGCTTCAAAGGTTTTCCAAAAGTAGATCTAAACAGTCTTATATGGCATATGTTTTTAATTCTTATTACCTGTTCAGATGAATTATGCAATACACTTAAAACAAAGCTTCAATTTTCGTACTTCTAATCTATACCCAAAACAATAATTTACAAGCAACAGTGACTACAGCAAAACATTTCCTAGTTGCCAAATAAGATTTTTTGAGTATTTGACCTAATTTGACCTAATTTTCACAAAATATTGTCACTTTTTACATTTTTATGTTGCTCACTTTTTGGGCATGATTAGGCTAGGTTCACATGCGCGCTCGGTGCGCGCTAAGGAATTCCGTTCCTCATTCCGCTTTAAAAATGTGGAGAGAAAAGTCCTGTTTGCAGTACTTTTCTCTCCGCATTTTTTGGGCAGAAACCCGGTGGACCCCATTACAGTCTAGTTTCCTCGGGTAACCGCTGAACAACTATAATATGTGATTAACTAAAAAGTCGCAGATTACAAAGATGTACTATAAATATGACAGCTGAACTTATTTTCCCTTCCTCGTGATAAGCCTGCAAAGAACCTGTGTGAGTCCAGTCCGCTGTACTGTTTATCAGAGCCTAGGAGACTTGGTGATACATTAGAAACCATGGCACAAACTGTTTACTGGCTTACTGCGGGCAATAACAGGAAGTTCAGAGATAAGAATTACATCTTTGGACACTGTGTCTCTTCAGTTTTCCAGACATTATAGTATTACTGGGCCATTTTTCATGTTGACTGATTCTTTGTAAGGATCTGTATATCAAATAACGTAATATGGTCATGCAATTGATACCAAATAGAATGTAAAGCATTTTTTCTGAATTATTTACATTTTGGTTCCACATGCACAGCAGGAAAAACTAGAGTATGTACATTTCAGTTGTACATTGTGGCACAAAACCAAGTATGCTCAACAGAAGCTTCAGTTATGATGGTGCACAGTTTGCCAAGCAGCAGCCATTTTTGAATGACCCCCATTATATAACTATACAAGTGGTTTTAAGGAATTTCTGCCAGTTTTCATCATCTGGTGTCTGGTAGTTACGATTTTCATATCAAAAGACCTATTTTCCCAAGTGCTTTTGCATGCTTGAAGCCAGCTTCCTTCACATGTTCATTGATATGCAATAGCTATTATCAGGAGCAGTATCATTTAAGAGGCTTACAATGAACTGTGCTTTTTCAGCTAGCACACATTTTTATTCTTTTTTTATCACAATTTGGCACACATTCTGCTTGCTGTGCATTCATTAACAGAGTCAAACATAATTACAAAATATATCCTTTTTTGGCTAGCTGTAGGAAACATGCTGACAGTATTGATTATGTCTTCCTATTGCTCTGTAACTGCATCTTTTGCTTATGTGTTAATTCCTTTTCCATAATCAGCTAATTGCTAAAGACCACAGATCTTTATGATACTTTGAATATTCTAAATGACATCGATGTGTTTTGTTTTCACAGTTTTATTGGGATTAGTTCAAATTAAAATGTGTGATCCTTAGAAATAATGATATTTATACAGTGATTATGTAGATGGTAATGTGGAATAATACGCCATGAGTTGTAAAATATATTAAAATTATTTGAAAAGATACAAATATTTGTTGATTATATTGTTAATCTGTTTTCCCTTAGTCCTAACAGCAGCACAATATGGGGTATCTCTGCCCCTGTGTGTTGTCTAGGACAGGTGGAACTTTTAATTAGCACCAAAAACGTGCTTACTAACCTGCCCTATAAGAGGGCACGAGAGACCTCCCTCACCTGTGTAAATTATAAAGTAAAAGAAAACAAGATTTTAGGGAGGGAAGCCTTGTGCTGCTGTTAGGACTAAGGGAAAACAGATTAACAATATAAACGATTCCCTTACGTCCTACAGCAGCACTATATGGGAATATAGCAAGTAATTCCCCTAGGGAGGGTTTCCTCGCCTTACAACCTCAAGAACTGTCTGACCAAAGGCAGTTGCCTCGGAACTGTGGATATCCAAACAATAGTGTTTAACGAAAGTTAGCTGGGATGACCAAGAAGCAGCCGCACAAATTTGATCTAGTGGAAGCGAGCGATTCTCAGCCCAAGAAGTCGACACAGCCCTGGTCTAATGGGCTGTACAAAAAACTGGAGGAAACAACCCTTGAGCAAGAAATTTTGATTGCCTCCTTAATCCACCTGGACAAGGAAGGTCTGGAAGCTTTAAGACCTCTGTCTTTACCATACATGTTGATTAGGAGGTTTTCAGCTCTCCTGAAAGATTGTGTCTGCGATAAGTAAATTCACACTTTACCACATCCAAAGTATGAAGTTTTACCTCCTCCTCTGAAGATGGATCCGGAAGAAAAACCGGCAAAGAAATCAGTTGATTATAATATTACGTGAAGGAACCTTAGGAATAAAACCAGGCAAAAACCTGGTGGAAACTATCTGAAAAAAATACAATATAAGGTTCTTTGGAGGAGAGCACCTGAAGCTCTCCTACCCTTTTGGCAGATGTGATGGCTAACAAAAAAGTAGTCTTAAAAATTTTAGCTCCGCAGCTTCCAGAGGTTCAAAAGGAGGACCACAAAGGCCTGAAAGGACTGTCGCAAGGTCCCATTGGGGAATAGGAGAAGATACCGCAGGTTTCAGTCTCACCGCTCCTTTGAGGAATCTTGCAACCAGGGAATCCTGGGACAACCGTCTGTTTAAGTGGGCGGATAAAGCCGATACCTGTACCTTTAAAGTAGCAGGGGCAAGGCCCCTGTGCAAACCATCCTGAATAAACTCCAAAACATCAGAAGTCAAAGGATTAGAAATATCAACGTCTCTTTTGGAGCACCACTCCAAAAAAATCTTAGTCGTCCTCTGGTAATTCCTTTTGGTGGATTCAGCTCTCGCACAGGAAAGCGTCTTCAGGACAGCTTCTGACAGTCCTCTATACATTCGTAGGGACTGGTCAACCTCCAGGCTGTCAGGTTGAATCTCCTCAGACCCTGGCACTTCAGTGATCCTTGGGACACCAGGTTCTGGGTGGGGGGAAGCCTCCAATATATCCCTTGACTCATCACCATGAGCTGGGAAAACCAAGCTCTTTTTGGCCAGAATGGAATGATAGCTATTACAGAGACTTGGTCCTGTTTTATTTTTATCAATACTCTCAGTATCATAGGAATTGGAGGGAAAATGTATGACAGCCTGGACCTCCAAGGGATAGACAGGGCATCCACTACCAAGGGATTGTCCTCCTGGTACAGGGAACAGAACGTCTCCACCTTGGCGTTGAGTCGGGTTGCCAAGAGGTCTATCTCCGGGAGACTGTATTTCAGGGTAATCTGATGAAAGACTTCTGGATTGAGTGACCATTCTCCTGATACGGCAAGACCCTGACTCAACTGATCCGCTACTGAGTTCAGGGAGCCCTTGATGTGAACTGAGGATAGATGGGTCAGATTTTTCTCTTCCCAGGAAGAAATGAGATCTGCCTCCCTGAGGAGGGATGATGATCTGGTGCCTCCCTGTCTGTTCACATATAATACCGTCGTCATGTTGTCTGAGAGAATCTTGACTGCTCTTCCCTTGAGAAGAGGAGAGAAATGGTGTAAGGCACGGTACACAGCTCTGAGCTCCTTCCAGTTGGACGACGTCCTTCTTTCTGGAGCACTCCAGACTACCTTTATGGAGTTTCCGTCCAGATGGGCTCCCCATCCCGTAAGGGATGCATCTGTAGTCAACAGGGTCCAACGAGGTTGGACCGTGGACCTTCCGTCCTTGAGGTGCAACCACCATCTGAGGGAAAGACGGGTCCTGGGGGAGAGTCGAACCCTCCTGTTGAGACCGGGAAGAGAGCGATCCCAAATTCCTAAGATTTCCATCTGAAGAGGACGTAGATGCCATAAGGCCCAAGGAGCTGCCATGATGAAAGATGACATCAGACCTAGGATCTTCATCAAAGTTCTGATGGACGTTCTAGACCTCCTGAAAAGTTGCTGTACCGCTGTAATTAATTTCTCTTTCCTTGCAGTTGTTAAGGAGATTTCCAGCCGGTCTGAATCTAGGAAGTAACCAAGAAACTTCCATTGGGTTGAGGGGACGATTTCTGACTTCTCCCAATTTATGAGCCATCCCAGGCCTTGAAGCAGGGATATGGCAATCTGTAAATGCTGGAGCAGAACAGACACTGACTGGGCTTTTATTAGCCACTCGTCTAGATAAGGGACCGCAAAGAGTCCCTGAAGCCTGAGGGCGGCTACTATGGGAGCCACCACCTTGGTAAAGGTGTGGGGAGCCGAGGAGATCCCGAAAGGGAGGGCCGAGAACTGATAATGCTTCCTGTGGCCGGAAACTATAACCGGAAACTTCCTGTGCGGAGGGTAAATTGGCACATGCAAATAAGCATCCTTCAGATCTAGGTTGACAAACACGTCGCCCTGGAGAAGAAAAGAAGAAACTGAGTTTATGGTTTCCATGTGGAACCGTTTTTTTCTGATGAAACGGTTCAGATACCTCAGATCTATAATCATCCTCCATCTGCCTGCTGGCTTTGGCACTAGAAAAATGACAGAATAAACTCCCAAACCTTCTTCTAGAGAAGGAACTTCTTCTAGAGCTCCTTTGTGGATATACTCTCGAATGGAGCGTTCCAAAATACCCTGCTGAGACGCAGGAAGACAGCGAGTTAGGACAAACCAATCTCGGGGAGGACAGAGAAATTCAATTGTATATCCTCGCTGGAATCTTGGCCACAGGAAGACAGCTTCTCATGTCAAAAACTGGGCTTCCTTCTATCCTCAGTCTTGGGGAATCTCCGTCCAGAGCCTCTAGAGTAGTACCTAGAGCCCCTCTGGAACTGCTGACCACGTCGAGATGGATAACCTCTGCCACAGCCAGGGCCAAATCTACCCCAAAAAGACTGAGGCAGAGTTTTGCCTTTTTTTTTATCAGCCAAGCCCTCTAAAATTTCTTCCAGGCTACTGCCAAAGACTCTTCCTGGCTCAAATGGTAAAGTACAAAGGTTATACTTGGAGATAAAATCAGCTCTCCAAGGTTTTAACCATAAGGGTCTCCTCGCCGCCGTGGAAAGCGCCAAGGACTTTGACGCCAGCCTTAGTTGATAATGGGAGGCCTCAGCTAAAAATTCTGCCGCCAAAGAAGTCGAACTTAAAAAAGAAAGTAGCTCATCTCTGGAGACACCAGAATCGATGTCCCTCTCAAGCTGGAGCAAATCAGCCCGTAGTTAGGCTGAGACTTCACATGACGCAACAGCGACCGAGGTCTGGGCAGAGGCCGCTGAGTAGGCCTTCTTGAGAGTATTCTCCATGCGTCTATCCATAGGATTCTGTAAATTTGCTCCATCCTCAGATGGTACTAGAGTGCGGCGAGATAACTTGGCTACCACTATATCCATTTTAGGGAAAGGACCCCACTGATCCAGTTGAGACTCTGCGATGGGGAACAAGGTCTTAAACCTACCAGTAATTACAAAGGGTTTCTCCGGAAATTTCCACTCTGAAGACATTAATTTTTTTAATGTCTCGTCCACTTGGAAGACTCTGGGCCCTCTATAGGTGGACGTGGAGGCTTCCCCATCAACATCACGGTCCTTAGACCGTATGGATTTCAGCAGCCTATTAATTTTCTCGACTGGGAAGAGATGTCTGCTGGCATCTTCAGCGGAGTCATCAGAGGACAAAGTTTCATCCACAACCTGAAAATCTTCGTCCGAGACCTGCAAGAGAGGATGTTTTTCAAGACGTGGTGTCTTGACGATCTGGGAGATAGAATTCCGGATTTCTTTGAGAGAATCCTTTATGTATTCTTTCACCCATGTCACAACCTCACGTATGGATGGCTCCTCAGAAGGGGGGCACGGCACTGGCGACAACGGGTGAATTCGTAGCCGTCAGGCAAGGGAGTCTTACAGTCTAAACAGGCTAAATGTTTACGCTTGGAGGATTTCTTCCTCCTAAAATCTCCATCACCAGAGCCAGAAGCAGAAGAAGGCATCTAAAAAGACCACAAAAAGTCACAGACAATAACAATACCAATATTACAAACCGCAACCAGAACCAGAAAAAGAGGTGTACCTTAAGGAGGTCGGTTGTCGCAAAAAAACGCAGCAACAGTATACGCAGTAGTAGAGTAGAGTAATCTCTGAATCACAGAAGGGAATATTACTACTCCTTAGCAGTAGAGGAGAGCCAGAAAAAACACAGCCCATAGCCAAAATGGACTATGGGACATTTTAAAGGCAACCATAAGTGGAGGAGGAGCCAAACACAATTACTAAACACAATGAAAATATACATAGAAACTCCATCCAGAGCAAGCCCAGCGATATGAATAAATAATTCATATAACACATATGAACAACAATAAATAAATATAAAAATAAATATTACTTACCCTCCTGAGCTCTGCTGAAAAAAAAACGGAAATAGGCCGCGAAGGAGTCCGGCGAAATCCAGCCCTACGGAAGCCTGGATGCTGAGAAGGGTTCTGGCCGGCCACAAAGCCCGACATCACTTACGGCTAGGCCGAAGCCTACCGCCGGCCAAAGATCTACAGGCAGAAGAGCGCTGCAGAAGAACGGACGCAAGCCGGCAACAGAAGGAGACCGACCACCTCAAGAGAGTTAAGAAAAAAAAACCCTTACAGCAAGAGAGGTCACAAGAGACCTCCTCCACCTGTCCCACACAGGACAGAAAAAAACACAGGTGAGGGAGGTCTCTCGAGCCCTCTTATAGGGCAGGTTAGTAAGCACATTTTTGGTGCTAATTAAAAGTTCCACCTGTCCTAGACAACACACAGGGGCAGAGATACCCCATATTGTGCTGCTGTAGGATGTAAGGGAAACATTTTATACTTCATGATCCTGTAGTATTAAAAAAAAAAAAAAAAACATTCTAAATGGAAACATTATGGACATTATGATTTTGTAGTCTTGCTGTTCACTGGTAAGCAAAATGCACAAGGCTGTGGTTATGATGTGTTATTCTGAATTTGTGCATGAAAAAGTAATAAACATATCTTAGTAAGTAAAATATGAGTAAAAAAACGCTGCATTCAGCAACCCATATTTCCAATATACAACCTCTTCTACATTGAGACTTTTGGTCCTCAACTGGCAGCTTCATTAAATAGTACCCGCAAAACGCCAGTGTCAGTGAAGAGGATGGGATGCTGGCCTTCAGGGCATAGTGGCCAAGAAAAAGCCATATCTGAGACTGGCTAATAAAAGGAAAAGGTTAATATGGGCAAAAGAACACAGACATTGGAAAGAGGAAGATTGGAAAAATGTGTTATGGATAGACGAATCGAAGTTTGAGGTGTTTGGATCACACAGAAGAACATTTGTGAGACGCAGAACAACTGAAAAGGTGCTGGACGAGTGCCTGACGCCATCTGTCAAGCATGGTGGAGGTAATGTGATGGTCTGGGGTTGCTTTGGTGCTTGTAAAGTGGGAGATTTGTACAAGGTAAAAGGGATTTTGAATAAGGAAGGCTATCACTCCATTTTGCAACACCATGCCATACATACCCTGTGGACAGCGCTTGATTGGAGCCAATTTCATCCTACAACAGGACAATGACCCAAAGCACACCTCCAAATTATGCAAGAAGTGCCCATCAAGCCAATCTAACTTGTGGGAGGGGCTTCTGGAAGCATGGGGTGAAATTTCTCCAGATTACCTCAGCAAATTAACAGCTAGAAAGCCAAAGGTCTGCAATGCTGTAATTGCAGCAAATGGAGCATTCTTTGACAAAAGCAAAGTTTGAAGGAGAAAATCATTATTTCTAACCTTGTCAATGTCTTGACTACTGTATATTTTCTATTCATTTTCCGACTCATTTGATAAATAAAAGTGTGAGTTTTCATGGAAAACACAAAATAGTCTGGGTGACCCCAAACTTTTGAACGGTAGTGTATATATATATATATATATATATATATATATAAAAATATCTGTATGTGTATATACAGTATGTATCTGTGTATATATTCCACCACCATGAGCCGGGTGTAGAAAATAAAATACCTCTTTACTTTCCAACATCAGAACATTTTCTATCTACTTGCATGGAATGGATTTTATTATTACAGTCCACTCCAGTAAGTCTGCCTTAGTAAAAAATACCCAGTTTCAGTTGTTATCTTGCTGCGGGTGCGCATGAGTTGCTCCAAAAGCATTTATCCGTGGAAACCCGTGGACCCCATAGACTATAATGGAGTCCGCTGGGTTTTCTGACTGGTCTCTGCCCAAAAACTTTTTCAAGTGGATTTGGGGATGGAAACCTTGAACAGAGTTCGAATGCTGGTGTGAATCCAGCATTACTGTGAAATTGCTTATCTCAACCTAGCCACTGGGACACAAGTTGTGTGGTATATTGTACTGTGTTGCACTGCTGGGGAAGCTGTGTGTTGCAGCTGTCAGGAGAGGAGTGGCTTGCTGCTTGAAGTACTGCCTTCAGACTTGGTTATCTTGTGATGAGGAGGCATGTTGGTGCTCCTGACTTGTTAGCTAGTGCCTGGACCCGAACACTAGCCAGATCCTGCTTAGGTATGACACAACTTCTAGGAGGCAGGTGTTTTATCCCTCACCAGCAGAACCAAAGTGTCTGTCGCCGGGACACCCAAAAAATACTTGTCACTGTGTGAAGGTGGTAAATATGTGATTCACAAAAAACATTGTTATCCTTAAAACTGAATGTAATGTTACGCAACCAGATGGTGCCTGCATTCCAAATTAAGGTCCTTTGTGTGCAAGAAGACACGTGCTTGGCTTGCTGCCAGAAGACAGCTCCCTAGTGGCATAGCGCAAGACCGGGAATAGCTGGCTATATATGGAGCTTATGCTTCCCTTCTACGTAATCAAGACATACTACACCAATCAGGATTGAACATGAGGACTTACGTTGCTATGTTAACCCTTTCCTATGCTTGCTGCTATATAAACTTATGCTGCCTTAATAAAGTGTGACAGTGCGCTCCTGTATTCAGCTAAGAGAGGAATTCATACCAACATTCTGTGTCTGGTGTCAATGCCTCGCCGCTAGCACTTAGCTCATATCAATTAGGACAACGACAGTTACCTGGGGGACCTGCTCAGCTGGCCCACAAAGGGTATCCTGACCTTATCAACTACTGTCAACAAGTGTTGCTGTATTGCTGTACCTATAAGTGCCAACTAGTAAAGAACTCTATAGTGAAGGCCCGGGTGACTTCAGTGTGTTTCTCTCCCTCTATCGATGAAAGGCACCAGTAGGCGACCTGCAAGAGGGGCTGTGGGGCTGGTCGGCAGAAATGTACATTTAAATGAACACTCCAAGCAAGCCAATTCTCTGTGTTATACCTTGTGTAGGACCTGAGGGGGCAGAGCATGAGACAGAGATTCAAAGAGCACCAAACAGAGAATCTTTGTGACGTGCTCCACATGGTTAACATTTTCCGTAGTCAGACTGCCTTTGAGTATGCGTCTATTTTTTTTGTGTACTAAAGTAAGCCATATGACACTGAAATGAGTGTTTTGCTGTATCAGACCCTTATGTCCTTTCCTGTGTTTAGTCAATTTCTTTGTGAGCACTATAAAACCAAATTTAATTATATTTCTCTGAAGCAGGATCGGGGACAATGACACCTTGTATAAACAATGTGTTCTAGAGAAGGCTTTTCTTTGTAATATCCATCTCGTTTTGCTTTTGTGTTCTTGTTCATTGACTGAGGAATCTTCTGCGGCAGTATAATTACAGAAGCTATGGTATTTACATCTTTATTTCAAGTCAGAGTTTCCATATTACCTGGGAAAACTTGGCGTGTACATTGTGCATTTCTGTACAAGTGCATTGGTATGCACTGAAAGGTGATTGGAGCCAACCACCACCAAAGTCGCTTCTAACCACTTATATGGAGTTGTAAGGCCAGTTAGTTCCATAATGAACATACCATTCCTGCGCCATAATCTGTATCATTTAATCTGTATGTAAATGAGCTGTTTAGTGCACCCAAAGAGCACAGATAAGGTTATGCCATGGATGTGTAAGCGAGCCATGGGTGTGTAATCGAGCCCTGGGTAATCAATCGGTGGAAATATAGCTGCTCCTCTGCTGCCAACGCACCGCAGTGCCTTTTCTTTTCCCCAGCTGCTGCCTAGGTATTGCCCCCTGCAGGTCACCTGAAACCTCCCACTGGCAAGGAAGGACATTAACACTCTTTACTGAGGTAGACAGTAGTGATGCAAAGTATGCAGTTCTTCAATAACAGTTGCAGTTAGGCTCAGTGTGCAACAACACATCCAGTGGCAACAAACAGCTAACTTCCTCTGTCGTGGGACATCAACTGGACAGCCTGTCCTCTTACCCATAATTGTCCTGAGTTGTCCAATGGACTGTGGCAGAAAAGAGGCTGCCTTATCAAGCCTCTCCAAGGCTGTTCACACTACAAGCTATCTTCCACTCAGAGGCGTAGCTAGGGGTTCAGCACAGGGGGGGCGAACATGTCCAAGTGGGCCCCCAACTTGGACATGTTCGTATACCGATACTATGAGTATACGGTGTGCGTATAGTGGTATATAGCAGCTCTACACAGGGCTCTGCAGACAATTTAGGTGAATACAGGGCAGTAACATTTTGTGACTTATCGGTGACGTCTCTGACTAATCGTTCACATTTCCCATCTCTTTCATCCAAACGGCCATGACCACTTCTTCCAGTCTCTGTAAAGTTTGCAACACAGACATCTTTGGCTCCTCACTTTTCCAGGCACCTGACCCACATTGTCCTCACCTGCACACCCATCCTGCTGCTACCCCAATTACATAATATATAATATAACCCCCCATAATGAATAATACCCCTAAGTGCATCTTTAAGTTAATAACTTCCCTGTGCACCCCCTTTAAATAGTGCCCCTTATTAATAATGTTCCAGGTATTTCCCAATTGAAAAGGGAAAAAAAAAAACAAGGGAAAAAAAAATTATTGGCGTTCCAATTCCCGGGACCCCCAGGATCAGCTGTTTGAATGAACTGTGGTACCTGTGTAAGCGCCATAACCCTTTCTCTGTTTACATAGTGTCATTCATCTCATAGCGGCCATGTAATGTAACTACAACCTCATCCTATACACGTCTATGTGACAAGGCTGGAATGACATCACACGGTCACTATAAACAGACAGCGTGTGATATAACCAGACGTCATAGCCCCTTCATACAGCTGACCAGTGGGGAATCACTTATCTCTTATTGATGATTTATTCTGAGGATATATAATCAATAAAAATGAGCTGGAAAACTCCTTAAGGCTAAGACCCCATGTGGCATCCCATAGCAAAAAACAGCTGTGGGAAAAACCACGGCGGCGACGCATCGCGGTTTTTCCTGCAGCACTTTGCACAGAAAGTTCACAGAGGTTTCCTCTGCGGACTTTCTGCTTCAATTATATCTATAGGGAAACCGCCGGTGTTTCCGTAGGTATAACTGACATGCTGCGATTTCCAAAACTGCGACTGTTTTGGAAATCGCAGCGTTTCCGCTGCGCATATTTTACTGCAAAGTGGGGATGGGATGGGGCCCCATGTGGTGAAAACCCACAGAAAAAAAACGTGGCATTCTAGCAAATCCCATCCACACTTACGGAAAAATATGTGCAGCAGACGCACTGCGATTTCCAAAACCGTTGCTGTTTTGGAAATCGCAGCATGTCAATTATACCTACAGAAACACTGGCGGTTTCCATTTAGGTGTATTGAAAACAGAAAGTCCACAGAGGAAACCTCTGCAGACCTTCTGTGAAAAGCACTGCGGGAAAAACCACAACGTTACCGCCATGGTTTTTCCTGCAGCCCGCTACGTGGGGCCTTAGTCTTAATAAAGCCCAAGTGCCACTTTCATTAAATTAATTGACCCTCATATTATGCCCCTGATTCCTCCTGACATAAATACTGCACCTCTAATGACCCCTTATATTAATGACCACCCCCTTATGTTCATAATGACCCCTTATATAAATGATGCCCCCTAATGGCTCCTTATATAAATAACCTCCCCCTTGTATTAATAATACCCCGTTATATCCCTTATATAAAGGACCCCCCCATCGTCATAATGCCCCCTAATAAATCCTCCCTTTATAGTTATATTTCCCCCTCCTAACCACCCCTTATACTATTAATATACCCACAAAAAAAAAGTCATACTCACCTGCGATGATGATGAACGGAGCCGCCGCCGCTTCCTCCCTGTCCACGCACAGGACGTCTGTGTCTGAGCGCGGGCGGCGCGATGTTATGACGTCATCGCGCCGCCCGTGCTGAGAAGCAGACATCGGTCTGTGGTCTCGGCGTCTTGTAAACCGCAGGTCTGTATTAGCTTGCGGTTTACAAGACAGTTAAGCATCAGGAAGCATTGTAACTAGATCGGTGTCTGCAGACACCGATCTAGTTAGAAATAAAGGCTGTATTAATGGCGGCCCCGGGGTGGGCCCCCAAAAATTCAGTGGGCCCGGGGCAGCCGCCCCCTCTGCCCCCCCCGCTAGCTACGCCTCTGCTTCCACTCCAACAAATATCAGCTGTACGCCAAGTGAGCACAATGACCTACTCCAATTAAAGTGACAAAGCATATATATGTAATACCTTATATAATATAGTGCAAGCACTTCGAAACACATTATACAACATAAGAAATATACTATATGACATGCTAACTTTACTAAGACTACGGTCACATCTGTTCCATGTTTGTCCAGCACAGACTCTATTCCTAATTGGGGATGAAAAAGCCTTGGAAGCATTACGTTTTCATCCAGTGATGTCAGGGAGAAAGAAATCGATACCTGACAGACCCTACTATAGTCAAATGGGTTCCTTGGAATGTGTCGTTTTACCTTAATTAATTAGTAAGGAAAGCCAAAGGGTACAGTATATATCTAGTTAGTGTTAGAAGATTATATTGGCAGTCTTGACTGATCCAGGTGTTTCATCTGCTTGCCTAATATGGAGCTAGAAAAAAAAGAAGGATATTCTTCTGCAATCCTATTTATGGTATTAAGATATAATTGTAGGTAGAATGTAATGTTTCCATGTGCTTGAGCCTTCATAAAAAATTGAAGTTAGGGCAAAAAACAAAAAACACCATTTTGATGACCTTCTTACTATGCTTTTTTTAAAACAGTTTCTGTGTGCTATAGTCACATTGCACTATATCTTAATAATTTACAGTCAAGCGACACATTTCCGAAGAAGTAAAAGTGTGTTACAGCTCTCAAGACTATGTCTAAGTCTATTAGCAAGAAAGTTCTCAGAATTGAACAGGCATGGATTTGCTGATACAGCTCTTCAACCAAAACTGCTTTAAATAGCCAGAGGAAAGACCAGATATATTTTCTACTTATCTTACTGGTAAGAATAATTGATGACCTTTCAGAAGTAATGTGAAATGTTTCGGTTCACTGTATAGGAAGGAAGCTTTGCATGACATGCTTGGGATAATTGAGAAGGTTTGAGCAGCTTGCTGCCAGGAGCCTTTTAACTTGCAAGAATAAACAGATAAATAGAGGGCACTTTTATTCCGAGTAGCAGGAAAAAAGAACATAAACCATCTGTTGTGCAATGAAATGTCTATGTAGTGTTTTAATGCTGACAGTATTTGTATATGATTGGTTCGGAACAATATGTATTCAGTTATCTGTCCACTGTCCCCTTAGGACATTCAATGAATGACTTAATCCCTTGGACAAGCACAAAGCACACATAGTACTGTGCATTTCTGTGGTCTTGATTTTACACACATTCATATATACCTTACATTGAAAGTAATCTAAAAATAAAATGAAAAAACAAAATATCTTTATTGCATTTGTACTCAGCAGAGTTACCATTAAGGATGCATAGATTACACCTAGGCCCAGGATCCTGAGGGGGACCCTGACGTCCCTTTGACTTGCATCTTGAAACCAGTACCCATAATAATGCTTGATAGTTGGGGGCCCTATACAGATTTTACACTGGAGCCCAAGAGTTTCAAGTTTAACCTCTGCGTATACCATATTTTGCACTGGAGACCAAGAGCTACATAAATACCAAAATCATATTATTGAATTTATTCTATTTATTTCATGCATCCTTACCTCGACTGCCATAGACCACTGTTTCAGATACATACTTGATGTAGTTTAATGGTTCAAGAGTGTTCTGTACTAAGGAGCTAAATGTATAACATTTCATTATATTGCCTGTTAGTCCTTTACGAAGACCTGGATTAGCTGAAACAGTTTTGCTGTGACATTTCTTTGATTAATACAGGATTATCTAAAAACAACCATGGCGCTATTGCCCATGGGGAAAAATATTAACCAAATGTGTATTGACATGGTCTTGCTATATTTCTTTTAATTTGACCTTAGGTGGTCAAAGGTTTAATGCTAGCATCCCTCGTTGTCTGGGGTGGTTATGGGTTTATTAATACTTGGTTGTGAGTCAATAACCTCTCCAGGCTCCAGTGCTGTTGTGCTGTGACAAGATGATTATAGGTGTCCAGATTGTGAAAAAACATATCCAAAGGATATTGGAATTACCCCTTTAAAACAAGATGCAAAGATACAACTTGCTGGCGATCCAGTGCTGTCTCTCTGACAGTTCACCCGGTCTCTTTTCACGTGTAGACTAGGTATTGTACTTGTGCTTGAAACATAACATTTGATTTAAGACCAGACACATGATTGGCATCTAGAAGCGATTTCATGAACAGCCTTGTTTTTAGCGATTCCAGGTATTTATGAACCAGTGGACAGTACCAGACCTGGAGGGAACACCTTTGTCCAAAATACCTCTGGCAGCTGGTAACTCATTGCCTTTGCTCGGATTTCAGTGGTTTAGTAAGCTTGGACTGCATATGGCAAGGCCTGGGAGTAGTGGTTGAAGTGTGGAGTTCCAGAAAGGTGAATGAGATTCCAGCATAGCACTTGTGGGTAACGATGGATTACCTGTTGCTCTTCTGGCATGAGGGCGGGGGGAGTGTCAAGTACAGTTGGCCAGAGATGTAGCCCCACAATATCATTTCATTTTCAGCTTGGAAGTTGACAAGGTATTAACTCCTTAAGGATGAGGTTAGTTTGGACATTAAAGGGTATTCCCATATCAAGGATACTATACATTGTAAATTCAAGAGTTTTCTAAATACATTGCTTTAGTAATGCTGCTTCATTTGCCTGCTATGTGAAATTATGTCAGGAACTGAGCTCACTGGGTCTTGAACCCTTGCCCTCCCAGCCATGTTCTGCAGCCTTGACCATTATGCCAATGAAGAAGCCTGTTTGTTCTTTGCCTTGCTTAGCCTGGACTTTTCTATTGGAATGATTAGCTTAGGGATCGCAACTGCTCTGTGGCCAATCACAGTATAGCAATCCCTATATAAACCCACAGCTTACTTCACCCTGTGCCTGATTATTCTGGCTGTCTGCTTCCTGTTTGCCCTGATCCTCACTACTCTACTGCTCTGACTACGGCTGATCTACTGCTCCTGTGTACCGATTTCTGCATACGGCTGACTATGGCTGAGCTACTGCTCCTGGGTACCGAACTCTACATACGTCTGATCATGGTTGCTTCTTACTCCTGAGGTACTATTCCTGCTATTTAACTCCTCATCTACTACTGATTAAGTACTGTGCCATTGCCTCACCAATTGGACTCCAGATCAGATAACTAGCACCGTTACAAATTATTCCTTTCATTGTTTACACATCTGCCGAGTGCTATCTGATCCAGGACAGATGACATGACTCACTGCTCTCTGGAGGGGAGGGAAGTTCATTTCTCTGGAATTAATTTCAGAGTTGTATATATTCTTCTATGCAGTCTGGGCAATCAGGTCAGCTAATTGGTGATTACTGATAAAGGCTCGGACAGTGTTTATTATCTCTCCATGTAAACACAACAATATCATTGAGTTTACTGCATATCCATTGTCAGTCCTAGGAGCATATAAAAAATGTTTTCTCCAAATATGTGTAATGTAATATTTACTATGTATATTTGATCTGCATTATTATAGATTTCTAGTAATCATAATAATCTCTCATGGTAAAGGCAATGTATCTATATCTAGTCTATATCTATTGAGTTACTTCATAGTGTCCTGTCCATCAAACAATAAAAGCCTTCTCACCAGCTTGTGAGAGAATACAGGAAGTGAGAAAAAGAGACAGCAGGCTAACTGGTGGCAGAGGGAGATGGGAAAACTTCTTTAGGCTAAGGTCCCACGCAGCGAATCGCTGCTGAAAAGATTGCGGCAGAAACTCATTGCGGATATTTTTCTGTAATGTGTGGATGGGATTAGCCAGAATCCCATCCACTTTGCTGTTAATGTAAAATGCAACGTTTTCACAACGCGGGGACCCGGCTTTAAGGTTCATTCACTATTTTTCAAATCTGGGCTTCAGTAAGTATGTTTTCCACTTTAAAATAAATACTAATTTTCTGAACAACAATGCATGCAGTGAAAAACCAAATGTCATATTTTGAGATATGAAACTTTTTTTGTGGAGTTTGTGTCATGCTACCCAATTATATTGTATATGTACAGACCATGTGCTCATGTGAATGTAGCAAAGGTGTACATGTGTGGCTGTTTCACTTCTGTGGGAGTGCCAGAGATCGTTGTCCCAAAAGTTCCATGGAAGTGAAGGCAGTTGTGACCACACTACTTCCAACCCCCAGCAATCAGAAACATATCCCCTGTGGATAGGGGATAAGTCTCTATGAAGAAACAATCCCTTTATATCATGGTTTTATGTTAATGGAGTTGTAGATGATTAGAAAAATGTGGCTACTTTCTTACTAAAATAGTGGCAAACATGTCCAGAGGTTCTGTTCTACTTATTCTGATGTAGTATGAATTTTCACTAGCTCCCACTGTTTCTGAGCAATAATTTGTTAGTTTCAACACTCAATATGGTAATTTAGATTCTTTCCTGTCAGGTAGGCGGTCCTAGGCTGGAACAGATAGACAGGGACTGCTCACCTGACAGTTGAGAGCGTGAATAGCATATTAGGTATAAAAAAGGTATGTGAGCCAAATTTCTAATTCGTGTACACTATACTGTAGGATTTGCTGTTGCACAGATTAAAAAGTAGAATACCTCTGTAATGTGGTTTTGAATAGATTCATGTATAGCAATTTGGTTGATAGGGTCACACAATCTAACATAAGAATGCACAGCACTAGCACCCAATCTGTTTCACTACTGAGATCTGGCAGAATTGGCACTAAACTGAGGGCAAATAAGGGACGATGAGTTTTGGCAAGCTGTTAATTCTGTCATAAATTTACTGTAAGTAAAAAACCTGTTTAACCCTCAAAAGAAGGGTTAAAGAAATAATTTTTGCAACATATTATTTTGGTTAGTGATTGACATGTTAGAGTATTAGTGTTACATGGTATTTATAGGTTTTGTTATGCATAGCTTTATAAAAAGAGACTAGATATTTACCACACATAAATAAATAATAATAATAATAACTTTATTTATATAGCGCCAACATATTCCGTAGCACTTTACAAATCGGAGGACACATGAACAGACAATATGAGACATTACAATGTGATAAAGAAATAAACATCTAAAACAATAGGAGTGAGGGCCCTGCTCGCAAGAGCTTACATTCTAGGTTATTAATAAAAATCACTAAGTAAAAGCCCTATTATAGAAAAGAACAGATCTGAGTGGTATAATGTGCTCTGACATCATGGTTCGATGAAGCTACATACACCAACACTGCAAAGATATTCAGTAATGGGTAATTAATTAATGTATACCAGTGCCAGAATCTTGACATTTCCAAATGCGGAGGAACATTCCTCAGGGATGCCTGGAGATAGATATGTACTGTAGCTTCCCCTATGTGACACTGCAATTCTGCAAATACTTATTCACTGTTTATCTGGCTTCTACTGCTTCAGTAGCCAAGGGCAACTTTCCATAGCAAAATACTCAGTGCATTCTATACAATATATAAGTAAATATATAAAAACCTAGGAAGATAGAAATATTTCAAAAGATAAATGTGATAGTCTGAGACCAATTTTTGTAACCTTATTAACAAACTAAGATTATTAGTGATACTTTTATATAGTGTCTATAATTTGCAAACCAGTCCTCTAACTCACTGGTCCCCAACCTTTTTTGCACCACAGCCTGGCAGGAGGGGGGGTGGGTGGGGGCGGTTTAGGGGCAGGGCTTTGGTCATATGAGGCGGGGTTATGGAGGGGTTGGATTACTTAGCAGCACTATACACGAAAAGCGCTGTAGACGCCAGCCCACCTCCCCGTGGACTGGCAAAAGACCCCCAACAGCCCGGTACTGGTCCACAGACCCCTGCACTAACGAAACTCTCTGGTCCCTCATGTCCACGGTTACATAGGATATAGAGCAGCGCCTGCCCTCCCTGACTTGCTGCTAGTAACCTCTGCTCTGCTGCTAGTCCCCTTCTCACTGGTTACAGGAGCCACATTTCCACTGTGCTCCAGGCATGGGTATCCAGCTCATGGACCCCTCAGTACCTGCCAGGCTCTCACTCTGGTCACTTACTGGTCACCTCCTTTAAAACTTATGCCTCTCTGCTACTTGCCACCTCTGTGCCACACTCCACTGGCAAAGCTGTATTGGTACTGAGATTCAGCCCTGGCATTTGACAGTGCCTAGGCCATTATTCCTGCCATTATACTCTATGGAAGCTACCTCTCTATAAGCAAATCACTGCCTTATCCAACCAAGGACGACTTTTGTGAGCAAATTTTTCAGTAGAAACTCCTTTGAAAAAATGGTACATTACACTGTGAGACTAATTTGAACTTTGCTCTGTACTGTTACCGCATCACTGGACTGCAAGCAAGAGTCTTGCAGGAATATTAGCAAAGAAAAAGTGGACATCATTAAACTGGAGCAGCTTAGTGCATGATAACCGAACAATGAAGACTGCATGTTGTCACTAAGTTGCCCAAGCATATATGCTAAGTGCCAATTTTTCTGGGACGATCCAGGGAACTGGGCCACAAAAGGGACAAGTTTTTTGTAAACCCCACCCCAAAATTGGCATTCTTGGGTTATTCCCAGGCAGGCTTTAATGTTCATTTATAGTTTAATGTTCATATTTTAACCTATAAAATGTCAGTAAATATGGGCAAGGTTAGCAGTGAAGGGAAAGCATCTGTGGGACTAGAGTTTGAGCCATACTAGGAACCACGAATGAGAGAGAGAACCATGCTGAGGAACATGATTTAAAGGGATATTAACTAGGTTGGTAACCAAGAATGATGAAATCATCTTGGCCACCAGCGGATTAAGAAAAAGTTGGTCCTACTATGGTTATGTGTGTGGGTTGGAGTAAATTGGGTACACTACCATGGCTGTTTAGTTCCAGTCTAGGTTTAGTTTTGTATCATATGTTGAAGTGATACCAAGCATTAAATACACAACTTTGGGCTCTTTCATCTTTATTTTGGGGTTTGGAGCTATACATGCTTACTAACTCCATTAGATAATTTAACCTGCATTCTGCATACTCTTTCTTTAAGAGGACCACCCCTATAGAAGACCTTTTTTTCTGTGCAAATTTGAACGGTCAACTCAAAGATTTCATTGTACTTATATAGATACTTAAGGCCGGGGCCCCATGTGGCGTAAACTAAGTGATTAGCCCACGGTGGAAACGCCACGGAAAAAATTACGGCGTTTTACAGTCAGAGCAAAGTGGATGGGATTCTAGAGAATCCTATGCCCACTTTGCGGAAAAACCACGCTGCGGACACGCGGCGATTTCCAAAAACGGCACGGCCGGCGGTTTCCTCATAGGTATAATTGAAACAAAGTCCGCAGAGGAAAACTCTGAAAACTTCTGTCTAAAGCGCTGCAGGAAGAACCGCGATGCGATCCCGCCATGGGACGCCACGTGGGGCCTTAGCCTAAAGGGGTTTTCCGGGCAAAAAATGTTTTTTTTAAAAAAGGTCTTTAGTGCTATTAATGGGTTAATAAATGCACCCATATACCTTTAGCAGTGTTTTGAGTTATTTCTGTATTTGCTTGGTATGCTACCAGACCTGAAAAAGAAACAACCAGCAGAATAGATATATACATTTTTTTGTTTTATGACTTTTAAAATCTGGCCCAAAGAGGGTAGGGAATGCCTTCAAATAAAAGACCCTTTACTCAACTACTAAACCCCCCACTGTTCTAGCACAGCTTCTCTGGTGCTTTCTTATTGTGCTATATGTACCATGCAGGTAATTGCACCAGAACAATAACTATTATAATGATGGGGGATTTATCAGATGGCCTTTTATGCTTTTTAGAGTATCCCCTCCCCCCTTGACCCAGTTTTTTTCTAAGCTCCAAAAACCCTTTTAAGGCCAGGGCCCCACATGGCATAAATGCTGTGTCCAAACCTATATTGTTTTACAGTAACTAGCGAATCCCATCTACACATTGCAGAAAAACACACTGTTGCGGTTTTGGACATCGCAGCATGTCAATTATACCTACGGAAATGCTGGCGGTTTCACTGTAGGTATAATGGAAGCAGAAAGTCCACAGAGGAAACCTCTGTGGACTTTCTGTGAAAAGCATTGCATTTCCGCTGTGGTTTTTCCTGCAGCGCTTTTTTGCTGGGGCCCACTATATGGGGTCTTAGCCTAAAGGAACTGTACCAGATTACAAAACCAGACTGCTGTTATAGCAGGTGTTTTAGACCATGGCTTCTCAACCTTTTTTCTACTGAGGACTCATCATTGGTCATAGTCCATGCCAAAATATCAAAAATTATACAGCCATACTGCCGTTATAAGGAGTGAACCACACTACACAGCCAGACTGCTGTGATAGTAGGTGGTACCCGCTATACAGCTAGACTGCTGTTATAGATGATGCCCACATCTGTTTTTGAGGCAGTTTATCTTATTTAACCATACTGTTTTTATAGAATGGTGGTTTAGACTACACAGCTAGACCTCTGTCATAGAGGGTGAACCTGTAATACACCGTCAGACTGCTGTAGTAGAAGGTGGACTATAATACATGGACAGAAATTTATTGTAGAGAGTGTTCCATACTATACAACCAGATAGATAGTATAGAGAGTTGTCAAACAGAAAAAACTCTGAAGTGGAAATGCTGCGATTTCAAAGATGCTAAAGTTTTTGTAAATCGCAGCATGTCAATTATACCTAAAGAAATGCTGTAAATGCTGGCGTTTTCCTTATAGGTAGGGGCAGAAAGTCAGCAGAGGAAAACTCTGCAGACTTTCTGTGAAAATCGCTGTGGAAAAAAATTGTGATGTATTTCCGCCGTGCTTTTTGGCTGCAGTTCGCTACGTGGGGCCTTAGCCTTAATCTGTATTCAAATGAGCCGTTTAGTGCATGTGAATCATGGCAGTATCTACCAGAGTGACTGTTGTCATTTGTGTTCACCACCCAGCAGAGGCGTAGCTAGTGGGAGAGCAAAGTGGGCGGCTGCCCCAGGCCCACTGATACTTTGGGGGCCCACCCTGGGCACCGTCATTAATACATGTTTTACTTTTAACTAGATCGATGTCTGCAGACACCGATCTAGTTAAAACCCATCCTGCAACTTAACAGTATTGTAAATCGCAAGCCACTTCAGGCCTGCGGTTTACAAGACACGCGGCACAGGCGGCGCGATGACGTCAAAACATCGCGCCTACACTGAGACGAAGACGTCCTATGTGTGAACCCTGCACATAGAGCGTAGGGCCAAGAAGAGGAAGTGGCGGCAGCTCCACTCACACCAAAGGATCGCAAGTAAGTGAGTAACTTTTTTTTTTTGTTTTTTTTCTAGCGCAGTTGTGGGTGTTTTAATAGTATAAGGGGGGAATTAGGAGGGATAATTATAAGGGAGGATTCATTAGGGGGCATTATGACGATGGGGGGTCATCTATATAATGGGGCATTGTGAACGTAAGGGGGGTCATTTATATAAGGGTTATTAGGGAGCTTTATGAATATGAGGTTATATAAGGGATCATTAGGCGGTATCCTTTATAAAAGGGGTCATTAGAGGTGCAGTATTTATGTCAGGGGTAATCAGGGGCATAATATGAGGGGGCAATTAATTTAATTAAGGTGGCATTTGGGCTTTATTAAGACTAAGGCCTCACGTAGCGGGCCGCAGCAAAAAAGCGCTGCAGGGATAACTGTGGTGGTACCGAATCACGGTTTTTGCAATGCTTTTCACATAAAGTACGCAGAGGTTTCCTCTGCAGACTTTCTGCTTCCATTATATCTATAGGGAAGCTGCCAGAATCCCATCCACTTTGCAGGAACTGTAAAAAGCTGCATTTTTTCCACGGCATTTACACCACGGTATTTGTGGCCCCAGCCTTAAGGAGTTTTCCACCTCATTTTTATTGATGATCTATCCTCAGAATAGATCATCAATAAGAGATCAGTGCCCCCCTCTGATCAGCTGTATGACGGGGCCATGGCATCTGTTTATATCACACGCTGTCTGTTTATAGTGGCCGTGTGATGTAGTTATAGTCTTGTCACATAGACGTGTATAGGACGAGGCTGTAGCTATATTACATGGCCACTATGAAATGCATGATACTATATAAACAGAGAAGGGGTCACAGCGCTTACACAAATACCATCCTGGTATCCTGGGGCTCCTGGTTATTGGAACCCCACTAATTTTTTTTTCCTTTTAATTAGGAACCACCTGGGACATTAATAAGGGGCAATATTTAAAGGGGGTACACAGGGAAGTTAATTTAAAGATGCACTTGGGGGTATTATTCATTATGGGGGGGTTATATTATATATTTTATAATTGGGGGTAGCAGCAGGATGGGTGTGCAGGTAAGGACAATGTGGATCAGGTGCCTAGAAAAGTAAGGAGCCAAAGATGTATGTTCTGCAAACTTTACAGAGACTGGGAGAAATGGTTATGGTGGTCCAGATGGAAAAAAAATGGAATGGAAATGTGAACAATTAGTCAGAGACGTCACTGGTAAGTCACTAAATGATACTGCACTGTATTCACCCTGTGTACAGCCGATATCTACCACTATACGGTCACTGTATAGTGATAATATTGGTATACCTAAGTTGGGGGCCCACTTGAACATGTTCGCCCCCCCTGTGCTCAACCTCTAGCTACGCCTCTGCCACCCAGTAATGCCCCCTAACAAATATAGCTAGGTCCTGATTTCCACCAACATTAGGTGAAAACGAGAGCTCCAACACACAAGGCCCAGGTTCACCCAACAGCTCATTTACATATGGAATAAAATTAGATTTTTCTCAGCAGCAAGATTGCAGTTTGACATTTATTAAAATTAAAATTTTAGTTTTTAGCTATATGAGTTGCACTTTAAATGCTGAAAATATGAATTAAATATGATTGCATCCATAAAGTACATGTTAAAATATTTTTATAAGATCCAGTATGTAAATGCTCATTGCTTTAATCTTCATCTTATTAGAAAAGTCTGAAATCAACTGCAAGTGAATAAATATCGAAGAACAAACAAATTACTGCATAGTTGGCAGACACATTATAGAGGTTTTACCACCGATCCAGCTCCAATTATCCTAATTAATTTTCCAGATAGTTGTCCAAAGACCTCCTCTGCAATTTCTGTTTTTCTTGTCACGACATCTGAAAGAAAATACAATTTTTGCTAAGGTGTTTCATGTGGAACAACGTAGGAGTGAAAACCACAGGAAGAAGCAGAACTTTAATAGTTACAACTTTTTTTTTGCCATCTTTTACCATGCATTTTTATATAGAACCTACAGTGCTGGCCAAAAGTATTGGCACCCCTGCAATTCTGTCAGATAATACTCAATTTCTTCCAGAAAATGATTGCAATCACAAATGCTTTGGTAATAATATCTTCATTTATTTTGCTTGCAATGAAAAAACACAAAAGAGAATGAAAAAAAAAGTCAAATCATTGATCATTTTACACAAAACTCCAAAAATGGGCCGGACAAAAGTATTGGCACCCTCAGCCTAATACTTGGTAGCACAACCTTTAGACAAAATAACTGCGAACAACCGCTTCCGGTAACCATCAATGAGTTTCTTACAATGCTCTGCTGGAATTTTAGACCATTCTTCTTTGGCAAATTTCTCCAGGTCCCTGAGATTTGAAGGGTGCCTTCTCCAAACTGCCATTTTGAGATCTCTCCACAGGTGTTCTATGGGATTCAGGTCTGGACTCATTGCTGGCCACTTTAGAAGTCTCCAGTGCTTTCTCTCAAACCATTTTCTAGTGCTTTTTGAAGTGTGTTTTGGGTCATTGTCCTGCTGGAAGACCCATGACCTCTGAGGGAGACCCAGCTTTCTCACACTGGGCCCTACATTATGCTGCAAAATTTGTTGGTAGTCTTCAGACTTCATAATGCCATGCACACGGTCAAGCAGTCCAGTGCCAGAGACAGCAAAGCAACCCCAAAACATCAGGGAACCTCCGCCATGTTTGACTGTAGAGACCGTGTTCTTTTCTTTGAAGGCCTCTTTTTTTTTTCCTGTAAACTCTATGTTGATGCCTTTTCCCAAAAAGCTCTACTTTTGTCTCATCTGATCAGAGAACATTCTTGGAAAAAGTTTTTGGCTTTCTCAGGTAAGTTTTGGCAAACTCCAGCCTGGCTTTTTTATGTCTCTGGATCAGAAGTGTGGTCTTCCTGGGTATCCTACCATAGAGTCCCTTTTCATTCAGACGCCGACGGATAGTACGGGTTGACACTGTTGTACCCTCGGACTGCAGGGCAGCTAGAACTTGTTTGGATGTTAGTCGAGGTTCTTTAGCCACCATCCGCACAATCTTTCATTGAAATCTCTCGTCAATTTTTCTTTTCCGTCCACATCTAGGGAGGTTAGCCACAGTGCCATGGGCTTTAAACTTCTTGATGACACTGTGCACGGTAGACACAGGAACATTCAGGTCTTTGGAGATGGACTTGTAACCTTGAGATTGCTCATGCTTCCTCACAATTTTGCTTCTCAAGTCCTCAGACAGTTCTTTGGTCTTCTTTCTTTTCTCCATGCTCAATGTGGTACACACAAGGACACAGGACAGAGGTTGAGTCAACTTTAATCCATTTCAACTGGCTGCAAGTGTGATTTAGTTATTGCCACCACCTGTTATGTGCCACAGGTAAGTAACAGGTGCTGTTATTTACACAAATTAGGGAAGCATCACATGATTTTTCAAAGGGTGCCAATACTTTTGTCCACCCCCTTTTTTATGTTTGGTGTGGAATTATATCCAATTTGGCTTTTTGACAATTCTTTTTGTGGTTTTCCATTGACGACAAATTAAATGAAGATATTATTACCAAAGCATTTGTGATTGCAATCATTTTCTGGAAGAAATTGAGTATTATCTGACAGAATTGCAGGGGTGCCAATACTTTTGGCCAGCACTGTATATAAAATATCAGCCGATGGTGTCTTGGGACCAAATAATTATCTGGTGGTGGCAAAATAGACATCGCAATGGGCAATCTGCACTAGCACTTCATTCACACAGGGAGCTCGGGGCCCACAGTGATCAGACATGTATCCTCTATCCACAGAATAGGCCAAGTATTATGGTAAAACCCTTTAAATATTGTGATCTGCATCTACCATAGGGATGGATTATGCCAGAGGAGTGGCAAAACTACAGCCAAACGCACTTTTCCAACCCAAAAAACCTTGGCTTCCAGCTTCAGAAGGTAGGTGTGCAGTAGCATCCTTCCCTGCAATAACAGTTATGAACCCCTTGTTTTCGAATATCTCAGCATAGAGCACCCTCTCCTTATGTCTCTCTAACAATTCACCAATAATTATTAGCCATAAAGTTCATTGGTTTAGGAATTTACCCACAATCGAGTAGACACTAAAAAGCTGCTGTTGCTGCTGGTGATAGAGTTCCCATGGGCTACTGGGCCACTTTGCAGGTGCACAGTTTGCACCAAAGGCCCTTGTGAAGCTGCACCATCTGCTGCTAACACCACTGGGGAAGGTAATGAGGGAATGGAGACCTGACCACTAGGGAGAAGGGAAAAAAGGACAGATTTATTATGATTTACATATATAGGAAGTAATCTGATATGCCGGTATCAGATGTGCCAAAATTATTAGAGGTCTATGCCTTTTAATCAGTGTGGTGTATCTAAGGCCTGTGCCATGTGCCTGAATTAAGAGCTGGCTTACATACCAACTCTAATTTACATTTGTTTTCTTGCATAAACTACAGTAAATTAGTCAGGATGCGATGGCACTGCCCATTCCCGCCCACGCTCCTCCCATGTTCCTCTACAGTTGCATGAGTGGTGGAAAATTTTTTTAAAAAAGCCCAGTTTTTGTCTGGGCCAGTAGTAAATCTGCTCAATAGTCATGATATAGTCAGCATCCTTGTGATATTATTAGTCATCTAATCATAATTGTGACAATTTTCATTGGTGCTCACCAAGAGACCAACCTGCCCATGTCATCACCAAAGTTTAGACCCCCTGAACAAATACTGACCTCATACCTGAGGTCTTAAATACAGACACCCCTACATACAGCTCCCAGGACAAGACCCTCTACAGATTCTGACAAGATCCCCCTAAATCAAATACAGACCCCAGACACACAATTTATGGAGCTAACACCCCTTTATGTTCCTCCTTTGTCTTTGACTTCAGGACCTGCACAGATCTGGTCATGTGACTGCTTCTATGCAGAACCTTTAACAGACCTGCAGATGAGAGGCAGGAGCTTTGCTGGTCTTTATTTCTCTTATGCTATGTCACCTATACCCACCTAGTGTAGCTAGTATGTTTGGTTGGAGGTAAAGAATGAGTTTGTGAAAATAGACATGCTATATATAGTTATCAGTATAGTTTTCAACTATACCTTTAAATTGGAGTGGAAATCACCCCTAGTCTTTATTGGAGAAATTTCATGGCCCTTGACTGTGTAACTTACCCTTTAATTATGCTGATTCACTTATATATAGACATGTACTGTATTTTTGTGACACATCACTGTCAACAGTATACATAGATGACATAGTAATATAGCTACTAAGGCTGAAAAAAGACATATGCCCATTCAGATCAGCCTATTATGTTCTAGTTTGGATTCAGAAGAAAGCAAAAACCCCATGAGGAAATGCCAATTTTCCTCAATTTAGAGAAATATTTCCTCCCGATCTAATGGTGTGGAGAGAAGTGAAACTCTTATGATACTTAGCTTCTTGGTATACCTGTTTACTGAAAACTCTTCAAAAGAATACAATATTACATTTGCAACTATTACAAACGTGAAGACCGATGCTCTATTGGGCACCCTGATTTCAATGGCTCACCTGTGGGGAGGGAGTCTCCCTCTCTTTCCACATGTAGTGTACTGGGGTTGTCTGAAGAACAGTTATGAGCTGCAGCCTAGTTATATAAAGAGCCCAATACTGATCCCTGTTGAACCCCGCTAACAACTGTAACCAAGTCTGAGTATGTGTCATTGATAACTCTCCTGTTTTCTTACTTTCCACCAGTCTGAGCATACTCATTTTATGCACCAACCTAATGAGTTATCACAAGCTTTCAAACAATCAAGATAGACATCCATAGCCTTCCCCAAGTCCAGTAGAGAATTAACCTCCTCATAGAACCTGATCAGATTATTTTTACAGGATTGATTCCTCACAAACCTTATAAACTGAAAAAGTTATTCATTCCTTGGGGGGGGGGGGGGGTTAAGCTCACTTTTTAACCCTTTTTTTGAATACTGGCACCACTTCTGCTGTCAGGCCTTTGGAACAGACACATTCATTGTAGAATCCCTGATTAGAAATAAGGGTCTGACTAAGGCAAACACAGCAGAAGTTATGTCAAAGTGAAAGTGACATGTATATCTATAGAAAATGGATGGTAAGCACTGTAGATGCAAAGACATTTTAATATTTAAAATGTTCCAAAAAGTACCCTCTTTTGGGGGAAAGGTGCTTGCCCATGTTTTTTTTAATTTTAAGTTATATTGCAAAAAAACAATGGTTTTATAGAAAAAGTAGCCCATTTTGATGACGCTAGGTTCACACTAGCATTGTCTCTCTGTTGTTCTGGTCCATCGGAGGACTAGAACAATGGATAGGTGGACCGCTAAAATAGTGGTAACACAGAGTCCGACAGACCACATTGACTATAATGCGGTCTGTCAGGTGTCCGCAGATTTAAAACAGAAACCGGAGGATGAAAAGTCTTCCAATGGAAAGGGCCTACTAAACCGTCAATGCTCCAAACAGATATAGATTATCTCCAACAAAACAATAGATCCAAATGATAATCTCAGAATACATATAATGTGGTTATCAGGCCTAAAATATAACTTAATCAGGTCAGTTAAAAAAAAAAAAATCAAAAATATAAAGTCCTGATATGTGCAATAAACTGTATCCACATACAGTAGTCCTATAATGCATCCATATTCATGTGCTTATGAATATGGGTGTATGATAGGACTATGTGGATACAGTTTATTGCAAATATCAGGACTTTATATTTTTGATTTTTTTTTTTAACTGACCTGATTAAAAGTTATATTTTTAGTCTGATGATCACATTATGTGTATTCTGAGATTATCATCTGGATATAATGAAAAAGTCTTCCATGCAGGACTTTTTCCTCTAAGATGAGAACATATCTTGACTTGTAAGGGCTACAGACTTTTTGCTATTTGGGATACAAATTTGCAGCTGTAAGCGTAGTTGAAAAGTGATAAAGAATTGGCTTTTTTTTTTTTTTTTAAAAAGCCAACAAAAATGATTCTTTTATAGGAGCAAATGTGAAATCAAAATGGCTTTGTTTTTTATGCCAACAATGTGGCACCAACAGTGTTGAATACTAGCATGTAATGGACCAGGCGGCAGGATATGTCTGTCTGAGTGGTGGCAGTGGTGGAAGCTGTGGCAGTATGAGTGGCAGGCAGTAAAGTATAGATTAATATGATGGATTTAGACAGAATTAGATTATTGGCACTAATCTGCCTGTAATTGATTAAATCTGATTATGCTATAATTCTCCTACTCCTAAGGCTGCAGTCCCACCTCGGTTGGGTGACTGTTCCGGAACTGCGACTGTTCATCCCTCTTTCCGCTTAAAATATGCGGAGAGAAAAGTCCTGCGAGCAGGTCTTTTCTCTCCTCCATTTTCGGGCAGCCCCCATTATAGTTTATGGGGTTCATAGGTTTCCACGGGTAGCTGCTGTTTAAGCGGATAGGGTTTAATTTTTTTTCGGGTCCCCAAGCAGACCCGAAGAACGGAAATCCAAATGCTAGTGTGAACCTAGCGTAAGATTGTCTAGCTCTGTTGCAACCTTTGCAGCAATTTTATATGCTGTATATGACATCAACACTGTAAGGTGTCCATATACCACTGACTATTGGCTGAGAGGCTGTCAAGTGGCACTAGAACGTCACAGTGACTCACAAGACATGTCTGTTTTGTATTTTTACTGTGCTTTACATGTGGTGGCAGCCATTTTAGTTTTTCCAAAACTAAAATGTCTGCTGAACTTGGAATATTCAGGTCGAACCCAGCTTGTGACAAATTGGTTCACCCATTTCCAGTCATAACTATTGTCCTGGGTTGTCTTAGTTATCCCGACTATGTTATATTGTTTATCTTCACACGTTATTAATTCCATTATTAATTTTGTAGGTAAGACTTCTAACATTAATCAACGTACAAGTTAGAGGTTTTTGCTTATGTTTTATTTTATCCTCTTCATTATTAACTATCCCAACCCTTTTGTCCAACCTTCTAGCCATTTACTCCATCAAACATAGATACACCATCCCTACTGAGGACCAGCCCATGCCTACCATAGAGCCTGTAGCCAATAGCAGAGTCAGCCCAGTTCTCCAGGAACCCAAACCTCTCCTGCCTACACCAGCCACTTGTTGACTGACACAGGTACAGAAACAGAGATGGGTCTGAGAGTTTTGATGCTGTCTTAAAGAGGTTGTCCAGGCTAAATATGTTCTAATTAGGCCGGGGGGAGGTGAAAAATTTTTTAAAAAACATACCTGTCCCCAATGCTCTGGTGTCTAGTTGGCTGCCGCCTTGTTCGTGAATTTCCAAATCCCTTCCTGAGGCCGCTAATTGGCTTAAGCAGTCACGTGACCGCTAAGGCCAGTCAGCAGCGTTAGCGGTCAAGTGACTGCTTAGGCCAATCAGCGACCTCAGGAAAGGAGTCGGGGACGTCACAGGTAGTTGGAGAAAACCAAAGATTCTACGTGCAGCAATGGAACTGAATATACAAGTGATAAGATGCAAACCATTTTAAAGTGGAATGGGATCTTATTCCACTACTTCACTACTGTGCTATACAACCCTGAGCAAAACAGTGTTGCAGACAGAACTGAACCCTCTGTGAAAGTGGGAGAAGTATGCTGTTTGCACAGATCTACCAACAACATATTGGGGTGAAGCAATTATGATGGCTTGCTATATTCAAAATAGACAACCAAGCAAAGCTACTGAGAAAACTCCATATGAGCAATGAAATTTACAAATGTATAGTGAAGATTATGATGCCATGTTTTCTCTAACTGCCAAATAGACCACATTCAGGACTTTAATGGCTATAGCTGCTGTACACAAAATGGTCTCCAGACATTTAGGCATCAAAAATGCCTTTTTTAATGTTAACATTGAAGAAGAGTAGAGATGGGCGAATCTCTCAAGATTCGTTTTGCTTTTGGGTTCGGTGGCTCGGGTCCCCATTTGTTTCAGGACAAAACATAGTATAGAACACTCCTAGGTAAATATATATTTCTAGCTCTCTAAGGGAAACAGCCAAAATTATGTCAAAGTGAAAAGTGACATTATTATATTTTGGGGTCTCTGCAGATCCCTGAGCATAAGGTAAGACCCTGGGGAGGTGTAAAAAAATTAAAAAAAATATTCATACTCACCTTCCGTTACCTCTCTTGGGCCTCCTTGCGACGTCCAACGCCCTTCTGTGACATCACTGGCCAAGGGTTGTGGCTGAGGCCTGTGATTGGGCCACAAGTGGTCACGTGGGCATGCCTAGTGTTATGACATCATGAGGCTCAATCATAGGCCTCAACACTGAGCCTGGTCCGATGACGTCACAAAAGAGTGCTGGGCGCCGCGAGGAGGCCCAAGAGAGGTAATGGAAGGTGAGTACAAATGTTTTTTTTATTTTGTTCACCTCCCTTGGGAGGTGAAAACGGCCAGTCTACAAATTTTATTCCCGTATGGTGAACGCTGTAGCTTTAAAAAAACAAAACAAATCAAAAGTGCCCAACTGCCGTTTTTTTCCCTGTTTCGCCTTTGATAAAAATTTGAATAAAAAGTGATCAAAGCGAAAGACATTCTCCAAAATGGTAAACTAAAAAGTACACCTGGCCCTGCAAAAAAAGATGCCCTATGTATCCCGGTACAAGGAAATATAAAAAGTTACAGGTGTCAGAATATGGTGACTTTAAGAAAAAAAAATTTTTTTTGCTAAGTTTTGGATTCTTGTTAAGGGGTTAAAATAAAACTATATAAATTTGGTATCACCTGAATTGTACCGAAACATAGAATACAGTTGACATGTCATTTCGGCTGCACAGTTAACTAAGTAAAAACTAAGCCCACAAGAATTTGGACAAATGTAATTTTTCTCCAATTCCACCCTATTCTGAATTTTTTTTCCAGCTTCCCAGTACATTGTGCAGAATAATAAATGGTACCATTATGAAGAACAATTTGTCCCACAAACATTAAGCCCTCATATGGCTTTGAATGGGAAAAATAAGCAAGTTTTGGCTGGGAGTCAAAATCGAAAAATGCCTTCAGCAGGAAGACAGTAAAGGTGGATGCAGATGCTTATTGAGTGTAGATTTTCTGTGTTGATTTGCATGCAGAAAATCCACAAAATAATCAGGACTGCATCTGACATTACGTGAGATGAGCATCTTGCCTCAGGTCACTGAGTGTTAGAGACGCCCCTCCCCCCTGATCTATAATTATGCTATACTTACAGATCATTAATGTGGTGCCCCGTCCCTATTCTGGCACACAGTATGTGTGCATCTTCTATTCTCCTTCCAGTGGTACCATAGAGTAGAACAGAAGATGCACACATCTTATTTGCCAGAAGTGGTCCTGGGTGCTGCATCTGTGAACTGTAAGTATAATTATAGTAATAGTATGTGGGGGGAGGAGAGACTATTACCTGTGGTGAGGGCACTATTAGGCCACTATTACAGTAATAGTGCCTTTTCCCAGGTAATAACATTATGTGGGGGTGGCACTATAAGGGCACTACTACTGTTATAGTGCCCTCAAGAGTTAATAACATTACTTATGTGGGAGGGGGAGGTTATTACCTGTTAGGGGACACTATTATGGCACTATTACAGTAATAGTGGCTTCACACAGGTAATAACATTACTTATGTGGGAGGGGGAACTACTACCTGTGGGAGATGCGATATTAGGGTACTATTACTGTAATAGTGTCTCCCACAGTTAATAACATTATTTATATGGGGACACTATTACAGTAATAGTGCCATCAACAGGTAATAACATTACTTATGTAGAAGGAAGGGGCTATTACCTGTGTGTGAGGATGCTATTAGGGCTCTATTAAAGCAATTAGGCCCCCTTCATAGGTGATAGTTCCTCCACATATTATAGTGTCCCTGCTACCTGTGGAAGGAACTATTATCCAATTTGAGTGGACCTATTACCTGTTGGTGAACTATTAAGGCCCATTCACATAGTGGTATATGAAGAGGAATTAAAGGGGTTATGCTGTTATGGACATTTATCTTCTATCCACAGGACAGGGCATAAGTGTCTGACTACTGGGAACTTGAACACTGAGTGGACTCCATAGCCGCGGGGTTTCTGCTGTTTTACACAGCAGTGACCCGATGGCATTGCCCATGATTAGATATGTATATGATCACAGGCATTTAACCATTCAGATGCCATGGTCAAACTTTCTATTTCAGAGTTGGTAACAGAAGGGCTATCACATGGGGAGATTGCTGGAGCTGTTCTGTTATCATGGCAGCCTAGAGCCTTGTGAAGGCTCTTACACCTGCCACAGCAATATAATTGTGGCAGGCTTCAATAGTTTTTTAAGGAATATGCCTTAGACTCAACACAGTTGTTTTGCAGTCTATGATACAAGCAATATAAAGATTGCAGGTTCAAGCCCCCTCAAAAAGTAAAAAAAAAAGTTTTAAAAAATGCAAAAATAAAACAAAATTAAAATCACTCTCCTTTCCCTAGATTGCATAAATATAAACAAAAATAAATATAAAAACGTTAGGCATCCCAGAGTCCAAAAATGCCCAAACTATTTATCCTATATAATGAATTGCATGGTGGAAAATAAAATCAAAATGGCTGGATCACTGTTTTTTTCTTTGTTTCGTCTCCAAAAAAATGGAAAAAAAAGCTATCAAAACACATACATTCCCCAAAATAGTATGAACAAATACTACATATTGTCCTGCAAAAAGACATTTTACATAACTCCATACACTGAAACTTACAAACGTTATATGTGTCACAATATGACGACTCAAAAAAATGTTTTTATTTTTCAAAAGTTAGTATTTTTTTAAAGGTGTTAAAACATGACTAAAACTATATAAATGTGGTATCACCGTAATTGCAATGACCACAAACCACATTTTTAACACTCCGTGAATGGCATAAAAATAATACCTGTAAGATAATGGCACAATAGTTTTTTTTCCAGTCCCTCCCCATTCTGAGTTTTTTTTTTCAGCTCTACTGGAATTACTCTATGAATTATAATTTGCCTGGCAAAAACTAAGACCTATGACCTTGTGAATGGAAAAACTAAAAAGCTATGACTGTTGGAAAGAGAGGAGTAAAAAATGTAAGCGCAAAAATGAAAAATAGCTGTGTCCTTGAGGGATTAAGTACTTCAGATCTTTACTTTAGGCATGAAACCCCTATATTTAGATTTGCATGCAGGGACCTATCTATTTTTGTCTTATTGTTTGTTAATTTGGTTTGATTACTTGTCACTTTCCTCATCTATAAAGCGCTGCAGTATAGGTTGCCACTATATAAAAAAAAAGTTTTATTATTATTATAATTGTGTGCCCATCATCCAGAGGCTTCAACTTCTAGGGTCTCCACATAAAAGTTTTCATGGTTTTTACCTGATGAAAATAAATATTAGAAGTAGCAAACCATAGTCAGAACCCCCTTTTTTAAGAGCTCTGACTAGTGGTTGATCATTCATGTTTATTGCTATAGAGAAAAGAAAATAAGTGCCTGCCAGATATTTCGAGCTTCTTTAGCCTCTAAAGGAGCAAATATGACAATATAACATATGTGTCAGAAGCGGTACTATGTCTCTTTAAGGAGACTGCCTTTGCGGGCCACCTTTACAGACCATACATTCTCTGCTAAGAATTCTGGGATAAAAATATAATAATAATAATAATAGTCCTTTAATAGTCCCACAATGGGGAAATTCAGTGTGTTACAGCAGCAAAGATAAGATAAGCAGATACAAATACAACATGTACAGGAATGTTCCAAGGTAAGAGGCATTACATTGATAGCAGACAGACAGATAGGAAGTAGCAGAGGGGGGGGGGGGGATTTAATAGGCAGAAAGATATTTCAGTTCTCTGTGTGTAATGATCTCCGCTTAGGTTGGTGTTGGTTGTACAGCCTAACCGCGGTGGGGAGGAAAGACTTCCGATAGCGCTCCTTCTCACACTTAGGGTGCAGCAGTCGGTCACTGACAGTACTGCCCAGCGCGATCACAGTCTCATGCATGGGATGGGAGTTATTCTTCTGCATGGAGCTCACCACGGACAGTATCCTTTTGTCACCCACCACCTGCACTGGGTCCAGTGGGCTCCCCAGGACAGAGCTGGCCCTTCTAATCAGCTTGTCAAGTTTATTTCTGTCCCTGGTTGATATACTGCTCCCCCAGCAGTCCACTCCAAAGAAGATGGCTGATGCCACTACCGAGTTGAAGAAAGTCCTAAGAAGTGCCCCCTGGATTCCAAAGGCTCTCAGCTTCCTAAGCAGGTAGAGCCTGCTGTGGCCCTTCCTGTACAGGGCCTCCATATGATCTGCCCAGTCCAGCTTATTATTAAGGAGCAAACCCAGGTACTTATAGGTGTTCACAATCTCGATGCCCGTCCCAAGGATGTCCACTGGTTTAGGAGGGCATCTGCCTTTACGGAAGTCCACCACCATCTCCTTGGTCTTCCCCGCGTTAATCTTCAGGTGGTTCCGCTGGCACCAGTCCACAAAATCCCGGTTCAGTTCTCTGTACTCCCTGTCATCATCGTCTGTGATGAGGCCTACTATTGCAGAGTCGTCAGAATACTTCTGTAGGTAGCAGCTAGATGAGTTGCACCTAAAATCTGCAGTGTACAGTGTGAAGAGGAAAGGGGTGATAACCGTACCCTGAGGTGCCCCCGTATTACAGATCACGGTACCTGACACACAGTCTTGGGCTCTCACGTATTGAGGTTGATTTGTTAGGTAGTCTAGGATCCAGTTGGAGAGGTGGTAGTCCACTCCAGCAAGTCCCAGCTTGTCCCTCAGTAACCTGGGCTGTATGGTGTTAAAAGCACTGGAGAAATCAAAGAACATTATTCTCACCGTGCTCCCTGGTTTCTCCAGGTGAGACAGAGCCCTGTGCAGAAGGTGGATGATGGCATCATCTACCCCAATGCCCGGCCGATAAGCAAACTGGAGAGGGTCCATAGCGGGGCTCACTAGAGGGCAGAGATGTGTGAGAGCCAATCTCTCTAAGATCTGACAATATGACAATATATATGACAATAATATGATAATAATATGATAATATGACAATAAGTTCTCCTTTGTGGAAACATTAAAATTTGCTCTGGCTCCACCTTTTTGGAATGTAGCTCCTATAGATTAATGGCTGTTTTTCAAGAAACCTAGATGACATGACCTGGGATTAAAAGCAAGCCAAAATACCTCCTTCAAAAGGAAGAGAGTCTCATCCACATACATTTTTTTGGAGTTATTGCCCCTCATCACAGAACAGAGCATGCATTGTCTTAAAAACTCTGAACACCTAAAGGTGGTCTGTAAAGGCAGTCCCCTTAAGAAGACACAGTATCCATTCTCACACATGTTTATAGCCACTCACCTAGCCAGCCAGTACCCTACTTCACACTGATGGCGGACAAAAATCCCAAAACAGCTGTCTGTGGTTTCCTTCCTGATTGTCTCTTGAAAACTAGGCATTAATCTATAGGAAGCTAACTTCCAAAAGGTGGCCCTAGAGCAAGTTTTCCATTTTCCATATGTAACACCCCTTTGGGCCGACCTCTGTAGGTAGGGTTTGTTGTAGTTCTCACCTGACTATGGCACAGTGCCTCCACCCGAATCTTGCTAGGAGCTCTGTAGGAATTCAGGAGGGTCTTCCTCTTCTGCTAGGGGTCGACTCAGGAAACCCCCACCTAAGCTCAGTACACATTCACAAATGTTGAGGGTAAAACTACTTAACTGGTTTATTATGGGAAGGGTAAACAAGGGCAAACTATATAAAATGTGAACAGAGAAATGTTTCAGTAATTCACATGACAGTGCACAGGTACATCCTATGGGAATAGACTATGTGCCAGGCCTTGCAGGTATAATAAACTATAGGGAATAGCACAGGGTTAAGATAGTGACCCACAGATAGTCATCACACACTTGCAATCATACTGCAGGTAACAGCTTGCACTCCTAAATAACAGCACACAATGCAGAATTACTATTGGCTGCAGCAATAAACAGAACAGTCCATCCGTTGGGGCCCAGTTGCCGCTGACAATGGCGTGCATTGAGGAAACGTTGGCGCACTATAGACACAGCAGATCTTTTCTACCACAGTTCTCATAAACGTTCTAACAGCAGTACAGCAAATTCCATCAAAGTCTACTCACTAACTCTTGCAGGGAAACTGGTGCCAGCCTGGAGTCTCACTGGGTGCTGCAGCTTTCAGATGGCAGGATACTAATGGAGTAGGAGGCAGGAGTCTTCTTGGATGCAGCCCTGGGAACCTTTTTGGAGTCTGGTCAATATGGACAGGTGGTGGTGCTTCTGCTGCAGGGATGCTACTTCTTCCCTCAGAGTGAGCTGGTGGGCTGGCAAGACTGTCTCTATGTCCTGGGTTACCCAGTGCCAAGCTATGTGCCCCCTGGCAGTGGCTGCAAGAAACCTTTTCTGCAGCCCATGTGGCTGCCCTTCCTCTCTCCTGTGCAGACCTTTCCCATAATTCCCTGCTCAACCAATCAGTCCCTTTCTCTGATACTCCTCCCCCTGGAGTAAGGGGTGTAGGGAAATGTAATCCACTGTCCCTCAGCATAAAATGGCTGATGTCTGCTGTAGTGGGTCCTGGCTTGGCATTAACTGCAGCATCTGTTGTATGCAAAGTGCTCCTTGCAGGGGTTACACGTAGGACAGGGAATAAGTGTCCGAAAGTTGGGAGACTGATTGTGTGCTCCCCCAGTGATCAGGAGGAAGGCAGACCAAAAATTCTCCATCCACAAGGAGGCCTTAGGGTTGACATTTGGTCCCGCATCCTCCTGATCACTGGGAGACCTGGCAATGAGGCCTGTGGATAGGTGATAAGCGTCCATAATGAGATAGCCCCTTTAAGGAGAACTTATTTCCTATTTTTTCCTCATGATAAAATATGTCAATGACAATGATATACCTGATCATTGGGGTAGAGCAGACAATCAGGCTACTCCCATTCAAGAAAGATTGTCAGTGGATCCTGCAGAAATTGGTGGTAGCTACCAAAACATTTAGTGTATGGTCTTTTTAACACAGTTACCACCTCACCCAACCTTGATCAAGTACTGAAAGTCTCCAAAATGAAGAATTATAATAAAAAAAATCACCTTTTATCTAAACAGGAGATCTTATTAACTGAAATGGAAAGAAGACAAGGACTGCTGCTATAGGTCGACCCTGCAGTTTATAGATTTTACTATAATAGGCAAATAATTGCATTAATAAATGTGCTGCAAAAGAGCACTAGGCGAGCCTCATACTTCTGTGTAGACAGTCGTGGTTAATAGAGACATGAGGCATGTATTATGTCCCTCATTTTCTTATGTATTTGCGCCTTATATCTGTACTACAACACAATAATACGACATTAACCCTAATGTGGTGTTCAGTTTAGCAGGTAACATCTATTTCTTATTTATAATGATAGTGTATTGTCATAAATGATTTACTATCCATTCCAGCACGCACATTAAACACTCAGCACATTTCTCAATAGTTCTATTTGTATAGACCTGATAACTAGAAATATGCAGTATATCAGAAAAAGGAGTGTTCACATGAACATTCAGTAGGTGGCACTTAAAAGGTTCTTTGAATTTGCAGTCGCCATTAGACAAGCTGGAGTAGGAGCAGAGACTGGAGCCAGTCCATCTCTGAGCACAAGACACTGTAGCCAAGGTACTGAGGCAAAAGCAACAGCCCAGGCCAAGGCAGAAAGAGACAAAAGGGGGGAGGGAGACACAACCAGGGAGTACAGCAAGGAGCACGCAGCAAATCCAAGCAGCACAAGGCAACAATCACAGTGCAGCAGACTGAGCACTTCCAGAAGGAACAGCTCCTTCTCTCCCATCAGCTTTGTTAATATTATGACCGCAAAACTCTGAACATCTTCCTTGTCGATTTCTTCATTATCAGGTATTTATTCTACTATTTACCTACAGTATATACAATGTCTAAGGATCCTTCTACACTGCTGCTGATGTTACATACATTGTGCATTGCTGGATGCTAGAATCCAGGTTATCAGCAGCAGCACTTCACCTGAACAATTCACTGTTGTGAGTCTGCACATCTTGGCTATAGTATAATATAATAATGTAATATAATATGAGATTGCCTAGATGTGCACGACACATAAACCTTCTTAATGTCCATCCTATATGGTCTTCTTTTTACTGAATATAGTGTTCTTCTGATGCTTATAGACTTTCACAAAGGGTGGGATAATATAGATTTTCTTGGTATATATGCGCTTTGGAGCTCTGACTATGTATATGCTCAGTAGGGCAGCAACATTAAAAGGCAAATCTATCTCAGTTGTGTGGAGGATATTTTCAGTTAATGTACTGTAATCCTGATTTAGAATCAATACCTTGCACAAGGGAAGCAATTAGACATCCCCGTTCTGTTTCCTCAACTTTAAAGAATGGCAGTATAGCTGCTGCGGGATGTTAAGGGGAGGAAATCTGGCCTTTGATGATGGGACTCTTGTTAAACATAACCATTGATTTTCTTACCCCCAATGATTCAGAAAAGAGATACTGGAACACCACAGCCTTTAAATCAGCTTAGCTTCTTCAATCTCAGCAAAAGGCAGTGAATGGTCACGGAAAAAACACAGATTAAATGCAGGGGTCAGCAGGGTTTTCTGCCACAATTTATATAACATTATGATGCAATGTTGCATGTTTTCGTTATCTTTTATTGATATCACAGGAACAAGTCTAATTTATTCAATATCTTAATTATTCAATGCTGTATTTATTCATGAACATAATGGTTTGTTGAGGGACATGTTTATTAAATTAGAACTTTTTTTTCCAAATTAGAACTTTTTTTTCCACCAGTCGATTATTCCCTAATTAGATATCAAGATGCAAAATGAAAGATGAAAGATGCAAAGATGAAAAAATGAAAAAAATCACTGTGTGATGTTGTTTGACATTTTAAGGTATCATGTTATTTATGGCTTAGGTATAGTATGGATTTTGGAAACCCAGTACATTATCTTTGGTCAAAGTGCAAAATATTCATAAAGAGCTCAAGTTCAGCCTGCTACCTCTGTAAAATATTAATATATTTTTTGCAGCTTATTTCAAGTATTCAACTCTGAATTTACCTTTCCATATTTTATCGTTTTGGCTACCATGTAAAGTTAGATAATTAGATCATCTTTGATGTGTATGCACTTTAATGCATAGTCGATCCGTTTCCACAGATATTAGATTATGTAACTGAAGGGTAATGAGTGTGTCAGTAATAAAATATTATATATTGAAAAAAAGAAAAGATAGATATGTAATCAGATTTATACATAAGAAATAATAAATACATTATTCAGTGTGTGTGTGTGTGTGTTATATATATATATATATATATATATATATATATATGTACTTTTCTGATATAGCCATTTTGGATTAAATAAGAAGGTACATAAAGGTATATAAAGAGCTGCTTTAGCTTAAGAAAGGTGAAATATAAGTTTCTGAGTTGTCCCCTTATGCAACATTTTTGAGACCTTATAATTTTAATTCTATTAAATTGTTTTTGAGGTCCTCTACCATTACATTGCCACAGGTGCTGTCACCATTGTTTCATTAAGCTCTAAATGGCACATATGTTTAAATTGTTATGGAATATAAATCTGCTTTTAGGTTTTCTTAAAAAGTGGACAGCTACTATAAGCACTATTGGCTAAAATATATGGTTGTCACACAGCATCTGCAGGACCAATCTTTCACAGTCACCCTAATAGACTTTATACAGGAAGGCAATCTAGTGACTTTAAAAGAGGCTTCCTGAGTGCTGGTGCTGGAATACTCAGCTATAGCTTGCCATTAGATAGTAAGCTTTATCACCTACAATGTGACCGTAGCTGCCAATCCCTGCCCTAAGTGGTGATGTCACAATGGAGCCCTGTCACTGCTGCTAGAAGCGTACATTGCAACTTAATTAGAACTAGTTTGGAGAGTCAAAATCCCTCCTGGTATTTTTACTTAATTATACAAGAAAATACAATTTATTATAACTGACATACTGATGCATATCACAGAGTACTCTGCACAGACTACCTATCTGACTTATATGACATAAATGGCGAAATAGACCATCACTTAAATTGACTAAAGAAAAACTGGGCAAATATGCAGCAACCCATAAATTCCACTATGTAATTCAATTTCATCTACTCTATACAATAATGTAATTACTGCAGAACATGTAGGCATGCAGAAACTGCACCATGCAAAAATGAACTAATTTTTTATACTAGGTGAAAAGGTCCTGTATTGTGTATGTCATGGATCGGAAGGTTTTGGTTGCTATTAAATTGGCCTAAGGGCGGACTTGCCTTAAATAAAATTACAGTGAGAAGACTGGCTGAAGTGGGTAAATATGTTCCCTGTACAGCAGTGCTGAATGTGTTATGGCCATATAAATAACAGAAAATCATCTAATCCAATCTAATGTTTGCTATATGTATAAAATATATGTGTAGTATTAAAATCAATAATATACATATTAAAAAAGTAATGTCTAAAAGTACTTACTGCCAACAGTGGTGGAACATTGTCCTATAAATGATAAAATCAGTCACTTAATCCACAGGAGTGGCAGACATTTATATTAACCTGCTAAAAGCCGTCTAAGACTTTTTATTATATTCTACTATGTTCGGCGTATTAGCAATAAGTATGTACAAATGATCAGATGCATAGGGGAAAATGTTTCTGGATAGAATAAAACAGACTGTGCAATGACCCCATTAGGTAGTAATGGGAAAAATAACCAGAATCAAATAGATCAATTCATGAAAATTAAAAAATGGAACCAGATTCTTAAACCCCCAATCATATGACCAAGTTTCAGCCATAAAGCTCGGTCCATGTGTTGGCCTGATTTACTAGTCTGAACAGTATGCCGGGAGCGGGAATCTTAGCTTATCATAGTTATCTATGTGGCTAGGAGTCCCTGTCTCCCAGCAACATACTGTCCCAGGCCGATTACAGTACAGTATGTCACTGGGAGGCAGGGTCTCCTAGTATCATACATAACTATACTACTAGGAGTCCCTCTCTTAGCATACTTTTCAGACTGGTAAATCCAACACACATGCAGACCGAATTTCACAGGTGAAACTTGATCGTGTGAATCTTGGGTTAGGCTTAGCCTATATTCACACGGCTTATGACAGAGGTTTTTTAACTGCCATCACATGGCCACATTAATTTCAATGTCTGTGAATGCCTGTAATGTATGAGGGATCCGTGAAAATGGCCGCCCCTTGGGTGCATAAACGGCCATGAAAAATGGTAATTTTTAATGGCTGTTTTGAACCACGGTTGTATGAATGCAGGCTAAGGCCACACATTCTGCAAATGCAGTATTTTTGCCTGTTGTGGAAACACAGTGGAAAGAAATGCCGTGTTTTACAGTACCAGCAAAGTGAATGAGATTCTGGCTAATCTCATCCACACGTTGTGGAAAGAAAGAACTGTGGAAAAGCTAAGTTGTCAAAAGGTATGCTTTTTAAAATTGCAAGAGAGAAAAAAAAACTGAGAGAAAAATGCTGCAAAAACTCAAAGAAAAAGACTGCATTTTCCTACTTGTGACCTTAGTCTTAAAGAGCTGAGATCAACTTCACAGATTGCTTCAATGGTGGGTTCTTCCCTCTAGGTCTAATATAAACAGTTGTAATTCATATATCATATGAAAGTATGAAATGGTTTATTCCAGAGTTGCACTGTACATGTCTAAAACTGGTTTGTCTGCATTTGACCCAAATGCCAAGGTTACACATAAAGGGGTTTTCCCATTTGAAACATTTAGGGCATATCTTGTCTGGCCCTATTATCCAAGTTGAGTCAACTGCTGGCCACCTTCTCCAGGTGAACATTAATTAGACTACATTAAAATAAATGGAGGTTGCAGAAAAAGCTGAACCAACTTATGTGTTACTGTGTTAATGCCATTTCTTTAATGGACATATTACTATGTAGCTTTAATTTGAAGTGACAAGGTGCTCAGTTCTCCCTGTTTCACATAGAACTTAAAGAGGTTGTCTAGGATAAAAAAGTTTTTTCATATTAGGCCGAGGAAGGTGAAAAAAAAAAAAAAAAAAACCTGTCCCCGGTGTTGTGGTGTCTCCCAGTGTGGTCTGGTCCTGCTGCTCTGCTGTCTGCTGCCGCCGCATTGTGACTTCCCGTGTACCTTTTCTTCGTGGTCACATGACTGCTGAGGCCAATAAGCGGCATCAGCGGCCTAAGGAAAAGACACGGGATGTTACAGGAAGTGATGTCACGTGTCTTTCACTAAGGCCGCTGATTGGCCTCAGTGGTCACGTGTGGTGGGGACCAAACAGCACTGGAACAAAACACTGGAGCAGCAGCACTGAACAGCGCTGGAAGACACTGGAACACTTGGGGCCAGGTGAGTATGTTTGTTTGTTTTTTTTTCACCTTCCCCATCCTAATTAAGAAAAAAAATAAAATATCCTGGACAACCCCTTTAATAGCTGTTTTTTAGTTAAAAAAGGTGACTTTTTTGTACCTAAAATCAAAAGAAGCCACACAAAAATTTCATTTGCATAAATGTTCCAGATAAGAGGCAGGATTAAATGAGACATAAGAAAAACATGAATTATAGTAAAAGCCACTGACTTAGTATTTTTGCTGGGAGTTGTGATATTTCTCACACATTGCCATGGTGAAAGGGATTGGTAACATAGCAATGTCAGAGTTTTTTATGAATGTTTCATGGCATCAAAATTCCTAAATCAAGGCATATCACTACATGATTTTATGCAGCATCTGTCCTTCACTAGATAACCTGAGATTATTTTGTTGCTACTCGGTGTATGACACTGTGCTTGGTATTCAGTGAAGAGGCCACAGAGCCCACACGAACACTGACATCTGTGCAAATAGGTAATTGTGGGGATCAGACCCCACCAATCAGATATTGATGACCTATCCTAATAAAAAGGTTATCAATACTGAACTCTTGAAAAACCCATTTAACAATATTAACAATGTAGAACTGGAACTTCCAGTTCTCAAGCTATAACAATAAATTTCCTCTACATTATTTCCACTATATTCTTCATCAAGCAAAGGACAATAACATTAAGCGAACAGGACCCCACTATGGGCAATCTACTACTGTGTAACCATACCTAGCTGTTTATGTGGCAACAGAGTAGAGCTCTATATTAAAAATAGAATAGTGCTGTATGTCTAAAAGATTCAAGTGTCCTCATATGTACTTAACCATCCTGGTGACCCAAGAGCAAGATGGAGAAGCTACTCATAGATATACTGTTTCTCCGCCACTGGATTACACAATGCAAATCATGATTTATAAAGTTAGTTAGAAATGTATTCTTTATACTGTATACTCTTTAAATTGCAAATCACCCTCATTCCCTGTGCATTTGGAACCTGTTAAAGTGATTCTGCTATATATTGAGTTATGATATTCTTATGAGGCATATGCATGATTGGTTCTGTTGTGCTTACCAGAGCTAGGTAATTCTATTGTCACATGGCTAGATTACAACTATTGGATTAATAGATACAACAAAGAAGGACCTTTATGAGATACAGAAGAAACAAAGATGCTTTATTGCTTAGTAAGCAAATCTTCTGTAATCTAATAATAAAATACCTTGCACCCTTGTATTGTAAGGTGGGCCTCACTGTGTAAGGATGCAATGATCTATCAGCTTTTGCCCACAAAACAGTGCATTGTGGGTTTCTGGGAGGCTACTCCTTACTGCAGCCTGCCCCACCTAGGCGTTTCGCATGGAGCTGCCTCAGCCACTTTTTATGGACCTGCCATCTGCTGCTATGGGTCCTTATAGCCACTGCACTATTACCTTTCAGGTAGGGTCAAGACTGTGAACGTGCAACATGCACATCACTCAATATCTCACACAATGGGTATATGGTCCGAGATCAGAGTGGTCAACATAGTCTTAGTCCAGTCCTGGTAAGAAAGGGATACTGGATTTTCAAGGACCATGAAACTTAGCGTATAACATCAACAATATCAGCAGCCATAAGAACAGTAACTTCACACAGTTCAAGCTTACCATGCAGTGCACAGTACTACACTCAAACTCTTCTATTTATACAAGAGGAGAGATTACTCTCTATGGCTTGGCTTGTCTTCCAAAAACCCACTATGTTTGATACTGTCTCTCCACTCCACCAGTTTACTTTCTCGAAAGTTCTAGAATGCAAATGTACTTAGCCTTGCAGCACTTACACCTTAAGCAGTCTCACTTCCTCTTGCCCCTCCTAACTAGCAGTATGATACAGTGCATAATGCAGTAACACTCACCATCATGTTGGTGTTGGAATTTGCTGACACCTGGCACCTTCTTCTGAAACACTAGCAGGCTCACGCAGCCATGCAGCATACAACAGCCTGACAGTTCTTTACACATACTGTACACTAACTTTATCTTGACATTGAATATGTTACATACCAGAAAACTACACTGGCATTTTCAATGGAATATGATGTGTTAAGTTAAATTTTGTTGCGTTATGGTTGGTAATGCTTTTTATGATTGATGGCCTATCTTTAGGATCTTTACTAATACTGATGGCCTAACTTTAGGATAGGCCATCGGTATTAGATCTGCGGGGGTCCCGGGTCCCATAGACTCCAATGAGGCAGTGCTGCAGTACCTACACTCACCGCTACAATTTGCCTCGGTACCGGTGATCTGACACCTGGGACCCCCACAGATCTAATATTGATGGTTTATCCTAAAGATAGGCTATCAATATTAGAAACCGGATAACCCCTTTAATTATATTTTAATAAAATAAAATGAAATTAAACTACAGTATGTTTGCCTAAAAGTTGCCAGCAGTCAAAGCAGAACTATTTTTTACTTGGAAAAACATATACTGTGTAGAATATCATTGCTTTGTTTTAGTGTTTTATTAGTACTGTATTTCTGTGTTTCTTCAACAAAATATATAGCTCAAATGATGAAACCTTGATGTCTTGTAATTATTTTCCTTTTTGGTTAAGATAAATGAAAATGACAGAAACCTTAGGTCAATTCAGAGTACACTGTATTATAATGTTTAGTGATTTGTCACTGTAGCTTGTTCTCTGAGTGGAGTCAACAGACTAGCAATCTAAAAGGATAGAGCTGAAAGCCACAAAAGGCTACAAAGTCAGTTTCTAACATGACAATATGATGTTTGTCACTAAATAGTTACAAACTAATACAAAACATAAACACATATAAGACGGACAGCAGAAACAGACCACAAGGTCCATCTACTCTGCACTTTATATTACCATTCTATCCCGGCATGCTTTAATTCACTTACTGTAGATTTCCCAACCACATCTCCTGGAAATTTGTGCCAAGCCTAAACTATTCTTTCAGTGAAATAATATTTTTTTGATGCTTCTGAACCCCCCTTAACTAATTGTAGATTGTACCTTTTTGTTCTTGTCTTTAGTTTTTTCATAAAAATCACTTCCCTCTTGAACCTTATTTATACCTTTAACTGATTTAAAATCTTGTCCCCCTTTCCCTTCTTGGCTCAAGGGAATCACAACTGTTTTCTGCTTACAAAGTACAAATCCAACACTCTAGGTAAGAAAGGTATATGCTCAGGTCCTCCAAAATCTATACGTTTTTTTTTTTTTATTTGCCCAATTTATTTTTGCTTGTCTAATATTTGCTTTTTTGAAATAAGAGAGAAGTCAGACCAGATTCTAACATATATAATAAAAAGAAAAGTTGCTAGTGGAAAACCTCGAAGCTATGCAGCAATTGAAGGCAGTGCAGATTACAAACTGCAGTAAACTCATTGAGGCTTTAGGTCACCTTTACAGTATATTCAGTTGAATAATGGAGGCCACAGACCCAGTGTGTATGCAAGAGAGTTGTTTCATAATTAAAAGCAAGCTTTAAAGCCTCTAGCGAATCCACACATTGCAGAAAAATGCAATCTGAGGAAATGCTGCGATTTCCAAAACCATAGTGGTTCTGAAGTCGCAGCATGTCAATTTAAATTAAAAAATCAAAGATGAGGTGCTTGGCATGCCAGGCAATAATTGTAAGATTGCCAGCCCCTATAATAAAATCATATACCACAAACCATAACACAGTGCTGCCACAAGATGCTTCAGGACACATGCCTTTACTGCTATTTCCTGGAACGCACCTGTACTTTTCCATTAGAAGCAATGAAAGTACACACTATGTATCTGGATGCAGCTATATCCTTAGGCCACTGGTACTTTTACGTCGATTTAAAGCTGCATTCACATGGTGTGTTTTTGCACAAAGAAAAACTGCCTGGAGTAATGACACCGACATGACCCCTGACGCCCTATAAGGGGTCTCTTATGTTAGGCAGAAGCACCGAAGACAGCAGGGTGTTGCTTCGGAGCACAGGAGAGATGAGTAACATTATTTTTTGTATTTCTTCACCTCCCCTGGGCCTCCGCTTATTATGCTCTGGGGTCTGAAGAGACCCTAGACTATTATAATAGCAGTTTCATTTCAGCCATGTTTGGTCCGATTGAAACTGCCGGGAGAATACTTGGGCTGCTGTTCCAGGGAAATAAGCCTCGTGTGCCACTCTTGGCACACGTGTCGGGGTTGCCGACCCCTGCCCTATAGGTATAATTGAAGCAGAAAGTCTGTGAAGCAGACTTTCTGTGAAAAGTGATGCGGGAAAAACCACAATTTGTTTCTGCTTTTTAGCTGTGGCCTGCTACGTGGGGCCCTAGCCTAACTGAGGAAAAATGTGCTTCCCTGCAGACTCCATGAACTTTCCCTTTAATAACCAGGCAGAGTGTTTCTAAATTGCTCTGCTAGATCATAGAGGGAACTATGCAGTAAGACAGTAGTTCAGCTGCACATTTCTCACTATTCACTCATCAATGAACAGAGGAGGGAAGAGACAGAAAACTGTACAATAAGTGTTCATATTCCTGTTACAGACTGGAAAGGATAGCCATTGGACCCCATGTACAGATGTAGCATTCAATTCAATGATATGTAACCCATTAAATGTCAAGTCAACAATTGCTACACCTGTACATATAGCATTAACCCTTCCACTTACAGTACCTCCATTAGGGATCATAGAATTAACCATCTGACTGTTCTGGAACTCCAGGAATCCTTACATTAACCCTTTTGCTGCCATGCACCACCAGAGATCCTTACATTAACCCCTTTACTGCCAAGAGAGATACTGAAAATAACCCCTGTACTGCTCTAGTCCACTATGGATACTTACATAAACCATTTTACTGCCCAAGACCACTGGAATTAGCCTGCTTCACTATCCTAAATCACCATGTATACTGACATTTACCTGTCCGTATTGGTCCTTTCATTGACCGATATGAATCCTTAACCACTTTATTGCCGAAGACTACCAGAAATACTAGAATTATCCCTATCACTTTCCTAGATCACTAGTGATATAAGACATAAGAACCTTGTCCACTCTAGACCATCAGGGATGTGGAACATATACTTGATCTAGACCCAGATCATGTTGTTGACTATTATTTTCCTGGATGTTGTATGGCTATAAGGGCACCATAAGTCAATAATTTATTTAAAGTTTTTTTGTATTACCCTGCTTGGAGCAGCCTCCATGTCTATTACTGTTTCACTCTCTAGCTACAAAGGCTTAGAGGGAATATAACCAGTTGCCTGCCACTGTTCCTGTCCTACTAGTGCGACTGTGTCTGGACTGGGAGACAAGTGTTCTCACTCCCAGCATAGAAATGCTAGAAAAGGGGCAAGTTGTGGTTGTACTAGCTTTTCAGTGCAGCCTACAATTTCTGCAAAACACTGCTGTCTGTACAGAAGAGCATCCAGCTTTACACAATATCTACACTGCAACTTGTCACAATTAACGTTTTGAGAGTGTTTTCTTGGAAGCATTTTCTTCTTAAAACTTTATGTAAGTGCGAAAAAATGCCCCTTTAAGAGCCTACATTGTGTTTCATTTTAACTGTACTAAGGTGCTTTTTGTATTCTTCCTACAGATACTGCAGTGTTGGGGTGGGTTCACACTTGCGCCTGGACTCCGGCCGCCGCGAATCCGACCTAAATGTCAGAAAAATGGATAGGGAAAGGATTGGGAAAGGTTTGAAACACATTGCTTAAAAACCCATTCACTTCTAAGCCGTTTTTTTTTTTGTCAGAAACAAAGTCGAACAAAACTTGGCATACTCTTGGTAAATCAATAATGTCCGACTTTGTTACTGACTAAAAAAAACGGCTTAGTGGCACAGAGGGTGCAATCGGACACCCGCGCATTGCTTTAAAAACCCATAGAAGTGAATGGATTTTTAAGCAATGCGTTTCAAACCTTTCCCAATCCTTTCCCTATCCTTTTTTTCCGACAGGTCGGATTTGCGGCGGACGGACTCCTGGCGCAAGTGTGAACCCACCCTTAAATAGCATTGCATTTCACTGCAAAACTTGGCATACTCTTGGTAAATCAATAATGAAGTCAAATAGAGAAAAAGTAAAAATGAGCAATATCTTTAACTGTCCAGTGTCCATTTTCAGTTTTAATTCAGTTAAAGAATTGTATAAAAATGATAAAATTCTTATTTATGGAATAGTGGCATGCATACATTTTTATTTTATACATTATTTCTATAGACATTGGATGGAGGTATCTAAGATTGCAACAATCTTTGAGCAACATTTGCAACATTTGTCTTCTCAGGGTGTGATTGCAGAGAACCAGGTCTAAAAACTATAACATAAATCATCCTATAGGTGCTGTCATCCCGATAATTTTAGTGTTTTTCTTTATCCAAATCTGTTCAGCCATTCCAAAAGATAAAAGGTTAAGTTGGAGACTCCGTCGCACAAACCGTCAGAAATTGGCAGAGAGAAAAGTCCTGCATAGAGGACTTTTCTCTAGACTGGTTTCAGTATAAAAACAGCGGACACCTGACAGACATTTGGCGGACCCGATGTCTGCGGGTAACTGCTGTTTTAGTTGTCTGGCTCTCTGTCTTTCAGGTCGCCTGGTGGACCCAAACGATGGAGACCTGTGCGCAGATGTGAACTGATCCCTTTTAGTGTTGATGCAAATTAGGTTATACTAGTTAAATGGGTAGTAACACTACATGACAGAAGGCAAACACAGACTACTCCCCCAGAGAATTTAGTGTTACCACCTTCTTGGCTAGTATGCCCTAATCAGATGAGATATGTTATTAGGCTTTTCAGAACTGGTAACAGGTCCTTTGTAAGTTACAAAGTGTATTTTAGCTAGGAAATTTAAGCAAAGTAAATTATATATATTCGTTCCAAGGCAATAAAAAGCATGTAATGTGTTCACCTTTCTGGTGAGTATGGTCCCTCATACCTTTACAATGTACAGTATATAACCCATGAAAGGTAAAACTTTCCGCTACATAGCAAGCCGCAGAACGCTGCTCAGTGGCCATCTGACAGCTCAGTCTCCAGTCCTTCACTGAAGATGATTTATAACAAAATAAAAGCTGAATATAAAGGAATTGTGCATTACTTAGTCAACTGAGTGATGAACCTTAACCTTCCCCAGGTCACTAATTACTTGGGACTTGTGCGTGTGCGTGCATATCTAATGTTATGCTGGAAAAAGGCTATGTTAAACTAAAACATTATCATTTAAAGAGGCATAAAAATTCCACATGCGCCAGATTCATTCAGCTCATATTTAATACATTAATACAATATTTAATACATTAGCTTTTCCAATTTCTGTTTCTTCAAGTTTTCTTGTCTTTACCTATAGAATCATGTTTTATTCCTTGCAATGAGAAGATGATCTAGATCAGTGATGGCGAACCTGTTAGAGTGCCCAAACTGCAACCCAAAACTCACTAATTTATCACAAAGTGCCAACACGGCAATTTAACATTAATACTGTGCGGATCCACAATTGCGGACAGTTACGGACCCACAAAATACGGTCGTGTGAAGGGGTTTTACAGAGCTTTCAATAATACAAACAACTTTGTACTGAAAGGTAGAAGTTTGCTTTTGGTACTTTTGAACAATTAATGTTCACTATTTACATCGCACAGGATCTGTTTTATAGTGACCGCGCAATGTTATTAAGGCCTGTAATAATATCACATGTCTGCTATAAAACAGATACTGTGTGATATAAATAGTGAAGGGCCCCCACGTAGTACAATCTGCCCCACAGTGGCCCCCATGCTGTAAAATGTGCTCCACTGTGGCCCCCCCACAGTACAATGTGCTCCACAGTGGCCCCGCCACACAGTACAATGTACTCCTCAGTGGCCCCCCCCACAGTACAATGTACTCCACAGTGGCCCCCCCACAGTACAATGGCCTACACAGTGGCACCAGACTGTACAATGTGCTTCACAGTGGCCCCCAACACAGTACAATGCGCTTCACAGTAGCTCCCAACACAGTATAATGTGCTCCACAGTGGCCCCCACACAGTATTATATGCTCCAGAGTGGCCCCAACACAGTATTATATGCTCCACAGTGGGCCCTCACACAGCATAATATGCTACTTACCTGCACTCCCACAAAGAGAAGGTAAGTAGCATCCTCCTTCTTCTATCACAGTCCAGGTGCTGATGAATTACGTCATTGTGCCTGCATCAGGACAGAGGTCACACTCTTCTGTCAGTGTAAGATGCGGTCCTGGAAAGAAAGAAGCGCTCACTTGCATATTGGGAATCCTGTAGCGGATTCCCTGTTAGTGAACGATCAGGGAGCCTGGATGGGGTGACGGCACGTGTGTCCACAGAGAAGGCTCTGAGTTCCCCCTCTGGCACGCGTGCCATAGCTTGGCCACCACAGACCTAGATGGACATATCTTTTTCCTATGTAACAACGCAACAATGCATCCAATCATAATATAAAAAGCCTCCTGTGTCAACTGTCTGCTTTATTTTCCTATGCATAAAATGCACCAACTAAATGCAATTTAAAGTGAGTTTGCCTTTTTTTCCAAAGGGCATAACAAAAAAGTGACCAACTTTCTTGGGGTATGTTCACACGGCAGAAAATGAAGAGGAATCCCTCTTCATTTTCCGCCACCGGCTTTTTTGCCCGCGGTTGGCCACGACCGGATGCTGATGTAGGGCAATGGCATTCCATCGTGGCTTTCCACTGCAGATTAGGCCCAGATTAATGGGCCTAATTAGCAGGGGAGTCTCGAGCTGCAGACTCCATAGCTGGATCAGCAGCGGAATCCGCAGCAAGATTGAGCAGGACACTTCTTTTTACCGCATCCTGTTGTGATCTCTGCCTCCCATTGAAAACAATGGGAGGCTGAATCCAGGCGGAATCTGCCCCCGGATTCGGAGGCGAAATCTGCCCCCAAATCTGCGTCAAATTCCGCCGTGTGAACATACCCTTAAGAGGACCAACCACTGCTCTCAAGATGTTTGCTTTCATATATCGTTTTAAAGAGATATTTCAGTAATTTAAAGCTGTCTGACCTCTAGATAACAAAGGGACATAGGAACAATACAATGCAGAGTTCTATGAATAGATTATCTAAAATTTATACATTATGTGAAAAACAATGCTTTATTAAAACAGACAAGTCACGAAAAAAGGCATTGTTTATTAAAAAAAATTAGCAATTACTTACTACTTATGTTATCTTCCCTTCACCAGGAACTTAAATAAGGATGACTTACTATTTAGGATAGGTCATCAATTGATAAGATGAAGTCATCCTTATTTAAGTTCCTGGTGAAGGGAAGATAACAAAAGTTCATATAACATAAGCTCTCATAAAGCTATTTGAGAGAATGCTAAGAGTGTCTAAAGTGGTCATCAAAGCTAAAGGAGGATACTATGAAGAATCTAACATGACACATTCTGGTTTGTTTGACACCTTTTTGTTTACTACTCATTTCCATATATGTTCCTTCATAGTTTTCATTATCAATCTACAATGTAGAAAACAAAAAAAAAAGGTAATGAAAAGGTACATCAAAACTCTTGACTGTACTGTATGTACATTCTATTTATTATAGGGTCTGTACAGTAACGGCACACTCCTGTATAATTACATTGTCTACTGTATAAAACAAATGTTACTAGCGTTCCAGTGACATAGCACTTTGATCTCTGCGGTTGATAAATGAAAACCCTGCAAAGAGCAATTCACGATAATGAACAATTGAAAAATGCATAGTGTTCTACTGTTATAACTGAATGTAGCCCTCAGAATCTAGTATTTGCATAGCACACAATGGGGGAAATTTATCAATACTATCTAAAAGTTAGACAGTGCAAACTTAAACCAGATAGACTTCAGCTGTGACATATTTATCAAAGTGTCTGATGTTTTTGATAAATCTGTCATATTTTAGACTGTGTATTCTAATTTTTCACCTCCTATTAGTTGGCTCAGTTTATGCCAGGAAAAATGTGACAAAATTTTGGTGCATTTATAAGCCATGGCGTCGCAACTTAGATCGCACCCCTTTGCAAAGCCACACCCCCTTTCAACTCCCCTTTTGTCGTGCAAGTCATAAAAGTGTCTAAAAGCCTTCATAAATGTGATGCGCATCATGTTAGACAGTTTTTTGGCATAAATTACACCATGCAATGGTATTCCTTTATCTACTGTTCAACAGACAAGTATGAGTTGTGTGTCAAATATGTAACATTCTGTTCAGGCTCATCTTTTTCATATACATACTTGCAATTTGTAGATTTTGCTGCAAATTTTAGAATTATTTACAGTACAGTTTATACTTCCATGCAATGTAACATTAAGGAACATACAGTAATGTTACTAACATCTTGTCAGTTATCTTAAAGGGGTTGGCCCAAGTACTAATGTCATGTTATCCTATGGATAGGGGATAACATGTTGGGATGCTTGTTGGTTGTGAGAACAGGGGTCCACCGAATGGAGCAGTAGGTTGTGCATTACCTCATCCAAATGGAGCAGCAGGCTGTGTATGCACTCTGTCACTCAACACTGTCACTGTTGTATCTCTATACTCTTGTCAATATATTTTGGTGTCACTTATAGATGGCACATACAATATTAAGTCAAGAGCTGCAATTAAAAGTAATGCCATACAACTGTAAGAAATAATGCATATACCATTATTTCAAGGTACATAACCAAGTGTTCTAATTTTACAGTAATTTTTAGAAATCTATCATATCAGATTATAGTAAAATGCTAGTAAAATGAGAAAATTAGGATCCCTAACTTTTAACCCAAGTCAAAATAACTTATTAAAGAAAATAACTTATTATTATTATAATTATTATTATTATTATAACTTACTAAAGAAAAAAACAAAGAAGGTTGGTAAGTTTAGTCAAAGGGGTTGTCCAGGACTAAGATCTTGATTGCCTATATTTAGAGTAAGCCATCAATATCAAATCAGTGGGAGTCCAAGACCTAGCTCACTCTCCATTCAGGTGACACAGTTGTTGTTTCTGCACAGTGTATAGAGTTGGAAGCACACAGCTATATACATACACTTTGCGGTGTACATTCAGCTCAGATCTGATATTAACTTTCCCCTCGTTTGCATTAAAATAAAACAGTAATTTACATGAAATAGGGCTCCACAGCTGAAAAACAGAGGCATATTTGGAAAATGTACAAGGTACTCTGAATAGATTTATAACCAATTTACTGCTGACAGACTCCCTTTAAGGACAGGCCATTAATATCTAAGTCTTGGACAACCCCTTTAATATCACACATTTATTTAAAGTCATATTTCCATTTCTCAACAATTTTATTTTTAACTATTTGCTAGCATCTACTGGTGGTCAAGTTTGAGTGTAATTCTACACAGTGGTGAGAGCAGACCTATTGCTACTCAGAAAATATTAGGTTGACCTTTACTTTTCTTAGATGTATGGCATGTGCCATTATGTTATCCTTTATGTCAGTCATGTCTGTTGACTGTTTCATTGCAAGCACACCAAGTAAAATCAAGGTATTTATAGATAGAGCATTGTTGCACCCTCTGTTGTGTTACTTGTTGAAGCTCTCATGTGTTATAACGTGATAAAATGATTTCAGATTATCTGCCTGTAAATTCTGGTTAACAATGGTTGCAATTGACAGCGTCCTTAACGTTGTCAGGTATGCAGGATAGCCCCTGCCATGAGATAATGAATCTGATTTGCACACAAGACAAAATAGCAGCTGGTGCCTTGAACACAATTAGACTTTGTCTACTTAAAGGCAAAAAAACAGATTAGCCTATGTCATGGATTTGTGGGGGGAAGGAAATTATAAGCTTCTGCTCCAACATATTTCACAGGCAGCAATGGAAAAGAGCCATTAGGTGATAGTGGTCCATGTAAGGACTAATATCAAGCTGAATGACTGTACTAAAATAAAATATATCATGATTCTATGTGTTTACTCTGTTATGTCATGACTGACAGGGAAATAGATGGAGAAGCGTCTAAGCAATGCTGTCAGTCGGAATACATTTTATATACATTGATGTATATCAATGCACTATTATATAACACTATATTGAAAGTTAGTTTAAGAAAGTTGTCCATTCCGCTTTGGATAAATTCTTTTATCCACTCCTGGGACCCCTGTGATCAGTGTTTGATATTCCTGAAGTCTGACTACTGTAGAAATAATGCATTACTCAATCCAATAGGCTGTTATGTAAGGATGTACTAGGACCCCAAAAATAAGAGAGATCCTCTGTAGCTGTTCTGAATTAGGCTGGTTTCATACTAGCGATGCATTTTATGGACAAGGAAACAGGTGGCGTTGTACATCCTAGTGCATTTCTGTGTGCCATCCATGTTTGATCCGTGAGTGATTAGGCCAGGTAGAAAAGTCACAAGACAAGAAGTCTAAAACAGGAAAACTTTGGTAAGTACACTTCAGGATCTTTCCACAGCAAGGTCTCACCTAAGGTCTGTGGTGCCATGACATAGCAGCTGCCTACTGGATGGAGAACTCCTGGTTTTCCTCTAATGGGTCAATGTGTCTATTGCTCTTCACTTACACTTGCTTGTAGGTGAACTCCTAGCTCTCCCGCCATCTCTCAGTCTCAACATCTCTCAATGTCATGGGGAAACTCCTCCCTCCATTCACCTCAGTCAATTCCTTGCAGTTCCCTTGCACTGATGAAGGAATAATGTACAGTCAATGACTTTCTATTAGCTCTGGTCGTGCTCTGTAAGCAGTATTTATCTACTGTGTTGAAACACACAACGGCGGGCAATCACTGTCACTGGATTGGTGGCAATCTGACTGAGGGCATTACTCCAGTCAGAAGCGTAATGATTGTAGTCGCAGGAGGTGCCACCGTGACTGGGCATTGAGGGGTTGGGGGCCTGTGGCCAGCTGGAGATGGCCAGGGCCCTGCAGCATTATGACAGCCTTCAGGGAAAGTCTGATTCTCCAATGACTGTCTACTATGTTAAGTTAATACACCTCTGGCAGCAGAGATGAGTTGCCAATCTCTGCTTCCAGAGGTGTATTAGCTTTTACATAGAAGACACTAGTTGGGGTATCAGCCTTTCCCTGACTTTTGTCGTAGAGTGAGGACCTCTCAAGAATAACCCCTCTAAAGGGTTATTCCAGTTACCTGTTGATGATCTATGCTCAGGATGGGTCATAAATAATAGATCAAAGGGGTCCAGCACCCAGGACCCCTCCTGATCAGCTGCTTGAAGGGACCGCAGCGATTGGACCCCCACTGATCTCTTATTGATGACCTGTCCTAAGGATAGGTCATCCATACAAAGGAACTGGAATAAATCTTTATAGGGGCATGATTATACAATACTTTTTTATTTTAGAATGAAATAGTTTGTGGCCTATTCGTGACTCCATGCACCAAAAATGTGGCAAGAACTTTTAGGCTAAGGCCCCACATTATGGAAACGCAGCTTTTTTGTTGCAGATTTTGCTGTGATTTTTGAGCCAAAGTCAAGGATGGCTACAGAAGTCAGGGGAAATATATAGGAAGTGCTTATAATTTTAACTTCTACTCAATCCACTCAAAAACTGCAGCAAAATCTGCAACAAAAAAAGCTGCGTTTCTGCAACGTGGGCCTCAGCCTTAAGCCAACTAATAAGTGATGTTATATTAGACTAGATAGACTAGACACATAAATATGGCACAATTTAAAAGTGTTTAGTCTAAAGTTGCATTAGATATTATTAGTAAATCTAATCCAAACACAGGGGCAGATTTATTAAGATTGGCGTTTGATACGCCAGTTTTAATAAAGGCCTCGACTAGTGCAGGGAGCTAGTAATTTATGAAGATGCTGCAGCCTCTTCATAAATCAGCAGGATGTTCCAGCGTCTGAATGGAAATCTATGCCAGTTTGGAAGTCATAATGAATATGTTAGGCCGAGGTGTATCGCCCTGTCCCACCCCGCTCTGCCCACATTTGCACATTTGTGGCGAGTGAGGCACAGAAAGGGGTTTGTGGTGCACGTTTGGCACAAGGAAGGGTCTTGAGCCAAATGTGTGCCACAATATCATCCCTCTATGCTAGAAAACTGGCATAGGGAGATTGATAAATCTCCCCCACAGTACCTGATTTATGGCAATCTGGGAGTGAACAGTCAGAAAAATCAGATCAGCATCCAGAGACAATTGTTCATAATGTTTTAGAAGAACCACTTTAAAAGCATCATTGCCCTTTAATAATAGTGTTGGATGAAGTATTCAATTCACACTATTAGCAGTCATTATTTTTACAACAAAATGTCATGTTTTGTATAGAAATAAAGCATTTTTATCAGAAAATAATGGGCCACGGTTGTTGTGAATTTGTTTATCCATGCTTATTATCTACTGATTTCCCATTTTGTACTCTCCTCGCCAAACGCTACAAAAGCAGCATTAGAAGTGATCAGGGTTATGACATTTGTTGATACTATACAGACTGCATTGTGTTCTGATCGCTAATGTCCTCCTAAACCTGCTATACCTTCTGTGAGCCACATGTCAATAAAGAAGCTTTGTTTATTTCCTTTTAGCTACATATTCAATAATGCCATATACCCACACACAATGCGTGACCCGCAGTTGTGGTCAATTACAGTCTCGCTGCTTAGTTACCGTGCAAATGAGCTCTTGGCTATAAAATGTTGAACATATGTTGCACTTGATTTGTGACGACAGTATATTTACAGCTTCCTTCCTCACACAAAGACATCTATATAGCTATAAAAAGCTACCAGCGACTGCGATAACAGGGAGGTAGTGACTTGGCATCAAGGTATAGGCATCTGTTGTAAACTCAGCCTTAGTAATAATTTCATTTGATTAAAAAAGGAAGAATTCTCAGAGTCTACATGCCTAGTTCTCCCAGTATCCATCTGCCCTTCTGTTTTTTAAGTATAGCTTACCAGTGTTGACCATTTGTCAAATGACCCTAGAGCAAAGTAATGCTAAGATGTCCTGGTGCCAATGATGCCCAATAATACCTGGTCAACAGCTTGAGAGCCAGAGAATAACATAAGTCAGCGGTGTAACCAGGGTTTTCCACAGTAGAGAGAGCCACAGATTCTACAGAAATGACAAACCAGCTCCTCCACAGCGCTGTTGAATTGCTCTCTCTCCTTCCCAATCTCTTATCTCTTATGGGAGAGCAGCGCTTCCACTCTACTGCTTCGGGAGTAGGTAAGTGGAGGCTTCAGTAGAGAAGGGGGTTTAGAAGTGGAACCGCATTGTCACTCTTCTCATCATGAAGGAGACTGTTAGCCGGCCAGGGTCAGCAAGAAAGCGGTGGAACTGCCCCCCATCCTTGTAACTAATACCGCTGAACACAACAAAGTGCTTCAAGGTTATAATGAATTTTGCTTAAAGGGGTTGTCCAAGATCTGAAGATATTTGATACTGATGACCTACCCACAGGATATGAACTATTTAGCTGAAGCTTCTGCCGGTAGCCAGAAGCAGCAGCTTTTCAAGTGAATGAGAGCGGGGCTGCAGTTCCCTGATGCCACTACTATAGTGTACAGAGTATCAAATATACTCAGATCCTGGACAACCCTTTTAAAACCTGCTTTTAGTTTTGAATGAAGGCATCTCTGGCACAACTTCTTTATATTAGCAACAAAGCTTAGTTAAAAGGGTTGTCGCATCTTAAACATTAGTGGCATATTGCAAGGATATGCCACCAATGTCAGATTGACAATGACGATATAATCTCCATTGATTGCTAGAACAATGTGACAGAGGCACTTGAAAAGTGTTTCTCTCTTTGTAAGGGTCCATTGAGACATTTTTGAAAAAAATATAAATTAGTGTCAAACAGGTCTAAGTTTTTAACTTCTCTGATATCTTGTAGACTGACCAATCATGTTTACTGTTGCTCAGAAGAGAATAGGGGAACCATATAAGATCAGTTGCATAGTCTGCTATTTGCATGTACTGATTGCTTGGTAACATAATATTTTAAGAGAGCAAGACAATGGTGGTGCATCTAATAAATATCCTTGTGCAGCCATTGTGATTGAGAGGCATTGATGAAACTCAGCAGGATGCATATACAATGGGTATGGAAAGTATTCAGACCCCTTTAAATTTTTCACTCTGTTTCATTGCAGCCATTTGCTAAAAGCAAAAAAGTTCATTTTATTTCTCATTAATGTACACTCAGCACCCCATCTTGACAGAAAAAAACAGAAATGTAGATATTTTTGCAAATTTATTAAAAAAGAAAAACTGAAATATCACATGGTCATAAGTATTCAGACCCCGTGCTCAGTATTGAGTAAAAGCCCCTTTTGAGATAGTACAGCCATGAGTCTTCTTGGGAATGATGCAACAAGTTCTTCACATCTGGATTTGGGGATCCTCTGCCATTCTTCCTTGTAGATCCTCTCCAGTTCCATCAGGTTGGATGGTGAACGTTGGTGGACAGCCATTTTCAGGTCTCTCCAGAGATGCTCAATTGGGTTGAGGTCAGGGTTCTGGCTGGGCCAGTCAAGAATGGTCACAGAGTTGTTCCAAAGCCACTCTTTTGTTATTTTAGCTGTGTGCTTAGGGTCATTGTCTTGTTGGAAGGTGAACCTTCAGCCCAGTCTGAGGTCCAGAGCACTCTGGAAGAGGTTTTCTTCCAAGATATCTCTGTACTTGGCCGCATTCATCTTTCCTTCAATTGCAACCAGTCGTCCTGTCCCTGCAGCTGAAAAACACGCCCGTAGCATGATGCTGCCACCACCATGTTTCACTGTTGAGATTGTATTGGGCAGGTGATGATCAGTGCCTGGTTTTCTCCACATACCGCTTAGAATTAACACCAAAAAGTTCAATCTTCGTCTCATCAGACCAGAGAATCTTATTTCTCATAGTCTGGGAGTCCTTCGTGTGTTTTTTGGCAAACTCTATGCGGGCTTTCATATGTCTTGCACTGAGGAGTGGCTTCCTTCGGGCCACTCTGCCATAAAGCCCCGACTGGTGGAGGGCTGCAGTGATAGTTGAATTTGTGGAACTTTCTCCCATCTCCCTACTGCATCTCTGAAGCTCAGCCACAGTGATCTTTGGGTTCTTCTTTACCTCTCTCACCAAGGCTCTTCTCCCACGATTGCTCAGTTTGGCTGGACAGCCAGGTCTAGGAAGAGTTCTGGTCGTCCCAAACTTCTTCCATTTAAGGATTATGGAGGCCACTGTGCTCTTAGGAACCTTGAGTGCTGCAGAAATTCTTTTGTAACCTTGGCCAGATCTGTTCCTTGCCACAATTCTGTCTTTGAGCTCCTTGGGCAGTTCCTTTGACCTCATGATTCTCATTTGCTCTAACATGCACTGTGAGCTGTGAGGTCTTATATCCTAATCAAGTCTAATTAAACACAGCTGGACTCCAATGAAGGAGTAGAACCATCTCAAGGAGGATCAGAAGGAAATGGACAGCGTGTGAGTTAAATATGAGTGTCACAGCAAAGGATCTGAATACTTATGACCATGTGATATTTCAGTTTTTCTTTTTTAATAAATTTTCAAAAATATCTACATTTCTGGTTTTTTTTCTGTCAAGATGGGGTGCTGAGTGTACATTAATGAGAAATAAAACAAACTTTTTTTGCTTTTAGCAAATGGCTGCAATGAAACAAAGAGTGAAAAATTTAAAGGGGTCTAAATACTTTCTGTAACCACTGTATAATTTATTGGAACAAAGGGGCAAACTTATTGTGCCTTGTTTGCCAGTTTTCTGGTGTACAAGGCATAAAAAGTTGCAATTTTTTTTACAGCAATCGGGGGTTTGCGCAAAACATCCACAACTTTTTGTTTTTAGCACTGCCCTTGTCACCTTCCCGTAAAGGGTGTGTGGCGAGGGTGCATTGTCCCCACCAGATTTATTATCATTTGCGTCAGAAATCTAGTGCAAATGATGCAGGAAATCTACACCAGCAATGAGTGGAGGCTGTGCCTCATTTATGAAGAGGCATGCACCTTGTTAAATATGAGGCATACCCTCCACTGTCTTAGGGGGTTATAAAGACTGGCATTAATAATGTCAGTCTTCATAGATCTCCCCAATGTGTTTTTCAAATATTACACATTTGATATTATATATATTTGTATAAAGAATTGATGGAAAACATTCATTTAGGTGACAGATGCTTTTTTAATCCAGATGGCTACATTTTCTTACTGTATAATTAGGAAGTTTTTAACATATGGCACAGTTAAAGCTTTGAGGATTGTATTGTGTTTTACTTCCATGCTGTAGTTTTTTGCACCCAGCAGTATAATGCTATCTGTGTGCAATGCTTGTAAGCAATATGACCCTTGTAAAATTCCTGTTATTGCACTTTGAAATTTATTAATACAATTACAACTGAGTGTTACCAGTTGGGTGTGTCTCTAAAACATAGATTGCAATTTAGCATCCTCTATGCTGGTTAATAGATGAGGGTCTTGAACAACTGACTCCCCTCTGCTTCTGCATTTACATCTTACGCTAGGTGCCTCCTCCGCTGGAGGATCAGTACAACAGAGAGGCAGACCGCTAAAATAGCAGTTATACATGGAGTCCGATGGACCCCATTGACTGTAATGGGGTCCATCAGATGTTCATCATTTTAAAACTAAAACTGGACTTTTATCTCCGACAATTTTCAGGCTGACATTGTGACAGATGTGAATGTAGCCTTACGCATTTCTAGTCATTAGAGCTCTCTTTATCAGCTCTCTTTATGCTGCTCAATCACAATAAATAAATGTGATATATACCCATATTGATAAAGTGCATTTCTACCTAAAATATAAAGAAAAGTGAATTACTGCTGTATACTGTATACAGGCTGTGTACGTTATTAAAATTCTATAACATTACATATGTTGCATTGTATTGCATTAATATTTATACTTTACTTTCATACTGACCACATATGTCCATATACTGTATAGTGGATGTTTGATTCCTACTTGAACCCTTTTATCATTGACTACAATTTTGCCTGAAGTACAGATCACTTTATTTCATCCAACAAACTTTAAGTATCCTTTCAATCACAGCAGTTTCTTTTATGTTTGACTACTGAGGATTGCATTAATTCCTGTCTAACAGTACAAGACTTTACTGGAAGTCACAACATTTATTGTATGCTGTCTTTATTTAAAACTAGGTATGTGACCAATATTTCATATTTATAGTAAAGCTAACATTACATAGTGGCTGGTGTTATATGGATTAGCTCAGGTACACAGTCAACAGTCAAACTGCTGTTATAAAGTTAGGGTATGTTCACACTGTGGAAAATGAAGAGGAATTCCTCTTCATTTTCCGCCACCGGCAATTTCACCGCGGTCTAGCCACGACGGGATGCTTATGCAGTGTATCATCATTCCGTCGCTGCATCCCGCTACTGATTAGGCCCGGATGAATGGGTCTAATCAGCAGGGAGTCTTGAGCCACGGACCCCTGCGGCTGAATCAGCCGCGGAATCCGCGGCAAGATTGAGCAGGACACTTCTTTTTTCTGCGTCCTGCTGCAATCTCTGCCTCTCATTATAAACAATGGTCTGATATTGTCAGCACTTACTGGATAGTGTGAGAGTTAGCTGGGACATATACCTGGCATATAGCGCTGAATAATAAAATGCTAGCTGCCTACAGATTTTACTAGAAGGAGCTTAGTCAGTTATTGCAGAATGTTTATACATTGAACTCTATAACAACTCTTTGTAATGATATAAAAATATGGCTTAACCGGAGATATGTTTTAAATAAGTAGATATAGGATTTACACATATGGAATGAATCAGCAAAGGTGTCCATATGCACTGGTGACAGCTTCAATCCTATCTGCACTTCTGTTTTTTGCTTGACATGGTATAGCGTTTCCTGTGCTGTCACATCATTAGTACTTCATGTGAAGGGTTCTGGCTGACCAGCTAAGCTAGACCCTCTATCACAGCTAATACATGGACAGAGAAGGGGCTAGTTTAAAGGGTTTTCCCACCAAAAAAATGTATCCCCTATCCATAAAATAAGGGATAACATTGATCAGCTGTACTTACTTCAGCTATCTCTGGTACTCCTATTGAAATTAATAGAGCAGTGCATCTACTGCCTGACCACTAATCCATTCAGAATGGGGGACAAAAGGATCTGAGCAGTCTCACCACTATCCTGTGTTGATGGTGAACTTGAGACCAGCTCTGACAGTGGGAAACTAAGGGTAAGTTCACGCGGTGGAAAATGAAAAGGAATTCCGCAAATCTGCGGCAAATTCCTTGTGTGAACTTACGCTAAGGCACCAACCTTTGCTGATTCATCCATATAAGAAAGTTGTATATCTTCATATTTAAAATACATTTAGGCTGGGGCCCTAGGTGGCAGATTGGCCACAGCGTTTTACAGTCCCTGCAAAGTGAATGGGATTCTAGTGAACCGTCGCAGTTTTGGAAATTGCAGGATGTCAATTATACCTAAGAAACACTGGCAGTTTCCCTATAGGTATAATGGAAACCTCTGCGGACTTTCTGTGAAAAACTGCAATGCATTTACGCCACGGTTTTTCCTACAGTGCTTTTTTGCTGCGGCCCGCTACGTGGGTCCTTAGCCTCAAAAATATTTTTTTTAGCTAGAAAACCCCTTGAAACGATTTTCTTTTTTTATAGAGTAAATACTTTTTGTAGTGAACTCAGACTTTGTGTATATTTGATGCTTGTAAATGATTTCATTCTAATGTGCATTAGTTTCACGTTATTGACTTTATTCTGTTCTGCTCTTTTTCTTTACAATATATTTAGTGTCATTGTTATTTTTATCTAACAATAGAGATAATGGTTGTGATGATTCTGATGATCATAATAACTTAAAGCAAGTATTCTTTACATATCTTCCTTAGGTATTTACTCAAGAAAAGCATCTGATCTACTTGTGAAAATGCCTGAGCAAAGTAATGATTACAGAGTAGTAGTATTTGGAGCCGGAGGTGTGGGTAAAAGCTCCCTGGTTCTGCGCTTTGTAAAAGGTACATTTCGAGAAAGCTACATACCTACTATTGAGGACACCTACAGGCAAGTGATCAGCTGTGACAAAAGTATATGTACTTTGCAAATTACCGACACCACTGGAAGTCACCAATTTCCAGCTATGCAGCGCCTGTCTATATCCAAGGGACATGCCTTCATTTTGGTTTACTCTGTCACCAGCAGGCAATCCCTAGAAGAATTGAAGCCAATCTATGAACAGATTTGCCAGATTAAAGGGGATGTAGAGAGCATTCCTATTATGTTAGTTGGAAATAAAAGTGATGAAAGCCAAAACAGAGAAGTGGACAGCTCAGATGGAGAAGCAATAGCAAAAAAATGGAAATGTGCCTTCATGGAAACTTCTGCCAAGATGAACCACAATGTGAAGGAGCTATTTCAAGAGCTTCTAAACCTTGAGAAACGCAGGACTGTGAGTCTTCAGATAGATGGCAAGAAGAGCAAGCAGCAGAAAAGGAAAGAAAAACTGAAAGGCAAATGTGTTGTCATGTAAAAGTCTATTTAGTGCTCCTCTAACCTTGCAGCGCTGGAGATGATAGGGAATCTGCATGCACAACACTTGGCAATGCACTATTTTATCACCTGGAAATAAATGGCACATAATTTACCAGTTTTACCTCAAGAAACTTTTGAGGTAGAAATGATTAGACTTGAAAATAATTTAGCGTCAATTTCATCTTGTTCATTATTAATAGGACTAAATTGCCATTTCCAGCATGCAACTTGCTAGAAATGCTTATGTGAAAAATTTAGATTTTTTTTTATTTATTTATATATAGAGACTGAAAATATGAAATTGCATGTGATAATCATGCATATACAAATAATAAGATTAACATAACATTAGACTTTCCTGTGTACTATAGCGCAGGTCTTTGTCTTTGGCTTTCACAACTTGTAATATTTGAGGTTTATTACCTGAGGAAATATTAAGCGCAAATGACTATGTACCTTTCATGCATGACAGGACATGTCCATACTACAGCTGTATTCATTTTAGAGCATATTTTATAAAAATATATAACACATAGCCAGATATGTTTTAATTGTGTATTTTTTTTTTCTTAATGTTGATTGCCTTAACACAATTTTTCTTTCCAAATACTTTTTACAGGGATTGGACTGATATACAGCCAGCATTTACATCAATGCATTTCACAGTGATCTGTGCTAAATGTATGTTCACCTATGGAGATCATGATACTGTTTTTGAGTCTTGATACATAACTGTACACTTTTGCTTTATTTATTTTGTTATGATCTTGAGTTCAGTTATTCTCACATTGAACTGCATGCAAAGTTCTGCTGGTTGTAGTTAGAAAACTATAGGTATTGGTATTTTGTTGAATGCCACTTTCTTAATAGCTAATCTGAGACTGTATTTTTCTACTAAACAATGTCTCATTCAAAGACAGTCTATGTAGCTGCTATGGGTCCCCTGGAGAGTGAGAGCCAAGTCCATTTTTTTTGTCTGATTCTCATTTTAATAGATTTTGAGAATCTACACGGGAATGCTTAACTAAGACTTGGAAAACTTTGGTAACAAAAATTTTATTAGTCTTATGACATTAGGCCAGCACTATATAAATATATATATCAAGGTGCCCAATCCTTCTTTTCTCTGACAACAGGGGATTGTCAGAGTCAGTGGATGTGATTGATATTAACCTAATGTGTATGGCCACCTTAACAATAAAACATCAAAATGGTGTTTGCAGCTGTGGAGCAGAATGGATTATAAGACATGTCTTAACTCAAGATCTAGAAGGATAGGTAAAGCAAAGTCTTTCTGAAGTGATTTAAAATTACATACGTATAAAACTGTGATATGGTTTTCAAAGGTGAACCTAAATATTATCAAAAATGAGTTGAAATGAACATTAGATGGAATGTAATGGGTTGGTGGGCACACAAGTCAACTGTATAGTCACAAAGCAAAAACTTTAGCCCACCAACTGTTCAGTCCTGGGACCCAAACAATAATCTTAGCATCTAGTTTGGCAGCTTAAGTATGGAGAGAAAGTATATGGTGCCAAATAAGATATTTGAGCTAAGTAGATGGCTTCCTTCCAGAATAACTACTGCCTATTACTGCACACAAAGGCCATTAGCAGTCATCTTCTAACACTATATATCAATAATATGATTATATGTATCAGGCATTAGGTTCTAGTAAACTCTGCAATATAAGAAATCCTTCTATTACATTTGCAATATTGCAGGACATGAAGCCATCATAACAGAAGCTTTATTTCAAGTAATCATCCAAAGCATTACAATTAAAAGAATCACATATGTACAGTATAGCTTTATATTTATATGCAATACAGGTTTATTATATGATACAGTACACAACATAAAATCCAAAATGGAAATCATCAACAGCCGTAGATGCAGTAAAATCTTATTCTGCTATGCTTCTGGATTCTTTCATATGTAATGCATTTTTAAGGAGAAGCGTGCACTCAGTACATGCATAAACACTTCAAAAGAATCCTGTCCTGTTAAAATTGTAGAGCAGTCTACAGCATGTTATAGAGCAGAAGATGCTGAACAGTTTGATATATAGTTTTATGGGAAAAGTTTCACTATAACCTGTCATTTATTCAATCTGCTTATTCTGGACTTCGCTGTCAGTCACTGGGTAAGATCACCCACTTGACTCCTATTACTGTATGCCCGCACATAGAGGGAAGGTTGTCACTCATTCAGTGAGACTGCTCACTGGATTCCTAAATCAAGAATGTACAGAGGATGAAATTAATAGTTTATTTTAGCTATTCTGATTTTTTTCCCTCCTTCTGCTTTATAACATGCTGCCAGCAGATTAGACTGATTTTCCAACCGGTAACAATGGAATGAATACAAATAGCATACAAGTGACAATTCCTATGAAGGGGGAGTCTATAGTAAAAAGTGACATGGGGTTCACCTCTTTTTGCTGGATCACACAACTAACCTCTGTGGAGCTGGAGGGCCTTCCCCCATTTCTCACAAGTGCTGTATGCACTTCTCCCTGTATTACTAATATTTCATTTGCAGATTCTGCATCACCAATGAGGGAAGGGGTTTGGTCAATGCCAAATCTGTGGGTCACAAAATCAACGCAGGGACTACCTTAAAAACATATATGTTTTGCTATGTGTGTAGAGATGGGGATTATGGTTTGGTTGTAGAAGAGTTTATCTTTGACATATCATCCAGAAAGTGCTCGCTTAGATGAGGAAGCACATATTTTGCCTGTATTCTTTCATCCACAATAACCCCATCTTGTACCCCATCTACATGCAAGGGGCAGATTTATCAATTTCTTAGCCAGAAAATGTCAGGTTTCCGCAAATGTGCATGGAGCAGGCTCGGGCACTGGCTTGAGTTATAATGGTAATCTATGCCAGTTCCTAACGGGCTTAGATTTCCATTCTGGCACAGAAACACCCAACTAATTTATGAAGCGGCTGCAGTCTCTTCATAAATCTCTTGTTCCCTGCACCAGTCAAGGCCTTTATTAAGACTGGCGTACGATACACTAGTCTTGATACATTTGTCCCACTGAGCCTGTACCAAATAGGAAATCCCACTGCCATGCTCATAACAATAACAGCAAGGTATCATCATATACCCTTTGGAATATGAAAACTACACCATCTAGTGACCAATTATGAAATATCATGGTCTTATCATTTGGCCCTAAGCCATTGTGGTGACTATGAATTCACTATAAAGCCAGTGGCCAACATGTACTGCTTAATGCCCAGAGTAACAAAATTAAATTGAGAGCTCTTGTTCCTAGCAAATACATCATGTGACACAACGCTCGCGTATATGTGTAGCATGTAGCTTAGGACACGTAAGTATATGTTTAAAGGGGTTGACCACTTTCAGACCAATAACAGCTGTTTCTCAATATTGGTCTGAAAGTGGCCAACCCCTTTAATCAGTATTTCAGGTAAGGACAGAGTAGACCAAGATGGCAGCTTAGCTGAAAGGCACCAACCGCATGTTATAGCAAATTCATTACGACATTTCTGAAACATTAGGTTTGAAGGCAGAAGCTGGATATACAGGACTATAAGAGTTTATGGTTTTATTGGACACACTTATTTGATATTAGTTACTCTTATATTAGTTACTACTTGCTAGAGATGGAAGAACTTATTTTCCTTCAGCAGTCACACTATTAGCCTTAAATCACATTAAATTAATTACTCAGATTATATTCTGGATGAGATTAAGATATTAATTTGTCTTTATTTACAATTAAACTTTAGATGAGACTCTAAACTGTAAGATATTTAGGACAAATTGCTTTTTAATTGACTGTTTCTATATGATAGTCAGTGACATAATACTGAACTCTGAACTACGCATTAGGAACTGATATTTAGTATTAGTTACCAGTTCTTTGTTTCTTGAGCTGCAATGTTTGTTGTATGAACATCACCACAGGCTGTAACTAGGGAGATGGTCTGGTGGGACATATACATCAGATGCTGAATATGGGAGAATTGGGGTTTACACTACACTTACCTATTGTGCTCTGGAAATGATGGAGTTAACATTTCCAAATCCTGTAGACAAGTACAGGTGTTATGTGGCTTGTCACTCTTGAATTGCACTTTACATTAACTCTTTCCTTTTTAAAGGGCAACAGCTTAGCAGCAACACTGGTTGCACTGGTTTACATAATAATGTGCATCCATTCTTATTTGACAATAGACTGACTTGGCATGAACTGGACCATCATCCAGCAGAAATAGTTTCCCACTGAGCTAAATTTGTGGGGAAGTGCCATGAAACTAATCCTTTACCGTGGGTGAGAGAAATCCTTGTTCCTGAACATGATCATGATCATAAGGGTGTTACTATAGGCACAATATACAAGCAAAACAGAGACTAACATAAACTAAGCACACTTGGGATACATGATACAACCATGTCACTTTTTGACTGTGTTTCATATCTATATAACACTAGTCACTGTTTACTTCTTGATAATATGGTTTTACATAACACTTGACTGTAGCACTGTCTTTTAAAGCACAAAATGTGGTTTCAAGGTCTGAACCTATACATTGTGTTATGTATAGCTTTCTGGTGATACTTAGCTACTACATTTTCTGTGTAATCACTAGTAAAAAAAAAAAAAAAATCTAGTAAAAATGTATCAACTTCAGCACTTATTCTCAAAGGAAAACTTCAATTTTATAGATTTTTTTATCCATAATGTAGGCCATATTTATAGAATACAAATACATATTTATAGATACAAATCTGAGGCTCAATGATTATTTCTAGAAGTTTAGTCTTTAAGACTGTGGATTCATAGGCCACCAGTTTAACAGCCTTGGCGTATAATAGGTTTCTTAAAATGCCAATATCTAGATAGCTCTTCACAGTTTGGTAACAATTCGAAGCCATGTGTTGTGTGGAGCCCTGGAACTGGATTGTAAATACTTGTTGCCAATTTTCAGTTCTACTTTTATGATTTTAATACACTGTTCCCAGAACCTATAACTGTTACAGAACATAATGGTTACACTTTATTTATCTTGACGTTATTTAATTATAGGCAGGCATGAAAATATATTTTCTATTTATTGTGGTATTTTTGTGTTTTGATGGAAATCTATTAGCATTTGCTGTCCGTTTACTGGTAGTATTGATTCCATATACATGATCTAATGTATATATTATCAGCATAGTTTCAGTGCTTTAAAGCACTGAGTATATAGATAAAGAATAAGAAGGATGAAGAGTGGAACTTCAAAAGCAAAAAAAAACCCCATCAGAGTGTCATAGCAAAAACATTGTTTCCTCATAATGATGTTCTATATATTTTTATACATTTTATTTATTGTTTAATAATTTTAATACCCTTTAAAGAAACTGTTAAGACTTCTTTTTACATTTTTTATTCATTATATAATCTACTAATGGTAAAGCCATGATGTATGTAGAGTCTTGCATGGATTTAGGCAAGGCCAGTAAGCAATATTAGATAAACCAGTAGTTTCTTTCCAATTTTTTTACCCTTATACGGTTATTGTAGGTTTTCGGTACCTTTTGCATAGAGTATGCTGGTTACAATGATTGTTATGCTATAATTGGTACAAAATGCTTATTTTGGTAGTAAAAAAAATTGTAGAATATATAAAATAATATACAGCTTTAATACATTTTGTTTCCTTTTTTGAATGTATGCAAATGGACGCAAATGCTTTGATATGTACATAAATCATTGGATATATTGAACATGTATGATGAGTGGCTAATTCTAACACAACAGCATGAGATTTATTATATGACACAGTGTAGCATTCAGGCTGTATTATTGTTGAACCGTCATCTACTTTAGTCAATGTACAGATACAGAAATCATTTGTGCCTACATGTTTCTATGTTTCCAGTGCTGTTATGAATATACAGAATCATAAGGAAATAAAGTTTTAAGTATGAAATACTGTTTGGAGAATATTTTTAAAATTTAGGTATGCATGTGTCATATTTACATTAATATCCAATAACTAACATATTTACCAAAGAAGGGCTAAAAAAAATCAGTTTCCAAACCCTTTATCATTCTATGTATTAATTTAATTCACAGAAAAATGTATTTGAGACTCCAAGTCATAAAACTTCACTTTTATTAATATCTTTAAAAATGAAAAAATTACCCAATAAGGGCTACTCCACTGACACCACACTATCAGAGTAACTACAAAGGTCACTATGCAGTTGCTTGGGTGAACCACACTTTTAGACCCAGCACCAAATGACCTTATATATTTTTTCAAAGAGTTCATATAGAGTCTATCTCAACTGCCTCCATACAAAAGCCAATATACTGATTGAAGCAATTGCCCAAATAATGCATATGATACAATTACTTTCAGGAACACTATTTCCTCCTATATCCTGAGACTACTGGCCTAGTGCCATGCCACTAGGACTCAGAGGAACCAAGGCTCCAAATAAAAGGCAATTTCAGCCTCAATACTCAGTAACTGGCATAGATAGCTAGCTACCCTGTTTGGAGGAAACGCGTTGGTAAGTTGTTATACAAAGGATTCATCAGGGGCTAATATCAAATTACAGTATAGCAGTTAAAACTGCTGTTTTACAACATATTTGCAGAGATTTTTCTGTGAATTAGTTTGCCAATGAGGAGACGGGTTATCTTCTGAAATCAGTGAATTAATGTATTAATTTACCATTTGCAAAACTGAAGTCCAAATGTCTTATTGCAGGATTTGGTAATGTGATGTGCCACATATGCTTTCCTCAATATTGTCGCTCATGAAATGCAAGCAATGTGTATGTGCACATGAATATTCTAACAAATAAAGAGGCGGCCCGCTGGGTCTCTCTTGGTTTTGACTATCCAATCTTTTCCCAGAGTGATTCCCCAAGTCTCAGTATAGCCACTGCTGACAAATTCAGAAGCACAGAATCTGCAGGCAGAATAGCAGTTAGGCAAACATGAGATCTAGGTAGGAGTTTGGTCACACATGGGTCAATAGAAAGATGTTGAAGTAGTTACATGGCAAAAATGAGGTCAAGGCAAGCAAGTTCAGTAATAAGTAAATAGGACATGAATCAAGAGCATATGTTTGCAGCAGAACTGGACTATAGAAGAGATATAAAACAGTTAATTTGTCAGGATCCTACAAGACTGGAAAAACCATGTGCCCCCCAAAGCAGCAGGTGCTATCAAAGTAGATTATGAACTTGACTACACTGCAGACATAAGTTTCAACAATCACGAGTGATGTGTTACGGGATTGTCCCAAATACAGTGCCTTGCGAAAGTATTTGGCCCCCTTGAACTTTTCAACCTTTTGCCACATTTCAGGCTTCAAACATAAAGATATAAAATTAAAATTTTTTGGTGAAGAATCAACAACAAGAGGGACACAATTGTGAAGTGGAACGAAATTTATTGGTTATTTTAAACTTTTGTAAAAAATAAAAAACTGAAAAGTGGGGTGTGCAATATTTTTCGGCCCCTTTACTTTCAGTGCAGCAAACTCACTCCAGAAGTTCAGTGAGGATTTCTGAATGATCCAATGTTGTCCTAAATGACTGATGATGATAAATATAATCCAACTGTGTGTAATCAAGTCTCCATATAAATGCACCTGCTCTGTGATAGTCTCAGGGTTCTGTTTAAAGCGCAGAGAGCATCATGAAGACCAAGGAACACACCAGGCAGGTCTGTGCTACTGTTGTGGAGAAGTTTAAAGCCGGATTTGGATACAAAAAGATTTCCCAAACTTTAAATATCCCAAGGAGCACTGTGCAAGCGATCATATTGAAAGGCAAGGAGTATGAGACCACTGCAAATCTACCAAGACCCAGCCGTCCCTCTAAACTTTCATCTCAAACAAGGAGAAGACTGATCAGAGATGCAGCCAAGAGGCCCATGATCACTCTGGATGAACTGCAGAGATCTACAGCTGAGGTGGGAGAGTCTGTCCATAGGACAACAATCAGTCGTACACTGCACAAATCTGGCCTTTATGGAAGAGTGGCAAGAAGAAAGCCATTTCTCAAAGATATCAATAAAAATTCTCTTTTAAAGTTTGCCACAAGCCACCTGGGAGACACACCAAACATGTGGAAGAAGGTGCTCTGGTCAGATGAAACCAAAAACGAACTTTTTGGCCACAATGCAAAACGATATGTTTGGCATAAAAGCAACACAGCTCATCACCCTGAACACACCATCCCCACTGTCAAACATGGTGGTGGCAGCATCATGGTTTGGGCCTGCTTTTCTTCAGCAGGGACAGGGAAGATGGTTAAAATAGTTGGGAAGATGGATGGAGCCAAATACAGGACCATTCTGGAAGAAAACCTGTTGGAGTCTGTAAAAGACCTGAGACTGGGACGGAGATTTATCTTCCAACAAGACAATGATCCCAAACATAAAGCAAAATCTACAATGGAATGGTTCACAAATAAACGTATCCAGGTGTTAGAATGGCCAAGTCAAAGTCCAGACCTGAATCCAATCGAGAATCTGTGGAAAGAGCTGAAAACTGCTGTTCACAAACGCTCTCCATCCAACCTCACTGAGCTCGAGCTGTTTTCCAAGGAAGAATGGGCAACAATTTCAGTCTCTCGATGTGCAAAACTGATAGAGACATACCCCAAGCGACTTGCAGCTGTTATCACAGCAAAAGGTGGCGCTACAAAGTATTAACTTAAGGGGGCCGAATAATTTGGCACGCCCCACTTTTCAGTTTTTTATTTTTTACAAAAGTTTAAAATATCCAATAAATTTTGTTCCACTTCACGATTGTGTCCTACTTGTTGATTCTTCACCCAAAAAATTAAATTTTATATCCTTATGTTTGAAGCCTGAAATGTGGTAAAAGGTTGAAAAGTTCAAGGGGGCCGAATACTTTCGCAAGGCACTGTAGCTTGGTATATACTATAAAAAATATCACTATTAGACTATTAACCACTTCTATTGTCACTAGTTATAAAAATGTAGGTACAAAAGATACTAGGACAGGATTACTAATGAACTCACACCACTTTTATTAACCCTTTTAGAGACATTCTGCGTCTTGTGTAACTACAGGTGGGGCAAAATTAGTTTTTTGGTTTTTTTTTTGTCTGGCACTAATCCAATCCAACTAATAGGTGGAATAAACTTAACTTAAACTAGACAGTCTTAAGGCACTCTAGTCTTACCCTCCAGTCTTTTCTACTGGTATATATATATAAACACATTTTAAGACTGTCTTATCTAAGTTACACATAGACAGTATTAGTAAATCTTTCTAAGTGTCTATTTACATGGTTCCTCCATGAATATGCCACACCTTAGACCACATCCTTAGCGTTTCCATTACTGACATGTTCAACAATCTTTGGTCTACTTTTCCTTTAGTTATATTACCTATATCAATATCTTGAATACATCTGTATCAATTAGTATTGTCCTCCAGATTTAAAGATGGACGCATGCCCTTTAGTGCTCTTTCAATTGCATCCTTTACTATTCTGTGTCGACTCTGACAAACATTATAACTGATTATCATGCTACCTATGGTCAATGTTTCCTTACTATCATAATTAAAATCAAAACTTTTTTTTTTCTTTTCTTTACCATCAAGATGCCTCCTAGCTATCTATACACTATCTGACCATCTTCAGAATACTGAACAAATTGATTTTTTTTAAGGAATTTGTTGTGTCCTTCTCTGTATCCTAAGAAGCATTTCTATGGTTGATGTCATTGCATTATTTTTTGTGTATGTACTTTTACTAAGAAAATCTAATATAATGTATAGGACTTAAATGTAACATTTTTGTAAAGTTTTAACATTACAACACGGCGTTTTACATTTTACCTTATACTATTGCGTAAATACTACAAATGCACTTGGATTTCAACTTCATTCTCTCAGACTTACATTCCTCTATTAAAAAATATTTAAAGAAATGAAATTCATGATACATATACTGTGTGTGTGTGTTATATATTATATATATATATATATATATATATATATATATAATCTCATTATATAAGTGCTATTATTATTTATGATGCAGTAAATATTTTATTAATATAGATTATTTAGCTTCATAGCTGTGCCTTTGTATGTTACTGAATTTACATAACATCTCATTTTGACTCCAGATTAGAAAGTTAGAAAATCTTTGGCCCTACATGATAGCAGAGTGTAAATTGTTATCCTTGCTCCTAGTACAGTTTGCAAGATTTACTATTACAGAACCCCATTTTCCACATAAACAGTGAAACAATGGAGGCTGAAATAGTAATCTGTGATATAGCATCTCATCTTTATTGAACATCTGTATTAGGAAATTCACTCATCAGCTGGTAGCAAGAGTTTTTACAGTTCTTCTAGTTGTTTCAGAATCTATTTTCTCCAACATGTCTGCTGATGGACCTGCTGGTTCAGAGTTCTCTATAAAGCATGCTTACATCCCCTTCCTCCTCTTATTCTGTGTACCTTTACTACCCTACTTCTCTAACACTGACATGGAGTACAAGATATTTCTTCTATAGTCTCCTCAGGCATGTGTAACATGCTTTTTGTAACCAACAGTAACCTGCACTAGCCACATACAGTCATATGAAAAAGTTTGGGCACCCCTATTAATCTTAATCATTTTTAGTTCTAAATATTTGGGTGTTTGCAACTGCCATTTCAATTTGATATATCTAATAACTGATGGACACAGTAATATTTCAGGATTGAAATGAGGTTTATTGTACTAACAGAAAATGTACAATATGCATTAAATCAAAATTTGACCGGTGCAAAAATTTGGGTACCCTTATCATTTTATTGATTTGAATACTCCTAACTACTTTTTACTGACTTACTGAAGCACAAAATTGGTTTTGTAACCTCACTGAGCTTTGAGCTTCATAGCCAGGTGTATCCAATCATGAGAAAAGGTATTTAAGGTGGCCAATTGCAAGTTGTTCTCCTATTTGAATCTCCTCTGAAGAGTGGCATCATGGGCTCCTCAAAACAACTCTCAAATGATCTGAAAACAAAGATTGTTCAACATAGTTGTTCAGGGGAAGGATACAAAAAGTTGTCTCAGAGATTTAACCTGTCAGTTTCCACTGTGAGGAACATAGTAAGGAAATGGAAGACCACAGGGACAGTTCTTGTTAAGCCCAGAAGTGGCAGGCCAAGAAAAATATCAGAAAGGCAGAGAAGAATGGTGAGAACAGTCAAGGACAATCCACAGACCACCTCCAAAGAGCTGCAGCATCATCTTGCTGCAGATGGTGTCACTGTGCATCGGTCAACAATACAGCACACTTTGCACAAGGAGAAGCTGTATGGGAGAGTGATGCGAAAGAAGCCGTTTCTGAAAGCACGCCACAAACAGAATCGCCTGAGGTATGCAAAAGCACATTTGGACAAGCCAGCTTAATTTTGGAAGAGGGTCCTGTGGACTGATGAAACAAAGATTGAGTTGTTTGGTCATACAAAAAGGCGTTATGCATGGCGTCAAAAAAACACAGCATTCCAAGAAAAACACTTGCTACCCACTGTAAAATTTGGTGGAGGTTCCATCATGCTTTGGGGCTGTGTGGCCAATGCCGGCACCGGGAACCTTGTTAAAGTTGAGGGTCGCATGGATTCAGCAGATTCTTGAGAATAATGTACAAGAATCAATGACGAATTTGAAGTTACGCCGGGGATGGATATTTCAGCAAGACAATGATCCAAAACACAGCGCCAAATCTACTCAGGCATTCATGCAGAGGAACAATTACAATGTTCTGGAATGGCCATCCCAGTCCCCAGACCTGAATATCATTGAACATCTGTGGGATAATTTGAAGCGGGCTGTCCATGCTCGGAGACCATCAAACTTAACTGAACTGGAATTGTTTTGTAAAGAGGAATGGTCAAAAATACCTTCATCCAGGATCCAGGAACTGATTAAAAGCTACAGGAAGCGACTAGAGGCTGTTATTTTTGCAAAAGGAGGATCTACTAAATATTAATGTCACTTTTCTGTTGAGGTGCCCATACTTTTGCACCAGTCAAATTTTGGTTTAATGCATGTTGCACATTTTCTGTTAGTACAATAAACCTCATTTCAATCCTGAAATATTACTGTGTCCATCAGTTATTAGATATATCAAATTGAAATGGCTGTTGCAAACACCCAAATATTTAGAACTAAAAATGATTAAGATTAATAGGGGTGCCCAAACTTTTTCATATGACAGTATATCTCTATAGTTTTCAAGAAAGGTTGACAAGTAGCATTGGAAAGCATGACTGCAAATACAGACAGGTTTGGTGGCTGAAGTCATGCATCATTTCCTGCACATAGGTATGGTGTGTACACAGGGCTGGACTGGGGATACAAAAAGAGCCCTGGCAGACAAATTTCAACAGCTCACACACATACAGTACAGATGTGTCTTCATGGCTGAACATGATAGTAGTATAATATTGTACCGCGTTAGCCATTAAAAGTAGTGGAAGAGTGAAGAAATCAGGCGATACCTTTTAGAGGCTAACTGAGTATATTTATAAGTAAGCTTTCAGGAGTACTAGCTAGCTCCCTTCATCAGACATGGTGTGATACAAGAACTGAAAATTCACAGATTTTTATACACATGGTTTTCAAAGCATTTTAGAGTCCTTAAAAAAAAAATGCAATCTAAGTAGAGAAGTTATTTACAACAGGTCAAAAAAACAGTCTGGAAACTTGTGGTGCGTGACGGAGGGATCAGTAATTCTTGCTGTTATCTGTTTGCTATCGGGAGGTGATTTGTGTCCCTCACAGTTCATACATAGTGTGACATGAAGCTGGCATGAATATTAAGTCCAAATTGCAGAGTTTGAAATTTTTGCATAAACTTGTACTCCCATTGTTTCCTCGCCTCCTGCGTCTTAAAATGTCCCATTAAAACCACAACCCGCAAATCTTCAATAGAGTGGTTTTCTCCGGAGAAATGTGCGGCCACTGGGAGATCGGTTCTGCTGTTATTGATACTGGATCTGTGTGAGTTCATTCGTTGACTGAGTCTCTGCCCTGTTTCCCCCACATAGAGGCCTGTGGTGGGACATTGCGTACACATTATGAGGTACGCCACATTGGAAGACCTGCAGGAGAATGTCCCCCTAATTCTGTGCATCTGTTGTGACTGTGGGATAGGTACACTGTCAGCGGTGTGGATGTGCTTGCAGGTCATGCACCTTTTATGTAGGCAAGGTGAGGTGCCATTTTCAGTTGGGGCCTTCAGGGCACTGCGGACAATAATACGCCTCAGGTTTGGTGGTTGTCGAAAAGAAAGGAGAGGGGGGACTGGAAATATGTCCTTGAGTCTGTTGTCCCTATGTAGCACAGGTTGGAGCTCCTTGGCAATCCTTTGTAGGATCTCCAGCTGTGGGTTGTAGGTGACAACTAGGGGCACTTGGGCTTCTTTCTGGGTCTCTCTATATGTGAGCAGACTGTCTCTGTTAATGGCTGCCGCTTTGTTCAATTGGTTGTCTGTTACTTTTGGTTTGTATCCCAATCTGAGAAATTTCATCCTCAGATCCAGGAGGTGCTTGTCCAGGTCTGTTTTGTCGGAGCAAATACGATTGTATCGTATAGCCTGGCTGTAGATTATAGATTGTCTTGTGTGCTTGGGGTGGAAGCTGTCGTTTCTCAGGTAGGCCGTTCTGTCTGTGGGTTTGTGGTATATTGATTTGAGTAGCCGGTGGTCTTTAATGTATATTGTGGTATCCAGAAAGTGAATTTCACTCCCTGAATAGCTAAGTTTAAGGTTGAAGGTCGGGTGAAAGTCATTGAAGTCATTATGGAATTGAAGTAGGGCCTCCTCACCTGCAGTCCAGATGACAAGGATATCATCGATATAACGAAGGTAAATCATAGGTTTGGTGGCGCATGTTGATAAATATGTTCCTTCCATTTCTGCCATAAAGAGATTTGCATATTGGGGTGCACATCTGGTCCCCATTGAAGTTCCCATTCGCTGTAGATATAGATCCTCTCCAAAGGTAAAATGGTTGTGGCTAAGGATGAATTGTATGAGCTGCGTTACTGGTTCTGTTGGGAGGTTTTGTTTTGCCAGGTGTACCCGACATGCTGCAACTCCATCCTTGTGGGGAATGTTGGTATACAGGGATTCCACATCCATGGTGGCCAAAATGGTACCCTCAGGTAGAGGGCCCAGGGCATTCAGTTTGTTAAGAAGGTCAGTGGTGTCCTGGATATAGCTTGGAGTATCCCTGACAAGGGGTTTTAGGAGATTTTCCACCCAACCTGAGATCTTTTCTGTCAGTGTCCCAATGCCAGAAATGATAGGTCTCCCAGGGTTGCAATCTTTGTGTATCTTTGGGAGCATATAGAAGCAGCCCGGTCTGGGATCTTGTGGGATAAGTCCTTTTACCTGATTCTGGATCTGGACTGGAAACTTCTTGATCATACTGTTTAGTTCTTTCATATAGGCCTCTGTGGGATCACTTCCAAGTTTGGAGTAATGGATGGGATTTGACAGTTGCCTGTTTGCTTCCTGGATATAGTCTGAGGTGTTCATTATGACTATTGCGCCCCCTTTGTCAGCCGGTTTTATTATTATATCCTGATTTTCTTTCAGTGAAGTAATAGCCTTCTGTTCTTGCAGGGTTAGGTTATGCGCCTGTTTCTTTTGTTTCTCCAGGATTTCTGATTTTACTTTGCTTCTGAAACAGTCAATATATTTATCCAGGGCTGCATTAGCTCCAGGGTGTGGGGTCCAGGTAGATTTTTTTGTTGGATTCCTTATGGGCTGTTCCATCTCAGAGTCGCTGCTGTATGGAAGGTCTTTGTCATAAAAATATTCCCTTAATCTCATTTTTCTGAAAAACTCCTCCATATCATTGCAGAGTTGGATATGGTCAGTGTGTGCCGAGGGGCAGAATTTGAAACTCTGCAATTTGGACTTAATATTCATGCCAGCTTCATGTCACACTATGTATGAACCATGAACTGAACTCAATATTCATGCCAGCTTCAAATCACACTATGTATGAACTGTGAGGGACACAAATCACCTCCCGATAGCAAACAGATAACAGCAAGAATTACTGATCCCTCCGTCACGCACCACAAGTTTCCAGACTGTTTTTTTGACCTGTTGTAAATAACTTCTCTACTTAGATTGCATTTTTTTTTAAGGACTCTAAAATGCTTTGAAAACCATGTGTATAAAAATCTGTGAATTTTCAGTTCTTGTATCACACCATGTCTGATGAAGGGAGCTAGCTAGTACTCCTGAAAGCTTACTTATAAATATACTCAGTTAGCCTCTAAAAGGTATCGCCTGATTTCTTCACTCTTCCATGGCTGAACATGTTCAGTCATGTGTATTACAAGCACTGGCATAACTATAGGGGTTACAATGGGCCCAGAAGCCAGGTCGCTCTCACTCTTTGATCTCCTTTCGGATTTCCTTTAATGCCTGGCACTCTGTGAGTCATAAATTTATGACCTTTGCCCTCTAGTGAGCTGGACTGAGAAGATTTATGATATACAGTCTTCCACTCTCAGAAAGGAGAAAATTAACCCTTTAATGGCAAAAAAAAAAAAATATCAGTTGGTTATTGAAGAAGAGATTCTGTGGGGAGGCTGTGGCACAAAAAGGGGGCATGATTACTATGTGTGGGGAATCAACAGGGGATGGGAATGATGGGAAGCTTGTGAGCATATGTAAATAAGTCTTTACAGTGCTCTGGACCAGATGAAGAGGGAAAGGGTAATGTAAATGTTGCTAAAATGTATGGATGGATCTCCTGGTTGGGAGGAAAAGTTGTGCAGGGGGACCCCAAGCTGTGCTTTTGCACAAGGGCCTGTGAGCCTTAAGTTACACCCTTGATCATGAGTTAAGCAACTTTTTTCAACACAACATTGTCTTATGACAAGTTACTAGTGATATGTTATCCTGTCTAAGAGTAGACACTCTAAGAGTGGGGGTGGGTGAATTTCAGACTGGAAACATTTTGGAGTATATATAACACATTTAAAAAAAAAGTATTGTATTAATTTGGCTGGGGGAATAACAAAAATAATAGCAACTCTTCCATTTTTTGTGAGATGAGATAGGGCGAAACTGGGAGACAGAAAGATAATACACGTTCTGTATACATCTTCCGCGAACCCAGATGGAGGAGACCCGAGGATGGGAGTAGTAGTGGCGGATGCTGTGCCACCTAGCAGGCTGAGCACACTCGGTGATATCGCAGCACAGTATACAGTCCGGTACCGGTTGAAAGTCCTCTGGCATGCAATTATAATCCAGGCACATATAACAGAGTCCACAGCTTTTTCAGCTCACCCGATGTAGATGTGATGTTAGGATCTTGACACCATAGTCTGAGATGTTGTAAGGACACGGGAGTCTTGATCCTGCCGACTATGCCAAAAACAACTTGCCACAACCCAGATGGAGGAGACCGGAGGATGGGAGTAGTAGTGGCAATAGTGTGCCACCTAGCAGGCCGAGCACACTCACCAACCACTCTAGTCCCACTCTTGGGCCGGAAAAGTCAAGGGGGGTCCTGCAGCACTACCGGATGGTGGTGGTAGTAGTTCTTTCCCCCGGGGCACTTCCAGTTGCAGAGGGGATCTCTCTTCTCTGAACCGGTGTGATGTAGATCAGAGGGGCCCTGATGGTGATGCAGGCACGACTCAGGAGACAGCGGTGCAAGTAAACCAGTACAGCCTTTATTTGACAACAGGAAAAAAAAGGTAACGGCAGCTTTCGAATGGGGGTAGTAGTTCTACGGTGTCCAACCCCCAGCCTTGGTTCTAGGAGGGTGCCCAGGGATGATACAGGCTCTTGAATATAGTTCTCCACTACTCCTCCTCTCATGCCTCTCCCAGCCGGGTATACTGGGGATAAAGTCACAGGGAGTCCTGACAGGGATCTGGTTACCTGTAGACTAGGCCCGAAAGTAGTTCTCCTGTCAGGGTCCTCTCCTTCTCCTCCTGGCACGGCACCGAATAAGTCCAAAAGTACTGACAGCACTTCTCCCTTGCTCTGGGCTGTCTTGAGATGAGCCTGGGGATGATGATATCCCTTCTGGGGCTGTGAAGGCGACCGTTGACCCTCAGTCCAGAAGCTGGTGGCAGGCAAGCTCTGCACACCTACTCCAGCTAACTGTACTCACTAAATTGTAGACCAACCATCGCCGGGGAGACGAGGTCTCTCCACAACCCTGCCCAGTGGCCTGTGATAGGCCAGGGCTAAACCAAGGCAAGGTTTTGAACACTGCAGGGGGAATGCCGAGGGAAAAGCTGCAACAATACATTTAACATAGAATGGGACGTACCAACACAAAACCCAGAGGCACATAGACAAACAATAAAAAGCAGCAGCCTCTGGGATGCTGCACATCAGCATGTACACAGGTTGCTAGCAACCTGGCAACTTCAGCGTTTGCACGTGCAATGGCTACTGTGGTTCTCCTCACTGATCTCTTTGAGCTTTCAGAACTATCTGGGATGTAAGTCCTTGTGTCTAATAGTCTAGTCTCTCTTGTTGACATGGTGATACATGTGGACACATGCAAATGTTGTGGATATCTTGTAGCGGTGGCGCTGCACCATAGCACTGTATGGAATTCAGTATTCTGCCATCCAACCTGTTAGAAGTCGCAATTTCACTGTTCTCTCCTCCTTATGTGTGAGAGGAGCATAAGTTGACAGACAGCGAAATTCCCTCCTAGCAATTTATTAACACAGAAGCGATGTCCAAACTTCAACTTCTACTGCAGGGTGAAACTGGGAGACAGAACGATAATACACTTACTGTATACATCAGCATGTACACAAACATGTGCAAGAAATATAAGATACATACATGACAGTAATTGTAGAGGTGATGAGTGTCACAAGGAGGGGCTGCTCTAACAATAACAAGCATGGTCTCAAACTCATAGCTACTATGAACTCAAAATAGGAGACATGCAAACACAATAATATGCATCAACTTATCATGAACCTACAGTGCTAGATGGTAATTTGAACATACCGGCGATGCTACCGTAGACTTGGATGAGGGAGACTGTGTCAGATGGTGTTTGCATGTTCTGAGGAAAAATGGCTACTACAGACCTGAGTTGATGATGTCACTAGGCTCATAGGTAATAGGTTTGGTGACTTTCAAGAGACATGCAGATAATTACATGCTAGAAAACATAACACTGTTGCCCACAAATGGCCAGTAGATGGAGCTATTACAAGTTGAACACTAAACACAGTAAAATTGCATAACAAAGACTTCATAACACTGGATTTAACTAACAGCCTCCTTAGTTATTCAAATTAAAAGCTAAAGTCAGGGGCATATCTACCACCAAAGTAGCCGTAGCGGCTATAGTGCTCGCAACATTAGTGGGCACATACACCCTCCCCCTCCACCTGGCTGCCATAATATGCCGCAAGAGACTGAAGGTGAATGACATGACAAGGGCCGATCTGAGGGGTCCTACCTGACCACCCACCTACCTAACAAATAATACATTACACAACAATGTTCATTGGAAGGCTCAATGGTCACAGCTTTATTGTAGAAATCTTCTTTGTGTACAATCTGTAAAACACAAAGTTTGCAGAATACCAAATACCATAACATTTTAACATTATGTAAAAACTCCTGAAGCAGAGTCCTTGACAATGACTCCTAAGCTATTCAATATGAGCACTTACAAAGAGCAAATGCTACCCTTGAAAACCACGAGACGCTAACCTTAACAAGCTAATGTGGCATAACCAGGGGTAAATATAACCATCTTTACAGAACTTACTTCCCCGGGTTCGCCCCTTAGAGAAGCCCAAACGTATCATGCTAGACCACCTCATGGAACTTTAACAACTCGCTATGTCATTACTTTGGTACAATCGGATGTCAAGGACCCGCCTAACAAATCAACTAAACGCCTAAGTTATTAAACCCCAACAGACTGACATAACAAAGCAATAAAAGTCTACTTGTGTCCCTCCTCCCCAAATGTCATCCCTAATATGATAACAAGCTGGTTCCTGCTTAGAGTCCGCACTGAAATCCCATTTCGCCATTTCAACCGATCCCAAAAGTACACAAAATCCCTTTTAATACTCTTAATCAAACTACGCATGGGATAACTGCCAATATCATTCCCACCCACGCGCATAACCAAAATGTGAGGGGCACCCCATCTTCTAATCCTGCCCTGAAACTGCGTCCGAACCCTATCCCATGTCAACCCCTGAAACCCCAACCAACAAACCATTACCTGATCAATATTCAAACCCAGATATCTGTCACTTGGATGAACCTCATTTCTCGGCTCAGTGCACATATGAGTGGCCCAAGATTCAAATCACGGTCTGCCCAAACCTGAAAAAGAGCATGAAATAACAGCACCCCGACATTAAAATTTGACCAATTGTGGTCTCATATACAAGCGAATACACCCCAATTCCCATCAACTAATTAGATGAACATCCACATCCCTTAACCCATAATGTGCCACTTTGTTAGCCCCCCAATTCAAAAGGAGTGCGAGCTATATTCAGATTCCTCCAAATCAAGTCCCCCCAGACATGTGAGAAAAACCTCCACAAACTGATGCTTCGCAAGGACTGTACCATCAACATGCAGAAACAAACCCAAATCCAGCTGCAACAATGCAAACCGCTCAAAGCAACGCATTGAACATGAATGACCACCCTCCAATCTCCCCAAATCAATCCGAAAAAACCCTTGCCCGACCTAATTCCCCAGTCCGAAATGCACCATAAAAGGCCAACGAGAAAGCCAACCGAAACAAGCAAACTTCATATGCGGACCCACAAACCATCTATAACAAACCCTCCTGAAGGTCAAAGGACATTAGGCACTCGACCCTTTTGGAAATCCCTAAAAGCCTGCCAAACAATAAAACACGAGTAACATCCTCCACACCCAACAACTGGAAAAGAACGAACAATGTTGCCATTGCTCTATTGACCAACGTTGCCGAAGCTCCACCCTCAAAGAGTGAAGAAAAGAAACAAAAAATCCCAGCACCGTTCTACCATACATACATACCTACCTCTCTAACAGGAACCAATGCTTCCAGACGCGAACATAAGCATCCCAGGTGTAAGCGACTGCCTCACCCAACTGAGGAACTTACCAACCCTAGCCTTCATAAGTATCCTGGGGCCAAATTCCAGAATCGATCTAGCTGTTGACATGATCCGCAACATTATTGTCTACACCTGGAATATACAATGCCTTAAACATAATGTTCCACCTGAGGTACAATAACACCAACTGATGCAACAAAACAACAACTGGAATTGAATCAGCTGATAGTCTATTCATCACACCAACAACTAACAAGTTGAAAACAACACAGTGGAAAACAACACTAGGATTCGCCAACAGGTGGCACCGGATGTCAACAGAAACAAGAATAGTTCTAAAAAACAGTGGTTCCCAGTGAGCCCAAAATCATGCCATACCTGAGGCCAACTCCATACTCCAATGACTCTGAAAAAAAAATCCCCATAGCCCACTGAACCCATCGCATCCGTAAACAAGGGGATATCTGTGTTCACCACCGTTTCAGCCATCTCCAGAGTTCTGCCTTTGCCAAATGCTTCCACACCATCAAATCCTTGTGGTGCCTCTTTAAACAAATAAAATAATAAGGCCGACAAACACCCGTAGTTGCCAGAGCCAAATGCCAGCAATAATCCCTCCTCATGGGAATGATTCTACAGGCAAAATTTAACTTGCCTAGTAATGCCTGCAGTAACTTAAATGTAATTTTGTCCTTTATCAAGACCTCACGTACAGACTACCTCAAATTGAGTAGTTTTGCCTCAGGCAGCCTACACTCCATCCTAACAGAATTGATTTCAATAACCAAAAAAAAAAAAAAAAGAAGGTCATCAGCCCCTCAGTTTTTTGTTTTTTCCCCAGCCAACCAAACGCCAAAACGCCAAAAATTCACAGACAATGATTCCAGAAAGATCATAAATAAATTTAAGGGGTGCAGTTTTCAAAATGGGGTCACTTGCTGGTGTATTCCTCTTTACTGGCACCTCAGGGACTCTGCAAAATGACATGGTGTCCAAAAACATCTAAATCTGCGCTCTGAAGGCCAAGCAGAGCTTCTTCTCTTCTGTGCCCTGCTGTGTGCCCAAACAGCAGTTTATGCCCACATATGACATTGTTGTACCCAGGATACCCCAATTAACTATCATATATGGATATAAACTTCTGTTTGGGCTCACAGCAGGGTGCAGAAGAGCAGAAGCGCTGCTTGGCCTTCAGAGCGCAGATTTAGATGGTTTGGTTTTTGGACACCATGTCATTTTGCAGAGTTCCTGAGGTGCCAGTAAAGAAGAATACACTAGAAAGTAACCCCATTTTGAAAATTGCACCCTTCAAATTTATTTTGCAGCGCTATTTGAGTTTTGGAGATGGTTTGATTTTTGGACGCCATGCCAATTTTGCAGAATTCCTGAAATGCCAGTAAAGAGGAATCCCCTGACACTTGACCACATTTTGGAAACTACACCCTCAAGGAATTTATCCCAGGGTACAATGATCATTTTACCCCCCAAGTGTTGGATTAAATTATTTTCCAGAAATGAAGTGAAAATGACCATTTTTCCAGGAAAGTGTTATTTCTGTTTCATATTTCAGCTTTTGTCAGAAGGTAATACTCCAAAGGCTGTTCTACAAAAGATAACCCACTTAACAGTTTTTGGAGTGTGTGTCTCTGCTGTCAAAAGCTGGGCGTAACGTATCTCTGGAAAAATTACAATTTTAAGTTTTTACAGTGCATTTTTTTCGGGAGACGTGGCGCCTACATCTCATGGCCACATGATCTCTGTGTGGGCTGAACTGGAGGAGGAGGAGGACATTGGAGCACAAGCAATGTGTAGTGAAATGGGTGGTTTTTCTACACAGGTGACAGGAGAGGAGGAGCAGGAGCAGCCAGTAGAGCAAGAGGGAGATGAGGAAGATGATGCAGATGACCCAGACACACCGTGGAAGTATGCAGTGGAGATGGATGCAGGGAGTCCCTCCAAGTCACTTGCGCAAATGGCCCGATGCATGCTCATTTGCTTACATAGTGACAGCCAAAGTTGTCACCATTCGGCAGAGGGATGACTACTGGCTCTTCACCATGTTAGACCCCCGCTACTGGTCAAAATTGGGGGCCTTTTTTACACCAGCTGAGAGGGAGGACAAACTGAACTACTATAGAGACATCCTATGTAGTCAGGTCTGACCCGGGGGGGGACCCAGGGCGCTCACCTTGCACTGCCATAGCTGCTGTGGGGAGCGTGGGGGGCAGGAGCAGTATCAACTCCATCAGCAGCAGCCTGAGCCTGGAGTCGCTGATGAGCAGCTTTCTTCACCCCCATAGTGAAGAAACTTTCACCAGCAGCTAGACAGAGCAGAACCTGAAAAAGCAGGTGGTGGCATACTTGGAGTGCACCCTGTCACCCGTCATCGAAGATCCGCTGGACTACTGGGCAGCCAACTGGCCGAGTTTGCCCTAGAAAAACTGTCCTGCCCGGCTAGTGGTCTGGCATCAGAGTGGGTGTTTAGTTACCGCAAGGAGAACTCGCCTGTCCACCCAAAATGTGGAGAGACTGACCTTTGTCAAGGTGAATGAGGCATGGATCAGCCAGGATTTCCACCCACCAATGCCTGATGCATTAGATCACAGGTGTCAAACACAAGGCCCGCGGGCCGAATCCGGCCCGCTGCCTTCTGTTATCCGGCCCGGCCTCACGCAATACAAGAGCAATAAAGATGGCGGCCGCCTCACTTCGCCTCATTAGCGGTGCGCCCCTGGGCGGCCGCCATCTTTATTGCCTCAGGAGGTACTGTCCCTCACTGTCTGGGGGGGCGGCATTTTTCTATTCAATGAAAACCAGCCCAGGACAGGCCGCTTTAAAAAATAAACAGAGCTGAGCGGGGCCTGTCCTGGGCTATTTATTTACCTACCCCGCGTCTGCTCATGGCCGCTATGGGGCGGAGAAAGGGAAGTGGATGCCGCTGTGAGCAGCCGCGGGCATCGGTAAGTGAGGCCGTGGGCCTCAAATACTACTATTGTTATACTCCGGGGTCTTTTCAGACCCCGGAGTATAATAATCGGAGGCCCAGGGGAGGTGAGGGAACATAAAAACATATCCTACTTACCTCTCCTGCGATCGGTGTTACTCCGAGCAGGCTTGAGGCCTCTGGTGACGTCATCAGGTCACGTCGCCGGCTTGATCACGTGACATGTGTGCGCAATTAAACAGGGCCGAAAACTGTAAGGAGTGCACCAGTGTCCAGGATAGGTAAGTAACACTGGTTTTTATGTTTGTCACCTCCCCTGGGTCTCCGTTCATTTTACTCTGGGGTCTGAAAAGACCCCAGAGTATAATAATAGTTCATGGTTTGGCCACTATGGGGCATAATACCCTGTGCAGGGACCATTGTGGAGCATAATACCAGTACAGGGGCCACTATGGAGAATAATACAATGCAGGGGCCACTATGGAGCATAATACCAGTGCAGGGGCCATTATGGAGCATAATACCATGTGCAGTGGCCACTGTGGAGCATAATACCGTGTGCAGGGGCCAATATGGAGCATCTTACCGTGTGCAGGAGCCAATATGGAGCATAATACCGTGTGCAGGGGCCACTAGGGAGCATAATACTGTGCATAATACCGTGTGCAGGGGCAGCTGCGAGTCATAATACAGTGTTGAGGGATTGCTGTGGAACATTATAGTGTGTGTAAATGGGGCGCTATAAATAGGGGCTATGGCGCCTGTTTATATTATACGCTGTCTAATAGCTCGCTTAACTGTTAAGGAGAAGTTACTTTTATACACGTGTAAAATAATCTTGGCCCTTCAAGGTACCCTGTGAGGCTGAAGTGGCCCCCGGTGAAAATGAGTTTGACACCCCTGCATTAGATTAAATCATCCATGCTGCCTCACTCAAACCTTGAAAAAAAGAGACCAGTTTCTTCTGGCTACCTGCCTCAGCTACTATTCTGATGCTGCCACCCACCCGATGCCACACATTTGATGCCAAGTGCTCCTTCTTACAGTCACCATCGTCAGCGGGTACTGTTTGTGCCACCCACCTCCCCACTCTGTCACCGGGTCACTCTGTGGCCTCCTCATGCTGCTGCTACCTCCACATTATGTCACTTCTCATGCTGTTCCCATCCTCCCCACTCCATGACTGGGCCACTATTTTGCCTTTTTGGTTTGATTGACATCATCATTTATTTGACCCTTCTTCTGATCTGTCAGAAGGAAGGAAAAATGAGACGCACAACAGATCCTGTCTGTGTAGTAGCTGTAAGGCCTGTATGGTCCCATCAGAATTGACTTATGATTTGGTAGCCAAAAGCAGGAGTGGGAACAAAAAACAGAAGACATGCAAATATTCCATTCCATTCATTCATTTCTGTTTTGGATCCACTCCTGTTTATTTTTGGCATCAGCAATACTGATGGATTACTGACCAAATCCTAACCAAGTGAAGGCGGATGCTCAACAGACAGGATTCATTTTTTGGGGAGGTTATTGTTCTGACGGATCAGAGGAAGGGCAAAATAATCATTGACGTCAACACAAACTTACTGCTGACACCCTCTCCACTCTGTCAGGGGGGCTCTACTTGTATAAGCATTTAATAGAACAGGTTCTGTAGACATCTATGTGGAATCAGCAGAGGACGGTGTAAAAGGAGTGCGCTCTTTCACGCTACAGTAGAATGTTGGGACTCTGCATGGTTCTTTATACCTGGCACTAACATCGACCTGTAAAGATGAGTTTACACTTGAGTTAGTTGGTCAGTTTTTGCCCCGTAACTGGCCAAATAAGTGAAGTGTGCAGTGGTTCGAAGAGCGACGCCTGTCATGTGCGTGTCATACTGACTCACAGTATTGTTTCACTACCACAGCAGACTCCCTATGTGTGTTACTGCAAGACACAGTGTTCTACACCACTATACAGGCTCTCTGCAGCCAGGAAATAGCTGTTTTTTAACACAATTCGCCGCAAATGAATTCAGATTGAATTAATCGGGGAAAATTTGGCGAAGTAGCCGAATCGAATTTTTTAAAAATTCGCTCATCTCTAATTATAATATAAAAAACATACAGGAAAAAAAAGGATTTAGTCAGCCATCAATTGTGCAAGTTCTCCCACTTAAAAAGATGAGAGAGGCCTGTAATTGACATCATAGGTATGCGGTGACCAGATGGAAGGTAACGCTGCAGTTGGGATTGCGGGGGTGCAAACAGCGCAGACTTGTCACGGTCTCTGGGCACGAGGGCACAGCGCTGGTGCTGTCCCACGTTACCACCACTGGTACCGGTGATGAGGGGGCTGCACAAATGTTGGTGGTGATTGTTCCCCCGGGGCGCTTCCCCTATACTGTGCCGACTGGTGGTGTTTGGGGCGCCCTGATGTTGTCGGTGCAGAGTCAGACACAGAAACGGTTGTAAAGTTGAACTTTTACTTCCATGGGTGTGGAGGCACAAATGCTTAAACAGTTTCTTCAATACAAAACAACGGGGTACGCCTGGTGACACAGCAAAGTCCTGGGGTGCAGGGTAGACTTGATGAAAGGTGTTCCTAGCCCCTTATACTTCAGTGTTACAGCCCTAAGGTGCGTCTGGGCTCCTATTTGGCTCATAGGAGGATGCCCACCATGATACTAGTACATAATATTCCCCACTCACGTTATGTGGTCCTGATAGCTCAGAGTTTCGGGGTGCAATAGTCAGGGTGGCAGGATATTCCACAGGTCTGGCCTTGGCCCCTGGATCCTGTGATACTTGCTATGGAGCACGTGTTCCAGAATGTTCTCTCCACAGTCTCAGGCTGACAAGATAATGATGCTTGACTTCCTTCAGGGCGATGGCTAGGCAGACAGGGGACAGGATCTTCTGAATAGCTGGAGTATGTCAGCTCTCCAACCTTCCTGGGCCTGTCTAGGACTTGAGATTCCTGCACTAAACTCACTGCTTTCTTCACAGGACATCACACTTCTCTCCTCACCTCCTCCTCCTAACACTCCACACTTCTAACTCCTCACACGCAGGACCTTCCTGCAGGGGTGTTACCATGGGGACCCAGTGATCAGCTGACTCCTCCCCTTTTCCCAGGCGATGTCCTCCCATTGGACATTTGGTTACTATTCAATCCTATGGGAGGTGTAATGCATGTGTGAGGCTCACTAGGTGGCGCTGTGTTGTGTGAGACTCAGGACCCCCTGCTATGTCACCCAGGCTATGAAGCAACAGGAAATAATACAATGCACAGAGATCACCCTCAGCCCAGCCATAGCCAGCTCTGGGATGCCACATACTCTCCCTCTTTCAATGAGCCGACCTCGGCGACGGGCTGGGGTGAAGGTGAGAAATGTAACATAACGTTAATAAATACATATAAAGTGCAAATGTCACTAACAGTTTAGAAAAATATAATACCTAGAAACTTGAGGTAAGACCTCCCGGCATAGTCCTGGAATGTCCATGAGAAGTCTGAAGGGTAACGGAGAGATAATTAAACTCAGACTTATGGAACCTTTTGGCGGTACCATCAGACAGTCCATATAGAAACAACAGTAGTGCAAATGGGTCCAGAGGCTCTCTGGCACAAATTTCGTGAGTGTCCATTATCATGAGAGTCTCTCTGAGAAACAATAAACAGTCCTTTCTGTAAGGAAGAGTAGGCACTCTAGCACGAATGTCCATACCGCAATGGGGTAACAGAACTTCCTTGGCTCGGTGAGCCAGGCACTATGGCTTGGATTGTTGCATATAAATGTAAATACTATATTACATGGCAAGATATTATATATATACTGTATATACACACAGGAAAAACATTAATGTAATCAGAGCAGGAATAACATATATACAGGAGCAGAGACAGTTAACCTCTTTTACCCAAGGACAGCCATGGCATCACTATAGCGTGTTGGAGGTATGCCTTTTGTGGTACGCTCAGAACGCCTAAGTGGAACGAGATTTGAATCAGGAACAGAGTCACTGAAATCAATTAAATCATCTGTCGAAGGATTCTCTTGCACTAGAGCAATTGGTGGATAACAGCTAAATGGCAGTAGTTTAGGCGCCCACATAAGCTCAGTTAACGTTGGGGGTCTCTCTTTCGCTTCAGAAGGTAACAAGATCTCTGTACTCGTTGTCTCAGCTGGGGGCACCTCTGTGGGTAGTCCTTCTTTAAGGCACAGCTTCAGACGGTTTCGGTGTACTACTTGGGGCTGTCTCCCAGGTTTAGAGATCTCATACACGTCGGATTCAGGATATGGTATGGAGATGATACTGTATGGTTCTTTCTCCCAGAATGGATCCAATTTCCCATTCCGATGGTTATTCCTTAACCATACACGGTCGCCAACTTTCAGGGGCGCTGCATGGGCGCGATGGTTGTAATCCTCCTGTTGTCTCCTACGAACCTCATCCATGCGCGTTTCAACTATCTCTTTAGCTTCCTCCATACGTCGGCGGTGTTCAACAACCCAGTCTGTTATGGGTAGTGGATTGATGGTGTCAGGGACCTTCACACCAAGGGTTAAGTCTGAAGGAAGTTGACCTTGTCTTCCAAACATTAGATAAAATGGTGCGTATCCCGTAGATGTTTGGGGTGTGTTGTTGTAAATATAGGCCAAGTCCTTGATACGCTCAGGCCACTCAACACCAGGTGTAACTGCGGCTGTTCTTAGCATGCCGATGATCACTTGATTTGCCTTCTCGCACATACCATTCCCTTGAGGGTGATACGCTGTGGTTCGCAACTTCTTGCAGTCTTGGAACTGACACAGCTCACGGAACAATTGGGATTCAAACGCCGATCCACGGTCGGTGAGGATATGCTCAGGACAACCGTAATGGCGGACAAACTCTGCGTAGAAGGTCTCAGCCGTAGTTCTTGCTGTAAGATCTCTGACAGGCACGATGACAAGGAACTTGGAGTAATGATCCACCATTGTCAGAGCGTAGCTGTAGCCGGAACGTGTGGGACCCAACTTCACATGGTCCAGAGCAACAATTTCACACGGCTTTTGAGTCTTAATTGGATGTAGAGGGGCCTTCTGATCTCTTCGACCTTCCTTGGTGATACTACAGGCGGGACACTCTCGGCACCAACTCTCAATGTCACTCCTCATCCCAACCCAATAGAAGCGACGACGGATGGTAGCTTCGGTCTTTTGTACCCCGAAGTGACCGGATCTGTCATGATACGCCTCAAGTATCATCTGTGCGTCTCTTCTTGGTACGAGGATCTGATGAAGCCTTTCACCTGTGACAGGATCAAGAGTGTTTCTATGTAGAAGGCCTCGTTGGACAAACAGGCGCTTCCTCTGTCGCCAAAGGCGTTTTAATTCCACGTCATGAAGACCTCTCTTTACACGGGTTGGTATTCTTCCTGTAAGCAGGAAATCTGACAATTCTCCTAAAACTCTGCTCTCTTCTTGGAACGTTTTCCACAGAGATGGCTCCTGGAGGGATTCGGCAGCTGTTTTCGCCAGAGATTCTCCTTCTACAGGGACACCAATAGCAACCTGTTGGGCAAACTTGTTGTAGAATGGTGGCATCTCCACCTCTTCCCAGATGTTTCGTCGGGGTGGTTCTTCTCCCACAGGCAACCTTGAGAGTGCATCAGCGTTAGCGTTGGACTTGCCACTGCGATACTTGACAGAGAACTTGTAATTCGCGAGTCTTGAGGCCCACCGTTGTTCAAGGGCTCCCAGTTGAGCAGTGTCCAGATGTGCCAACGGATTGTTATCTGTGTACACGGTAAAGGGTGTGGCAGCCAGGTAGTCTTTAAACTTCTCTGTCACGGCCCAGACAAGCGCCAGAAGTTCGAGTTTGAAAGAACTATAGTTCTGGTCGTTCTTCTCCGCGCCTCTCAGACTCCTGCTGGCGTAGGCGATGACTCGCTCTTTGTTGTCCTGAACCTGGGTCAACACTGCACCCAAACCTTGGTGACTTGCATCTGTGTACAAGCGGAATGGCTGACTGTAGTCGGGATAGGCTAGAATTGGTGGTTGCGTCAGAAGTGCTTTAAGCGCTTGAAAGGCTTCCTCTTGACGCGCTGTCCAGTCTACCGGAAGCTTTCGGTTGTAGTTTTCTCTGGGACAACCGCGCAACAACTCGTTCAGAGGCTCGGCTACTTGGGCAAAGTGTGGTATGAAACGCCGGTAGTAACCTGCGAATCCAAGGAAGCTTCGGACTTCTTTGACGGTAGTTGGTCTTCGCCAGTTCTGGACTGCAGTGATCTTTTCAGGATCAGGTTGGACGCCTTGTGCGCTCACGACATGCCCAAGGTAGTGAACTTGGGGTTTCAACAGGTAGCACTTGGAGGGCTTCAACTTTAGGCCGTGCTGTATAAGTACCTTGAATACCTCGGACAGGTGACGAAGGTGTTCTTGGTATGTCCGGGGAGAATACAATAACATCGTCCAGGTACAGTAGCACACTCTGGAAATTTTCATGGCCGAGGCACCTCTCCATAAGCCGTTGGAATGTGGCTGGGGCATTACATAGCCCAAATGGCATACTATTGAATTCAAAGAGTCCCATCGGGGTCGTAAACACAGTCTTTTCACAATCTTCAGGCGCCATAGGGACTTGCCAGTATCCACTGGTTAAGTCCAGGGTCGAGAAACAGGTAGCTGATCCCAAAGCCGTTAGAGATTCCTCAATCCGCGGCAATGGGTATGCGTCTTTGTGCGTGACGTTGTTGAGTTTACGATAGTCCACACAAAATCGTAGGGTTCCGTCTTTCTTCTTGACAAGGACTAGCGGGGCTGCCCAGGGGCTGTTACTCTCCCGGATGACATCAGCATCTCGCATCTCTTGGATCAACTTTTTCACCGGTTGGTACATCGCTGGTGGTATTGGACGGTGACGCTCCTTGATTGGATGGTGGTCGCCAGTCAGAATGCGATGTTGTATGGTCGTGGTCTTACCAAAGTCCAATGGGTGTTTGCTGAATGCCTGTTGGTAACGCTTGGCCACATTGCGAACCCCATTGATATGCTCTATAGGGGTATTGGCGTCTCCCACGTTCAATTCATCCCACCAGGACTTCGTGGCTCCATTCTGAATGTTCTCAGCAGCTTGGGTGGAACGCTGTGTGGCGGTAGAATCACCAGAGAGAATGTCTTCTGGTGCTAACCGGTGTAGCAGGGCCACAGAGTAGAACTTGTGGAGGTTCACGGGAGCATCGCCCAAGTTGACTAAGCGGACAGGAACACGTCCATTGGAAACTGTGACAAGGCTGCGGGCAGCCATGACAAGTGGTTGGCCATCTACCTGTATGGGTTGTAGCAAGGCCTCGTAGTCCTGATTTTCTATGCCCGGACGGGCACGGCACCACACCATAGTTTCTGTTCCAGGCTGTAGGGTTACTGGACGGGTATCTTGGATCCGGACTCGACCAATTTCACCTTGTTTGTTGGCGAACTTGTGCTGGGCATTGAGTACACGAATGGCCCGCTGAATGGTCTGCTGGTCACTGGGAGAAGCTGTAAGGAGAGAGGCATGCAAGGCATCCAACACTTCTGCAAAGCAATGGCGTAAAACATTCATGCCTAATATTACAACTGCAAACCTATCATCCTCTACATCAGTGACAATTACACCCTGTCTAGGCAGTTTCAAGTCCCCAATCTGGATAGTGGGTTCCCAATAACCCTGCTGTGGTATGGGCTGTCCATTGCTGGCACACAGATTTATCCATGTGTCAGGTGTTCTATTCAACACACCTAAGTCCCAATGTTCAAGGAACACCTGCTTGCGCAGGGTTGTTACCTGAGATCCAGTGTCCACCAACGCTGTCAGAGGGACGCCGTTCACCCGGATTGTGATGTGTGGGCAGGCTGAGACGAAGCGTGACAATGGCACTGAAGATTCACCTGGGCCCTTCTTCTTTCCTCCCGAGGGGCGGCCCGCTGCCTCGGGGGTGGCCCGTTTAACTGAAAACACTGAGGCCTGGTGTGTCCATATCTATGGCAATAGGTACAGTATGGCCTCTCACTCTGCGCAGGTTGCACTGAAGACGGACGTCTGGGTGGCGACTCAGGTGAGATGTTGAGACTTCGCAAAGGATCACTGGACGATGAAGACGGCTGGGTCAGACGATCTAGACGGACGGAGATCTGTTCCATGGCACGGGTCAGATGATCCACTCGGGCCAGAAGGTCATCTCTGGAGTCTGCTGGTGTAGTCTGCGCAGTTTGGGCAGCAGGTGAGGTACCCAGAGGTAGTGGCAGGACAAATGGAGCAATGCTTGTTGAGGGTCCAGGTGAGGGAGCACAGATGACTGGGCTCGGCTGGGGCTGCTCCTGTCCCAAGACCTGGATGGCAAGGGCCTTGAAGTCAGCAAACGTGATGCTGGGATGTTGTGCACCAAGCATTCGCAACTGACTCTGGAGCAATGTGGTACCCGCCCCTTCTATGAAGCGGTCAAGCAAGATTTTATCAGAGTCCACATTTTCACGTGGATCCACTTGCACCACAGCTCTGAATGCCTCTTGGAGGGATAAAGCATAGTCCCGCAGGGTCTCACCAGGTAGTTGTCGTCTGGAAAAGAAGCGCATCTTTACCTCGGAGACAGATCGCACGTCAAAGTTCACCTGGAGTTTGTCCAGAATTTGCCCAGGGGTTCTTTTGTCAGAGGCAGGCCAGGATTTGACCTCCCTAGCTGCAGCACCCTCAAACTGGCCCAGCAGGATCTGTATCTGCTGTTCTGTATTCAGAGGATAGAACTGGAAGAGAGACAGCATCTTCTCACGAAAGTCCCTGAGGGTATGCGCCTCCCCTTTGTAGCGCGGCAGCCATGGTGCTCCAGGGTAAAATGGCATGGAGAATGGTAGGCTGCTCGCCATGGGCACTGCTGGATCACTAGAAACAGATGGCACAATGTCACTTTGCTCAGTCATGTTGTTTGCAGGTATGACTGAAATTAGGTCGCCGTCTCTTTAAGAAACTCAACTGCTTGCTGGCAGGGAATGGAGACTACAACTTGGAATGCTGTCCCTTTAAGAATGCTGTAGCTATTAACAGAGTCACTGTGATGCAGGCTGACGGTGTGCTCCCCCTCTTTAATGGTGGCACTCCCCACAGACACTGTACACGGAAAACACTCGCTGGGGCCGTGGGAGGACTGAAGACAAGGACAGGGAGGCACAGTACTCACTGACAGCAACTGCAGCGTGGACCAGAGATCAGCGGTGCACAGCAGGGACGGTGATGCGGCACCGGAGAGTCAGAAATGGCGCTGGCACGTTCGCCTTTCACTTTCTTGTATGGGTGCACTGGAGCATTGCGCTCAGCATTCTGGGCTCTCCTAAGATGGCGGCAGATGGGTCTCCTGGCCTCATGGGCAGTGCTAAAAATCTCTCGCACTTTTGCAAGGTACAGTTAACCCTTTGTGGGCGTTCTTACACAGCGATGTGGCGCAGCAAACAAGTCCTGGGCGTTTTAACTCTTCCAGGGCTGTAACACACTGAGAGGACAGTCTTTAGGGCTTGCTTCAGGGGTATAGGGCTCCCCCTCTTTGTGGCAAGCACTCTCAGGGAATAAACTTGATCTTAGCAAAGTCCACAATAAAGACCGATGCTCTGGAGACAATTTGGCGCACTTTTCGTGGCGACTTTCTCAAAATGGCACACACCCGTATCCTGTTCGTGACACCAGTTTTTCTTGCGGTGACCAGATGGAAGGTAACGCTGCAGTTGGGATTGCGGGGTGCAAACAGCGCAGACTTGTCACGGTCTCTGGGCACGAGGGCGCAGCGCTGGTGCTGTCCCACGTTACCACCACTGGTACCGGTGATGAGGGGGCTGCACAAATGTTGGTGGTGATTGTTCCCCCGGGGCGCTTCCCCTATACTGTGCCGACTGGTGGTGTTTGGGGCGCCCTGATGTTGTCGGTGCAGAGTCAGACACAGAAACGGTTGTAAAGTTGAACTTTTACTTCCATGGGTGTGGAGGCACAAATGCTTAAACAGTTTCTTCAATACAAAACAACGGGGTACGCCTGGTGACACAGCAAAGTCCTGGGGTGCAGGGTAGACTTGATGAAAGGTGTTCCTAGCCCCTTATACTTCAGTGTTACAGCCCTAAGGTGCGTCTGGGCTCCTATTTGGCTCATAGGAGGATGCCCACCATGATACTAGTACATAATATTCCCCACTCACGTTATGTGGTCCTGATAGCTCAGAGTTTCGGGGTGCAATAGTCAGGGTGGCAGGATATTCCACAGGTCTGGCCTTGGCCCCTGGATCCTGTGATACTTGCTATGGAGCACGTGTTCCAGAATGTTCTCTCCACAGTCTCAGGCTGACAAGATAATGATGCTTTACTTCCTTCAGGGCGATGGCTAGGCAGACAGGGGACAGGATCTTCTGAATAGCTGGAGTATGTCAGCTCTCCAACCTTCCTGGGTCTGTCTAGGACTTGAGATTCCTGCACTAAACTCACTGCTTTCTTCACAGGACATCACACTTCTCTCCTCACCTCCTCCTCCTAACACTCCACACTTCTAACTCCTCACAGGCAGGACCTTCCAGCAGGGGTGTTACCATGGGGACCCAGTGATCAGCTGACTCCTCCCCTTTTCCCAGGCGATGTCCTCCCATTGGACATTTGGTTACTATTCAATCCTATGGGAGGTGTAATGCATGTGTGAGGCTCACTAGGTGGCGCTGTGTTGTGTGAGACTCAGGACCCCCTGCTATGTCACCCAGGCTATGAAGCAACAGGAAATAATACAATGCACAGAGATCACCCTCAGCCCAGCCATAGCCAGCTCTGGGATGCCACAGGTAGACCTCAACTATGAGAGACAAAATTAAAAAACATATCTAGAAAATCACATTGTCTGATTTTTAAAGAATTTATTTGCAAATTATGGTGGAAAATAAGTATTTGGTCACCTACAAACAAACAAGATTTCTGGCTCTCACAGACCTGTAACTTCTTCTTTAAGAGGCTCCTCTGTCCTCCACTGATTACCTGTAGTAATGGCACCTGTTTGACATTGTTTGACATCAGTATAAAAGACACCTGTCCACAACCTCAAACAGTCACACTCCAAACTCCACTATGGTGAAGACCAAAGAGCTGTGGAAGGACACCAGAAACAAAATTGTAGACCTGCACCAGGCTGGGAAGACTGAATCTGCAATAGGCAAGCAGCTTGGTGTGAAGAAATCAACTGTGGGAGCAATAATTAGAAAATGGAAGACATAAAAGACCACTGATAACCTCCCTCGATCAGGGGCTCCACGCAAGGTCTCACAAGAACGGTGAGCAAAAATCCCAGAACCACATGGGGGGACCTAGTGAATGACTTGCAGAAAGCTGAGACTAACGTAACAAAGGCTACCGTCAGTAACACACTACGCCGCCAGGGACTCAGATCCTGCAGTGCCAGACGTGTCCCCCTGCTTAAGCCAGTACATATCTGGGCCCGTCTGAGTTTGCTAAAGAGCATTTGGATGTTCCAGAAGAGTATTGGGAGAATGTCATATGGTCAGATGAAACCAAAAGTAGAACTGTTTGGTAGAAACATAACTTGTCTTGTTTGGAGGAGAGTGAATGCTGAGTTGCATTCAAAGAACACCATACCTACTGTGAATCATAGGGTTGGCAACATCATGCTTTGGGGCTGTTTCTCTGCAAATGGACCAGGACGACTGATCCGTGTACATGAAAGAATGAATGGTGCCATGTATCGTGAGATTTTGAGTGCAAACCTCCTTCCATCAGCAAGGGCATTCAAGATGAAACATGGCTTGGTCTTTCAGCATGACAATGATCCCAAGCACACCACCAGGGCAACAAAGGAGTGGCTTCGTAAGAAGCATTTCAAGGTCCTGGAGTGGCCTAGCCAGTCTCCAGATCTCAACCCCATAGAAAACCTTTGGAGGGAGTTGAAAGTCCATGTTGCCCAGCGACAGCCCCAAAACATCACTGCTCTAGAGGAGATCTGCATGGAGGAATGGGCCAACATACCAGCAACAGTGTGTGCCAACCTTGTGAAGACTTACAGAAAACGTCTGACCTCTGTCATTGGCAACAAAGGATATACAGTGCCTTGCGAAAGTATTCGGCCCCCTCGAACTTTTCAACCTTTTGCCACATTTCAGGCTTCAAACATAAGGATATAAAATTTTAATTTTTTGGTTTAGAATCAACAACAAGTGGGACACAATAGTGAAGTGGAACGAAATTTATTGGATATTTTAAATTTTTGTAAAAAATGAAAAACTGAAAAGTGGGGCGTGCCAAATTATTCGGCCCCCTTAAGTTAATACTTTGTAGCGCCACCTTTTGCTGCAATTACAGCTGCAAGTCGCTTGTGGTATGTTTCTATCAGTTTTGCACATCGAGAGACTGAAATTGTTGCCCATTCTTCCTTGGAAAACAGCTCGAGCTCAGTGAGGTTGGATGGAGAGCGTTTGTGAACAGCAGTTTTCAGCTCTTTCCACAGATTCTCGATTGGATTCAGGTCTGGACTTTGACTTGACCATTCTAACACCTGGATACGTTTATTTGTGAACCATTCCATTGTAGATTTTGCTTTATGTTTGGGATCATTGTCTTGTTGGAAGATAAATCTCTGTCCCAGCCTCAGGTCTTTTGCAGACTCCAACAGGTTTTCTTCCAGAATGGTCCTGTATTTGGCTCCATCCATCTTCCCAACTATTTTAACCATCTTCCCTGTCCCTGCTGAAGAAAAGCAGGCCCAAACCATGATGCTGCCACCACCATGTTTGACAGTGGGGATGGTGTGTTCAGGGTGATGAGCTGTGTTGCTTTTATGCCAAACATATCGTTTTGCATTGTGGCCAAAAAGTTCGATTTTGGTTTCATCTGACCAGAGTACCTTCTTCCACATGTTTGGTGTGTCTCCCAGGTGGCTTGTGGCAAACTTTAAAAGAGAATTTTTATTGATATCTTTGAGAAATGGCTTTCTTCTTGCCACTCTTCCATAAAGGCCAGATTTGTGCAGTGTACGACTGATTGTTGTCCTATGGACAGACTCTCCCACCTCAGCTGTAGATCTCTGCAGTTCATCCAGAGTGATCATGGGCCTCTTGGCTGCATCTCTGATCAGTTTTCTCCTTGTTTGAGATGAAAGTTTAGAGGGACGGCCGGGTCTTGGTAGATTTGCAGTGGTCTGATACTCCTTCCATTTCAATATGATCGCTTGCACAGTGCTCCTTGGGATGTTTAAAGTTTGGGAAATCTTTTTGTATCCAAATCCGGCTTTACACTTCTCCACAACAGTATCACGGACCTGCCTGGTGTGTTCCTTGGTCTTCATGATGCTCTCTGCGCTTTAAACAGAACCCTGAGACTATCACAGAGCAGGTGCATTTATACGGAGACTTCATTACACACAGGTGGATTATATTTATCATCATCAGTCATTTAGGACAACATTGGATCATTCAGAGATCCTCACTGAAGTTCTGGAGTGAATTTGCTGCACTGAAAGTAAAGGGGCCGAATAATATTGCACGCCCCACTTTTCAGTTTTTTATTTTTTACAAAAGTTTAAAATAACCAATAAATTTCGTTCCACTTCACAATTGTGTCCCACTTGTTGATTCTTCACCCAAAAATTAAAATTTTATATCCTTATGTTTGAAGCCTGAAATGTGGTAAAAGGTTGAAAAGTTCAAGGGGGCCGAATACTTTCACAAGGCACTGTATAGCAAAGTATTGAGATGAACTTTTATTAATGACCAAATACTTATTTTCCACCATAATTTGCAAATAAATTCTTAAAAATCAGACAATGTGATTTTCTAGATTTGTTTTCTCATTTTGTCTCTCATAGTTGAGGTCTACCTATGATGTCAATTACAGGCCTCTCATCTTTTAAGTGGGAGAATTTGCACAATTGGTGGCTGACTAAATACTTTTTTTCCCCACTGTATATTGATGTCACATCCAGTCATTATAATGTCCCAGCACAAGGATAATCCAATAATGCAATGGAACAGGTATAAGGCAAAGTATAATGACGCAGAAAATAGATAATGCACACAACAGGAGTAACTATGGGGCGACATAGAAATATTAGAGATGCATCCCCCCCTTTATTGTCCATAGTCATTACTAACTGCACTCTATCTCCTTTTGGAATTGGCCCTGCTTAGTTGTTGGGCCTCCTATCAGCTGCACTGCTTTCTATCCTAGTGGTTACACCCATGACTATGACATGCAACAAATTCTAGAACCAATTTACAAAAGCATAGTATTGCACTCCTGTCCAGTTTAGTCCACATGGTCATTCAATGAATTGAGATGTCCTGAGAAGTCATTTGTCAGGTGCATATATGGAACTCACTGCCACTGGATGTTGTGATGGCTCATAACTTGTACATGTTCAAGAGGAGCCTGGATGACTTTCTTGAAAGTAAAAATATGACAGGTTATGGAACAAAAAATTTTTGGGATAGATTTTATTTGCCTTCCTCTCGATCAACTTGGTAAGTTTATAGTTTGGACTTGTTGGACCTTTGTCTTTATCTAACCTTCTTAACAATGTTACCTCCCTTACTGTACATAGAGGCTTTGAGGTTCCCAATTTTCATGGTTCTTAAGTAATATAAAGTCACGTCATATGTGATATATTAAGACAATATATAGCATTTAGCTGATTGATATACATTTTTCAATTTGTTGGCTTAAATTGGACAACGTGATTGTAATGAACTATGACAAAATTCCTCACCTGGCAACTGTGGTTTCCATAGAGATAATACTGTGGGCAGGAAAGTCTGTGACTCATTCTATTTTCTATGCTTGGATTCATCATCAGCAAAGAAGAAATAATGTGCGTCTGGCCCAGGATTACCTTTCAGGTCTCTGCTATCTCTTTCACTGGCAGTCAGAAAAAATGAGACGACTGCAGTCATCCTATTAAATTCAGATTTGTTTCATAACATAATGGATGTACTATTTGTTTTCCCTCAAACACTGCTGGAACAACAAAGGGGAGAATCTGCCATATTGTGCAATTTGCATTAATGTCATGTAGGGAATATAAGCATTGGTAATGAATGGTAGGCTTAATGTTTTTGCAAATGCATAGATGCTATTGTTTTCACTGACCTTTCTTTGTTATATGAAATAATTTTATATATGCACAGATGGATCCAGATATTCTAAAACATTGGTACAAAATTACTAGCTTTGAAGAAAAAAAAGGAAAATGATCGTGTTATTCTGTCTGCTATATATGTCTTTGCAAGACTATTGAATTTGTATCATGATAAATAGGAGTTGTTCACAAACTGTGCAGAAAGGTAAGAGTGGACATACACACATGGACAAAATTGTTGGTACCCCTCGTTTAATGAAAGAAAAACCCACAATGGTCACAGAAATAACTTGAATTTGACAAAAGTAATTTGCCAAACTACATGTTGACAAGCCACAAAGCTTCTTGTAGAATGTCCTATGGACAGATGAGACAAAAATCTAAATTTTTGGCAAGGCACATCAGTTCTATGTTCACAGACGGAAAAATGAAGCATATCTTGAAAAGAACACTGTCCCTACTGTGAAACATGGAGGAGGCTCTGTTATGTTCTGGGGCTGCTTTGCTGCATCTGGTACAGGGTGTCTTGAATCTGTGCAGGGCACAATGAAATCTCAAGACTATCAAGGGATTCTAGAGAGAAATGTGCTGCCCAGTGTCAAAAAACTTGGTCTCAGTCGCAGGTCATGGGTCTTGCAGCAGGATAATGACCCAAAACACACAGTTAAAAACACCCAAGAATGGCTAAGAGGAAAACATTGGACTATTCTGAAGTGGCCTTCTATGAGCCCTGACCTAAATCCTATTGAGTATCTTTGGAAGGAGCTGAAACATGCTGTCTGGAAAAGGCACCCTTCAAGCCCGAGACAACTGGAGCAGTTTCATGAGGAGTGGGCCAAAATACCTGTTGAGAGGTGCAGAAGTCTCATTGACAGTTACAGGAATCGTTTGATTGCAGTGATTGTCTCAAAAGGTTGTGCAACAAAATATTAAGTTAAGGGTACCATCATTTCTGTCCAGGCCTGTTTCATGAGTTTTCTTTTTTAAAAAATTCTGTTGAAGCATGGTTGAAAAGCAATGTCTGACTTTCAGTTGTTCATTTTCATAGAATTTTTATGTATTATTACTTTTGTCAGATTCAAGTTATTTCTGTGACCATTGTGGGTTTTTATTTCATTAAACGAGGGGTACCAACAATTTTGTCCACGTGTGGTAGCTGTATGTATATATACAAGATGTGTCCTTTCTTTGTCTCTTTGGCTGAACATATAGTATGTGTGACAAGAGGTTAGTATCAATTTTTGATATTATATCACAAAATAATATACTATCACAAAGTGATATGTTGTCTGGAAAATTGTGCGTGCCAAACTTCCTTTGTTAACAGAAAGTCTTACACTCCAAAAAGTTCCATCAAGGCCATCATTCCCTCTATGAAGAGTGGAGGACAATCCTTATCCGTTAAACAGTGCCATCCGGCTTCCCACCACAAATGGTGACAGCCAGTGTTTTCCCCCTTAACCCTAGTATGCATAACCAGGGCCTTTTAGGCCCGGTTTGCACCCCGGTTTGCTATTACATGTATGTGTAGATTTCTAACGTCATGCATACTAGGATTAAAAAGTGTGAGACAGCATTCTTATCACCAGTAGTAGAATTTAGCTTTCCCTCTATGAGCAGTGCCACAGTTCAGATTCATAATATACTTAGTTTTTGTGTGTGTTTGTATAGATAGATAGATAGATTTGAAAAAAGAGATTTAAGTACGGTATGTAGGAGTTGAAGGCTCTATTTTTATGAAAGCATCAAGTTACAGAGCATACAATATGCCAACACGTGAAGAATTTTAGAGTGGCTATCACATCTGGTTTGACAGATGGTCACATGTAAGGAAACGTTTTTTTCATATGCGAGATTATGCTTTTGTACTGTCCTTTATTTTATAACCTTGAATGCCTTTGAATGACATTAAGTTATATGTACAAAAGAAATCTAAGTCACAACATAGCTAATATCCATTTGCGATATGGCTTTATTTTAGGGAATTGTAACATTTTATCTGTGTACTCATTTAACAGTCAAAAAATGTACTCATAACCTTGAGAAATTTATTGCTATTTAGTCCCATATCCAGTGGCTTTATCAGAGAAGTATAATAACTTGACATTGATTAGATTAAACTGTCAATTACAGTCAATTATAGACTGAGATAAGTAAATGAATCCCTCCTGTGGTACTTGTGGTTGCAGTTTACTGGAAATACTGTCGGATTACTATAATATGCTGGTCAGTCAGCTGTACACCATAAAATGACTGTAGCCACATAAAAAAGAAAGACATGAGAAAGCTATCATGTAGATGGAGGCATAAATCACAGGTGCATATAAGAAACAGAAAAATGCCAGCTTCAGAAAAATCAATTGTAGGTGAAAGCCAGTGCCAAATGACAGAACATAAGCTTTAGAAAGTCGGACGTCATATAGTAGTGAATACAGCACTGGACTTTCATCCTTCAGTACTGTATTTGCATTTTTCACCACTTTTCCCCTTTTACAAGCTACATCTCCATTTACGTTTTCCCTAATTTCAGACAGAGACTGCCTGCTATGATGTGTCGCAATCACTGCTAATATAGAGAGCGGAAACCCTGCTTCCCTTTTGCCCTCACTCACACACAAGCAGCAGCGGCATGCAGGACATCATAGAGTAGTAATGAGAAGTATATCGATGAATCTAGCGCTGGAGTGAGATAGTAGAACACTTACTAGAAGCGAACAGCATCAGGGTGTCTCTTTGCATCTGTTCTTCTGCAACAGCTGGCTGCTCCTCCCCTCTCCCTTCTATTTATACATCTTATTTGTGATTAAATTCAGGGAGAGGTCCATGGCAAAACCCAAGGTAGCGCATCCAGATTCTGTGGAATGTTTGAGAGGCCTTATCTGAAAATGTTAATTATCTGGTGTTGAATTAATTACTTACTGTACCTCCTCAGATTCCAGCACTGTATTATGCTTCAATCACTGGTCTACAAATAGAACATCAGGAACCAGGAGTACATAGGTCCTGCCATAGGAATGGTAAAGATTTGGCATATGGTCACTAACACATACATTCATGGCTGGTTTTAGACAAAGTGTGGCAAAATTAAAAGTGGGGCCCCAAAAGCTGAAATATTATACAAACAACACAGATATATTTAGTCAAATCAGAAAGCAGTCAAACCACCCCCCTTTCCCTAGAACACATATAACAGTATATACAATGGGGGAAAAAAGTATTTAGTCAGCCACCAATTGTGCAAGTTTTCCCACTTAAAAAGATGAGAGAGGCCTGTAACATCATAGGTAGACCTCAACTATGAGAGACAAAATGAGAAAACATATCTAGAAAATCACATTGTCTGATTTTTAAAGAATTTATTTGCAAATTATGGTGGAAAATAAATATTTGGTCACCTACAAACAAGCAAGATTTCTGGCTCTCACAGACCTGTAACTTCTTCTTTAAGAGGCTCCTCTGTCCTCCACTCATTACCTTTAGTAATGGCTCCTGTTTGACATTATCAGTATAAAGACACCTGTCCACAACCTCCAACAGTCACACTCCAAACTCCACTATGGGGAAGACCAAAGAGCTGTGGAAGGACACCAGAAACAAAATTGTAGACCTGCACCAGGCTGGGAAGACTGAATCTGCAATAGGCAAGCAGCTTGGTGTGAAGAAATCAACTGTGGGAGCAATAATTAGAAAATGGAAGACATACAAGACCACTGATAATCTCCCTCGATCAGGGGCTCCACGCAAGATCTCACCCCTTTGGGTCAAAATGATCACAAGAACAGTGAGCAAAAATCCCAGAACCACACGGGGGGACCTAGTGAATGACTTGCAGAAAGCTGGGACTAACGTAACAAAGGCTACCGTCAGTAACACACTACGCCGCCAGGGACTCAGATCCTGCAGTGCCAGACGTGTCCCCATGCTTAAGCCAGTACATATCCGGACCCGTCTGAAGCTTCCTAAAGAACATTTGGATGTTCCAGAAGAGTATTGGGAGAATGTCATATGGTCAGATGAAACCAAAATAGAACTGTTTGGTAGAAACACAACTCGTCGTGTTTGGAGGAGAGTGAATTCTGAGTTGCATCTAAAGATCACCATACCTGCTGTCAGTGTCGGACTTGGATGTCTAGGGCCCACCAGTGGAATTGTTTCTAGGGGCCCACCATCAGGACCCTTGCAGATCAGCGGTACCGAGACAGGGCGGCACCAATGTACTACCTAAACCTACTGCTACACCCTGTATGGCAAGTGAACAGCGTGGCTCCTACAATTGTTACCTTTACCTGTAGCCGCACTGTCCTGGAAAACCTGATCTGCAGAGGTCCTGGCTGTTGTATCATCGCAGATGTAATATTGATGGCCTATCTTAAAGACAGGCCATCAATATTAGAAAGATGGATAAATCCTTTAAAGAGGTTGTCCAGGAATTGGAGCAATCCATGTGGCTGGCGGGAGGTGTAAAGTAAAAAATAAATTAAAAAGCATACTCACCTGTCCCCGGCACTCTGTTGTCCGCTGCCAGTGTCCATTCAGTCGCATGCCAGTGACTCCTTGCTGGGAGTCCTGCACCTCCTGTGACCGCTAAGACCAATTAGGTACAGGAGTCCCAGAAATGAGGCGCCGCCATGAGACCGAACAGACACAGGCCGGGGACAACGGGGTGCTGGGGACAGGTGAATATGCTTTTTTTTTAAAAATTTTTCTTATTTTTACACCTGCCTGGTGGCCGCCACAGTGGTCGCTCATTTATGGACAACCTCTTTTAAGGGGTTGTCTGGGACAAATTTTTCTATGGTCACTTCACTGGTCCCCCATACTGTATGGGGAACAGTGAGGGGGCCATTATATTGTGTAGGAGCAGTGATGGGGGCTAACATCCTGTGGGGGGAGGGGCATTAAACTGTGTGATGCATATTAAAAGGGGTTGTCCAGGGTTAATCTTTTTTATGGCCTAAGCTTAGGATAGGCCATAAATACCTGATTGCTAGGGGGCTGACACATGGCCCCATCAGCTGTACGGGCCACTTTCAGCGCCTGTTCTGTACACAACACAGGGCCGGAAGCAGAAAGCTCCATCCGCTGTTTAGTCGCCCGGGCGCCTTTACTGCAGCTCAGCTCCTACTGACTTCAATAAGTGCTGAGATGCAGTGAAGGTGCCCGGCTAATATAGAGTGGACAGAGCTTTCTGCTTCTGGCCCTGTATTATGTACAGGATGGGCATCAGAAGTGGCTCCATACAGCTGATCGGTCCAGGGTCAGCCCCGTACAGATCAGGTATCTATGGCCTATCCTGAGGATAAACCATAACAAATTATGCCTGGACAACCCCTTTAATATACCCCCTAATGTGCCACACTTTAAAGAGGTTGTCCAGTATAATTTTTTTCTTTTTTTATAATTAGTCCGGGGGAGGTGAATCCCCCTCCCAAAAAAAAGAAAAAAAAAAACAAACATACTAAACATACTCACCTGTACCCAGTGTCCTCCCACGGTCCGGTCCGCAGCTCCGCTGTCTTCTTTTTACCGGAGTCCTCACTGGCTGTGACGTCCCAGGTCCCTTCCCTTAGGCCACTGATTGACCTCAGGGGTCACGTGACGTCACAGGTAGGTATACAATATAGGGGACCAGTGAAGGAGCCACTGTATGGAGTATATGCTACACAGTGGCCCCCACCCATTATTATATGCACCCAACAGCCCTCCTCCGCTTCGGTGCTATTATTATACTCTGGGGTCTCCTCAGACCCTAGAGTATAATAATCGGAGGCCCAGGGAAGGTGATTAAAAATAACAAACACTCATACTTACCTTGCCTTACCTTTCCTTGGCTCCTTGCTCCATCCTGCCGTCTTCAGCGTCTTCAGGCACACTTCCGACGTCGCTGCTGAGGCCTGTGATTGGTCCTCAGCGGTCACGTGGGGGCGCACTGACGTAATTACGCAGCCGCGCCCCATGTGACCGCCGGGGCCTAATCACAGGCCTCAGTCACATGACGGAAGAGCGCCGCAGAGGACGCTGTGCCCAGGAGAGGTGAGAATATGTATTTATTGTTTTCAGTCACCTCCCCTGGGTTGCCATCTATTGGAAAGGGGCCTGCAATATGCCAGGGCCCCTTTCCAATAACAGTATGTATAGCGGTTGGGGAACCAGGCTTTCCCCGACCGCTATCATAGTGGTCCGGGGCCCCGGCCATCTCCAGCTGGCCATGGGCACCATACCCCGCCGAGCCCGGTCACAGTCGCACCCCCTGCGACCGCTATCATTATGCCACTAGTCAGGGGCCCGATCGGGATGGTCAGGATCTGCATTGGCAACAAGAGGACTAATAGTCGGTGCTCGGGGCCCACCGGTGGATTCACCGGTTCACCGGTGGGCCAGTCCGACCCTGCCTACTGTGAAGCATGGGGATGGCAACATCATGCTTTGGGGCTGTTTCTCTGCAAAGGGACCAGGACGACTGATCCATGTACATGAAAGAATGAATGGGGCCATGTATTGTGAGATTTTGAGTGCAAACCTCCTTCCATCAGCAAGGGCATTGATGATGAAACGTGGCTGGGTCTTTCAGCATGACAATGATCCCAAGCACACCGCCAGGGCAACGAAGGAGTGGCTTCGTAAGAAGCATTTCAAGGTCCTGGAGTGGCCTAGCCAGTCTCCAGATCTCAACCCCATAGAAAACCTTTGGAGGGAGTTGAAAGTCCGTGTTGCCCAGCGACAGCCCCAAAATATTACTTCTCTAGAGGAAATCTGCATGGAGGAATGGACCAACATACCAACAACAGTGTGTGCCAACCTTGTGAAGAATTACAGAAAACGTTTGACCTCTGTCATTGCCAGCAAAGGATATATAATAAAGTATTGAGATGAACTTTTGTTATTGACCAAATACTTATTTTCCACCATAATTTGCAAATAAATTTTTTAAAAATCAAACAATGTGATTTTCTGGATTTGTTTTCTCATTTTGTCTCTCATAGTTGAGATCTACCTATGATGTCAATTACAGGCCTCTCTCATCTTTTTAAGTGAGAGAAGTTACACAATTGGTGGCTGACTAAATACTTTTTTTTTCCCACTGTATATATATATATATATTATGTGACAATTTGGGGGGAATTAATCTCAGTGGCGGCAGACTCCTGGTCCCGACAGCAGTGGTTGTGGTACTGGGTGCCAGAGAGACAGCGTTCAGACGGTGCCAATTCAAAACAAAATGGCTTTTATTCAGCTTAGGAAACATACACAAAATAACAAATGACCTAGGCCACACACAGGCCCTAACTCACGGCTTGCTCCCTGACTGATCTCTGGGGCAACAAGCAGCCTGGCTCGTAAGTCCTCTCAGGACCCCAGCCCTCTGAGAACAGGCCGCCTTGTCTGTCTTTGGCTGGGTCCACGACTTCCTGCTTCCTGCAGGTTTCCCCCAGCCCTCTGGAGTTACGCCCCACCCAAAGGTGAGGCTGAGGGCCTTTTCAGGCCTGGCCCTGGGTCGCTCAATAGCGTCCTCTGGGTTCGCACACTCCCATATATATATATATATATATATATATATATATATATATATATATACAGTGCCTTGCGAAAGTATTCGGCCCCCTTGAACTTTTCAACCTTTTGCCACATTTCAGGCTTCAAACATAAAGATATAAAATTAAAATTTTTTGGTGAAGATTCAACAACAAGTGGGACACAATTGTGAAGTGGAATTAAATTTATTGGTTATTTTAAACTTTTGTAAAAAATAAAAAACTGAAAAGTGGGGCGTGCAAAATTATTCGGCCCCTTTACTTTCAGTGCAGCAAACTCACTCCAGAAGTTCAGTGAGGATCTCTGAATGATCCATTGTTGTCCTAAATGACTGATGATGATAAATATAATCCACCTGTGTGTAATCAAGTCTCCGTATAAATGCACCTGCTCTGTGATAGTCTCAGGGTTCTGTTTAAAGCGCAGAGAGCATCATGAAGACCAAGGAACACACCAGGCAGGTCCGTGATACTGTTGTGGAGAAGTTTAAAGCCGAATTTGGATACAAAAAGATTTCCCAAACTTTAAACATCCCAAGGAGCACTGTGCGAGCGATCATATTGAAATGGAAGGAGTATCAGACCACTGCAAATCTACCAAGACCCGGCCGTCCCTCTAAACTTTCATCTCAAACAAGGAGAAGACTGATCAGAGATGCAGCCAAGATGCCCATGATCACTCTGGATGAACTGCAGAGATCTACAGCTTAGGTGGGAGAGTCTGTCCATAGGACAACAATCAGTGGTACACTGCACAAATCTGGCCTTTATGGAAGAGTGGCAAGAAGAAAGCCATTTCTCAAAGATATCCATAAAAAGTCTTGTTTAAAGTTTGCCACAAGCCACCTGGGAGACACACCAAACATGTGGAAGAAGGTGCTCTGGTCAGATGAAACCAAAATCGAACTTTTTGGCCACAATGCAAAACGATATGTTTGGCGTAAAAGCAATACAGCTCATCACCCTGAGCACACCATCCCCACTGTCAAACATGGTGGTGGCAGCATCATGGTTTGGGCCTGCTTTTCTTCAGCAGGGACAGGGAAGATGGTTAAAATTGTTGGGAAGATGGATGGAGCCAAATACAGGACCATTCTCTTCCAACAAGACAATAATCCCAAACATAAAGCAAAATCTACAATGGAATGGTTCACAAATAAAGGTATCCAGGTGTTAGAATGGCCAAGTCAAAGCTCAGACCTGAATCCAATCGAGAATCTGTGGAAAGAGCTGAAAACTCCTGTTCACAAATGCTCTCCATCCAACCTCACTGAGCTCGAGCTGTTTTCCAAGGAAGAATGGGCAAGAATTTCAGTCTCTCGAAGTGCAAAACTGATAGAGACATACCCCAAGCGACTTGCAGCTGTAATCGCAGCAAAAGGTGGTGCTACAAAGTATTAACTTAAGGGGGCCGAATAATATTGCACGCCCCACTTTTCAGTTTTTTATTTTTTACAAAAGTTTAAAATATCCAATACATTTCATTCCACTTCACAATTGTGTCCCACTTGTTGTTAATTCTTCAACAAAAAATTAAAATTTTATATCCTTATGTTTGAAGTCTGAAATGTGGCAAAAGGTTGAAAAGTTCAAGGGGGCCAAATACTTTCTCAAGGCACTGTATATATATACAGAACAAGAGAAAAAGTATTAGAAGTATTGTACAGCATCCATAAACCTCATTCCAAATTATTATGTAAATTATATTTTTCTCTGATTTTCCTAAATGGTCGATGCAAATAACAGTCAGTATAATGTTCAAATCTTCAACCATTAGAGTATAAATCAAATTTTATTGGACAAACCTCCCAGTGATAATTTTTTTTAACAAATTAAAAAATCAAAAGCAACTGTTCCAAATGGAATATTCACAACAGAGTTTCCAAAATTTTATAGGTTGTAAAGAACTGAAAATGGTCATTTGTTGAATTTCCAGCATAAAGTGGTCACATTTACTGAAATCAAAATCTATTTTAATCAAGAACATCTTAACAGGCCAAGTTACATGTTAACATAGGACTCCTTCTTTGATATCACCTTTAGAATTCTTGCATCCATTGAACTTGTGAGCTTTTGGATAGTTTCTGCTTGAATTTCTTTGGGGGATGTCAGAATAGCTTCCCAAAGTTGCTGTTTTGAAGTAAACTGCCTCCCACCCTTATAGATCTTTAGCTTGAGAATACTCCAAAGGTTCTCAATAGGTTTGAAGTCAGGGTAAGATGTGGCCACACCATAACTTTTTCTCCTTTTATGCCCATAGCAGCCAATATTCTTTGCTGCGTGAGGTGCATTGTCATGCACAGGGCCAGCGTTACGGGGGGCCAAACTGGGCAATTGCCCAGGGTGCCATCCCCAAAGGGGCCCACGGGATCCGGAGCCTGATGACTCCGGATCCTGGAGTCAGGCCCGGCCATATCAATAACAGAAAAGGACCCAGTGTCATGTGCCGCAGGGCCTCTTTCCGAGGTGAGTAAAAATAACAAACATTTTTACTCACCTGTCCTTGGCATCCAACATCATCTTCTGGCGTTCTAGACATCACTGCTGAGTCCTGGCCACAGCGGTCACGTGGGGCGTGCTGACAGCTTGCCTCACGTAATCGCTGAGGCCCAATCACAGGCCTCAGCGGTGACGTCCACAACACGTGACGTCAGCCGTAGAGAAGAGGAAGCGGTCGCTGACGGGGATAGCGGAGCGGCGCTAGGAGGCCCAGGAGAGGTAAGACACGGTGAGTATAACTGTTTGTTATTTTCCCTTACCTTCCCCGGGCCTTCGATTACTATACTCTGGGGTCTGAAGAGACCCCAGAGTATAATATAATAATAGCACTTACGGAGTCTGTAGGGCCACTGTGGAGCATTATACTGGGGAGGGGGCCCTCTGGATAGCATATTATACTGTGTGGGGCCCCTGTGGAGCATTATACTGGGGGGGCCCCCTCTGGATAGCATATATATTGTTTTGGGCCACTGTGGAGCATTATACTGGGGAGGGGGCCCTCTGGAGAGCATGTTATATTCTGTGGAGCATTATAATGTGGGGGGTGCTCTGGAGAGCATGTTATATTCTGTGGGGTTACTTTCGAGCATTATGTTCTCCAGAGGGGCCCCCCAGTATAATGCTCCAAAGTGGCCCCACAGAATATAACATGCTCTCCAGAGGGCCCCCTCCCCAGTATAATGCTCCACAGTGGCCCCACAAAGTATATAATATGCTATCCAGAGCACCCCCAGTATAATGCTCCACGGTGGCCCCACACAGTATAATATGCTTTCCAGAGGGGGCCCTCCAGTATATTATACTGTGTGGGTCCACCGTGGAGCATTATACTGAGGGGGGGGGGGCTCTGGGGAGCATATTATACTGTTTTGGGCCACTGTGGAGCATTATACTGGGGAGGCCTCTGGAGAGCATATTATACTGTTTTGGGCCACCGTTGAGCATTATACTGGGGGGGGGCTCTGGAGAGCATATTATACTGTTTTGGGCCACCATGGAGCATTATACTGGGGGGCCTCTGGAGAGCATATTATACTGTTTTGGGCCACTGTGGAGCATTATACTGGGGTAACCTTTCTGGGCAGTATATTATACTGTGTGGAGGCCATTCTGGGGTATGTTATACTGAGTGGGGTCACTGTGGAGCATTATTCTGTGGGGGCCATTAGCAGAGCATATTATATTGCGTGGCGCCACTTTGGGTCATTTTTCGGGGGGGGGACTAAGGAGCATTATAGTAGGGGGCCCTCTGGGGAGCATATTATACTGTATGGGGCCTACTATGGAACATTACACTGGGGGGACACTCTGGGGAGCATAATATATTGCGTGGGGCCACTGTGAAGCAAAATACTGGGGGGCCCCCTGGGGAGCTTGTTATACTATGGGCCACTCTGGAGTTTTATACTGGGGGGACTGTGGGCAGCATATTATACTGTGGGGGACCACTGTGGAGCATTATACTGGGGGGCACTGTGGGGTGCATATTATACTGTATGGAGCATATTATATTGTGTGGGGCTGCTGGGGAGCATTATACTATCTGGGGCCACTAAGGGGTAGTATACTGTGTGGGCCACTGTGGAGTATTATACTGTGTGGAGCCTTATATACCATGTGGGGCCACTATGGAGGGGCTCAGGGGAGCATTTTATACTGTGTGGGGCCACTGTGGAGTATTATATACCATGTGGGGAAACTGTGGAGGGCTCAGGGGAGCATTTTATACTGTGGAGCATTATATACCATGTGGAGCATTATACTGTGGGGGAGGGGCTCAAAATTCCTGCTGGCAGCCCTGTGTGCTATGTCTGCATCACAGCTCCCTCACTATAATCTTGCACATACGTGTAGTGCCACATGGCCATGTCATTCCTCATACAGTACTGTGCATGAACTGGCCATGGAGTTATTGGGGCATGCACAGTACTATAGGGGCTGACTATACTGGGAACATACTCAGTAACACCAGATAGTCAGCACATACACACGTGGACAAAATTGTTGGTACCCCTCGTTTAATGAAAGAAAAACCCACAATGGTCACAGAAATAACTTGAATCTGACAAAAGTAATAATATATAAAAATACTATGACAAGCCACAAAGCTTCTGGGAGAATGTCCTATGGACAGATGAGACAAAAATTGAAATTTTTGGCAAGGCACATCAGTTCTATGTTCACAGACGGAAAAATGAAGCATATCTTGAAAAGAACACTGTCCCTACTGTGAAACATGGAGGAGGCTCTGTTATGTTCTGGGGCTGCTTTGCTGCATCTGGTACAGGGTGTCTTGAATCTGTGCAGGGCACAATGAAATCTCAAGACTATCAAGGGATTCTAGAGAGAAATGTGCTGCCCAGTGTCAAAAAACTTGGTCTCAGTCGCAGGTCATGGGTCTTGCAGCAGGATAATGACCCAAAACACACAGTTAAAAACACCCAAGAATGGCTAAGAGGAAAACATTGGACTATTCTGAAGTGGCCTTCTATGAGCCCTGACCTAAATCCTATTGAGTATCTTTGGAAGGAGCTGAAACATGCTGTCTGGAAAAGGCACCCTTCAAACCCGAGACAACTGGAGCAGTTTGCTCATGAGGAGTGGGCCAAAATACCTGTTGAGAGGTGCAGAAGTCTCATTGACAGTTACAGGAATCGTTTGATTGCAGTGATTGTCTCAAAAGGTTGTGCAACAAAATATTAAGTTAAGGGTACCATCATTTCTGTCCAGGCCTGTTTCATGAGTTTTCTTTTTTAAAAAATTCTGTTGAAGCATGGTTGAAAAGCAATGTCTGACTTTCAGTTGTTCATTTTCATAGAATTTTTATGTATTATTACTTTTGTCAGATTCAAGTTATTTCTGTGACCATTGTGGGTTTTTCTTTCATTAAACGAGGGGTACCAACAATTTTGTCCACGTGTGTATGCCTGGGCCCACTGCAACTGTTTCTGCTTGTGAGCACTGTTTAGGGGTGGCTGAATAGTAGTTTTATACACAACTGCAAGCCTCTGTAGGATTCAACACGTTGAGGTTCATGGGACTCCAGAGACATCAGCATGTTCAAATACCTGTTTGCTGCTTTGTAATGGTATTTGCTGCTCTCTTAATCTGATGAATTTGTCTGGCAGAAACCTTCCTTATTATGCCTTTATCTGCACATACCTGTCTGTGCTCTGAATCAGCCACAAATCTCTTTACAGTACGATGATCACGCTTACGTTTTCATGAAATATCTAATGCTTTTATACCTTGTCCAGGTATTGCACTATTTGACACTTTTCGGCCTCAGAGAGATCCTTTTATTTTCCCATATTGTTTGAAACTTGTGCCTGCTTAATAATGTGGAACATCCTTCTTAACCCCTTCCCGACATCCGCCGTAATAGTACGGCGGATGTCAGGTGTTTAAATATGGCGGCCGCTTGGGAGTCGAGTGGCCGCCATAGCCGCCAGGTCTCTGCTATTTTATACACTAATGGCAACGATCGGTGCCCGCACAAGTTACGGGGGCCACCATTTTGCCAGGGATTGCCAGAACCCAGAGCAAACTCCGGGATCGACGTCCCATTGCTATGACAGCCATGAGCCTTGTGAAGGCTCCCAGGCCTGTCTTTCATTAGTTTCTATTGCAGGCTACTCTATGTAGCTTGCAATAGAAATGCCGTTTTTTTGCAATGCATTAGCATTGTAATGCATTGCATTAGTGATCAGACCCCCTGGGGTTCAAGACCCCTAGGGGGTCTATTAAATGCAAAAAAATAAAATAAATAAATAAATATATATATAAAAAATAAAAAAATATTAAAAGTTCAAATCACCCCCCCCCCCTTTCCCTAGAACACATATAAAAGTACTTAAATACTGTAAAACACATACACATTAGGTATCCCTGTGTCCGAAAACACCCGGTCTACAAATCTAAGAAAATATTTTTCCTGTACGATAAACACCGTAGCGGGGGGGGAAAAAAATCAAAAGTGACAAACCTCCGTTTTTTCACTGTTTTGCCTCCGATAAAAATTTGAATAAAAAGTGATCAAAGCAATAGCAATTCCCCAAAATGGTATAACTAAAAAGAACACCTGGTCCTGCAAAAAAGGCGCCCTATAAATTCCCGTACATGGAAATACAAAAAAGTAATGGGTGTCAGAATATAGCGACTTTTAGAAAAAAAAAATTTTTTCACAGCTTTGGATTTTTTTTAAGGGGATAAAATGTAAATAAAACTATATAAATGTGATATCCCCAGAATAGTGCCAAAACGATTCGTTTTTGCAACATGGGGCCCCAGCCTTAGTCACTTAAACATGAACATTGCAGACAGGAGGTTCCTGTATACATTTGGGTATGTGCTTGTACATCACAGATTTAAAGCAAAAACAGGGTTACTTGCCACTACAGATGGGCAAAACAATTTTCCTAGAGCTTGGTTCGACCTGAATATTCTAAATTGTTTGGTTTTTAACAAAACTGTTTAAATCGCAATTAATTTCAGACAAACTAAATTGGATGCCGCCCATGTCTTGTGAGTCATCACTGCATGAGGCAGAGCACTGAGTGCTGTAAAGCTTGCAATAGAACTATACAATCTTAGGAGTAGGAGAATTACAACACAGTTTAGTCAGATTTTAGACAATTACAGTCCTTTGGCCTCTTAATAATTCTGGAGCACTTGAAGAGGTCTCATGTGTTAGAGTTGAAATCTATACTAGTCCTAGACTTCAAGTGTAACTCCTGCCAGTTTTCTGCATCTTTGGTGCAAATGATTGTGAGCCAAAAATACGCTTCTTCTGAGCTAGAAAACAGCATTGTAACTTTAACGACTTGCTAAATTTTCAAACAACTTTTAATTTTCTGGCAATATTTGAGTCATTAATAAATTTTGCAGTATACTTTATTAATGAACATTGTCTGCTTTCTGTGAAATCCTACCTGTATTTATTCCTTCTCTGGTTTTTCTATTGAGAGTTGGAATTTGTTTGTCATACTTTCACTAAACCACATGTTTAAGCAAGAAATACAGACACGTATGTGACTGAAACTGTGACGTTCTAGCACTGTGATGGCAAACCTATGGCACGAGTGCCAGAGAGGGCACGCGGAGCCCTCTCTGTTGGTACGCGCGCCGTCGCCATGATCGCTCACTGACAAACTCAGTGTAAATCGGTAAAGGCTAAATACTGTACTCTGGAAGGACCTTGTGACGTCATAAGGTCACGTGACAGGGTAAGCGTGTCTTTACTTGTAAGAAGGTCCTTCTACATTAAGAAAAGTTGTATCCTGAGCAGTGGAGGAACATGGAGAGATGTTGTGGGTGGGAGAGATGTGAGGTGCAGGGTGTACTGTGGGGTGGGAGAGATGTGAGGTGCAGGGTGTAGTGTGGGGGGAGAGATGTGAGGTGCAGGGTGTACTGTGGGGGGGAGAGATGGGGTACAGGGTGTAGTGGGAGAGATGTGGGGTACAGGGTGTACTGTGGGGGATGTGAGGTGCAGGGTGTACTGTGGGGGGGGAGAGATGTGGGGTACAGGGTGTAGTGTGGGGTGGGGTGGGAGAGATGTGAGGTGCAGGGTGTAGTGTGGGGGGAGAGATGTGAAGTGCAGGGTGTACTGTGGGGGGGGAGAGATGTGGGGTACAGGGTGTAGTGGGAGAGATGTGGGGTACAGGGTGTACTGTGGGGGGATGTGAGGTGCAGGGTGTACTGTGGGGGGGAGAGATTTGGGGTGCAGGGTGTAGTGTGGGGTGGGAGAGATGTGAGGTGCAGGGTGTAGTGTGGGGGGAGAGATGTGAGGTGCAGGATGTACTGTGGGGGGAGAGATGTGGGGTGCAGGGTGTAGTGTGGGGGGAGAGATGGGGGTGCAAGAGGGGGGAATGGGGGTGCTGGCTGCGTGTGAGCAAGAGGGGGGAATGGGGTTGCAGGCTGTGGTGAGCAAGAGGGGGGATGCAGGGGAGGCAGGTTAATTTAAGGTGAAATTGTCGTGTTGGCACTTTGCGATAATTTAGTGGGCTTTGGGTTGCAGTTTGGGCACTCGGTGTCTAAAAGGTTCACCATCACTGTTCTAGCACCACCTGATATCAAGTGACAGCCTCTCAGCCAACAGACAGTTGTAGGAGGACATCTTACAGTGCTCATGACATATACAGTGCAGTAATGGTGGAGATAGGGAAGGGCAGTTCTAAAAAGCTTGCAAGCTGTAGTTAAAATAGGAGAATTTAGTCAATCCATAGATAGGAGTGAGGGCATTGCTGCTGCTGTTTGAGCTTGAGACTGCTGCATTCCTGCTGTAATACAGAATTACAGACACACAGACAGGACAGTTAACCCTTTTATTGCCAATAATCTAATTTTGTCTGTTGTGCAATAGAGCGGTTTCATCTGTATACACAGTCTTTAAACATACTTTTCACTGACAAAACAATCCTGTTAGTTCAATTCAGTTTAGGTGGACAGCCATGTCTTGGTAGGTTTGCAGTTGTAGAATACTTTTTCCATTTTTGGATGATGGATTGAACAATTCTCCTTGGGATGCTCAAATCTTGGTTATTATAACCTAACCCTGCTTTAAACTTCTCCACAACTTTATCTCTGACCTGTCTAGTGAGTTCCTTGGTCTTCATTATGCTGTTTGTTCACTAGTGTTCTCTGTCAAACCACTGAGGCCTTCACAGAACAGGAGTGTATATATACTAAATTACACACAGCTGGACTCTATTAACTAAGTGACTTCTGAAGGTAATTGATTGTACTGCATTTTATTTAGGGGTATCAGAGTACAGGGGGCTGAATACTTTTACACATCACACTTTTCAGATTTTTATTTGATTAAAATTTTAAAAACCCTGTATTGTTTTCGTGCCACAATTATGTGCTACTTTGTGTTGGTCTATCACTTAAAATCTCAATAAAACGCATTTAAGTTTGTTGTTGTAAAGTGACAAAATGTGAAAAAGTTCAAGGGGTATGAATACTTTTGCAAGCCACTGTACTCACATGAAAAGGCATCACTGTTTTATTTGGCAAAATAGACTTGGCTGTGGCACTGGCAGGGAAAGTGAGTAAGACTGTTCTACTCCTTTTTAATCTGATCTTCCTTGTAGGCAGACCAGGGCACATGGTCGTCATTATCATCATCATCACCAACCGTTTCTCCTCCTGCTCTTTCATGGCAACATTAGTCATCCATAAGGGAATGTGTGTCCAAACAGCAATATGCATCTTGTCATCCAGCGGTTCTGCATCTTAACTTGCCCCCAGCCAAGCTGCTGGCAGTAAAGTCTCTGCTATACCACTTAGTGGATTTCACTGCGTTTCACCAACTGATGTGCTCAACCTTGATGGAGTATACATAGCTGCCATTATTTCTCTAGGAAAGCTGTCCTTGCTTTATATCACCATGTGTCAAAGAATGTGGGCCTTTCCTTGGCTATGTAATAGTCAAAGAATGTGGGCCTTTCCTTGGCTATGTCAGTCTGGGAAAAGTTGCACACCACTGTCAACACGTGGTGCAGCAATTATGGACAAGTACAATACATGGCTTTCATGGCCCACTGAGTCAATGTTTTGAGCAGCGGCCACAGTCCAGAGACGCAACAAGACCAGGTTCCATCCAGTTTGTGGAGACCCATCCACCTCCTTTGGATCCTCCTCTCTGGACCATTTACTGCTATAGCCTTCACCTGGGCAAGCCGTTGATTCCACTCCTCCTCCTCCACTTTCTCCCCCCTCATTTCATGGGTGCTGTGCTGCGCTGACATGTGGTTTTACAATTAATGAGCCTGAATTAGAGGAGCCATAGAACAGACAAGCTGCTTTGCTGTATCCTGAAGCAGGTATCCCACTGGATGGATGCTTGCCACCTCCAACTGGGCAGTGTTGCTGGTGACCATGGCACCAATATTGTTGCTGCGCTGCAGTTAGGACAAATAACATTGTCTCTGTGTTGCGCATGACCTTACTCTGGTGGTTCAACGCTTTATTAACTTGTATAGTGATTCAAAGATTGACCAGGAATTACAGCTTTTTCCAGGAGTTGAAAAATAAGAAAAAGAAACCATACTCACCTGCCCCCAGCACTCTGGTGTCACAAGCCGCTTTCTGGTTCAGCGTTGCCCATTACTTGTTCCAGCAGAAGTCCTCGGTATAAGTGAGAGTTGAGGCCAATCAGCGGCCTAAGGAGCGGAATCGGGACATCACAGGTGAAGTGTGGATTGACATCCCAGGACCTTTTCTTAGGCCACTGAGGAACAAAGCTGTAATTTCTGGACAATCCCTTTCAAAGAGGTTCTCCCCATTTCCAGAAAAGTCTCTGCACAAACCGGTCTGCCGGTATAGGAGGCTGCCCAGGGATGTTAAAGGCTCTATGGTAGACTCCTTTATCTACTCCTCCTCTCGTGCCTCTCCCAGCTAAGGATACTGGGAATGATGATACAGGGAGTCCTGACAGGGATCTGGTTACCTGTAGACTAGGCCTGAACGCGTTCCTCCCAGTCAGGGTCCTCTCATGCTCCTCCTGGCATGGCACAGATAATGTCCAATGATCCAGACAGCTACACTCCCTTCTCAGGGCTGTCTCTGGTTGAGCCTGGGGCAACAGATAATCCTCCTTGATTCTGTATGGCTAGTCGTTGGGCCTCAGTCCAGCTATTGGGTGCAGGAAACCTCTGCATACCCTGGAACTGGCACATTACTGAACTGGAACTGAACTCAGGACCAATGGTCGCCGTGGAGACTAAGGTCTCCTACAACCCCGGCCAGTGGCCTGTGATTGGCCAGGGCTTAACCAAGGCTAAGGTCTTGAATACAGAGGGGGAAAATAACAGGGAAGCTGCAAACGGTGTATACAATGCACATAGAACATAGAGGACAGGACATACCAACACAACCCAGAGGCACAAAAGACAAACCCTGAAAGCCGTAGCACTCTGGGATGCTGCATTAGCATCATGCAGAGGAATGAGCACTGGACATTTTTATCAAAAAAAGGCTGTATACCCAGCTCACTGCAACTGCCAGTCTTAGAAGCACCCACTCTGCCCACTCCCAGTCTACCTCTCTCAGCCAGTGCTCCACCTCCTCTGCCAATGCCACAGTTCCAAGTGTCAGGAGGAGTAAAAGCATCAGCAGTCAGGCCCAGTACAGTATCTGGAAGATGATGAACCAAAAATTTTTCAGCTTGCAGCACCAACCGGAGCCACAACAGGCAACTGACACCCACCACCAGCATGTACAGATGTACCTAGAGTGCACCTATATTCCAACAGATAATTCTGAGCACATGGAATTTTGGGCCAGTAGGTTAGAGCAGTGGAAGGAGCTGGCCCAGTTTGCCATGGGAGTTTTATCTGTCCGGTCTCAAGAGAAATGTCTGAGAGGGTGTTCAGTTCAGTGGCATTGTAACAGCTAAATGGAAAAAATTATTTTTGTCAAAATGAGTCAAGCATGGATCCATGAGAATTTTCAAACACCTACTGCTGATGCCTCCAAATAGCGGTTTATCATCATGTTCCATTTACTGTACTGATGCTGATGCTGCCAGCTACTTCTAAACAGCTACCACCACTCAGGCAGGCATGTCCTACGGCCCAATCCATTATGCCCTGTGTGATGATTCCGCTTAAATATGGCTATAACTCAAAGCTGTATTTTGGTCTCTGGGTAGCATATCTCTTTACTCATAAGGTGCGCAGCCATAATCCTAGGTGTATATTGGCAGTAGTGGCCGGACTGGAACAATAGGGCTTTGTATCCATCCCAGCAGGGCTCCATTGTATTCCTACACAGCTCTGAGTGATCAAAGAAACATGCATTGTGCAGGGAGATCAGACCTGGCTGATAACATTGTATCATTCCACTTGGTCTCAGCTCTATACAAAACATCTGGACTTGAGTGCATTATTCAATCAGACTTGCTGCCGCCGGTGACCTCATTCTGGGAGGTGGCATAAAGGGTATAAAAGGTGAGGTAAGAGGCAATGGGAGGAGGGGGCAGAGACTATGACTGAGAGATTGGGCAGAGACTATGACTGAGAGACTGTGATGAGAGCATGCAGGCTGGATTATTATATTGATGCCACATGCTAGGAGTTAATGCCACATGCCAAGAAGCCTCCACTGGGTTACTCACACATACCAGAGCATGTGTGAGTGTTGGACTACAGAACCACATCAAGGAGATGTGTGGTAAAGTAACTATTTCACCTTTATTCCCTTTTATTTTAAGTACTGTATCTTGTAACTAGTAACTGTTAATGCTTGCATATATCTGCATATCTGTTCTGAACTGTATGTGTTAGATGTTAATACCGACCCATTTAGGGGTTAATAAATATATAAAATTTAGAAAGCTTGTCTTGTATTTATCTTGTGAACCCGGCACTCACTGGCGGTGAGTGTGGTTTTTATATGAAAGAAGACTCAGGTGTGGCCACAGCGGTGTTGGCACATTGAGGATCTTTCACATTGGTGGCAGCAGTGGGATCTTAGGATAAACGGCGTGTGTTGGTGACCTTTATCACTCACATGCTGGGGATTATGGTAATCCTATGAGACAAGCTCGGTATTAAAGCAAGCATTAAGATACAGTGAAAGTTTTGAAACAGTGCTGTTCCCCTCCCTTACTCTTTGTATTCTATCCTATCTTTTATTTGGCAAATACCAGTGAATGGCTAGTGGGCTCAGAAGCAGATCTCCAGAACTGCTGAACCAGGCTTTTGGAGATCCTGAGCGTATGGCTGAAATGGAGGCAGCCACAGCCATGCAGAGAATTGAGCAGAGTCCTGATTTTGGGGCTAGGCCAGGAAGTGCGGCAAGCAGCCCGGTCCCAAGGATTACTTCACCAGGAGGGACCAGTAGCCCCAGCGTTGTCGGGGGAATGGCTTCATACTGGCAAATGGCCCTGCAGCAAATAGGCACCAGTGACCCTAACATATACCTGCAGGTGTTGTACCATTTTCAGGAAGATGTAGAACAAGAACGACAAGCTGCTGAGCGACAGGCAGAGAGAGAGAGGAAGGCAGCAGAACGGCAGGCTGATCGTGAGGCAGCAGAACGAGAACGGCAGTATCGGCTTGAGCTCAAAAGGATGGAGCTCTCCCAGCAGGCGCAAACTCCAACAACCCTGCACAGACCCTCAAGTTGGAAGGAGAAGCCAGGCCGTAGGTCACCACAGCCATCTGTCATCAGGTCGGGTGAGACAAACTATGCCCCGGATGGTCCCTCTCCTGTCCCAAGAACTCTGGGCACCCTAGTGACCTTCCCCAAACCCCAAGGGGAGGTGTGGCGGGGCCATGCCTGTCACCAGACAGGACATTTCAAGGAGGAGTGCCCCAACCGCCCTGAGAACTTCCCTGCTTCCCAAGCCACAGCAGGTGGCCCATCTGTGTATCTAGACTGGGGTGCAGGAAAAGGAATGCGGACTGTGGGACTATTGACTGATTTGCCTGCTAATGTACTGTTGGGAAGTGATTTAGGACCTATGATGTCCCAATATGGGGTGGGGAGCACTCCAATTTACTGTGATAAACTGTCTATGATTAATGCTGATAATGTGTCTGTCATATCTGCAGAGGGGGCCCGTAACCCCCCTCTGAGATACTTCCTATGGCAGTAAGTGTAAATGCTAATGAGTTGCCTTCAGCTGAGAGCAGGGAAGATGCAACTGAACTTCCTGCAACCCAGCTCAGCAAAAATGTTATTGATGCTTTGTTCCCTCCGGTGCTAGGAGCCAATGAGACTTTGTCTGTAGACACACCCACATCTGCGGGGGCGTCTCCCTCCCAGCTTGTTAACATGTCTACTGCAGATCTCATTGAGGCCCGGTGTGAATTAACAATTGCTGATGAATGTACTGTCAATGTAATTGCCAATGCTTGTTGTGAAAGTGTACAGGGTAGCTCTTCTGAGTCACTGGAAGCGACTTCTACTATTTCGCCCAGTGCATCCGATAAGCACCCAACTGCTGACCATGTACCAGGTGGTCAGGTAGGCTATGGGGATCTTATGATCGATCCAGGTGAGGGACGGACTGCTGGTAGTGCGGTGTTAGCCCGCAGCCAGAGTGCTACAAGGGTGGAGGGCGTTCCGACCCTTGAACCGTTGCCTACACCACCTGGAGTCGGGGCTGAGACCGCCATGACTAGCCTAACTCCCTTGAAGCCGGAGGAGTCCGGCCGGTATGAGACATACACGTCTCTTCTGTCCAGTTCTATTCCAGGAGTGCCCATGGCCCAAGTGCAGATGGCATGGGGTACTGGAGGTGTGATCCAAGAAGGGGGTATGTCAACTGTATTACCTGTCAATGTATTGTGGGGGGATGTTTTGGGGAAGCATGATCTCAGTCATTTGCCCAAGGTATCACCATCACCCACCCAAGTACAGGAGGAACAGGGTCCAAACATACCTGTGCCAGAACCAGAGGTGCCCCTAGGTTTGGAAGCAAAAGGGGAGGTGCAGAATCCCCTATAACTCTCCCAACTAGCGGCTAGTGTGAGAGAGACCCTGAGAGACCGCCGGGATGGGGTCTCTAAACTGGTATCCCAAAGACCTGGGGTTATGAGTGTGGCTCCACAGGGTGCCAGCACTCAGAAAGCGGACCCAGAACAGGCAGGAGGTAGCCAAGTGTACGTGGCTCAGAGCCTGGGCCTTAGAAGTGTCCCTAGTCAGACTAGAGAGCCAGAAGGGTCCGGCAGCTATGTAACATGCACCTCTCTTTTGTCTCACTCCAGCCAAGAGTTCAGAGATGCTGTCCAAGCTGACCCTAGTCTGGACATATTGAAGGCGCGTGCCGCTCAACCATCCTCGGAGTCTGACAAGGCCCGAGTCTGCTGGGACCCCGGGGGAAGGTGAGGGAGCCTTGGGGCCAGAGCCTGAGAAGCTGGAGGTAGAGGTGCTCTCAGAAGAGGGGCACAGGCCCCTATTTCCTGCAAGCCCCATCTAAAGGGGGAGGTGTGATGATTCCGCTTAAATATGGCTATAACTCAAAGCTATATTTTGGTCTCTGGGTAGCGTATCTCTTTACTCATAAGGTGCGCAGCCATAATCCTAGGTGTATATTGGCAGTAGTGGCCGGACTGGAACAATAGGGCTTTGTATCCATCCCAGCAGGGCTCCATTGTATTCCTACACAGCTCTGAGTGATCAAAGAAACATGCATTGTGCAGGGAGATCAGACCTGGCTGATAACATTGTATCATTCCACTTGGTCTCAGCTCTATACAAAACATCTGGACTTGAGTGCATTATTCAATCAGACTTGCTGCCGCCGGTGACCTCATTCTGGGAGGTGGCATAAAGGGTATAAAAGATGAGGTAAGAGGCAATGGGAGGAGGGGGCAGAGACTATGACTGAGAGATTGGGCAGAGACTATGACTGAGAGACTGTGATGAGAGCATGCAGGCTGGATTATTATATTGATGCCACATGCTAGGAGTTAATGCCACATGCCAAGAAGCCTCCACTGGGTTACTCACACATACCAGAGCATGTGTGAGTGTTGGACTACAGAACCACATCAAGGAGATGTGTGGTAAAGTAACTATTTCACCTTTATTCCCTTTTATTTTAAGTACTGTATCTTGTAACTAGTAACTGTTAATGCTTGCATATATCTGCATATCTGTTCTGAACTGTATGTGTTAGATGTTAATACCGACCCATTTAGGGGTTAATAAATATATAAAATTTAGAAAGCTTGTCTTGTATTTATCTTGTGAACCCGGCACTCACTGGCGGTGAGTGTGGTTTTTATATGAAAGAAGACTCAGGTGTGGCCACAGCGGTGTTGGCGCACTGAGGATCTTTCACATTGGTGGCAGCAGTGGGATCTTAGGATAAACGGCGTGTGTTGGTGACCTTTATCACTGGGGATTATGGTAATCCTATGAGACAAGCTCGGTATTAAAGCAAGCATTAAGATACAGTGAAAGTTTTGAAACAGTGCTGTTCCCCTCCCTTACTCTTTGTATTCTATCCTATCTTTTATTTGGCAAATACCAGTGAATGGCTAGTGGGCTCAGAAGCAGATCTCCAGAACTGCTGAACCAGGCTTTTGGAGATCCTGAGCGTATGGCTGAAATGGAGGCAGCCACAGCCATGCAGAGAATCGAGCAGAGTCCTGATTTTGGGGCTAGGCCAGGAAGTGCGGCAAGCAGCCCGGTCCCAAGGATTACTTCACCAGGAGGGACCAGTAGCCCCAGCGTTGTCGGGGGAATGGCTTCATACTGGCAAATGGCCCTGCAGCAAATAGGCACCAGTGACCCTAACATATACCTGCAGGTGTTGTACCATTTTCAGGAAGATGTAGAACAAGAACGACAAGCTGCTGAGCGACAGGCAGAGAGAGAGAGGAAGGCAGCAGAACGGCAGGCTGATCGTGAGGCAGCAGAACGAGAACGGCAGTATCGGCTTGAGCTCAAAAGGATGGAGCTCTCCCAGCAGGCGCAAACTCCAACAACCCTGCACAGACCCTCAAGTTGGAAGGAGAAGCCAGGCCGTAGGTCACCACAGCCATCTGTCATCAGGTCGGGTGAGACAAACTATGCCCCGGATGGTCCCTCTCCTGTCCCAAGAACTCTGGGCACCCTAGTGACCTTCCCCAAACCCCAAGGGGAGGTGTGGCGGGGCCATGCCTGTCACCAGACAGGACATTTCAAGGAGGAGTGCCCCAACCGCCCTGAGAACTTCCCTGCTTCCCAAGCCACAGCAGGTGGCCCATCTGTGTATCTAGACTGGGGTGCAGGAAAAGGAATGCGGACTGTGGGACTATTGACTGATTTGCCTGCTAATGTACTGTTGGGAAGTGATTTAGGACCTATGATGTCCCAATATGGGGTGGGGAGCACTCCAATTTACTGTGATAAACTGTCTATGATTAATGCTGATAATGTGTCTGTCATATCTGCAGAGGGGGCCCGTAACCCCCCCTCTGAGATACTTCCTATGGCAGTAAGTGTAAATGCTAATGAGTTGCCTTCAGCTGAGAGCAGGGAAGATGCAACTGAACTTCCTGCAACCCAGCTCAGCAAAAATGTTATTGATGCTTTGTTCCCTCCGGTGCTAGGAGCCAATGAGACTTTGTCTGTAGACACACCCACATCTGCGTGGGCGTCTCCCTCCCAGCTTGTTAACATGTCTACTGCAGATCTCATTGAGGCCCGGTGTGAATTAACAATTGCTGATGAATGTACTGTCAATGTAATTGCCAATGCTTGTTGTGAAAGTGTACAGGGTAGCTCTTCTGAGTCACTGGAAGCGACTTCTACTATTTCGCCCAGTGCATCCGATAAGCACCCAACTGCTGACCATGTACCAGGTGGTCAGGTAGGCTATGGGGATCTTATGATCGATCCAGGTGAGGGACGGACTGCTGGTAGTGCGGTGTTAGCCCGCAGCCAGAGTGCTACAAGGGTGGAGGGCGTTCCGACCCTTGAACCGTTGCCTACACCACCTGGAGTCGGGGCTGAGACCGCCATGACTAGCCTAACTCCCTTGAAGCCGGAGGAGTCCGGCCGGTATGAGACATACACGTCTCTTCTGTCCAGTTCTATTCCAGGAGTGCCCATGGCCCAAGTGCAGATGGCATGGGGTACTGGAGGTGTGATCCAAGAAGGGGGTATGTCAACTGTATTACCTGTCAATGTATTGTGGGGGGATGTTTTGGGGAAGCATGATCTCAGTCATTTGCCCAAGGTATCACCATCACCCACCCAAGTACAGGAGGAACAGGGTCCAAACATACCTGTGCCAGAACCAGAGGTGCCCCTAGGTTTGGAAGCAAAAGGGGAGGTGCAGAATCCCCTATAACTCTCCCAACTAGCGGCTAGTGTGAGAGAGACCCTGAGAGACCGCCGGGATGGGGTCTCTAAACTGGTATCCCAAAGACCTGGGGTTATGAGTGTGGCTCCACAGGGTGCCAGCACTCAGAAAGCGGACCCAGAACAGGCAGGAGGTAGCCAAGTGTACGTGGCTCAGAGCCTGGGCCTTAGAAGTGTCCCTAGTCAGACTAGAGAGCCAGAAGGGTCCGGCAGCTATGTAACATGCACCTCTCTTTTGTCTCACTCCAGCCAAGAGTTCAGAGATGCTGTCCAAGCTGACCCTAGTCTGGACATATTGAAGGCGCGTGCCGCTCAACCATCCTCGGAGTCTGACAAGGCCCGAGTCTGCTGGGACCCCGGGGGAAGGTGAGGGAGCCTTGGGGCCAGAGCCTGAGAAGCTGGAGGTAGAGGTGCTCTCAGAAGAGGGGCACAGGCCCCTACTTCCTGTAAGCCCCATCTAAAGGGGGAGGTGTGATGATTCCGCTTAAATATGGCTATAACTCAAAGCTATATTTTGGTCTCTGGGTAGCGTATCTCTTTACTCATAAGGTGCGCAGCCATAATCCTAGGTGTATATTGGCAGTAGTGGCCGGACTGGAACAATAGGGCTTTGTATCCATCCCAGCAGGGCTCCATTGTATTCCTACACAGCTCTGAGTGATCAAAGAAACATGCATTGTGCAGGGAGATCAGACCTGGCTGATAACATTGTATCATTCCACTTGGTCTCAGCTCTATACAAAACATCTGGACTTGAGTGCATTATTCAATCAGACTTGCTGCCGCCGGTGACCTCATTCTGGGAGGTGGCATAAAGGGTATAAAAGATGAGGTAAGAGGCAATGGGAGGAGGGGGCAGAGACTATGACTGAGAGATTGGGCAGAGACTATGACTGAGAGACTGTGATGAGAGCATGCAGGCTGGATTATTATATTGATGCCACATGCTAGGAGTTAATGCCACATGCCAAGAAGCCTCCACTGGGTTACTCACACATACCAGAGCATGTGTGAGTGTTGGACTACAGAACCACATCAAGGAGATGTGTGGTAAAGTAACTATTTCACCTTTATTCCCTTTTATTTTAAGTACTGTATATTGTAACTAGTAACTGTTAATGCTTGCATATATCTGCATATCTGTTCTGAACTGTATGTGTTAGATGTTAATACCGACCCATTTAGGGGTTAATAAATATATAAAATTTAGAAAGCTTGTCTTGTATTTATCTTGTGAACCCGGCACTCACTGGCGGTGAGTGTGGTTTTTATATGAAAGAAGACTCAGGTGTGGCCACAGCGGTGTTGGCGCACTGAGGATCTTTCACATTGGTGGCAGCAGTGGGATCTTAGGATAAACGGCGTGTGTTGGTGACCTTTATCACTCACATGCTGGGGATTATGGTAATCCTATGAGACAAGCTCGGTATTAAAGCAAGCATTAAGATACAGTGAAAGTTTTGAAACAGTGCTGTTCCCCTCCCTTACTCTTTGTATTCTATCCTATCTTTTATTTGGCAAATACCAGTGAATGGCTAGTGGGTTCAGAAGCAGATCTCCAGAACTGCTGAACCAGGCTTTTGGAGATCCTGAGCGTATGGCTGAAATGGAGGCAGCCACAGCCATGCAGAGAATCGAGCAGAGTCCTGATTTTGGGGCTAGGCCAGGAAGTGCGGCAAGCAGCCCGGTCCCAAGGATTACTTCACCAGGAGGGACCAGTAGCCCCAGCGTTGTCGGGGGAATGGCTTCATACTGGCAAATGGCCCTGCAGCAAATAGGCACCAGTGACCCTAACATATACCTGCAGGTGTTGTACCATTTTCAGGAAGATGTAGAACAAGAACGACAAGCTGCTGAGCGACAGGCAGAGAGAGAGAGGAAGGCAGCAGAACGGCAGGCTGATCGTGAGGCAGCAGAACGAGAACGGCAGTATCGGCTTGAGCTCAAAAGGATGGAGCTCTCCCAGCAGGCGCAAACTCCAACAACCCTGCACAGACCCTCAAGTTGGAAGGAGAAGCCAGGCCGTAGGTCACCACAGCCATCTGTCATCAGGTCGGGTGAGACAAACTATGCCCCGGATGGTCCCTCTCCTGTCCCAAGAACTCTGGGCACCCTAGTGACCTTCCCCAAACCCCAAGGGGAGGTGTGGCGGGGCCATGCCTGTCACCAGACAGGACATTTCAAGGAGGAGTGCCCCAACCGCCCTGAGAACTTCCCTGCTTCCCAAGCCACAGCAGGTGGCCCATCTGTGTATCTAGACTGGGGTGCAGGAAAAGGAATGCGGACTGTGGGACTATTGACTGATTTGCCTGCTAATGTACTGTTGGGAAGTGATTTAGGACCTATGATGTCCCAATATGGGGTGGGGAGCACTCCAATTTACTGTGATAAACTGTCTATGATTAATGCTGATAATGTGTCTGTCATATCTGCAGAGGGGGCCCGTAACCCCCCTCTGAGATACTTCCTATGGCAGTAAGTGTAAATGCTAATGAGTTGCCTTCAGCTGAGAGCAGGGAAGATGCAACTGAACTTCCTGCAACCCAGCTCAGCAAAAATGTTATTGATGCTTTGTTCCCTCCGATGCTAGGAGCCAATGAGACTTTGTCTGTAGACACACCCACATCTGCGGGGGCGTCTCCCTCCCAGCTTGTTAACATGTCTACTGCAGATCTCATTGAGGCCCGGTGTGAATTAACAATTGCTGATGAATGTACTGTCAATGTAATTGCCAATGCTTGTTGTGAAAGTGTACAGGGTAGCTCTTCTGAGTCACTGGAAGCGACTTCTACTATTTCGCCCAGTGCATCCGATAAGCACCCAACTGCTGACCATGTACCAGGTGGTCAGGTAGGCTATGGGGATCTTATGATCGATCCAGGTGAGGGACGGACTGCTGGTAGTGCGGTGTTAGCCCGCAGCCAGAGTGCTACAAGGGTGGAGGGCGTTCCGACCCTTGAACCGTTGCCTACACCACCTGGAGTCGGGGCTGAGACCGCCATGACTAGCCTAACTCCCTTGAAGCCGGAGGAGTCCGGCCGGTATGAGACATACACGTCTCTTCTGTCCAGTTCTATTCCAGGAGTGCCCATGGCCCAAGTGCAGATGGCATGGGGTACTGGAGGTGTGATCCAAGAAGGGGGTATGTCAACTGTATTACCTGTCAATGTATTGTGGGGGGGATGTTTTGGGGAAGCATGATCTCAGTCATTTGCCCAAGGTATCACCATCACCCACCCAAGTACAGGAGGAACAGGGTCCAAACATACCTGTGCCAGAACCAGAGGTGCCCCTAGGTTTGGAAGCAAAAGGGGAGGTGCAGAATCCCCTATAACTCTCCCAACTAGCGGCTAGTGTGAGAGAGACCCTGAGAGACCGCCGGGATGGGGTCTCTAAACTTGTATCCCAAAGACCTGGGGTTATGAGTGTGGCTCCACAGGGTGCCAGCACTCAGAAAGCGGACCCAGAACAGGCAGGAGGTAGCCAAGTGTACGTGGCTCAGAGCCTGGGCCTTAGAAGTGTCCCTAGTCAGACTAGAGAGCCAGAAGGGTCCGGCAGCTATGTAACATGCACCTCTCTTTTGTCTCACTCCAGCCAAGAGTTCAGAGATGCTGTCCAAGCTGACCCTAGTCTGGACATATTGAAGGCGCGTGCCGCTCAACCATCCTCGGAGTCTGACAAGGCCCGAGTCTGCTGGGACCCCGGGGGAAGGTGAGGGAGCCTTGGGGCCAGAGCCTGAGAAGCTGGAGGTAGAGGTGCTCTCAGAAGAGGGGCACAGGCCCCTACTTCCTGTAAGCCCCATCTAAAGGGGGAGGTGTGATGATTCCGCTTAAATATGGCTATAACTCAAAGCTATATTTTGGTCTCTGGGTAGCGTATCTCTTTACTCATAAGGTGCGCAGCCATAATCCTAGGTGTATATTGGCAGTAGTGGCCGGACTGGAACAATAGGGCTTTGTATCCATCCCAGCAGGGCTCCATTGTATTCCTACACAGCTCTGAGTGATCAAAGAAACATGCATTGTGCAGGGAGATCAGACCTGGCTGATAACATTGTATCATTCCACTTGGTCTCAGCTCTATACAAAACATCTGGACTTGAGTGCATTATTCAATCAGACTTGCTGCCGCCGGTGACCTCATTCTGGGAGGTGGCACAAAGGGTATAAAAGGTGAGGTAAGAGGCAATGGGAGGAGGGGGCAGAGACTATGACTGAGAGATTGGGCAGAGACTATGACTGAGAGACTGTGATGAGAGCATGCAGGCTGGATTATTATATTGATGCCACATGCTAGGAGTTAATGCCACATGCCAAGAAGCCTCCACTGGGTTACTCACACATACCAGAGCATGTGTGAGTGTTGGACTACAGAACCACATCAAGGAGATGTGTGGTAAAGTAACTATTTCACCTTTATTCCCTTTTATTTTAAGTACTGTATCTTGTAACTAGTAACTGTTAATGCTTGCATATATCTGCATATCTGTTCTGAACTGTATGTGTTAGATGTTAATACCGACCCATTTAGGGGTTAATAAATATATAAAATTTAGAAAGCTTGTCTTGTATTTATCTTGTGAACCCGGCACTCACTGGCGGTGAGTGTGGTTTTTATATGAAAGAAGACTCAGGTGTGGCCACAGCGGTGTTGGCGCACTGAGGATCTTTCACATTGGTGGCAGCAGTGGGATCTTAGGATAAACGGCGTGTGTTGGTGACCTTTATCACTCACATGCTGGGGATTATGGTAATCCTATGAGACAAGCTCGGTATTAAAGCAAGCATTAAGATACAGTGAAAGTTTTGAAGCAGTGCTGTTCCCCTCCCTTACTCTTTGTATTCTATCCTATCTTTTATTTGGCAAATACCAGTGAATGGCTAGTGGGCTCAGAAGCAGATCTCCAGAACTGCTGAACCAGGCTTTTGGAGATCCTGAGCTTATGGCTGAAATGGAGGCAGCCACAGCCATGCAGAGAATCGAGCAGAGTCCTGATTTTGGGGCTAGGCCAGGAAGTGCGGCAAGCAGCCCGGTCCCAAGGATTACTTCACCAGGAGGGACCAGTAGCCCCAGCGTTGTCGGGGGAATGGCTTCATACTGGCAAATGGCCCTGCAGCAAATAGGCACCAGTGACCCTAACATATACCTGCAGGTGTTGTACCATTTTCAGGAAGATGTAGAACAAGAACGACAAGCTGCTGAGCGACAGGCAGAGAGAGAGAGAGGAAGGCAGCAGAACGGCAGGCTGATCGTGAGGCAGCAGAACGAGAACGGCAGTATCGGCTTGAGCTCAAAAGGATGGAGCTCTCCCAGCAGGCGCAAACTCCAACAACCCTGCACAGACCCTCAAGTTGGAAGGAGAAGCCAGGCCGTAGGTCACCACAGCCATCTGTCATCAGGTCGGGTGAGACAAACTATGCCCCGGATGGTCCCTCTCCTGTCCCAAGAACTCTGGGCACCCTAGTGACCTTCCCCAAACCCCAAGGGGAGGTGTGGCGGGGCCATGCCTGTCACCAGACAGGACATTTCAAGGAGGAGTGCCCCAACCGCCCTGAGAACTTCCCTGCTTCCCAAGCCACAGCAGGTGGCCCATCTGTGTATCTAGACTGGGGTGCAGGAAAAGGAATGCGGACTGTGGGACTATTGACTGATTTGCCTGCTAATGTACTGTTGGGAAGTGATTTAGGACCTATGATGTCCCAATATGGGGTGGGGAGCACTCCAATTTACTGTGATAAACTGTCTATGATTAATGCTGATAATGTGTCTGTCATATCTGCAGAGGGGGCCCGTAACCCCCCTCTGAGATACTTCCTATGGCAGTAAGTGTAAATGCTAATGAGTTGCCTTCAGCTGAGAGCAGGGAAGATGCAACTGAACTTCCTGCAACCCAGCTCAGCAAAAATGTTATTGATGCTTTGTTCCCTCCGGTGCTAGGAGCCAATGAGACTTTGTCTGTAGACACACCCACATCTGCGGGGGCGTCTCCCTCCCAGCTTGTTAACATGTCTACTGCAGATCTCATTGAGGCCCGGTGTGAATTAACAATTGCTGATGAATGTACTGTCAATGTAATTGCCAATGCTTGTTGTGAAAGTGTACAGGGTAGCTCTTCTGAGTCACTGGAAGCGACTTCTACTATTTCGCCCAGTGCATCCGATAAGCACCCAACTGCTGACCATGTACCAGGTGGTCAGGTAGGCTATGGGGATCTTATGATCGATCCAGGTGAGGGACGGACTGCTGGTAGTGCGGTGTTAGCCCGCAGCCAGAGTGCTACAAGGGTGGAGGGCGTTCCGACCCTTGAACCGTTGCCTACACCACCTGGAGTCGGGGCTGAGACCGCCATGACTAGCCTAACTCCCTTGAAGCCGGAGGAGTCCGGCCGGTATGAGACATACACGTCTCTTCTGTCCAGTTCTATTCCAGGAGTGCCCATGGCCCAAGTGCAGATGGCATGGGGTACTGGAGGTGTGATCCAAGAAGGGGGTATGTCAACTGTATTACCTGTCAATGTATTGTGGGGGGATGTTTTGGGGAAGCATGATCTCAGTCATTTGCCCAAGGTATCACCATCACCCACCCAAGTACAGGAGGAACAGGGTCCAAACATACCTGTGCCAGAACCAGAGGTGCCCCTAGGTTTGGAAGCAAAAGGGGAGGTGCAGAATCCCCTATAACTCTCCCAACTAGCGGCTAGTGTGAGAGAGACCCTGAGAGACCGCCGGGATGGGGTCTCTAAACTGGTATCCCAAAGACCTGGGGTTATGAGTGTGGCTCCACAGGGTGCCAGCACTCAGAAAGCGGACCCAGAACAGGCAGGAGGTAGCCAAGTGTACGTGGCTCAGAGCCTGGGCCTTAGAAGTGTCCCTAGTCAGACTAGAGAGCCAGAAGGGTCCGGCAGCTATGTAACATGCACCTCTCTTTTGTCTCACTCCAGCCAAGAGTTCAGAGATGCTGTCCAAGCTGACCCTAGTCTGGACATATTGAAGGCGCGTGCCGCTCAACCATCCTCGGAGTCTGACAAGGCCCGAGTCTGCTGGGACCCCGGGGGAAGGTGAGGGAGCCTTGGGGCCAGAGCCTGAGAAGCTGGAGGTAGAGGTGCTCTCAGAAGAGGGGCACAGGCCCCTACTTCCTGTAAGCCCCATCTAAAGGGGGAGGTGTGATGATTCCGCTTAAATATGGCTATAACTCAAAGCTATATTTTGGTCTCTGGGTAGCGTATCTCTTTACTCATAAGGTGCGCAGCCATAATCCTAGGTGTATATTGGCAGTAGTGGCCGGACTGGAACAATAGGGCTTTGTATCCATCCCAGCAGGGCTCCATTGTATTCCTACACAGCTCTGAGTGATCAAAGAAACATGCATTGTGCAGGGAGATCAGACCTGGCTGATAACATTGTATCATTCCACTTGGTCTCAGCTCTATACAAAACATCTGGACTTGAGTGCATTATTCAATCAGACTTGCTGCCGCCGGTGACCTCATTCTGGGAGGTGGCACAAAGGGTATAAAAGGTGAGGTAAGAGGCAATGGGAGGAGGGGGCAGAGACTATGACTGAGAGATTGGGCAGAGACTATGACTGAGAGACTGTGATGAGAGCATGCAGGCTGGATTATTATATTGATGCCACATGCTAGGAGTTAATGCCACATGCCAAGAAGCCTCCACTGGGTTACTCACACATACCAGAGCATGTGTGAGTGTTGGACTACAGAACCACATCAAGGAGATGTGTGGTAAAGTAACTATTTCACCTTTATTCCCTTTTATTTTAAGTACTGTATCTTGTAACTAGTAACTGTTAATGCTTGCATATATCTGCATATCTGTTCTGAACTGTATGTGTTAGATGTTAATACCGACCCATTTAGGGGTTAATAAATATATAAAATTTAGAAAGCTTGTCTTGTATTTATCTTGTGAACCCGGCACTCACTGGCGGTGAGTGTGGTTTTTATATGAAAGAAGACTCAGGTGTGGCCACAGCGGTGTTGGCGCACTGAGGATCTTTCACATTGGTGGCAGCAGTGGGATCTTAGGATAAACGGCGTGTGTTGGTGACCTTTATCACTCACATGCTGGGGATTATGGTAATCCTATGAGACAAGCTCGGTATTAAAGCAAGCATTAAGATACAGTGAAAGTTTTGAAGCAGTGCTGTTCCCCTCCCTTACTCTTTGTATTCTATCCTATCTTTTATTTGGCAAATACCAGTGAATGGCTAGTGGGCTCAGAAGCAGATCTCCAGAACTGCTGAACCAGGCTTTTGGAGATCCTGAGCTTATGGCTGAAATGGAGGCAGCCACAGCCATGCAGAGAATCGAGCAGAGTCCTGATTTTGGGGCTAGGCCAGGAAGTGCGGCAAGCAGCCCGGTCCCAAGGATTACTTCACCAGGAGGGACCAGTAGCCCCAGCGTTGTCGGGGGAATGGCTTCATACTGGCAAATGGCCCTGCAGCAAATAGGCACCAGTGACCCTAACATATACCTGCAGGTGTTGTACCATTTTCAGGAAGATGTAGAACAAGAACGACAAGCTGCTGAGCGACAGGCAGAGAGAGAGAGAGGAAGGCAGCAGAACGGCAGGCTGATCGTGAGGCAGCAGAACGAGAACGGCAGTATCGGCTTGAGCTCAAAAGGATGGAGCTCTCCCAGCAGGCGCAAACTCCAACAACCCTGCACAGACCCTCAAGTTGGAAGGAGAAGCCAGGCCGTAGGTCACCACAGCCATCTGTCATCAGGTCGGGTGAGACAAACTATGCCCCGGATGGTCCCTCTCCTGTCCCAAGAACTCTGGGCACCCTAGTGACCTTCCCCAAACCCCAAGGGGAGGTGTGGCGGGGCCATGCCTGTCACCAGACAGGACATTTCAAGGAGGAGTGCCCCAACCGCCCTGAGAACTTCCCTGCTTCCCAAGCCACAGCAGGTGGCCCATCTGTGTATCTAGACTGGGGTGCAGGAAAAGGAATGCGGACTGTGGGACTATTGACTGATTTGCCTGCTAATGTACTGTTGGGAAGTGATTTAGGACCTATGATGTCCCAATATGGGGTGGGGAGCACTCCAATTTACTGTGATAAACTGTCTATGATTAATGCTGATAATGTGTCTGTCATATCTGCAGAGGGGGCCCGTAACCCCCCCTCTGAGATACTTCCTATGGCAGTAAGTGTAAATGCTAATGAGTTGCCTTCAGCTGAGAGCAGGGAAGATGCAACTGAACTTCCTGCAACCCAGCTCAGCAAAAATGTTATTGATGCTTTGTTCCCTCCGGTGCTAGGAGCCAATGAGACTTTGTCTGTAGACACACCCACATCTGCGGGGGCGTCTCCCTCCCAGCTTGTTAACATGTCTACTGCAGATCTCATTGAGGCCCGGTGTGAATTAACAATTGCTGATGAATGTACTGTCAATGTAATTGCCAATGCTTGTTGTGAAAGTGTACAGGGTAGCTCTTCTGAGTCACTGGAAGCGACTTCTACTATTTCGCCCAGTGCATCCGATAAGCACCCAACTGCTGACCATGTACCAGGTGGTCAGGTAGGCTATGGGGATCTTATGATCGATCCAGGTGAGGGACGGACTGCTGGTAGTGCGGTGTTAGCCCGCAGCCAGAGTGCTACAAGGGTGGAGGGCGTTCCGACCCTTGAACTGTTGCCTACACCACCTGGAGTCGGGGGCTGAGACCGCCATGACTAGCCTAACTCCCTTGAAGCCGGAGGAGTCCGGCCGGTATGAGACATACACGTCTCTTCTGTCCAGTTCTATTCCAGGAGTGCCCATGGCCCAAGTGCAGATGGCATGGGGTACTGGAGGTGTGATCCAAGAAGGGGGTATGTCAACTGTATTACCTGTCAATGTATTGTGGGGGGATGTTTTGGGGAAGCATGATCTCAGTCATTTGCCCAAGGTATCACCATCACCCACCCAAGTACAGGAGGAACAGGGTCCAAACATACCTGTGCCAGAACCAGAGGTGCCCCTAGGTTTGGAAGCAAAAGGGGAGGTGCAGAATCCCCTATAACTCTCCCAACTAGCGGCTAGTGTGAGAGAGACCCTGAGAGACCGCCGGGATGGGGTCTCTAAACTGGTATCCCAAAGACCTGGGGTTATGAGTGTGGCTCCACAGGGTGCCAGCACTCAGAAAGCGGACCCAGAACAGGCAGGAGGTAGCCAAGTGTACGTGGTTCAGAGCCTGGGCCTTAGAAGTGTCCCTAGTCAGACTAGAGAGCCAGAAGGGTCCGGCAGCTATGTAACATGCACCTCTCTTTTGTCTCACTCCAGCCAAGAGTTCAGAGATGCTGTCCAAGCTGATCCTAGTCTGGACATATTGAAGGCACGTGCCGCTCAACCATCCTCGGAGTCTGACAAGGCCCGAGTCTGCTGGGACCCCGGGGGAAGGTGAGGGAGCCTTGGGGCCAGAGCCTGAGAAGCTGGAGGTAGAGGTGCTCTCAGAAGAGGGGCACAGGCCCCTACTTCCTGCAAGCCCCCTCTAAAGGGGGAGGTGTGATGATTCCGCTTAAATATGGCTATAACTCAAATCTATATTTTGGTCTCTGGGTAGCGTATCTCTTTACTCATAAGGTGCGCAGCCATAATCCTAGGTGTATATTGGCAGTAGTGGCCGGACTGGAACAATAGGGCTTTGTATCCATCCCAGCAGGGCTCCATTGTATTCCTACACAGCTCTGAGTGATCAAAGAAACATGCATTGTGCAGGGAGATCAGACCTGGCTGATAACATTGTATCATTCCACTTGGTCTCAGCTCTATACAAAACATCTGGACTTGAGTGCATTATTCAATCAGACTTGCTGCCGCCGGTGACCTCATTCTGGGAGGTGGCATAAAGGGTATAAAAGGTGAGGTAAGAGGCAATGGGAGGAGGGGGCAGAGACTATGACTGAGAGATTGGGCAGAGACTATGACTGAGAGACTGTGATGAGAGCATGCAGGCTGGATTATTGTATTGATGCCACATGCTAGGAGTTAATGTCACATGCCAAGAAGCCTCCACTGGGTTACTCACACATACCAGAGCATGTGTGAGTGTTGGACTACAGAACCACATCAAGGAGATGTGTGGTAAAGTAACTATTTCACCTTTATTCCCTTTTATTTTAAGTACTGTATCTTGTAACTAGTAACTGTTAATGCTTGCATATATCTGCATATCTGTTCTGAACTGTATGTGTTAGATGTTAATACCGACCCATTTAGGGGTTAATAAATATATAAAATTTAGAAAGCTTGTCTTGTATTTATCTTGTGAACCCGGCACTCACTGGCGGTGAGTGTGGTTTTTATATGAAAGAAGACTCAGGTGTGGCCACAGCGGTGTTGGCGCACTGAGGATCTTTCACACCCTGCTGCACTGCCACACATGTTGCCACAACTACTATTACTGCCACCACTCAACCAGAGATGTCCTGCAGCCTGGTGCATCATATTATGCCCTGCTGCACTGCCACAAATGTTGCCATAGCTACCACCACCACCATCACTCAGTCAGACATGTCCTGCGGCCCAATTCATCATATTATGCCCTGCTGCACTGCCACACATGTTGCCGCAGCTACCACCACTGAGCCAGATATGTCCTGAAGCCTGGTGCATCATATTATGCTCTGCTGCACTGCCACAAATATTGCTACAGCTACCACCATTGCCAACACTCAGTCAGACATGTTTTGCGGCCTGGTCCATCATATTAGTTCTGGCCAAATTGCCACGCATGTTGCCACAGATACCACCACTTGCACCACTCAACCACATGCCTGGTCCATCACATTCCACTATACCACTGTAGAAAGCCTGTAGCACTTACAAGTCATCAAAACGGGCTAATTTTTCTATAAAACAATTTCTTTTTGCAACATAACTGCCAGGTGTGTTTAAAGAACCACGGGCAAGCACCTTTTCCACTAATAAAAGGGTAATTTTTGGAGCATTTTAAATGTTTATATGCATAAAGTGAGTGGCAGCACAGTGTATGGTTAATCTCAGCTGTGTTTGCTTACAGAGCTAGAAATTGTTAGATAAGTTCCTAGGAGCCCTAAGAGTGTTCTACACCAGGGGTAGGCAACCTTTGGCACTCCAGCTGTTGTAAAACTACAGCTCCCAGCATGCATACTTGCTCTGCTGTTCTTGGAACTCCCATGGAAGTGAATGGAGCATGTTGGGAGTTGTAGTTTCACAGCAGCTGCAGTGACAAAGGTTGCTGACCTCTGTTCTACACTATGCTTTAAGCTATTTTAAGGTGTGGTTTGTACCGAACATGTTTGACCCAAAACATATCTTAGACTTGAGCTTACCAAAATTAAATGAATCTTGAGAGGTTTGCTTATTTCTAAGCTTTACTATGTAAGATTAGTTTTGAGGATGTCATTGAAGACTTTGCTTACACAAAATAAGCATTATGTTCAAACTTACTGCAAGTTTTAACTCCAAAGATATATATCTGATAGCAAGGTATGTGTACCAGCAACATAGAGAAATTCCCCAATAAAGAAATAAGTACACTTAAAAACTAACTTTTATTAATATCCACTAAAAGTATATAAATCTATAAAAGAAAGCACCTAATAAAGAGATGCCATACTACAATGGGGTCATATAAAGGGTAAAGGCAGCCTGCCTCAAATTAAGAGGCTAGTATGGCAGGCTGGGAGTTAGGGCAAATACTCCTGTTGTAACATTTATGGTGTTTGTGTGTTTGTGGTATTAGGCAGTCAACTGGGGGAGTGTAATGTAAGCTCCCTAGGTAGTGGCTAGTCAGACAATTTGGTCGGTCTTTTACTGACCTCTAGCCAGTTGGTGTATGTGTGTGTGTGTTATACCTCAGTTGATTTATCCTTTACTTTTCCCCTTCAGTGAACTTAGATCTAAATATTGGGTATTGCAATTTATAACTGAGGGGTGTTTGTGAAGTGATACAGGTATCACCATACTAGCCTCTTAATTTGAGGCAGGCTGCCTTTACCCTTTATATGACCCCATTATAGTATGGCATCTCTTTATTAGGTGCTTTCTTTTATAGATTTATATACTTTTAGTGGATATTAATAAAAGTTAGTTTTTAAGTGTACTTATTTCTTTATTGGGGAATTACTGCAAGTTTTGTTTCATTTAAAAAAAATGAAATTCATGGAAAATCCAAAAGACACATACAAGCAAACCACGCTTACATACAGTGCTTTCCGAAAGTATTCGGCCCCCTTGAACTTTTCAACCTTTTGCCACATTTCAGGCTTCAAACATAAAGAAACAAAATTTTAATTTTTTGGTGAAGAATCAACAAGAAGTGGGACACAATTGTGAAGTGGAACGAAATTTATTGGTTATTTTAAACTTTTGTAAAAAATAAAAAACTGAAAAGTGGGGCGTGCAATATTATTCGGCCCCTTTACTTTCAGTGCAGCAAACTCACTCCAGAAGTTCAGTGAGGATCTCTGAATGATGCAATGTTGTCCTAAATGACTGATGATGATAAATATAATCCACCTGTGTGTAATCAAGTCTCCATATAAATGCACCTGCTCTGTGATAGTCTCAGGGTTCTGTTTAACGCGCAGAGAGCATCATGAAGACCAAGGAACACACCAGGCAGGTCCGTGATACTGTTGTGGAGAAGTGTAAAGCCGGATTTGGATACAAAAAGATTTCCCAAACTTTAAACATCCCAAGGAGCACTGTGCAAGCGATCATATTGAAATGGAAGGAGTATCAGACCACTGCAAATCTACCAAGACCCGGCCGTCCCTCTAAACTTTCATCTCAAACAAGGAGAAGACTGATCAGAGATGCAGCCAAGAGGCCCATGATCACTCTGGATGAACTGCAGAGATCTACAGCTGAGGTGGGAGAGTCTGTCCATAGGACAACAATCAGTCGTACACTGCACAAATCTGGCCTTTATGGAAGAGTGGCAAGAAGAAAGCCATTTCTCAAAGATATCCATAAAAAGTCTCGTTTAAAGTTTGCCACAAGCCACCTGGGAGACAAGCCAAACATGTGGAAGAAGGTGCTGTGGTCAGATGAAACCAAAATCGAACTTTTTGGCCACAATGCAAAACGATATGTTTGGTGTAAAAGCAACATAGCTCATCACCCTGAACACACCATCCCCACTGCCAAACATGGTGGTGGCAGCATCATGGTTTGGGCCTGCTTTTCTTCAGCAGGTACAGGGAAGATGGTTAAAATTGATGGGAAGATGGATGGAGCCAAATATAGGACCATTCTGGAAGAAAACCTGTTGGAGTCTGCAAAAGACCTGACACTGGGACGGAGATTTATCTTCCAACAAGACAATAATCCCAAACATAAAGCAAAATCTACAATGGAATGGTTCACAAATAAATGTATCCAGGTGTTAGAATGGCCAAGTCAAAGTCCAGACCTGAATCCAATCTAGAATCTGTGGAAAGAGCTGAAAACTGCTGTTCACAAATGCTCTCCATCCAACCTCACTGAGCTTGAGCTGTTTTCCAAGGAAGAATGGGCAAGAATTTCAGTCTCTCGATGTGCAAAAATGATAGAGACATACCCCAAGCGACTTGCAACTGTAATCGCAGTAAAAGGTGGCGCTACAAAGTATTAACTTAAGGGGGCAGAATAATATTGCACGCCCCACTTTTCAGTTTTTTTATTTTTTACAAAAGTTTAAAATATCCAATAAATTTCGTTCCACTTCACAATTGTGTCCCACTTGTTGATTCTTCACAAAAAAATTAAAATTTTATATCCTTATGTTTGAAGCCTGAAATGTGGCAAAAGGTTGAAAAGTTCAAGGGGGCCGAATACTTTCGCAAGGCACTGTATCTCAGATTATTAATAACCCTTAGTTGTAGCATGATACAAGTCACATAATAGCCAAAAATTGTGTTATATCTCATCTTCACATATGACATCTTATTCTTAAAAGTCAAATGAAAGTGTAAGTATATTTCAATTGACATTGTTGGGTTTGTAACCAATTGTTTAAATACATTTATGAAAAAGTTTTAGAAAGGTGGATAGATGCTTTACTATGTAATATAAAGGTTTTATTCAGTATCTTTGTTAGCCTATGACCAATCCCATTCACATACCAAGTAAGAGAACATTCTATACTAGACAGGAAATATAAAGAAAGTTGTCATAGTAAAAGAAATAGCCTACATGTCAATTGTTCAGGAAATTACAGGCACTCAAGCTGCTTTAACATTTTATGCCAATGGGTCTGCAGGGCTCACAGAGACTTCCAGGGGTAAAAAACTTGTTTTCCTAAAGGGAACAATTTCGAGTGATTAAAACCTCCTACCTCTCACTTAAAGGTTACTCATTGTTTCTCCAGATTCCTTTGAGTTTCTTTTTTGTATAATGAATAATTCATTGTAACAGTAGGTGTGTGATGCATTCAGTAAATATCAGAGCTGTTGTGCATTCAATTAGAATACTAATGTAATTCCATCCTATAATAACATTTGTCATCTGTGTTTTCTGATTGAAGTAAATAAGAAAAATCACTCTTGATGTTTTAGTGCGTGCTACCTATCACAAACAACACATTTTCATATTGCAGCCCTGTGTGGTATGGATTAGTCAGTGCTGACATCACTGTCTTGTTTTTATATATACAGTACAGACCAAAAGTTTGGACACACCTTCTCATTCCAAGAGTTTTCTGTATTTTCATGACTATAAAAATTGTAGATTCACACTGAAGGCATCAAAACTATGAATTAACACATGTGGAATTATATACTTAACAAAAAAGTGTGAAACAACTGAAAATATGTCTTATATTCTAGGTTGTTCAAAGTAGCCACCTTTTGCTTTGATTACTGCTTTGCACACTTTTGGCATTCTCTTGATGAGCTTTAAGAGGTAGTCACCTGAAATGGTCTTCAAACAGTCTTGAAGGAGTTCCCAGAGATGCTTAGCACTTGTTGGCCCTTTTGCCTTCACTCTGCGGTCCAGCTCACCCCAAACCATCTCGATAAATCCCCAACAGTGTCACCAGCAAAGCACCCCCACACCATCAAACATCCTCCTCCATGCTTCATGGTGGGAACCAGGCATGTAGAGTCCATTCGTTCACCTTTTCTGCGTCGCACAAAGACACGGTGGTTGGAACCAAAGATCTCAAATTTGGACTCATCAGACCAAAGCACAGATTTCCACAGGTCTAATGTCTATTCCTTGTGTTCTTTAGCCCAAACAAGTCTCTTCTGCTTGTTGCCTGTCCTTAGCAGTGGTTTCCTAGCAGCTATTTTACCATGAAGGCCTGTTGCACACAGTCTCCTCTTAACAGTTGTTGTAGAGATGTGTCTGCTGCTAGAACTCTGTGTAGCATTTACCTGGTCTCTAATCTGAGCTGCTGTTAACCTGTGATTTCTGAGGCTGGTGACTCGGATGAACTTATCCTCTGCAGCAGAGGTGACTCTTGGTCTTCCTTTCCTGGGGCGGTCCTCATGTGAGCCAGTTTCTTTGTAGCGATTGATGGTTTTGGCCACTGCACTTGGGGACACTGTCAAAGTTTTCCCAATTTTTCAGACTGACTGACCTTCATTTCTTAAAGTAATGATGGCCACTCGTTTTTCTTTACTTAGCTGCTTTTTTCTTGCCATAATACAAATTCTAACACTCCATTCAGTAGGACTATCAGCTGTGTATCCACCTGACTTCTGAACAACACAACTGATGGTCCCAACCCCATTTATAAGGCAAAAAATCCCACTTATTAAACCTGACAGGGCACACCTGTGAAGTGAAAACCATTTCAGGTGACTACCTCTTGAAGCTCATCAAGAGAATGCCAAGAGTGTGCAAAGCAGTAATCAAAGCAAAAGGTGGCTACTTTGAAGAACCTAGAATATAAGACATATTTTCAGTTGTTTCACACTTTTTTGTTAAGTATATAATTCCACATGTGTTAATTCCTAGTTTTGATGCCTTCAGTGTGAATCTACAATTTTTATAGTTATGAAAATACAGAAAACTCTTGGAATGAGAAGGTGTGTCCAAACTTTTGGTCTGTACTGTATATATATATATAAAAAATTCTATGATGAAAAACTTTTAAAGATCCCTTCAAGGTTTATAATAGAGAGATGTAAAGCACCAAATATACTGCTGTCCAGGTACATAGCTAAAGGGGTGCAAAGGTAGCAGTCATGGCTGGGATCTGGTGCCTTTTGCTGCTGACCATGAAGTGAACTACAATAAAAGTATTCTTTTAATAATTAGTTAGCCAAATTGTTTGTATCTGCAATGGATGCTATGCCAGTAAAGAAAAATGGGTTTGAGGATGAATTCAATAGATACCAAAGTCTAAGGAGGCATGGTAATAGGACACTCAGCTGGAGGAGCTGTTGGTGGTACTGCAGCACAAGCAGTTTCAGAGTTGACTATCACGGTATCAGAGAGGGCCCATCATCCCCTGGACACTACATCAACTGTATGGGTACAGTCAGACTCGTGCCTCTAACATAGGGATTCATATAAACATTTGCTTGAAACTAATGTGCAGATTAAGGAGACATAGAAAATGTTAAATCCATGCTAAAACATCTCTTGAATGGCAATTTTCTAAATGTTCATGCCCGGCTGTAATGAGCACACCAGAAGAGGCTTAAAGTGTTCTTTCTATTTGTAGATTTCTCATAGAAGGCAACTGTATTATCTGTAAATTGAGGAAAAGGGCATTCCCGGGGAAGCAATAAACTGCTATTAAAAGTGGTTCATAATTTGCTCATGTCACACAAACAGACTTATTGAAAGTAAGAGGATGCATGTTTTGTGACTCATTGCTGTAGGATATAAAAATATAAAAGACAAATATAAATAATATATGTTATACTGTATATTATAACAATGTGTTCTTCAAAACTGGAGGCAGACAAAATTTTATGGTAGGGTATAGTGATGATGGGGTGCAGGCAGCAAAGTGCATTGTGTGGTGGAAGTTGGGGAATTGTTATATACAGTGCTGGCCAAAAGTATTGGCACCCCTGCAATTCTGTCAGATAATACTCAATTTCTTCCAGAAAATGATTGCAATCACAAATGCTTTGGTAATAATATCTTCATTTATTTTGCTTGCAATGAAAAAACACAAAAGAGAATGAAAAAAAAAGTCAAATCATTGATCATTTTACACAAAACTCCAAAAATGGGCCGGACAAAAGTATTGGCACCCTCAGCCTAATACTTGGTAGCACAACCTTTAGACAAAATAACTGCGAACAACCGCTTCCGGTAACCATCAATGAATTTCTTACAATGCTCTGCTGGAATTTTAGACCATTCTTCTTTGGCAAATTTCTCCAGGTCCCTGAAATTTGAGATCTCTCCACGGGTGTTCTATGGGATTCAGGTCTGGACTCATTGCTGGCCACTTTAGAAGTCTCCAGTGCTTTCTCTCAAACCATTTTCTAGTGCTTTTTGAAGTGTGTTTTGGGTCATTGTCCTGCTGGAAGACCCATGACCTCTGAGGGAGACCCAGCTTTCTCACACTGGGCCCTACATTATGCTGCAAAATTTGTTGGTAGTCTTCAGACTTCATAATGCCATGCACACGGTCAAGCAGTCCAGTGCCAGAGGCAGCAAAGCAACCCCAAAACATCAGGGAACCTGCGCCATGTTTGACTGTAGGGACCGTGTTCTTTTCTTTGAAGGCCTCTTTTTTTTTCCTGTAAACTCTATGTTGAAGCCTTTTCCCAAAAAGCTCTACTTTTCTCTCATATGACCAGAAAACATTCTTGCAAAAAGTTTTTGGCTTTCTCAGGTAAGTTTTGGCAAACTCCAGCCTGGCTTTTTTAAGTCTCTGGGTCAGACGTGGGGTCTTCCTGGGTATCCTACCATAGAGTCCCTTTTCATTCAGACGCCGACGGATAGTACGGGTTGACACTGTTGTACCTTCGGACTGCAGGGCAGCTAGAACTTGTTTGGATGTTAGTCGAGGTTCTTTAGCCACCATCCGCACAATCTTTCATTGAAATCTCTCGTCAATTTTTCTTTTCCGTCCACATCTAGGGAGGTTAGCCACAGTGCCATGGGCTTTAAACTTCTTGATGACACTGCGCACGGTAGACACAGGAACATTCAGGTTTTTGGAGATGGACTTATAGCCTTGAGATTGCTGATGCTTCCTCACAATTTTGCTTCTTAAGTCCTCAGACAGTTCTTTGGTCTTCTTTCTTTTCTCCATGCTCAATGTGGTGCACACAAGGACACAGGACAGAGGTTGAGTCAACTTTTATCCATTTCAACTGGCTGCAAGTGTGATTTAGTTATTGCCACCACCTGTTATGTGCCACAGGTAAGTAACAGGTGCTGTTAATTACACAAATTAGAGAAGCATCACATGATTTTTCAAAGGGTGCCAATACTTTTGTCCACCCCCTTTTTATGTTTGATGTGGAATTATATCCAATTTGGCTTTTTGACAATTCTTTTTGTGGTTTTCCATTGAAGACAAATTAAATGAAGATATTATTACCAAAGCATTTGTGATTGCAATCATTTTCTGGAAGAAATTGAGTATTATCTGACAGAATTGCAGGGGTGCCAATACTTTTGGCCATCACTGTATCAGGATTCTTTAATCAAGCCTTAGTAGAAATCCAAGTTTTTGCTTTATATTGAATATTATACAAAAATGTAGAAAGCAAAGAAAATAGTAGGACAGGAGTCTTGCTAAGAAGTGTACATTTAGACTGGTAGTTCACTTGATTTTTTTTTGGAAGTTTTGCATTTAATTCTTTGCCCTACACTAAGTGATTGTATACTTGACCTTGTGTATATGAGTATATGTGTGCTTTATTTGAGGACTGTCTATTGTTTACTTTATATACAATTACAACTATCAAGATCAGGTTATTCCATTAACAGCTTCAAGTAAAAGAGCAAAGATATGTATTTACCAGTAAAAATCTCAAAAACTAAATACATTTTATTCAGCATCATGCAACACCATGTGTGTCCACCCTTTTCCATTATTTGTCTCTAGGAGACGTGCTTCCAGTGCAGCTGTATGTTTTAGTAATTCTACAAAACCCCGTAAAAATTCAATCCAACAACTCTGGTGCATGTTCTGCCCCTCACGTTCAAAGTAATCCCAATTCCTAAAAACTCTATTTTAAGAACACTAGCAGGACACTTGTCTTGATTTTCAGAGTGGTTGCTACATTAGGGACACTGGGGACCCCTTCCCGCAGTCCTGCTTCCGCCAGTCCCACTAGCTGATCGATGCCTTTCCCTATCTCTCTACATATATAAAAAAGCTGTCAACCACTTTGTGTAAGGAAAGGAAAATTTGCAGGTTGTGAGCCCTGGCAGCATTTATGGTATTTTCACATATAGCACTATTCCAAACAAATGCTGTTTTTTATGATAGCTCCTGATGCAACCTTTTAAGCCACAGCCAGAAGTTTATTCAAAAGCAAAATGAACGATAAAGAAAGGATTTATATGTTTTCTTTCCATTGTATCCACTTCTGTTTTTGGCCAAAAACTTGCCAACCCCCCAAAACACCAGGGCATGACAAAAGTCATAATTTTTGGGGGACACCATTTTTTGCACACAAAAATACAACTTTTTGCCATTTTTTACCACACTTAACCACTTTTGTACAAAAATAACCAGGACATGCCTGGCTTGGGATTGCCCTTAGGTTGTTGAATATCCCTGCAAGCCACAAAGACCATCTATAATCAGGCAGTTTTTACTGAGGCTCACCCACAGGTTTCTCTGAAGGACCACCATTTTCAAGCATTGGTGTATTTTTATTTTAAGCATGTGGTTGAGATTTGTTAAAGCTCATTAACTATGCTATGCTGGTACTGTAGATCACATCAGAGGAGCCGCATGGATGTTCATACCCACTGGGATTATAGCCTGGCATCAAACATTTTTATTGAAGATTATAATTTTTTTTTAATTATCTGTTTATTTGGTTTTCAAGTGTACAAATACAATGAACAATTGCAAGTACAACCATAACAAAACCATAACAAAAATCATAAATTGATACAAAGGTAAGATCACTGATTTATGTCTCATCATACCCTAGCTGCATTTAATATGGGGAGGGCCAAAAGGGTTGATGATAAGAAGGGCTAACAAAAATACACATTTATTCAGAAATAACAGATAATACAAACAAATATTGCAACTGAACAGGGTAGAAGTATGCAATAAACAGTAAACTTATAAATGTTAGGATCTTAGATGCAGGTACAGGGTCAGGTGTAGTCAGAATTGAGAGAAGCAGAAGAACTGAACCTAACGACCGCTAGCGGAAAAACCGTAGCCAAAGTGCAACACACCCAGTATGAGCCAAAGCCAATCTCAGGACGTTTTCACCAGAGCTCCTAGTGGTGGAGATGGACTTGGCAATCCCAGACCAGAGTTGACAACACAGAGGAATGTGTCACAAATTGATTAACCGCAAGCAGAATCACAAGCAACTCACCAGATGAAGAGCAAATGAAAGCGCAGGGTCAGCAGCGGAGATAGAAGCGAAGTACAGGAGCAAGTGATGGAAGGAGAGGTCAAGGTACATTGCCAGAATCAAAAAGCCAGAGAGGGTAAGTACAGCAGAGTCGTAATCCAAAGAGAAGGCCGAGTACACAATCCAAGGTCAGAGCCAGAGAAACACACACAGCAGCAGCAGGAACAGGAATCAACAGGGACTGGAGCCAAAACCAAGGTGAAATCAATAGCCGGCATGGAGGAGAGAAATGGAGGGGATTATAAAGACCTGGACTTGCCCATAAATTAAAGCACAATTTCTTAAAGGGGAATTCATCTCTGTGGACACGGCAGTCTTAAAGGGGCCACAACAGACGTCACAACCCTAACAATAAAGGACTATTCGAGAGAAGTCCAGGGACACTTTTTAAAGAGTAATGAAACAGAAAACAAGAGAAAAGAAATAAATAGATGAGCAAGGTAACATAGAAGCAAGGGATAATTGCTTTAACGTATAAGTAGTTAGCCATATGGGGCCCTTAGAAGAGGTCAGGTGTCAATCATCGCATTGGGAGAATTTGTTTTCACAGTTTGATAAATTTAGAGTGTGATCTTGCTTCCCAACTCACAGATTCTTCCAGTCTATAGATTTATTCAATCTTATCAAACCATTGGGAAATTGTGGGGATTTCAGTACTTAGCCACAGTGGCGAAATCAACAGTTTAGCTTCCTGTATTAGCTGGGTGGTTAGATTGTATGAGATTGGCTTCCATGTTTTATGAGGAGGCAATAGGAAAACAGTCTCAGGGGTCAGTAATTGTGGAAGAGCAAATCTTGCTCAAATAAGATTCGATTTGTCTCCAGAACAGCTATATACAAGTGCAAAACCAAAATACATGGCCCAGGGTAGCACCCCTCTCACATCGCCAACAGATGTCCTTTGTAGCTAAGCCTATTCTAACTATCGAAGACAGGGTTTTATACCATCTTGTCATTGTAATTTATAAGAGTTTTCTTGGATTCGTACGCATCGTGAAAAACCATGCTATCTAAGATTAATAGACTGAATCTCTGCAGAATGTAAAGTTCTACCTAAGCTTGCTTCTCATTGTCTTATATATACAGATATTGAGGTTGTGCTTAGAAATAGTGTTGGGCAAATCGCTCACAATGAACCGCATTTGACCCGAATATATCAAATTGTTTTGTTTTTAATGAAACCAAATAATTTGGGATTCGTCTCAGAGGAATTAAAATGGCCTTCACGACATGATTTGTGGTAAATAGGCATAGGCCCAAGGTAGGTGTAAAAAATAAAAAACATTTATACTCAACTTTCCTCACCTCCTTGTGGCATCTGTGTCTTCCTCCTCCATTCACATGACGCAAGGAGGCCTGAAAGAGGTGAGGGAAAAGAGTATAAATGTTTTTATTTTTTACACTTCCCTTGGGCCTCCACCTAATATATCCTAGTATAATAATTTATAATATATTTATATATTTATAATATATTTATAATACCCAAAGTATAATAATTTCACATCCGATTCTATCTGAATAAGTTCAGACCGAACGAAGCCGGAGGATTGCGTCGTCCGAAATTGGAAACTTATTTGTAGTTATAGTACCATGTGCAGAGTTTAATGCTCACAGTTGAAGAAAAGTCAGACGACAACCTGATTTCTGTAATTCAAGATGAAGGGAATCTAGTGGAGTTGCCTTGAAATTTAATTCCAGAAGTCAGGTGCATAGCCTGAACAATGGCATAGCAAGAATGACATAAAGATGTTTAGCATATTTAATATTTAAATAATTTTGCAACTCTTTCCTTACATTAATAAGTTCAGTCAGTGCTGAGGCAGCCTTAGATCTTTTATGAGTGTCCTCCATGGAAGATATCCAGGAGAGAAGAGAGTGCAAGAGAGCAACTTGTTTCTCTTTAAGTCTAGAGCCTAATGCAATTAGCTCCATTGTAATGTAGGCTATAGTAGCCCCCCACTTGATAGTGTGTGAGGTATCCGATGGAGGGCTCTCTAGGAAGAAGCAGCTAAGTTTAGTCAGCAAGAGGACAAAATCACTATCTCTGTCCAGCAGTGTCTCATTTAAACGCCCTGTCCAGGTTTTGAGAGGAATATTGCTAAGGTGGAATAGGACAGGTGCGTGGTCAGATATTGTAATTTGTTCCATATCCACCGCCCCCACCAGATTAAGATTGTGTTCTGATATAAAAATGAAATCTAATCTCTGGACAGTAGAAAATTTAAAAAAATAATCTTTAGACGAGCAGTGTAGCAGTCTCCAGATGTTGACCAGGGAAGCATTTTTAATTGCTTTATTTTCCTTACTCAACGTTTTCTAGGAAATAGCCAAGAAACCCAAGGAAGAATCTATTAACAGGTTCAGGGCTAGGTTGATGTCTCTACCAACAACTCTAATGGCATCTGCAAAATCATTACATTTCTGTAACATAGTCGAAAGCCAAATAGCCTGACCTGTATTGGGAGCAAACAGATTTGCCACAAATTTCAAAACTGAACCCATTTTGCCCTTTACAAACAGAAAGCTGCCTTTGGGATCCAGATTAGTGGGTAGGTGTCCAAAAGGGAGATGTCTGGCAATAACTATGCTTACACCTTTCGAAGCCTTCTCATGGGTACTATGATGCCAGTGATTGAAAAATCTTATGGGAAGTATGGGTATTTGGTCTTGCTTAAAATGCATTTCCTGAAGGAAACCTATATCAGGGAAATGACTTGTGGTTGTTTCTGTGGAGTGTTAAGACCTCTAATATTAAAAGAGGTAATGGTCACCTTAGCCATAATTTATAAATCAATAAAGCAAAAATGAATAATGGTTGGTATCCTGTCTGCCCCATTGGACCATTGGTTGGAGTGCAACAGCATAACAAGAATGAATTTGTAACAACAGAACATGGTGTTCTGCACCTTAAGACATATACCGATCTGGCACTAAGGTGAGAGGAAGGATGAGTGGGGAGAATGAATAGATGGAAGACAACTCAAAAGCCTGATTGGGGTACACAGCCTATCCTGTCTAATCAATAAGGGAACAGAATTAAGTGTTCCTGTTGAGAGGCAAAATGCTGTTAAGGAACTTGAATCACATGTTTGAGACCAAGACAAGTTGTAAAGGACTAGGAAAATAATATATGACCCATATAGGAACAGAGAATATGCACAACAACATATGACAGTAAGAATAAAACATGCGGGTTCATAAGTCCATCACCTGTAAGAAATCTTGGTCATTGAAGACAAATAGACAGTCTCAGTTAGGTGGTTTCTTCACTTTGAGAGATTTGGCTTTCTCTTCTTTGGACCACATCTTAGAGAGCAAGTTCTCTGAACTGATATAGGACCAGTAACCATGATGTGATCTCAAGAGATATCCAGCAAGCGACATGTTTGTTGCAGGTCACTGAGCTTCCAAATACTGCACCGCTTTCCATGAAGTTGAAAAGTGAGGCTCTAAGGATAAAGTCACTTGTACATTGCCTTAATGCTGCGCAATTGTTGTGTTAATGGTCGCATTGCATATCATTTAGAGAGGGTGGTGGGTGCCAGACCATGATAGAGCTAGATTGGGTCTCCATTGAAGCGTAAGTCCTTATAGCCTCTAATAGCTCTTAGAATTTACGCTGTTTCTGTATAACAGAATAAGCCGCGAACAAGGGCTTGGACGGAGAGAGCGATAAATGCGTTCAATAGCAATGCCTTTAGAGCAGCCGGAGCACAGCAGAGTAGTAAAGATCTGGTGGGCAACATTAGGGAGCTCTGTATGTGATATGGACTCAAAGATACCTTTAAGCTTGATGTTTTTTCAACGTCCCCTGTTTTTTGGTCCTCCAGCATGGTAAAGTCCAAGTTGAGAGTGTCCAGTTGTGCGACATAAACTTGCTCCAACTTGGCAGCAAATGTCACTATGGCGGATTGTTGCTGTTCAAGTGCATCCACCCTGTAGTGTGTGTCTGATCTCAGACCACAAATATGAGATCTCCTTCAGTACAGGGACTATAGCTTGAGAGAGGGCCCATTTAAGGAAGCATTTTGATATAAGGCTATGATTAGACCCACCTGCCGTGTCTGTAGAGTCCGAGCAACTGTCACTATCAGATATGTCTGGGGCAAATTTAATCTTTTTTCCTTTATTTCATGTAGCTGTCAGTTAGAGTAGCACAGGAGATCTATAATACTGTCTGTCAGCTCTCTTAGCATGTCTGTTTTCATGTAATAATGCTGGAGCATTTTATTTTAGAACTTTGGGTTGTTCTGTTCCTGTTATTCTTCCTCATAATGTATGAATGGTCAGTATGTTTGCGCACTGTAGAACACTAGCAATAGTTTGGGCTGCTAAAATACAGTATAATAGAGTGCAGGAGCGCCTCAATACCCCATGTACTGCAGAATGTAGCAAGCGATATTCCATTCACATATTAACATTCTGAAAAAAAAAAGTAAACATAAGGCTTTCTTAACATGGACTCACCTCAAGGGAGGAATTTTAGTTTCCTGAACTTAATTTTTCTGGGGGAAAAATTTATTCAGGTTTGCATGCCCTAGGCCATACCTTCATTTTTATAGCCATGAAAAAGAAATCATGAAATCATGCAGCAATAAAAGTGAATAAGTAGGAGAATACATTGTTTTTGAACTGCGTGAAGGGCACTGGAAGTCTGTTAATCTGCTTTGACAATGATTCATCCATTAGCTTTTCAACAACACGTATAATATTCCAATCTGCTAATCTCTATCACAAAGCTAAAGCGTAAAAATCTAATCAGCCGTTTCTTAAACAAATCCATCAGCAGCTAAATTCATAGAAATGTTACAAATGGCAGTTATATAACAACTGATTCACAAACTCTCATCTTCTACCATTTATATTACATAATGTACTGGAAAAATAATGCCAGGTTAAAATTAATCTTTCATGAAATCTGTTCTCAGTAGCAAAGTGTGGTTTATCAGAATGAGGGTGGGTTCACACCTGCGCTTGGTGTCCGTCCGTCGCCAATCCAGTGAAAATCTCGGCGAACTGGATTGGCGTCGGATACAGACCGGTCAGCGGCGCATTGGTTAAAAACCCATTCATTTGAATGGGTTTTTAAAGCAGTGCGCGGGTGTGCGCTTATACCCTCTGCGCTGCCAATCCTTTTTTTTTCGTCGGACACGAAGTCCTGCATGTCCGACTTTGTTTCCGACGAAAAAAAAAGGATTGGCAGCGCAGAGGGTGTAAGCGCACACCCGCGCACTGCTTTAAAAACCCATTCAAATGAATGGGTTTTTAACCAATGCGCCGCTGACCGGTCTGTATCCGACGCCAATCCAGTTCGCCGAGATTTTCACTGGATTGGCGATGGACGGACACCAAGCGCAGGTGTGAACCCACCCTAATACATCCATAAATATAAGTCCACAAGTATAGTGGGGAAGGGGACGGTTACTATATAATTAATCAAAATAAATAAATAAACTATTTAATTAATTAATTAATTAATTAATAAAGGAACAAATAGAAGGGTTAACTAAAAATAAAAATTAGGTAATTATTATGAAGGACTCCAACTACCCTGTTTGGAAAATAGAAACCTGCAGGTCTAACAAAGGTAACAGATTTTTGGCAATGATTAAAGACAATTACCTTTCCCAACTAGTGCAGGACGCACATAAGAGGTGGCACTGCTAGGTCTAATTTTAACCAATAGGCCTTGGCCGAATATCAAACGTGGAGGTTGGGGGTCAACTGGGTAATAGTGACCACAACATAATGTATTTTGAGTATCCTTTAATAAGATGTTTAGTAAAGGGGGTACAAAACCACTAAACTTCAGGAAGGCCAATTTTAATTGGCTAAGGGATGAACTTAAGGTCATAAACTCAGACAATGTCCTCAAAAAGTACACAAGGCTAAATGGGACATTTTTAAAAGCATCTTAAATATGTCCTATGAAAGATATCTATTGTATGGGAATAAACAAGTTACGAATAAAAGAAAATCTCTGCGGTTAAACAAAACACTGAGGGACTCAATAAATGGTAAAAAGACAGCGATTAAGCAGGATGGAAGTAAAGAAGCATTAAATAATTATAAGGATAAAAACAAGACATGCAAAAAAAAACAAACAGATAAAGGCGTCAAAGATTGAGACAGAGAGGTTCATAGCCAGGGAAAGTAAAAATAACCCCAAAATATTCTTCAATTACATAAATAACAAGAAACTTAAAACCTAGACTATGGGCCTTCTCAAAAATAATCTGCGACTGCCCACTTAACTAGGATAGTGGACTGGTGTAGACATGACTCGCTTAAACCATGGGTCTACATTGAACAAGCTTTCTCCCCTCTGCTGCTACAGACGATCCCGTGGCTTGAATCTCCTCTAGTGTCATCTCTCCGCTCCCACCCCAAAATTGGCCCATCCCTTAGAATTTGTGCCCAGCGCTTGGTTCGCTCTCAATCACTACCGCTTGACTCTATATGCTACCCCCTCTTGGGCAACCCTAAGCTTCCTTCTGGTGTCTCCGACAGGGTGTTCCGCAACTGGCGTCGCCATGGTTTCTTTAGGGTGGGTCATCTCCGGAACGATTCAGGATGGCAAGTGGGTCCAGGGGTTTCCCCCTCCAACGATCTTCCTCCCCTGGACGCATGGTGTGGATTACAGATCCGCCACTTCGTACAATCTCTCCCCCCCCCCCATGGAATTCAGAACCAAGTATGCATTTCTAGAACAGTTGTGTGTGGGTGCTAGACCCCTTCGGCACTCCTTAGCTACTATTTACAAACTCCTGATAGAACCCCCACCTGATGATGTCCCTCACTTCATGTTGAAGTGGGAGACTGACCTTCACTTGTCTCTCCCTCATGCCCAAAGAGAGCGCATATTCTGTCTCAAACATGAAACATCGATCAGCTCGCGTTATCAGGAGGCCAGTTTTAAACTCATATCCCAGAGGTATCGTGTCCCCTCGAGATTGAATGCTCTTATCCCAGGATCCCATCAATATGCTGGAGGTGTGGGGTGGAGGAGGGCACCACGTTACACATTTTTTGCTCTTGTAGCAATTTATCCCCCTTCTCGGACGGGGTTAAGAGGATTATTTATCAAGTAACTGAGACTTCTCACCATTTGGACCCTGCTCTGTTCCTCCTCCAACATTCCAAAGTCCCCGGTGTGTATCTATAAGTGCTCCTTGATTTGATTTTTAGTCCTTGCGGCTCGGGCATGTATCCCGCAGTTTTGGAAGCGAACTGAACCTCCCCCTCTCTCCCTCTGGGTTTTGAAGGTCAATGAGATTATGCGTATGGAGAACCTTACCTCTTTCCTGCATGACACTGTCGAAACTTTTAATAAGACCTGGTTCTACTGGATGGAATTCCAACGTACCAGTGAATATCAGACACTTCTCAGGCCTGTGCTTCCTCCGTAGACCTACAGTGCGATGCTCTGGCTTTTATAGCTAACTGATGGGTTACCTGTTTAGAACTATTCTTGACTCTCTGGCTTTGCTCCTTGTGGAGTTTTATTGATCTTTCTCATGAAGAATTTTCGATTGCTTGCACCCCTGGTGTCCTCCCCTGGACCCGGATACTGTTGCTGTATAATGCCCATCCCCCCCTTTATTTATTTATTTTTTCCTTCTTTCTTCCCCCTCATTCTGTGTTGTTTTGTTTTTGTTGTCTCGCCGCTCCTTTCCGTTCCTCCTCCTTTCTTCTCCCCTTCCCCTCCTCTTCTTGTCCTCTGGCCTCTACCCCGGGATCTCCCTGCTATCTACAGTATAAAATGTTGCTGCTGCCATTGCAGCTATCTATTGTCACTGTATTTTATGTCTTTTTGAAAACCAATAACCTTTGAATTGAAAAAAAAAAAATCTTCGAGTATTGGTGGCGGATGATGAGGAAAAGACTAATCTATTACATGCCTTCTTCTCTACAGTATTTACACAGGAAAATGAAATGACAGGTGACATGCTTAAAGATAATGTAAATTTTCCATTAAATGTCACCTGCTTAACCCTGGACGAAGTACAGAGGCATCTTAAAAACACTAGAATAAACAGATCACTAGATCCTGATTGAATTCACCCCCTGGATTTAAAGAAATAAATGGTGATAGACAAGCCCCTATATCTAATATTTAAGGATTCTGTAGAAACAGGATCTCTCCATCAAGACTGGCGCATAGCAAATGTGCCAATGTACAAAAAGGTGTCAAAAAGTGATAGTGGAATCTATAAGCTAACCTCAGAGGTGGGTAAAATATTTGAAGGTTTTCTAAGAGAGGCTACCCAGGAGTATCTCAATGTACATAATCTTATAACACCCAATCAGCATGAGTTTATGAGGAAACGGTCCTGTCAGACTAATCTGATCAGCTTCTATGAAGAGGTCAGTTCAAGACTGGACATGTGTAATGTGGTAGATGTAGTATATCTGGAGTTTTCAAAGGCTTTTGATACTGTACTACAGTCATGGCCAAAAGTTTTGAGAATGACACAAATATTTTCACATGATCTGCTGCCCTCTGGTTTTTATGTGTGTTTGTCAGATGTTTTTATCACATACATAAATATAATTGCATTCATATTATGAGTAACAGAAGCTTATATTGACAGTTAGAATGAGTTAATGCAGCAAGTCAATATTTGCAGTGTTGACCCTTCTTCTTCAGGACCTCTGCAATTCTCCCTGGCATGCTCTCAATCAACTTCTGGACCAAATCCTGACTGATAGCAGTCCATTCTTGCAGAATCAATGCTTTAATTTTGTCTGAATTTGTTGGTTTTTGTTTGTCCACCCGTCTCTTGATGATTGACCACAAGTTCTCAATGGGATTAAGATCTGGGGGAGTTTCCAGGCCATGGACCCAAAATCTCTATGTTTTGTTCCCTGAGCCATTTAGTTATCACCTTTGCTTTATGGCAAGGTGCTCCATCATGCTGGAAAAGGCATTGTTGAGCGCCAAACTGCTCTTGGACGGTTGGGAGAAGTTGCTCTTGGAGGACATTCTGGTACCATTCTTTATTCATGGCTGTGTTTTTAGGCAAGACTGTGAGAGAGCCGATTCCCTTGGCTGAGAAGCAACCCCACACATGAATGGTTTCAGGATGCTTTACAGTTGGCATGAGACAAGACTGGTGGTAGCGCTCACCTCTTCTTCTCCGAATAAGCTGTTTTCCAGATGTTCCAAACAATCGAAAAGGGGATTCATCAGAGAAAATGACTTTACCCCAGTCCTCAGCAGTCCACTCCCTGTACCTTTTGCAGAATATCAGTCTGTCCCTGATGTTTTTTCTGGAGAGAAGTGGCTTCTTTGCTGCCCTCCTTGAGACCAGGCCTTGCTCCAAGAGTCTCCGCCTCACTGTGCGTCCAGATGCACTCACACCTGCCTGCTGCCATTCCTCAGCAAGCTCTGCACTGCTGGTAGCCCGATCCCGCAGCTGAAACACTTTTAAGAGACGGTCCTACCGCTTGCTGGTCTTTCTTGGGCGCCCTGGAGCCTTTTTGGCACCAATGGAACCTCTCTCCTTGAAGTTCTTGATGATGCGATAGATTGTTGACTGAGGTGCAATCTTTCTAGCTGCAATACTCTTCCCAGTTAGGCCATTTTTGTGCAGTGCAATGATGACTGCACGTGTTTCTTTAGAGAAAACCATGGTTAACAGAAGAGAAACAATGATGGCAAGCACCAGCCTCCTTTTAAAGTGTCCAGTGGTGTCATTCTTACTTAATCATGACAGATTGATCTCCAGCCCTGTCCTCATCAACACCCACACCTGTGTTAATGGAGCAATCACTGAAACGATGTTAGGTGGTCCTTTTAAGGCAGGGCTGCAATGATGTTGAAATGTGTTTTGGGGGATAAAGTTCATTTTCTAGGTAAATATTGACTTTGCAAGTAATTGCTGTTAAGCTGATCACTCTTTATAACATTCTGGAGTATATGCAAATTGCCATTAGAAAAACTGAAGCAGTAGACTTTGTAAAAATTAATATTTGTATCATTCTCAAAACTTTTGGCCATGACTGTACATGAAAGGTTGGTATGCAAAATGAGAATATTGGGACTGGGGAAAAAATGAGTTTGGGTTCACAACTAGCTCAATGAAAGCAAACAGAGGGTGCTTGCTAATGGTAAATACTTAGACTGAGTCACAGTCACCAGTGGAGTGCCACAGCGGTCAGTATTGGGTCCTCTCCTGTTTAATATCTTTATTAATGAACTGGTAGACGGTTTACAGAGCAGGGTGTCCATATTTGCAGATGATACTAAACTCTGTAAGGTAATCAAAAATGAAGAGGCTAGTAGAACATTACAGGGGGATCTAAGGAAGCTGGAAGCATGGGCGGAGACTTGGCAAATGAAGTTTAATGTAGACAAATGTAAGGTTATGCATTTTGGTCGAACAAATAAAATGTATGATTGTGTACTTAATAGAAAAATACTGGGTAAGACTGCCAATGAAAAAGACTTGGGGATTTTGGTGGACAGTAAACTTACCTTTAGTGACCAGTGCCAGTCAGCTGCTGCCAAGGCAAATACAATTATGGGACACATCAAAACAGGAATAGATGTTCATGACAAGAAAATAGCTATGCCTCTATACAAATCTCTGGTACATCCACACATAGACTATTGTGTGCAGTTTTGGGTCCCAGTATATAAGAAGGACATAAAAGAACTAGAAAGAGTGCAGAAAAAGGCAACAAGGATTTTAGGGGAGTGAGTAGATTGGAGTATAGATACAGATTAACAAATTTGTGGTTATTTGGTTTAGAGAAAAGACAGATATGGGGAGATATGATGACAATGTATAAATACATGCAGGGAAAGTACAAAGACCTTTCTAATGATCTTTTTACACCTAGGCCTGTGACAGTGACAAGGGGATATCTTTTATGCCCAAAGGAAAGAAAATTTCACTAGCATCATTAACAAGGATTCTTTACTGTAAGAGCAGTGAGGCTATGGAATTCACTGCCACAGGATGATATGATGGTGAATTCATTGTGTTCAAAAAGTTCAAAAAGGTCCTAGAAGCCTTTCTTACATGGAAAAATATTACAAGTTATATGTTTTAGATTTTTGGTAAAGACAAGTTGATCCAGGGTTTAATATTAATTGCTATATTTGGAATTGGGAAGGAAATTTTTCCCCTGACATGAGACAATTGGCATCAGAGTCATGTTTTTTCTTACCTGCCTCTGGATCAACGCTGTAGGGTTATAGGTTCAACTTGATGGACGGACCTGTGTCTTCATCCAACTTCATCTACTATGTTACTCTTGTAACATCAAGAAAAAAAATGATAAAAAAAGATTATAAAAATATGAATACAATTCTATAACTAAAAAAAAAATTAAAAGTGCTCTGAGGTCAAGCAGATCAGAGTCTCTGCTAATTGCGGTTGAAAGTATAAAATTCTTATGTACGCTGGATTTGGATTGTTTGATAAGGTTTGTCTTAATGGCTTAAAATATTTTCATATATTTATGGTGTTATGAGGTTATTGTTTTATTATTTTAAGTTGTTAATTTTATGTGTAATTTTTTTTACATGTTTTTCCAAAGTTCTAAAGACACACAGTTCTAAGATTCTTCTAACCTTTGGAGAGTGAGGAAGCAGAGTACTGAGACCACTCACTGAGTTAGGCCCCTCACTTTCCTGGAACTCAGTCAAGTTATTCCAGATTGTGCCTAGAATTAGATAGGAGGAAGAAATTCACCCCTGTTGTGGCTGGGAAAACCTAGAAGTGTGTGCCAGTCTAGTACTTGAGGATAAAAGTTATATGGGCATCATAGCGATGATCCCGCCTGTACTACTAGACACACTGAGCACTCTGTTCACCTTTACCCCAGACAGAGTATTGGTAAAGACTTAATGGGACTTCTTGTGTGATAGAGAAACTGGCACACAGGTTAGTAAAATCAGCCTTAGCAAGGAGAGTGCAGACTGCCATCCAGGTGTATCAACGGCCAATTCAGCTCCAACTCACAGTGGTAAAATTGCAAAAACTGTATCTCCATTTGTGGAAGCTGTTCTACTGTACTGTGTTGTATTTCAAGTGACGTTACTAGTTTGCCTGTTCCTGCATATCTCTTGATACTTATTCCTGCACAATTATCATAGGCACTCCAACTCCCATGACGCTCAGGAAGGCTGGGAACTAGGATGTTCCCTAGAGAAAAGACTACTACTACCATCATGTACACTGCAGGCTGTCTCAGCACTGTACCAACCCAGTAGGGCTGCCTCTGGGCTTTCTCCAATGGGTTGATGCAGATTGGTGTCCCTTAGTCCACTGAGACAACTGCTACCAATACCAGGGCCACCCAAGAAGGTAGTGACCCAACAGTGTCCTTGCAGAAAAATCCAGATCTCTTTACATAGGTTAAAGGGTGAATACTGGGAATGGTCCTTAGACAGTGACAGTAGAGGTAACCCAAAGTCAAACCAGTTTGGTAGTACAGTGGGCCTGCAACCCGCTCATTGTGATATTCAGATACATTTTTAGCAGAGAAAAAAAAGTTATTTCTTTTTAAGTCAATTCGACAATTTGACTGGCAAAGTTAAAATGAAAAAATATGAGAAACGTTCATTAAAAGTGACTATATATATTCATAAAAAGTGCTGACTTGTGCAAATAATTGTGCTGAGTGCTCACAGCATGTGTGAGATGCAGTTACAAGTATATTATCAGTTATCCCATAAGAGCTTATTTATACAGTAAAATACTCTCTAATTAACACATATTAATAAATCTTGCAGAGAACTATCAGGTGAAGTCTGGAAAATCAATTCTGGATAATGGTTACACTATCTATAATTAAAATTTAGTACAGGGAATACAAGCTTCAGGATATCATTCATGCATACAGAAGTTTTAGGTGTTATTTATTTTTAGAGATCTTTGTATTGAGTTTCAACAATAAGAAATTAAACATTTACACATCTTAAAATTGTATAGTTGACATGACACATAGTCATATATTGTACAATTAGTTTGATGGCAATGAATGTGGTGTCTTCAAAAGTAGGTAAACCGCTTATTCTGTTCCCCCACTCTTTATTGCAGAACAATAAAAAAGAAGGGAAAATGTACATATCCAGCAGTCATGGCTGTGTAGGACTCTCACTCACTATCTGGCCAGGCAACCATGTCCTTTATATCACTAATAATTCCTTGTCAGGAACAGTACGTACTGTATGTTCCCTCCTAATGTATAAAATGTTAAACTCTAATGTATAAATTTTAAGATACTTAAAGGGATTCTATCATTGAGGAAACATGTTTTTAACTGAAGCAATGTTGGAATAGCCTTTATAAGGGCTATTCTACTCCTACCTTTACTTTACTTCTCCTCGTCACCATTTGTCCAAAAAAAAGTGTAAGAAACTAAACAAAAATGGCTGACGGAGCATGCTCAGTCGGCCCTGCCACTTCGAGTTCATGCTGAGTGAACTCTTATCGCGGGCATTAGCACCTGGTCTCCGCTGTAGAATAAAGCAGAGACCTGGTAGCTGCAGCAGAGCAGCCGCCATCTTTAAAGACCCAGCATGCACCGTACTATTACAGCAGATGTCTGGAAGGGGTTAAGAAAAAAAAACATTTTTTTGCAAAGTTTTGGATTTTTATTAAGGTGTTAAAATGTGAATAAAACTATATAAATTTGGTATCCCCAGAATCGTGCCAAAACATAGAATACAGATGACATGTCAATTTGGCTGCACATTGAAGCCTGTAAGAATGTATCACAAATGCTCTTTTTCTCCAATTCCACTCGATTCTGAATTTTTTTCCAGCTTCCCAGTACATTGTGCAGAATAATAAATGGTGCCATTATGGAGAACAATTTGTCCCATAAACATTAAGCCCTCATATGGCTCTGTGACCAAAACACTTTTCCTCTAATTAATATCACAATTGGAGTCCCATAAACAACATATAGAGATACCCAAAACACATATGAGGAACTCAAAATGAAGTTTTTATATAGCAATTTTATTAATGTAAAATACATATATAGAGAATAAATATCACATATAATGACGCTAATAAATACAAATGCAAAAGAAAAAAAACAGAGACACGGAGCAGTGCATAGCGCATTACCACTTAAAACAGAACAGAACCAAGTATACAAAATGACTCCTGTTGTAGGGTTGTTTGGGCCACAACAAACTCAGATTGCGGAGTGTGCATCACATCCGAAAAGCAGGATCCCAGCAGGACCGATGTATCACCATGAGGCAGGTGTACAGAAGATAGCAACAAAGATCTTGGATCTGCGCAGCTACTTTTGTTGGTCCGTTTTGTTGATAGCTAATAAATACAAGGATACAAACAATTATGCTACAAAACAGAGCTAATGATACCTACACCCTCTCCCTCTGAGTATCAGCAAAGAAATGAACCCCCAAATAAGATAAAATGCCTGGTACAGAATAAATAGGAAACAAGAAAAATGCAGGAAAGCCTCCAAAATAGTATCAGTCTTATAATAAGAGTTTATACAATTCCCAAACACAGCAATCTATTAATTGAGTCTAGATGAAATACATCAAGATTACCATGTGAACAATACATGCGAGGACTCGGTATTAAATCTAAACCTAACTACAAAAACCAGTCTTATTATAAGATTGATACTATTTTGGAGGGTTGCTCTCCATCCTGCAGGGATGGAGAAACAGTCTCTTGAGCGCCAAAAAAATTCAGTAAGTTTCCTGGGGACCACATCACTTTCCTCTCCGCATGTTTCGTGTGGAAACCGAGCGGAAACCACACGGACCCCATTATAGTCTATGGGGTCCGCGGGTTTCCCGGGTAAACCGCTTTTATGCGTATATGTTTCCGTTCGGGGGGGTCCCCAAGCGGACACCCCGAACGGAAAACCCGAACGCAGATGTGAACCGGGCCTAAGAGCAAGAAGATGGACATTTGGAGGAGAAGTTAATGAAGGACTTGCTGCGCTTTAAGGGTGGTAGAATCCGGTCCTCCCAGTGCAGTGGTGACTTAAGGGTGGATTTTAATGAGAGCCCAGCCAGAATATGGTACAGGCTTAACTCCTAGGTTGTGTGGGAGCACCAGGAGGAGTACCCAGGGAGGTGCACTGTGTAGAAAGAGCAAGTGGAACTTAATTGTTAATGCCCCTACCTGTGGACCTCCAAGAGTGGGATTCTGTTACTAAGTGGTGGAAAGATCTGTGGAGCATCTTCCGAAGGAGTCGCCAATCCTGGATCACTGGGTACAGTCAGCTTTCAGCACCACAACAAAGAGAAGGCTCTGTGTCACCCATGTGGAGACAGCAATGGCAGCGGTTCGCTGTGGATTTTTACCAGAGGCTTAAGTCGCCAGCTGGCCGGTGAGCAAGCCGGGGTAAATCCTCACATAATATGGCCAGCGGGGTCCTTAACCTCTTAACAAGGATTCAGCTGCAGTTTGGGGTACTTGTAAGCTGGGGGCTACGGTAACCTGCCGAGTTATCTCAAAGTTTCCATTTCAGACGGCCTTTTACTGTCAGCGGCCAAGCTGCGTCCCCTGTTAGTCATTAACTTTATTAACATGGAGGACACTGGAGTGTCTAAATATAAAAATTGTGTCAATAATGTCTCATCTCATAAGCCCAGTAAAGAGGAACTCATTGTGCTCTGCAGAAGGCATTCATTCTGTTCTCTTAAATCCCCAATATGAAAAAGTACTTCAGGAGATTATCACTAGGACAAAATTTTCATAGCCAAGCAGAAGGGAACTATGGCCATTCACACGTGAATTTGGCTATATTCTGTAGAGTTCTTCAAACATACCATATTGTGACTTCTGTATAAGAAAGAACACTGAAAAAAAACAACATCACTTGTTTTTCCCAATCCAGTACCCAACAACTGACCAAGATTAACAATTTACAATGAACAATTTTTATAGAGAAAACACCTGTCTAATATAAAAGTAGTCTTTAACTTCTTTGGGTACAGGCATACATTATAGCATCTGAACATGGTTGCATCGCTGCTCATCTGTGGTGATGACAAAATTTTGAAGACAATCACTAAATCGCAAAAAGTAAAGAAATATTTGAAACTAAATTTATATAAACCAGAATGACTTTGTCTATTTAAAGAGGTAAAGAATAGATTTGCTATTGTGGTTTTTTTTTCTGTAATTTTTTTTAGGGATGTATTTCAAACTACTGTGTATGTATGACTAAGAAACACTGAAACCCCCTCATCTTACTGCACAGCACCACAGTACATTTGATAAGAGTATGAATTCTGTAGACCAAAGAGTGACAAAATATATTTTAAGCAGAAATCTCATTCTTTTCCCCCAATTGGCTAGTTATTCATCAGACAGACTTACTCTGATTTACTGACTTGTTAAGACTACTAAGCAGTATCCTTCAAGCTGCAGGGATATATTTTATAGCACAAATATCTTTTATGAGATACAGTTATAAAGGAGGTCACAAACTGAAGTGTATTTCAATCCTGCAGTTTACAATGTAATTCCAAATTGCACTATATGTGTATGTCTAACAGAAAAAATATTACTCCTATATCCAGGTTACGCTATGTAAAGGCCATCTGTTTTTTTTTGCCATTTTTTTCTTTTGTTTGTTTCTTCATAATAATAATAATAATAATAATGATATTAAGGTATGTTCACATGGTGGAAAATGAAGAGGAATTCCTAGCCGCGACGGGATGCCGGTGCAGACTTTCTATCAAAAGTGATGTGGAAAAAAAAAGTGATGCATTTCCGCCGTGTCTTTTTCTTTTTGGCGGCGGCTCGCTATGTGGGGCCTTAGCTTTATGCTTAGTTATTTGCCAACATAACTTTCATATTAGCATTTTTAATAGGGTGAACCAGAATCTTTATTGCCAACACAACCAGAGTCAAAGCTAAAACCCTGATTTAAACTGAGGGCACAGCTGCTTAGCCAGAGCTCCAGCTAGCAGCCAATCATGGGACCCAGTCTGCAGACCAATCAGAGTGCTAGGAGCACTATATGAGCTTGCTGAGGTATGGCATCTGCGCCACTCATTGTGTTTTACATCCTGGTGTTATATCTTAGTAACATTTGCTGACTGTTTGGAACTCTGACCCATTTCCTGACATTGAATAATCTCCCAAATTCTCCCTCAGTGGCTACTTGTGTAGAATATTTTTGCCTGTTGGTTTGGGACTTGCAGTTCTTCTCTGGTTTTGATCTCTTGCCTCACCCTGACTTAGATTTTGTATTTGACTACAGTGAATACAGTGAGAACAGGTGAAGACAGTATTTCAATAACTACACTAAATACAACCAATAAATTTAAACTTTAGGGAAGAATAAGCCAGGTTTAATGGGGTTGTGCAGGACTTCAAAAACATGGCTGCTTTCTTCTTGTCAGGAAGTAACCTCATGTCCGTTGGTCACATGGCAATGCCACATCTCTGTCCCATGAATGGGAATGAATGGGACTGAGCTGCAGCATAGCCATGTGACCAATGGACATGAGGTCACTTCCTGAGAAGAAGAAAGCAGTCATGTTTTCAAAGTCCTGCATAACCCCTTTAAGACAGGCAACCATTGCAACCAATTCCATTGTATTAACTATATATAATGCCCCAAGTATATTATTTATATATCCACTGCTCCAGATCTCTAAGTGTAAAACAAATATTCTCAATACCATGAATCATAGACCTTATACTAGCTAAGTGTCAAAGTGTTATCTTTTTGAGAGAGTGCATAATTGAACTATATTAGACTTTAGACAGAACAGATCAGAAATTTTGGATAACTGAAATTACGTGAACATAACCATGAATAAGTTTGCTTTAAAATGTGATTATGATATGGAAACAAGTAAAACATGGGGCTAAGGCCCCACGTAGTGAGCTGCAGCCAAAAAATTTTGCAAAAAAGACCACGGAGGAAAAACATTGCGTTTTTTTCCGCAGCACTTTTCACAGAAAGTCTGCAGAGTTTTCCTCTGCGGACTTTCTGACCCTACTATACCTATACGGAAAACGCCAGCAATTTTAATCACATTTTAAAGCAGATCTGTGAAGAATCTCGCCTTGCCAAGCCGCTTGGCACACCTGCAACCAACCTTCTTTCTTAACCTCCCACTCACACACCGTGAACGGACCGGGTTTATAGGATAATATGAAATGAGCTTTCTAAATTTTATATATTTATTAACCCCAGTGGGTCGGTACTAAGCATTAACATATACAGAAATATATACATCAATTATCAAGCAAATAAGGATAAAAGTAAAATACAGCAAATCAAATAAAAAGGGAAATAACAGATAGAAAAATACCAAAGTAAGTTTGTAGTCCGTTTCTCTGAGCCCATGTGGTAGGCTTCAGGGTTCTTCCTTAAGCAAGTTACAGAGCATGTGTCTCCTACATGCTGTCCAGAACAAGAAGACGTCTGCTCCCCCCAGGCGAGACTGTATAATTATCCCCAGTCTCCTCCCTGCGTGATGTCACTAGGAGGAGGAGCCCCTCCCTTCTTCCTAAAATCTCTATAACCATGCTTCATTATATTTCCTCGCCTGATGACGTTAGAGTCGGACAGGAGGTATGATAGGGTTCGTAGCGAGATTCCCATTGTGTAGACACCAAGGATGACACCCCTTTGGGTAAGGAGATCAGTGTCTGGACCTTTTCCAGGCTTTGAAGATTACCTTGTGTGGGCTCTAAACATGTGCCTAGGTCTGGCGAATCTGGGGAATTTATCGGGGCGACTGTAAGAGGTTCCCCAGGGCAGATATTGTCATAAAACCATATCCCTTTTGATCTGTAGCTGGCTCCATCTTGCCTGATGGCTGTGTGCAGAGAGCCCTCCTAGTAGATCCTTTCTCCAGGACCCCCTGCCATGTTAACCAGTGTAGCACTGTTATTTAAACAAAGGCCTGTGTAAGTGACTCTCTGGGGATCAAAGGGTTGTGGGATAACAACGGGTTGAATACACAGCAGACATACCACATGGTGTAGGAGTAATCTGAGCATGTGACAACACACTGACGCAAAAAACATATCTGGAAAATACATAGCTGGCAGTCTCTCATCATCACAAAATCTATAAAGTTTTATCCTAAAGTCATATATTTTCAGTGAAGTGTTTTGATAACAACCTGATTGGCATATCTGATTCTTTCAGTGATGGTGTCAAACATATTCAGCTCTGATCTAGAATGTTCAGTGTCTTGATGGAAGCCCCTTTCTGGAAGATGCTTGTGCGGCAACCCATTGAAGGAAGCCCAGAGGATGGGAGTAGTAGTACTTGAATTTGTCACTCTGGCTATGAACTCTAGCAATTTCCTCCAGCTCTTCTCCTGTGGGGACCCACCAGATAGAGGTCTAATGGGTCTAATGGCTAATGGGCTTATACACCTTGATCAATATGTATACTATGAACCTTATGTTCATTTTTGTATATTTGCTGAGAAGCATAAGATCAAGGTATAATACTGGAATATCTGGTCCGTGTCCATTTTTTTTCTCTCTGAATGTTCCTTCTTGCAACTTTACCACTGCCAGTCTGGTCTTTCCTTACTCAAGTTGGCTATATTGAGAAGTGTGCCACTTTCTCTGATACAAAAGCCTCTAAAGTCTTTACCAATACCCACTACAGGGTATAGGCGAAAAGGTTGCCCAGTTTGTCCTGTGGCACAGGCAGGGATGTTGCTCTGAGGCACATATAGCACTTATCCTCAGATACCAGGTTGGCACACACTTCTCTAGATTTTCTTCCTCTCTCTCTGTCCTTCTGTATCCGGAACAGACAGAGGCGTCTTGGTTTGGTTGCAGCTCTTTCCAGTCAAGGCCCTAATTTAGTCTCTCTGCTTCTTCACTTTCCAAAGGCTAGGAGAAAACTCTTCGTCTCCACCTCTTTTCCAGAAATAACTGTATGGTTCGTACCACACTGTGACTCCTCACACACAGCGGTACAGTCCATTTTAGTGAGAAACCATACATTACAGGCAAACTATATACAGGTTTCAGTGAAAACATATAGCATACAATATACATGAACCATATACATTTTGCTGTAGTACCAGTGGGATGCTGCACTTATTTAGGGAGGAGGCATCTCAACAAGTTACAAGCTTACTTAAGATGAACTTGTCACATTGTATATGTGGTCCTGCTTATATATGCACGGAAGTCCAGTGGGTGGTCCTGCTTAATGATTGACAGCTATTTCTGTATGGACTGTGATACAGGGAAGGCTGTCAATAGGTCCACGTACTGAACTGGCAAGCATAAAAAAGCAGGTCTTTGGGTTTGTTACTAAGGACAACTTTAGAAACTATGGGAACAGCTATAGAGTCATCCACAGCAGTTGCATTGAGACCATAGGAGATGGTGATCAGACCATGAACTCGGAAAGATTTTTGCTGTAACTTGTAATGGACCAAATATACAATGTTTGGTTCTGGCTTTAAACCTGCCTGGAGAAGAAGACAGAAGTGGTTTATAACTAGTTCTGTTTTTTCCTGCCTAGACTACATAGTACAATGAGTGCTATATAGTGACTACAGGAAGTTGCAGGCCACAGCCTCTATTGGAAAAGGCAATCATATATGTTCCTCCCTGCACTATTGTCACGGTAGAGGTCGTCCCAGTTGCAGTGTAAAACAGCAATGTAAAACAAATATTTTATATACAGTGGGGAAAAAAAGTATTTAGTCAGCCACCAATTGTGCAAGTTCTCCCACTTAAAAAGATGAGGCCGGCCTGTAATTGACATCATAGGTAGACCTCAACTATGAGAGACAAAATGAGAAAAGAAATCCAGAAAATCACATTGTCTAATTTTTAAAGAATTTATTTGCAAATTATGGTGGAAAATAAGTATTTGGTCAATAACAAAAGTTCATCTCAATACTTTGTTATATATCCTTTGTTGGCAATGACAGAGGTCAAACGTTTTCTGTAAGTCTTCACAAGGTTGGCACACACGGTTGCTGGTATGTTGGCCCATTCCTCCATGCAGATCTCCTCTAGAGCAGGGATGTTTTGGGGCTGTCGCTGGGCAACACTTACTTTCAACTCCCTTCAAAGGTTTTCTATGGGGTTGAGATCTGGAGACTGGTTAGGCCACTCCAGGACCTTGAAATGCTTCTTACAAAGCCACTCCTTTGTTGCCCTGGCGGTGTGCTTGAGATCATTGTCATGCTGAAAGACCCAGCCACGTTTCATCTTCAATGTCCTTGCTGATGGAAGGAGGTTTGCACTCAAAATCTCACGATACATGGCCCCATTCATTCTTTCATGTACACGGATCAGTCATTCTGGTCCCTTTGCAGAGAAACAGCCCCAAAGCATGATGTTGCCCCCCCATGCTTCACAGTAGGTATGGTGTTCTTTGGATGCAACTCAGCATTCACTCTCCTCCAAACACGACGAGTTGTGTTTCTACCAAACAGTTCTACTTTGGTTTCATCTGACCATATGACATTCTCCCAATACTCTTCTGGAACAGCCAAATGCTCTCTAGCAAACTTCAGACGGGCCCGGATATGTACTGGCTTAAGCAGGGGGACACGTCTGGCACTGCAGGATCTGAGTCCCTGGCGGTGTAGTGTGTTACTGACGGTAGCCTTTGTTATGTTAGTCCCAGCTTTCTGCAGGTCATTCACTAGGTCCCCCCATGTGGTACTGGGATTTTTGCTCACCGTTCTTGTGACCATTTTGACCCCACGGGGTGAGATCTTGCATGAAGCCCCTGATTGAGGGAGATTATTAGTGGTCTTGTAAGTCTTCCATTTTCTAATTATTGATTTCTTCACACCAAGCTGCTTGCCTATTGCAGATTCAGTCTTCCCAGCCTGGTGCAGGTCTACAATTTTGTTTCTGGTGTCCTTCCAAGGCTCTTTGGTCTTCACCATAATGGAGTTTGGAGTGTGACTGTTTGAGGTTGTGGACAGGTGTCTTTTATTCCAGCAGAGCATTGTAAGAAACTCATTGATGGTTACCGGAAGCGGTTGTTCACAGTTATTTTGTCTAAAGGTTGTGCTACCAAGTATTAGGCTGAGGGTGCCAATACTTTTGTCCGGCCCATTTTTGGAGTTTTGTGTAAAATGATCAATGATTTGACTTTTTTTTTCATTCTCTTTTGTGTTTTTTCATTGCAAGCAAAATAAATGAAGATATTATTACTAAAGCATTTGTGATTGCAATCATTTTCTGGAAGAAATTGAGTATTATCTGACAGACTTGCAGGGGTGCCAATACTTTTGGCCAGCACTGTATATATATATATATATATATATATATATATATATATATATATACACAATACAGACCAAAAGTTTGGACACACCTTCTCATTCCAAGAGTTTTCTGTATTTTCATAACTATAAAAATTGTAGATTCACACTGAAGGCATCAAAACTAGGAATTAACACATGTGGAATTATATACTTAACAAAAAAGTGTGAAACAACTGAAAATATGTCTTATATTCTAGGTTCTTCAAAGTAGCCACCTTTTGCTTTGATTACTGCTTTGCACACTCTTGGCATTCTCTTGATGAGCTTCAAGAGGTAGTCACCTGAAATGGTTTTCACTTCACAGGTGTGCCCTGTCAGGTTTAATAAGTGGGATTTTTTGCCTTATAAATGGGGTTGGGACCATCAGTTGTGTTGTTCAGAAGTCAGGTGGATACACAGCTGATAGTCCTACTGAATGGAGTGTTAGAATTTGTATTATGGCAAGAAAAAAGCAGCTAAGTAAAGAAAAACGAGTGGCCATCATTACTTTAAGAAATGAAGGTCAGTCAGTCCGAAAAATTGAAAAAACTTTGAAAGTGTCCCCAAGTGCAGTGGCCAAAACCATCAAGCACTACAAAGAAACTGGCTCACATGAGGACCGCCCCAGGAAAGGAAGACCAAGAGTCACCTCTGCTGCGGAGGATAAGTTCATCCGAGTCACCAGCCTCAGAAATCGCAGGTTAACAGCAGCTCAGATTAGAGACCAGGTCAATGCCACACAGAGTTCTAGCAGCAGACACATCTCTACAACAAGTGTTAAGAGGAGACTGTGTGCAGCAGTCCTTCATGGTAAAATAGCTGCTAGAAAACCACTGCTAAGGACAGGCAACAAGCAGAAGAGACTTGTTTGGGCTAAAGAACACAAGGAATGGACATTAGACCTGTGCAAATCTGTGCTTTGGTCTGATGAGTCCAAATTTGAGATCTTTGGTTCCAACCACCGTGTCTTTGTGCGACGCAGAAAAGGTGAACGAATGGACTCTACATGCCTGGTTCCCACCGTGAAGCATGGAGGAGGAGGTGTGATGGTGTGGGGGTGCTTTGCTGGTGACACTGTTGGGGATTTATTCAAAATTGAAGGAATACTGAACCAGCATGGTTACCACAGCATCTTGCAGCGGCATGCTATTGCATCCTGTTTGCGTTTAGTTGGACCATCATTTATTTTTCAACAGGAAAATGACTTCAAACACACCTCCAGACTGTGTAAGGGCTATTTGACCAAGAAGGAGAGTGATGGGGTGCTACGCCAGATGACCTGGCCTCCACAGTCACCAGACCTGAACCCAATCGAGATGGTTTGGGGTGAGCTGGACCACAGAGTGAACGCAAAAGGGCCAACAAGTGCTAAGTATCTCTGGGAACTCCTTCAAGACTGTTGGAAGACCATTTCAGGTGACTACCTCTTGAAGCTCATCAAGAGAATGCCAAGAGTGTGCAAAGCAGTAATCAAAGCAAAAGGTGGCTACTTTGAAGAACCTAGAATATAAGACATATTTTCAGTTGTTTCACACTTTTTTGTTAAGTATATAATTCCACATGTGTTAATTCATAGTTTTGATGCCTTCGGTGTGAATCTACAATTTTTATAGTCGTGAAAACACAGAAAACTCTTGGAATGAGAAGGTGTGTCCAAACTTTTGGTCTTTACTGTGTGTATATATATATATATATAGTTACTCTTCATTTGGGGCCCCTTCATCAACCTCAAAACCCCACCCCCCCCCCACCCCCCCCCCCCCCCCCACCCCCCCCCCCCCCCCCCCCCCCCCCCCCCCCCCCCCCCCCCCCCCCCCCCCCCCCCCCCCCCCCCCCCCCCCCCCCCCCCCCCTTCCCCCCCCCCCCTATATATATATATATATAGTTAAGGGGATTTGTCTGGCAAGGAAGATCTAATGGGTTAATGGGTTAGCCTGGAGACTGCTCTACCCTCACCTACACTATTGGGAGAGAAGTGTCTGGAGCAGCAGTTTGTGTGGAGAATCTGCTGAATCTGAAGGATTGTACCAGAACTCTGGATCATACAGTGGGGTCAGAGATAAGCCTGTGATATATTGGACTGTGCATGGATTTCAGCTAAATCGATTATAAGTTACTTCTGTTGGTGCAGCCTGAAAGGCTTATTTCTGTTGTTTCTTGTAGAAAAAGTAAAGCTTCTTTCTGATTGTGAATTCACTGCTTGAGGAAAATAAAGCTGATGAGAATTGTTTTACCAGAAACCTGCACTGAGAATATCCCTTTAGCTGAGCTAAAACTCCAAAGGCACAAAATAGGAGATTTATTTTAATCATTTATTTTGGAATTTATTTGCAAATTTTAATCAATGAAAAAATACATCTTGGAATAAAAATATAACTATTTTACTTTTCGTACAGTTTACCTAAATGAAATAAAATAAATATTGATTAAAGGTTATTATTAAGATTTCCTATATGTCCAAAAAAATGCAACAAAGTCTTTTTTTGTAGTCCATAAGGTTGAGTTTACACAAAGTGGCACATTTATTAAACTACTTGCGCCTTTTTTTGGTGTAAATTGCGCCTTTTTGTGGTCTCTTTCTGCCCTGCGCTTCATTTATGAAGCATTTACGCCTTTTTTTCCAGATATTATGCTGCCCACTTTTGTTTTTTGTTGAGAAATGTGGCATAAATGGAGATCGTTTTCACACTGTATTTATGACTTGCGCCTTTTTAAAAATGGTCAAAAAAGGCACAAATGCACTCCAGGACATGGGTAGCGTCGGGACAGAAAGCATTAAAAAGAGGCAATTGTGCAATTTTTTTTTTAGCAAAAAAGGGGAAATTACGCTTTTTTGAAAAAAAAAAAAAGTGGCAAAGTGCACATGGCTTATAAATAATGGCAGAGAGGGGTGATAACTGTCAATTTATTTATTATGCTTACTTTGTCAATCTTCAGCATTGTGCCTCAATAATATTAGAAAGTTATTCCCTAATCCTGCAGTGAAACTACAAACACCCCAGGTTATATTAGGATATTCAGTTTTTAATTTATGGCTTATGGCCATTCATAGGGCTGGTGATTTATTGATATGTTTTGTAATGTATGAAGGCTGGAGTTAAGGATATTCTCTTACATATTGTAATTTATTTTGGGGGATTTATGATATATACCACTTATTCTGTGAATTTCTTATAGGCATCATAATATGATACTTAGGTTGGCCTGACTTAGTAACCTCCCATGCCTCATATATCTATAAGTAAATTTGCCTAATACAATACATTCCCTATTGTTGGCACAGGCTGAGATTTTTAATCAGATCACAGTTTTATCATAATTGTGATTAATAAAAGTTACGTTTAAAGAGTAATATAGAATCTTGAATGGGAAATCATGTTTTTTTTATGTTTCCAATAGGCAAAATAGTGAGTTACATGGCTTATACATATCTCCCAACTTTCAAAGGACAGAAAGAGGGACAAAATATATGGCGCGTTATGCGCGCCACGGCAAATTTAGCTCCATCCACTTCTATGTTGACTCCGCACATTCTCATTCATTTTTCCATGTGCCCCCACACAGTATAATACTCCTACAGTCACCCTAACATTATATGTCCCCTCCAATTGCCCCACAGTATTAAGTACCTCTCCTCATGCCCCAGTTTAAATTGGTGGAAACTAGAGGGGGACATTAAACTGGGGCAGCTGGAGGGGGACATTAATCTATGGGGAAGCTGGAGGGTGACATTAAACTGGGGGCAACTAGAGGCAGACATGTCCCCCTCCAGCTACCCCCCACGGTTTAATGTCCTCCTCCAGTTGCCCCCAGTTTAATGTCACCCTCTATCTGCCCCCCAGTTCAATGTCCGCCCTCCATCTGTCCCCATTTTAATGTCCCCCTTCATCTGCCACCAGCTTAATGCCCCTCTTCATCTGCCCCCAGTTTAATGTCCCCCTTCATCTGCCACCAGCTTAATGTCCCCCTTTATCTGCCTCCAATTTAATGTCCCCCTTCATGTCACCAGCTTAATGCCCCCCTTCATCTGCCCCAGCTTAATTGCCCCCTCCATCTACCACCAATTTAATGTCCCCCTTTATCTGCCACCAGCTTAATGTCCCCCTTCATCTGCCACCAATTTAATGTCCCCCTTCATCTGCCAGCAGCTTAATACCCCCTTCATCTGCCATCAGCTTAATGCCACCCTTCATCTCCCCCCAGTTTAATGTCCCCTTTTATCTGCCATCCTCTTAATGTCCCCCTTTATCTGCCTCCAATTTAATGTCCCCCTTCATGTCACCAGCTTAATGCCCCCCTTTATCTGCCCCAGCTTAATTGCCCCCTCCATCTACCACCAATTTAATGTCCCCCTTTATCTGCCACCAGCTTAATGTCCCCCTTCATCTGCCACCAATTTAATGTCCCCCTTCATCTGGCAGCAGCTTAATACCCCCTTCATCTGCCATCAGCTTAATGCCACCCTTCATCTCCCCCCAGTTTAATGTCCCCTTTTATCTGCCACCATCTTAATGTCCCCCTTTATCTGCCTCCAATTTAATGTCCCCCTTCATGTCACCAGCTTAATGCCCCCCTTCATCTGCCCCCAGCTTAATTGCCCCCTCCATCTACCACCAATTTAATGTCCCCCTTTATCTGCCACCAGCTTAATGTCCCCCTGTATTTGCCACCAGTTTAATTGCCCCCTTAATATGCCTTCAGTTTAATTGCCCATTCATCTGCCCCCAGTTTAATTGCCCCCTACATCTGCCCTCAGTTTAACTGCCCCCTACATATGCCTTCAGTTTAACTGCCTCCTACATCTGCCCCCAGTTCCCTCCTCTTGCTCACACATGCTGTCTCTTTGATCACTCTCTGTTCCCAACTTTCTGTGTAACATCACAGTCTGTTCCGCAGAATCCAGAATAGCTCCGCCCACACGAGTCTGATCACATGTTCATGACATCATCAAAGGTCCTTTAGTCACTAGGATTTAGCATCTACCATTTAGCCTTTACCCTACCCTAATAAAGTTTGTTAATAGCAAAACACTTCAGGGGCAGCAGTGTTAAATCAGGACTGTCTTGCCAGATGCGGGACGGTTGGGAGCTATGCTTATAAAGGAGCATCTAAACAAACACGTGCACAACATTTAACAAGGAGGTGAGCTTACATCATAAATAAGCACCACAGTAAAATTAGTCAGAAATAAAGGCACACCTGCGAAAAATATGGCCAAAAAAGGGGCAGATCATAAATAACCCCCAGTGACTTTTGAGGGTATGTACCTTGGTTACGGATACAGCCACATCCCATCCCGGGCAGCCAGTGCTTTTACTCTGGTATAAGTAAAAAACTTGATACAGATTAGCTGCATTCAATTACTGGTCGTGCGGCTTGGTGGCCCGGGGACTGCATGTGTCTGTAGCCGCATTGAAGGTACATAGTGTGTCACTGCTAGAGATGAGCGAATCGAAGCTGACAAAGTGGAATTCGATCCTAATTTCAGGAAATCTTCGATTCGCATCGATTCCGAATTTCCTCAGGTTTCGATGTATCGAATTGCACATTTACGATTGTGACCGCTGCATCCGCTGATACTCACCTGTTCTGGGCTCAGCAGTAACTCCGGAGCTCTTCCTCCCCAGGCCTTACTGCTGGGGCATGTGATTGGGCGTCATGATGTCGGTGCCGGCGTAATGCGCCGGCGTAATGACGTTGTCACGCTCCCACGTGACTACTGAGGCCCAATCACAGGCCCCAGCAGTGACGTCCAAGGAGCAGGACTTCATTTGGAAGGAAGAATAGGAGCAAGGAGGACGGTCAGATAGCCGGGTTCCCAGGAGAGGTGAGGTTAAGGTGAGTATAAATGTTTGTTATTTTTAATCACCTCCCCTGGGCCCCTGATTATTATACTCTGGGGTCTGAGGAGACCAGCTCTAGCGGGGGGGGGGGGGGGGGCTGATTGAAGAAGCGATATCTGATTGCTGCTTCAATGGGGGGGATGGATTAAAGCAGAGATATCTGATCACTGCTTCAATGGGGGGGGGGGATTGAAGCAGCGATATCTGATCGTTGCGTCAATGGGGGGGGGATTGAAGCAGTGATATTCTGATCGCTGCTTCAATAGGTATACACTGCAATACACATGTATTGCAGTGTATAGGAGGCTATCAGCCCGTGCAGGCGCATAGACTGACAGTCTCCATTGAAGACAAGATCAACCAGGTACAGGGACAGCGATGTGGCAGACCCAGGGTCACTGGTCAGACCCCAGGCTGCCGAATAGGACCAGCGGCACCCCATGAAAACGTCGTGGGGGGCCGATTGGGACCCCAATATATAATAAGACCCCCTGAGATGCCACGGTCATGTTTGACCACGGCATCTCAGGGGTTAACACCGGCGATCAGAGCTCATCTCCAACCACAGGTGTTAGAGGACAGTGTTAGCCGTTACATATGGCTGACACCCGCAAAGCAGGGTGCGCACACAGTTTCTGTGTGCGCACCATGCTTCCGCTGTGGTTTGTGGGAAGTCCTTCCCAACAACGCCTTACTATTAGGGCGGATGTCAGGAAGGGGTTAACTCGATTCGCTGCGAATTTATTCAGATCGAATCGAATTGTTTTGGATACTTCAGAGAATCGGTCAAATCGAATTTTTGCAAAATTCGCTCATCTCTAGTCACTTCCCTTACTGAGGAACTGCATGCAATTTTTTATTGCACTAATAAGTAATATACATTTAACCTGTATGATATCAGACATTAAACTGAAAACCTCTGGTTTAGTGGCATAGTAATATGCCCTATTCATAACTGCAATTAAAAACCACATGCAGTCCTTCAGCAAAAAAGTGCCATGTTAACAGCCTAAAGTCATTACACAAATGGTCAATAAGGAATTAGAGTGGCCATACACACTAGACTAAAATGGTCGTTTTCATAAAAAATGGGTGATGAATGACACACCATTGTCACCTAGACAGAAGTCAACAATGTTCAAATTCCCCCAATATTTTTTACCTGAACATGTACGGCCAGTTTGAACAACTGGAATGATCAATGTGGACTAAACTGTGTATGGCTGTGTCTGCAAAACCATCAATTACCAGGTGATCATTTATTTTTCAAGCGTAACTAAACTTTCGGACAACTTTTGATTTTTTGGCAGTATTTGTGTCATTAATAAATTTTGTAATTTTATTAACAAATTTTGTATCCTTTCTGTGATATCCTGCATTTTTTCACTTTTCCCCTTACTTCTGTATTGAGAGCTGTTCCTGCCTCTCATTGTTACTGTGTACGGGAGTACGGGCTTGGAGTACAGAGCTGTGTAACATGTAGAGAAAATGAGGGTAGGGGAGGGTCAAACAGTTATATCTCGGACATTATAAAACATACAAACTTACTTTTGGTGTCATATGAAAGAGGAGATTCACTAAGGCTGCAATGCTATATAAATTATTTCCAAAGATATCACTTGTTAAAAAGTCAGTCAGGATTAGAATATTTATATGCAGTTTTATAATCTATAGTTACATACTTACATAGTAGATGAGGTTGGATGAAGACATCAGTCCATCAAGTCCAACCTATAACCCTACAGTCCCCTACTGTGTTGATCTAGAGGAAGGCAAAAAAAAAAAAAACCCATGAGGCTTACAGTGCTGGCCAAAAGTATTGGCACCCCTGCAATTCTGTCAGATAATACTCAATTTCTTCCAGAAAATGATAGCAATCACAAATGCTTTGGTAATAATATCTTCATTTATTTTGCTTGCAATGAAAAAACACAAAAGAGAATGAAAAAAAAGTCAAATCATTGATCATTTTACACAAAACTCCAAAAATGGGCCGGACAAAAGTATTGGCACCCTCAGCCTAATACTTGGTAGCACAACCTTTAGACAAAATAACTGCGAACAACCGCTTCCGGTAACCATCAATGAGTTTCTTACAATGCTCTGCTGGAATTTTAGACCATTCTTCTTTGGCAAATTTCTCCAGGTCCCTGAGATTTGAAGGGTGCCTTCTCCAAACTGCCATTTTGAGATCTCTCCACAGGTGTTCTATGGGATTCAGGACTGGACTCATTGCTGGCCACTTTAGAAGTCTCCAGTGCTTTCTCTCAAACCATTTTCTAGTGCTTTTTGAAGTGTGTTTTGGGTCATTGTCCTGCTGGAAGACCCATGACCTCTGAGGGAGACCCAGCTTTCTCACACTGGGCCCTACATTATGCTGCAAAATTTGTTGGTAGTCTTCAGACTTCATAATGCCATGCACACGGTCAAGCAGTCCAGTGCCAGAGGCAGCAAAGCAACCCCAAAACATCAGGGAACCTCCGCCATGTTTGACTGTAGGGACCGTGTTCTTTTCTTTGAAGGCCTCTTTTTTTTTCCTGTAAGCTCTATGTTGATGCCTTTTCCCATAAGCTCTACTTTTGTCTCATCTGACCAGAGAACATTCTTCCAAAAAGTTTTTGGCTCTCTCAGGTAAGTTTTGGCAAACTCCAGCCTGGCTTTTTTATGTCTCTGGGTCAGAAGTTGGGTCTTCCTGGGTATCCTACCATAGAGTCCCTTTTCATTCAGACGCCGACGGATAGTAAGGGTTGACACTGTTGTACCCTCGGACTGCAGGGCAGCTAGAACTTGTTTGGATGTTAGTCGAGGTTCTTTAGCCACCATCCGCACAATCTTTCGTTGAAATCTCTCATCAATTTTTCTTTTCCGTCCACATCTAGGGAGGTTAGCCACAGTGCCATGGGCTTTAAACTTCTTGATGACACTGCGCACAGTAGACACAGGAACATTCAGGTCTTTGGAGATGGACTTTTAGCCTTGAGATTGCTCATGCTTCCTCACAATTTTGCTTCTCAAGACCTCAGACAGTTCTTTGGTCTTCTTTCTTTTCTCCATGCTCAATGTGGTACACACAAGGACACAGGACAGAGGTTGAGTCAACTTTAATCCATTTCAACTGGCTGCAAGTGTGATTTAGTTATTGCCACCACCTGTTATGTGCCACAGGTAAGTAACAGGTGCTGTTAATTACACAAATTAGAGAAGCATCACATGATTTTTCAAAGGGTGCCAATACTTTTGTCCACCCCCTTTTTTATGTTTGGTGTGGAATTATATCCAATTTGGCTTTTTGACAATTCTTTTTGTGGTTTTCCATTGAAGACAAATTAAATGAAGATATTATTACCAAAGCATTTGTGATTGCAATCATTTTCTGGAAGAAATTGAGTATTATCTGACAGAATTGCAGGGGTGCCAATACTTTTGGCAGGCACTGTATGTCAATTGCTCCATTTCATGGGAAAAAATTCCTTCCCGACTCCAATCTGGCAATCAGTATAAAACCCTGGATCAACGTGCCCTTAAAATCTAGAACCCATAACCCGTTGTAACATCCTTGCCTGTCCGGGCTTTGGCACCATCCTCCGGGCACACGCTGCGGCGCAGGAGGTGTGTCCGGTTGTGATTCCTTACTTTGGGTTTTTCTTGTATTTTCTGAACACTGTCCTATTCCCTCACCTCCTTAATTGATTTTCCGCCACACCCTTCTACTTCACCTTGTTTTCCCCCTGCTCCACTAAGAGTTAACTTTAGTCTTACCTGTGTGATTGACAGTCTATACTCCTATCAAGTCTGGGGCGGGTTCTTCCTCCCTATTTATTGTTTGCTCACTTTCCCATTGGCGCCTGCTATTGCATTACACGTACTGGCTATACTCCTTGTTCTTTGTTACCTGCTCTTCTTATTTCCTGTCCACTGGCTTACCTTTGACTTTCCTCTTGGATTTTGACTTTGTACTGCATTGTTCGATTGTTACCGACCCCTTGGCTAGCTGACCTCCCTTTGTTGTTGTTCGTCCTGTCTGCGTTCTGTTTTTATCACATATTATAAGCAGGGACTGTCAGGCAAGTTAGCCAGTGACAGTGGGGGGGGGGGTTCAGCTTAGGGTCCACTGTCTTGTTGTGCCCCTCCCCCCAGAGTTCTCCAGCTCCTCTAGCGATTCCCTTACACCTGTAATGTTGTTCTGTTTGAGAAAGGCATCCAGGCCCTCTTTGAACTTGTTCTATGAATCCACCATCACCACTTCCTGGGGCAGAGAGTTCCATAGCCTCACTGTTCTTACTGTAAAGAATCCTCTTCTATGTTGCTGGTGAAACTTTCTCTCCTCCAGTTGTAGAGGATGTCCCCTTGTCACTGTTCTAGGGGTAAAAAGATCATTAGATAGTTCTTTGTGCTGTCCCTTCATGTATTTGTACATTGTTATTAGATCTCCCCGTAGACGTCTTTTCTCTAAACTGAATAACCCCAAGTTTGTTAATCTATCGTTGTTCTCCTATCCACCCATTCCTCTAATAATTTTGGTTGCCCTTCTTTGCACTCTTTCTAGTTCGATTTTGTCTTTCTTGTATACTGGGGCCCAGAATTGTGCACAATAGTCTAAGTGTGGCCGCACCAGTGATTTGTATAGAGGCATAACTATGTTCTTTTCATGAGAATGTATACCTGTTTTGATGCATCCCATAATTTTATTTGCCTTGGCAGCAGCTGCCTGGCACTGGTCACTAAAGGTAAGCTTACTGTCCACCACAATCCCCAAGACTTTTTCATTGGCAGTCTTACCCAGTAATTTACTATTAAGTACATAATCATACATTTTATTTCGTCGACCAAAATGCATAACCTTACATTTGTCAATATTCAACTTCATTTGCCAAGTCTCCGCCCATGCTTCCAACTTCCTTAGATCCCCTTGTAATATTCTATTATACTCCTCATTTTTTATTACCTTGCAAAGTTTAGTATCATCTGCAAATATGGACACCCTGCTTTGCAAACCATCTACCAGGTCATTAATAAAGATATTAAACAGGAGAGGGCCAAATACTGACCCCTGTGGCACCCCACTGGTTACTGTGACCCAGTCTGAATATTTACCATTAGCAAGCACCCTCTGTTTCCTATCAGTGAGCCAGTTGTGAACCCAAATGCATATGTTTTCCCCCAGTTCTCATTTTGCATACCAACCTTTTATTTGGTACAATATCAAAAGCCTTTGAAAATTCCAGATACACCACGTCCACTGCATTACCCATATCCAGTCTTGTACTGAACTCTTCATAGAAGCTGATCAGATTAGTCTGGCAAGACCAATTCCTCATAAACCCATGCTGATTGGGTGTTATAAGATTATTTATATTGAGGTACTCCAGGATAGCCTCTCTTAGAAAGCTTAGAAAATAATCTTCATTTTCCGCCGCCGGAATTTTTGCCGCGGTCTACCGCGACGGGATGACGAAGTAGTGCATCATCAGCATTCCGTCGCGGCATCCCACACCTTAGGCCCGGATGAATGGGCCTAAACAGGAGGGCGTCTCGAGCCAAAGACACCGCGGGCGGAATTCGCGGCAAGATCGAGCAGGACGCTTCTTTTTTCCGGGTCCTGCTGCGATCTCTGCCTCCCATTGAAAACAATGGGGGGAGGATTCGAGAGGAATCTGCTCCGGATTCAGGGGTGGAATCCACCCCCAAATCCGCGGCAAATTCCTCCGAGTGAACACACCCTTAGTGTCACATCCTCATTAGAGAATCTCCTCTTTCATATGACACAAAAAGCAAGTTTGTACGCTTTATAATGTCCGAGATATATCTGATTGAAGTGACCCTCCCCCAACCTCATTTTCTCTACACATTACACATTCCCATACTCCTGTACACAGTAACATTCAGTGAGAGGCAGAAACAGCTCTCAAAACAGAAACAAGGGGAAGAGTGAAAAAATGCAGGATTTTACAGAAGGAATCCTACATTTTTTACAAGTACAGTACAGTATATTACAAAATTTATTAATGACACAAATACTGCCAGAAAATCAAAAGTTGTCTAAAAGTTTAGTTACGCTTTAAGTCATCAGCCTACTCTTATTTAATGTGCCTGGCCACCTTTAGGGCCCCTGCACACAACCCATCCATGGAAAACAGTCCATGTGGCCCATAGTACCCAGACTGAACTTGGCCATGTTCTAGAGCTGAACAAACCTCTCAAGATTCTGGTGGTTCGAGGTCAAACAAGTTCAGTATAAACCACTCCTTAAAATGACTTAAAACATAGTGTAGAACACTTTGAGGATGAAGTCCCACATTGTGAAAACATTGCGTTTTACAGTACCTGCACACATCAAAAAAATCACAGCATGTCAATTATAGCTGCGGAAAACTGATGTTTTCGTATAGATTTAATAGGGGAAGAAAGCCTGCAGAGGAAAACTCTGCGAAATTGCAATGCTGCAGTTCTTTCCACAGCTTTTTTTTTTTGCAGTGCTTCGCTACGTGGGGCCTTAGCGTTAGGGCTCCTAGGAAAATATCTATTCAATTTCTAGCTCTCCAAAGCAAATACTGCCGAAGGTATGCCAAAGTTAAAATGACATGTATGTCTATGGAAACATGGATGGTAAGTGGATACAACTCAGAGTTTAACCATATACTGTGCTGCCACACATTTATATGCATTTTAACATATAAAACACTCCAAAAATTACTCTTTTATTAAGGAACGTGCTTGTCTGTGGATTTTTATACACACGGTTGTTTATATTGCAAAAAGCAATGGTTTTGTAGAAAAATTAGCCTGATGACTTGCATGTGCTACAGACTTGTTATTTGGGAGACAAATTTGCGGCTTTGAGCCATTTTACAAGCGATGATGAATTGGTTTTAAAAAAAAACAAAAAAACACCAAAAATTATCCTTTTATGAGAGCAGAAATCTAGCACAAACGTTGGTAAAAAAGCAATGATGGGATTGTTTGCTTTATTTTCTTTTTATTATGCCAACAGAGTGGCAGTGGCACTGCCAACTATAGAATTTAAATTTGGGGCACTCTATCAGCGTGCCTGGCCTGCCAGCTGAATATCTTCTCAAATGGAAAAGATTCTTCTTACTCCGAAAAACAACATTTGGGAGGCAGAAAAGAATCTCGATTTTTCTGCCAGTTATCTCTGTATGGGTCCAAATGCCGCATTACCATGGTGTTGGCGGAGTGACGATTTACATAATTGAAAGAAAAATTTCTTTGTGTCATATACCAGTAAACACTCCTTTGTGTGTGGTTTGCTGCATGCAGTAATCATTCACCCTTTACTGCTGCTCAAATTGACGCTCCAGTGTGGAGGAAGAGGAGGAGGTGGATAGGACCTCCCTGGTGTTGAAACTGTGCCTGCCCTGCACCAATGAGGTGATGTCAGTAGTAATACTAGAAACCACCAGGCCTTGCTGTGTTTGTAGACTGTGGCCTCGGACACTCAAAATAGTGACTTAGTGCACCATGACAGCTATGTATTGTCCCTACCCATAAATGGTACTCCACATATTTGAAGGTGGCGTGCACCTTTACCCACATGGACATTTACAAGAAGAGGCCCACATGGCAATATCAAGCAGGGACAACTTTGCTCAAGAAATAATGGCGACTAGGTATTCTCCTCTGAGATTACCATCAGTTGGCAAAACACAGTGGATTCCACTAAGTGGCACGGCAGTGACTGCACTGCCAGTAACTTGGCCGGGTGGGAATTAAAGTTGCAGACCAGCCTGGTGACTAGGTGCAGATTGCTGTTTACTGGACCCACATTGCTTTACAGATTATGACTGTCATTGGCATGGAGGAGGAGGAGCAGAAGCAGATGGAGGCGATAATGCATGATAAAGATGATGGATTTGGCCTGCCTACAAAGATGATCATGAAAAAAGAAAAAGAATAGTCTTGCTCACTTGGTGGCACTGGCGATTCCATTTTGCCAAATGAGCTGTGACGTCATTTCATGTACAGAGAGACCTAGTTCTTACACGTGTGCCTGCATGTCTATGGCTAATGATCTGCTTGCAGATCTTACATATTGTCATTGATTTGTCATTTGGTAATGTACAAAAAAATTGCCATACAGGAGATGACTGCATGTAGCTGCTGCCCCCAAAACGTGTCTGCCAGTGCCACCACGAAACTTGCCTAAGATCTTCCCCAGGCAGGTAAATGGGATGTTGGCAGTGGCGTAAAGATCGTGGTCACAGGGAGTGCAACTGCGACTGAGCCCAGGTCCGGCTGGAAATGGTCGGGGCCCAGGACCACCATGATAGTGGTCGGGGAAAGCATAGTTCCCTGACCGCTATACATATTGTTAATGGAAAGGGGCCTGACTGGTCCCCTTTCCATTAAATGCCAGCCCAGGGGAGGCGTATAAAAATAAAAAAAAATACTTATTCACCTGTCCTGGCCTGAGCATCTGCTCCAGGGCTCTTCCTGCTGTAGATGCTAAATCCTAGTGGGCTAAAGGACCTTTGATGATGTCATGACCATGTGATCAGACTCTTGTGTGGCCGGAGCTATTCTGGATTGTAAGGGACAGTGTGGTGTTACACAGGAAGATGCTGGGGGCGGAGACTGATGGAAGGAGGAGAGAAGAGAACATGTGTGAGCAAGAGGGGGACATGCGGGTGCAGGCTGCGTGTGAACGAGATGGGGACATGGGGTGCAGGCTGCGTGTGAGCAAGAGGGGGGAATGGGGGGTGCAGGCTGCATGTGAGAAAGAGGGGGGGAAATGGGGGTGCAGGCTGTGTGTGAGCAAGAGGGGTATATGGGGGTGTAGGCTGTGTGTGTGAGCAAGAGGGGGAATGGGGGGTTCAGGCTCTGGGGGGTGGCCACTGTGAGCACATAATACTGTGTGGGGGCCACTGGTGAGCACATAATACTGCGTGGGGGCCACTGGTGAGCACATAATACTGTGTGGGGGCCATGTTGAGCATATAATTCTGTGTGGGGGCCACTGTGGAGCATATAATACTGGTTGGGGGCCACTGGTGAGCACATAATACTGTGTGGGGGCTACTGTGGAGCATATAATACTGTGTGGGGGCCACAGTGGCACACGTAATATTGTTTGGGGGCCACTGTGGTGCACGTAATACTGTTTGGGGACCACTGTGGAGCACGTAATACTGTTTAGAGACCACTATGGAGTACATAATCCTGTTTGGGGGCCACTGTAGAGCATGTAATACTGTTTGGGGTCCACTGTGGAGCATGTAATAATGTGTGGGGTCCACTGCGAAGCATGCAAAACTGTCCCAGTATTGTTTACATGCCAGGTGCTGCTAACTCACCGTATTCTTGATAACTGCAGTTGTGGGTATTAAAGCTGTACCCCTTTCAAGTATCTGAGATATTACTTCATCACCCATAACTGCCACTATCAAGAATTCGCTCTAGGAAGGTTGTAGGGGGCCCCGGACAAAAGTTTGCACGCGGGCCCACAAGACTTTAGTTACGCCACTGGATGTTGAGGCTGCACGTTGGATTTATTTCTTACTATTGTAGTTGCCACCACACTCTTCCTGTGATGTCACCCTTACCCGATTACAATGCTCTGTAATAGAATCATCATCAGATACAGTAATGTCATCATCTTCCCCACTTTTTTGTGACTCATCATGGCAATGGGATTCCTCTATACCCTCACAATTCCTAACAGATTTCCCCCTAGTGCCCCTACCAGCACTACCCCCTGCCACTACAACCTCAACCAACACTTATGTCTTCTACCTCTACCTCCTCTACATCAAAAAAACACTGGGAGTTGTCATCCAACTCATCAAAAAGAGTAGGAAGAAGAGGAAGTCAGTGCTTTTCTGTTAGAACAGCAGTTGCTATGTATTTAAGGAAAAAAAAAATTAAACTCTAGCCCAAAAAAGCCTTTAACAAAAGATTTTTCACTAACAGGATTGTTTTGTCAGTAAAACGGATGTTTAAAGACTGTGCCCACAGATGAAACTGCTCTACTGCACAGCAGACTTTGGCAAAATAAGATTATGGACAATGACAGCACAAGCACATGTGTCTCAAGCACAAACAGCAGCAGCTATGTCCTCACCCTACCTATCTATTTCTATCTATCACTAATCTGCCTGTGTAATTGCTTGAATCTGACTAAATTCAACTATTCTAAATATTGCTTGCAAGCTTTTAAGAACTGTGATCTGTATGATGCAGTGAGATGAATCACAGACCCTACACTATCTCCACCATTACAGCAACTAGCTCCTGGTGACACTTGCAGAATCCTTTATACTGCATATGACAGCACTGTAACATGTCCACCTGCCACTGTTTATTGGCTGAGAGGCTGTCAGTAAATGTCAGTGGTGCTAGAACATCAAAGTCTGAGTCACACACTTACGTGTTTCTTCTGTATTTCCTACATAAAACATGTGGCGGTGGCCATTTTAGTTCATCTGAGATGAATTGCCATTTTTTTTTTTGGTTAAAAAACCAAACAAGTTGGAATATTTGGGTCAAACCCAGTTCATAATTAATCAGTTTGCCCATCTCTACCATATGCATAGGCAGGACCGGCGTTGGGGGGGGGGCAAACTGGGCAAATGTCCAGGGCCCCCGTCTTCAAAGGGGTCCTGGGAGCCGCAGCACCAGACGTTTGGTCTGGTGAAAGGGATCGGGGCAGCCTTAATAACAAGTGTATTGGCGTGCTATGCACACCCATACTATGGACATCTATGCTAGAGCAGGGAGCTATAAAGTCCCTGCTCTGACATAGATGACAGGATATGACATCAGTATGTGATCTGTCGGGGGCCGACTGTTCTAGCAGCCTCAATGTGCTGAAAGCTGCTAGTGGACAGGATGCAGCACCGCTACTTTTCAAGTACTGATGAGCTTTCCTGTGGATTGGTTATCAGTATAAAAAAATTATCCAGAAAAACCCCTTTAATTGATCTGATGTTTGTTAGGATAGAAGTATGGGCAGTGCACAACTACCTCATGGAGGTAGTCACCGTGTCAAGGTAGTGTGCTACCTGGGCCTAGTATAGAGGTATTAGTGGTCTTTATATGATGTGTTTTGTTTGGTAATTGTCTGTATAGTGGTAATAATTCTACCCAGTATAGCGGTACACACATAGTGGTGAAACTTCTGAAATTACTAAATATGATGGTGTTGTTTGTATGTCAGGATTTGGGGCCCGCTTTTAATTTTGTCCAGGGTCACATTTTGCCTAAAATCGGCCCTGTGCATAGGAGTCACTGCATCATAGTCAGTTATGCTGTAGTGAGATTCCGAACAGTCTGATCACTACAGTAATGAACTTACATAATGCTATCAGATCATCAGAGTCTACACCCATTATAACAGCACCTTCCATAGGAAACAGGTGGAAACATAGTGACAAAATTCATCTTGATTCTGGGACGGGAGCATGAGCCTGTAGCTCCGTTACAGAGAGGCCGAGGAGAGGTGCACAAGCAGCGATACCACAACCACGATGGTGAAAATCGGTAGAGATAGGGGGGCAGAAGCCCCATGTACCCCGAAAACTGCCAGACAACAGGCAGATCTTCAGAAATTTCTAAGAAAAAGTAGCCCTCATGGCAGAGGCATACCTCCTAAGATGGCGCCGGAAGGAGTAGGCACTGAAGAGCTAAGTAGGCGCTCAGACCCAGATAGCAGCGGAGAGGGGGACAGTGATGACACCGCTTCCCCGCATATATCGAAAGCTTTCCTCAAAAAGGCGCTGTCCCAGGCCCTACACCCAGTCAGGTCAGACCTAGCTGATATAAAAGCAGAACTCACTCACCTAGGCCGCAGGGTGGAAGTTGTAGAAGAAGCCTGTACTGGAATAACGACACACTCGAATATAATGGCAACTATCCTTTCCTCACAGAAGGAGCAGATAGACCGAGCACTAATCATGCTTGAGGACCAAGAAAATCGTGGTCGCCGCCGGAATGTGCGGATAAAAGGTATCTCAGAGTCTCATGGCCCGCTTGAATTGAAAGAGAAAGTAGCCGCCATTTTTACTGCATTACTGGGCGCTGAAAGAGCCACCTCTGTGGTAATAGAGAGAGCACACCGAGCTTTGAGACCAAAACCGAGGCCTGAAGACCCACCGAGAGATGTGGTATGTGGACTGCTGTCCTTTGTGGATACGCAGGACATTTTGCAAGCAGCTCGGTCACATAAAGAATTTGTGCATGAATCTGACACCATATCCTTTTACCAAGATGCGTGAGATGAATATTGCTTATTCCTGGCTATATCCGTTTGGCCTTTCTATACAGCACAAAGGGAGACGTCTAATAGTGCAGACACCTTCGGATCTTACAAATGTGTGGGAACAACTCAACATTACACCATTGGAAATACAGTCCTGGATGCCAACTCCAGATCTCACAGCCCTGCCACTGCTGCCGACACACCCTAGCTGGAAACAAGCACCGAAATTTGAGTCCCCGAAATCTAAGAGGTCCCTGCAACGATCAGCAACAATCCCATCCTAGGTCTCCTTCATAGAAGTTCTACAAGAGGACCGAAATTCAGCACTCAGAGACTTCCACAGCTTCTAGTGAACTGGACTCTTTTCGCAGGTTTCTTTAGCACGCATAAGTTCTTATAACTATTACTTAGTATGTCTTAGAGTATTTGTTCGTCTGTTAGAGATGCAGCTAGACCCGCTTATTATGCGAAAATGCACCTCAGACTTCCCGACTCATAGGTCTTACAGATTTAGATTTAGATTTGGGGCCTAGATCTAGTTTAGACCTCGATGGTTTTGATTTTGTCAATGCTGAGGATGGCCTTATACAAGTAATTATCACTGCGCATAGAGACTCATGGCTTTCACCCGGGATGCACTAACACAACTAGTTGCTCCCTATGAGTTTGCGCACTATTGATAGCTGAAGGCCGCTTGAATAAGAATGGGAATGTCTTTCTGTACGCCACATATTCCACACTACAAGAGAGGGCTCTCTCAAGTAGAGTGTTGACACTGTTTACAGTGTCGACATTGTAGCATCTTGTGGCTTGTTTTCTGAGCTTGCATCTCTTGCATTATATGCTATATGAGTATTTGTAATACAACCATGAGCACGGTACAGATTATTATTACCCCCCCCCCATAACCTCCCCCCTCCCCCCCCCATGTGAATCATATTTGCTGTTATTATAACACTCACAAGAAATAAATGATTGGAGTGAGTAGGTCTCTAGGGATCTTTGAGATCTTTAGGATTCACATCTTTTCTAATATATCTCGCCTGGTAACTGAGCTCTCAACACGCGATGGGTCTGTATGGTGTTCTCCACACTATGCTGATCTGTAGAGTACTTGCATTCCGGTGATAGTACCATTCCACATTAAGCTTTAGGTCACAGAACATGAATATGGACGCAGGTCTCGACAACCAGCCTCTCTCCAGCCTCTCTCCTAAACCTCCCCCCCCCTCTCCCGATGGAAATGATGTTAAATTGTTTATAGATGTGGTTCCAGAGATATTATTGTACGCATAAATCTGTGTTCTCTCCTCTCGCCTTGTACCTCAAGTTCGATTTCTCCCCTCAGAGTCATTCTGGTGAGCTACCAAACGACTCGCTTCCTCACCTACTTGGGAAGCACGTATAAATAGCAGTGCTCATTAAGGCTTGAGCACTTAACTGGGATACTTAGCTTTATTTTTTGTTTTTCTCTTCCTCTTCTTCTTCTCCTTCTTTTCTGCCTTTCTTGCCTCCCCTCCTCTTGTCTACTCTTACTCCGCTTTACTAAGATCCCCTTTCCTTCCTCCCTTTTCCCTTCTAAACCATCAGTGGTCCACCCCGCTGCCCTGCATTCAAAGACGATAGCATGGCAAAAACGACAATCACTTCATTCAACGCGCATGGTTTAAACTCTCCAGAGAAGAGACATAGTACCCTTTTGCTTATGAAAAAGTTACAGTCGAAGATCATTTTCCTACAAGAGACGCATTTCAAGAAGGGAAAGATACCCAAGCTCCCGACGAACTGTTTCGCTCAGTGGTTCCATAGCCCAAGTGACTCGGCGGCCTCCAGGGGGGGTTTCCACGGCCATTCACAATTCCATTCCTTTTAAATGTGAGCAGATCCGCTCTGATACAGACGGACGTTTTTTAATTCTAAAGGGGAAAATTGCTTCTGACACATACACGCTAGTAAATCTTTATGCTCCTACTTCGGGTCAAGTGGGTTGGATGCTGGGTGTCCTGGAGATTCTCCAACTGTTTGCTGAAGGAGCGATTCTAATTGGAGGAGTTATCAACCTGACTTTAAACCCCCTTCTGGACTCTTCTTCGGGGAAGTCGCAAACTTCTCAAAGAGCTCTTCGCAAGTTACACCAGACTTTTCAGGCCCTATCACTTATAGACGTGTGGCGCACACACCATCCTAGCACAAAGGACTATTCCTTTTATTCAAACCCGAGAGACTCATATCAAAGGCTTGACTACATCCTTGTTTCTCGTAACATGCTACGACATTGCCAGAAATCCTCAATTGGACAAATTTCGCTCTCAGACCATGCACCGGTATCATGCACAGTTCTCTTATCTCCACTTCCGCGAGCTGAAATAAATTGGAAGCTTAATGAAAGATTACTTGACTCACAAGAAACGAAAGAGCACCTTACTAAGCACATCACTGAATTCTTCGCGATCAACAACACGCAAGAGATGAGCCCGACCGTGGTCTGGGATACACATAAACACTATGTTCGGGGTTTATTGATCACTCTAGGGCCGTGATGGCGAACCTATGGCACGCGTGCCAGAGAGGGCACGCAGAGCCCTTTCAGTTGGCACGTGCGCCGTCGCCATAATCGCTCACTAACTGGTACAGGAATCCCGGTTAGCGAGCGATCGCTTCTTTCAGCTGTATGTGCAAATGTACATACAGCTGAAAGCTGTCACTGTTAGCCGCGGTCCGCGGAACCACGGCCTACACTAACTGCAGAGCGTGACCTCTGCCCCAACGCAGGCGCGATGACGTCATTCATCAGCGCCTGCGAACAGAAGAAGACGGAGGAAGCGCTCCGTGGGACTGCAGCTCTTCGTGGGACAAGGTAAGTAACAAACTACTGTGTGGGGTCTACTGTGGAGCATATACTACTGTATGGGGGACACTGAAGCATCAAATAATGAATGGGGGACACTGAAGCATCTAATACTATGTGGGGGACACTGAAGCATCTGTGTCCCCCACACAGTATTAGATGCTTCAGTGTCCCCCACACAGTATTAGATGCTTCAGTGTCCCCCATACAGTATTAGATGCTTCAATGTCCCCCCCCACAGTATTAGATGCTTCAGTGTCCCCCCCCCATACAGTATTAGATGCTTCAGTGTCCCCCACACAGTATTAGATGCTTCAGTGTCCCCCCCATACAGTATTAGATGCTTCAGTGCCCCCCCCCCCACAGTATTAGATGCTCCAGTGTCCCCCCCCCATACAGTATTAGGTGCTTCAGTGTCCCCCATACAGTATTAGATGCTTCACAGTGGCCCACACACCGTTTTAGATGCTTCAAATACTGTATGGGGGACACTGAATCATCTAATACTGTGTGGGGGACACTGTGGAGCATATACTACTGTGTGGGGGGCCAAAGTGGAGCATATAATACTGTGTGGGGGGTACTGTGAAGCATATAATACTGAGTGGGGGCAATTCTGGAGCATATAATACTGTCTGGGGGCCACTTCGGAGCACATTGTACTGTATAGGGGCCCTTCACTATTTATATCACACAGTATCTGTTTTATAGCAGACATGTGATATTATTACAGGCTGTAATAACATTGCACGGTCACTATAAAACATATCCTGGTTAATTTAAGGTTAAATTGGCGTTTTGGCACTTTGCGATAATTTAGTGGGTTTTGAGTTGCAGTTTGGGCACTCGGTCTCTAAAAGGTTCGCCATCACTGCTCTAGGGACAAAAGCCAAAAAGCAGCTACAACACCGTATTGATTCTATTCTACAGAAGATCGCCAGTTTGGAACAACTTCATAAAAGCACACTTCTGGCGTCACACCAGATTCAACTAGCAACACTCAGAACAGAGCTACGAGACATTCTACACGCTAAGGCAGCAAAGCATTTCTTGAATTATAAGCAAAAGCTCTACGCACATGGGAACAGGGGGGGCAGAATGATGACTTCTCTTATTAAGAAAGCCAAGGCCCGTACATTCATCTCAACTATCAAGTCACCCACGGGAGAGATTCACACAGATACGGCTAAAATTGCTGAGGAATTCAGAGGCTTCTATAAGGCATTGTATAATCTGCCTCAGGAGATCACACTCGAAGAGGGTTCTACTCGAGAAGAGGCCATGAAACGCTTCCTCACACCCTTACAGCTACCAAATCTTTCTCCTGACCAGATAGCTACTCTGGTCGATCCCATCACCCAGGAAGAACTGAAGAAGGTTATTAACAGCTTTCCTCCCAATAAGAGCCCAGGGCCGGATGGCTACTCTCTTATCTATTATAGGACGTTCCTGCCCACCCTGCTCCCACAGCTAACCAAATCTTTGAATGCCGCGCTAACTGGTGGGAAGCTACCACAGCAGTCTCTGGAAGCTCATGTGACACTGATTGCCAAGGAGGGGAGGGACCCCCAACTTTGTGGAAATTATCGCCCCATATCCTTATTAAACCTAGACTTAAAATTTTGGGCAAAGTTACTAGCACTTAGATTGCAGCCATTGCTTACGACCCTCATTCAAGAGGAACAGTCAGGGTTCATAAGAGCTAGGGAAGGCCGACAGAACACTATCCGACTAATGCATGCAATACGCATAGCTAAATCCAGAAACATCCCACTAGTACTTCTCGGCCTAGATGCCGAGAAGGCTTTTGATAGAGTCAACTGGTCTTTCATGGTAGCGGTTCTAAAAACTTTTGGTTTTCCTACTGCATTTATTACAGCCATTATGTCTCTCTATGACCAACCCTATGCGAGGTTAAAGATAAACGGCACCCTCTCCCTTCCCTTCAAAATATCTAATGGTACCAGACAGGAGTGCCCTCTGTCCCCCTCTTTGTTTATTCTATCCCTAGAACCTTTCTTACAAGCGATTAGGAAACACCCGGACATTAGAGGTCTTGAGGTTGGCGCGGGCTCCCTCCACTCCTTGGCGTTCGTGGACGACGTGCTCTTTCTACTGTTCGAACCTACGGTTGGCCTGAAAAGGGTATTAGATATCATCAATCAATATGGGAAACTATCGCACTACAAAGTGAATATAGATAAGTGTGAAATTTTAAATGTCTCCCTCCAAATGGACGAAGCTATATCTCTACAGAAAGATCTTCCGTTTCAGTGGTCTTCCTCCCATATCAAATATCTAGGGATAAAAATGCCTATCTCAGCGGAACCTCTCTACCCGTTGAATTACGGAGCACTTTTATTAGAAATTGAAAGCTTATTGAAGAGATATGATATCGCATGCATCTCTTGGTTCGGCCGCCGAAGTCTCTTACAGACGTATATCTTACCAAAAATTACCTATATCATGCGTATGCTGCCAATCCTACTTCCATCAGTTTTTTTTTAGAACGATACGCTCACTATTCTCAAGATTCCTTTGGAGGGGCAAGAGACCGAGATTAGCTTACCTAGCGCTTTCCAGGAGAAAGGAAGAGGGAGGAATAGGCTTACCGGACATACAGCAACAATATGAAGCGATCCAGTTGCAGCTTTGGTTGGAACTTACTATCTCACCTCCTGACACCCCACTTCGGAGAATAGTGGACGCTGCATATGGTACAAAGCTCTTGACAGACCTCTGGCTACCTGGTAACTCTTCTTCTGCCACTAAAAGGGATATCATTTTGGGGGGAGCTATGGCTACCTGGAAGAAATTACAACCTAAACTTGCTCCATGTCCCTCGTTGTGACTGTCTACAGGCCTCATCCCACATCTATTACCAAAACTGAAATATAACATCAATGAATTTTGGAGACCACTACTACAGATTCCTCTAAGTACATTCTGTGTCGAAGGAGCTTTACCTGAGGCGAACACTCTACACGCCTTAGAAGTCTTCAAGGATCGGAAACTTTTACACTTTCTAAACCTAGGCCACTATTCAATCTGCAAGAAGAAATTTGAAGACGCTTACAAATGGTACAGGCAACATACGGAGTTTGAGAAGTGGTGCCTAGTAGCAAACCCTAAGATGTTTAAAATATCCTTTTTACTCCGACACTTTATTCGCACCCCTCCCACCATGACACCTTTCTTTCTGCAAAGTTGGGAAAAGGATTTACATATATCTCTGGAACCTGAGACAAGGAGGATAGTAATGTCTAGAGCATATGGTATGTCTTCCTGTGTCAGATTACAAGAAGCCCACTTTAAACTGTTATCGCGGTGGTATCGAACTCCAGAATGGTTGTTTTCCCACAAACTGTCTGAGTCAGCTGAATGTTGGAGATGTAAAGCAGCTGTAGGCTCCCTGCTTCATCTATGGTGGTCCTGTCCATTACTGACACCCTTTTGGTCAGCGGTTGAATCACAGATACGGAAGCTAGGTTTCCAAGGGTTCACACTAGATCCGGCCACACTGATTCTGTTTGTACCAATACCTGGTTTAAACCTACAATCCCAATTATTGATATACAATTTATTAACGGCAGCAAAATCCCTAATTCCCCTGATGTGGGGGCAGACTCTCCCGCCGACCTTCGATCACTGGGTCTCTAAGACAAACCAAATAGCGCAATTTGAGGAAATGCTAAGCTGGTCAAGAAGGAACAGAGCTAACTTTCTAAAAATATGTTCCCCATGGTTAGAGCATAAGTGAAATGGGTGAAAACAGCACTTCAAGTAAATTAGGAACCCCCTGGAGAGGTCATGACTTGAACTGAAACTCTCACTGGCATGTTGTGGGGATTGAGTGTAGGAAGCAGTGGATCATCGAACAAGCAGTATTCTAATCCCCTTCATCCTCACACCCCCCCCTTCCCCGATTCCCTGACCCCCTTACTAACCCCCCCTACTACCCTCCCCTCCCCCCCCCCCTCTCTCTCTCTCTCTCTCTCTTTTCTTATATTTCCTCTATTCATCTTTTCTCTCTTGTACTCTCTTCGAAAATCAAAAATGTTTTATTGACACGTATTGCTATATTTTGTGCGTAAAGTAATAAGATGGACATTTGTAATTTCTACTGCTGACTTTGTGCAAAATACTTGTTGCAATTACAATTGCGGTTTTCATTGTAAATGTTTTTATTTGTCAATAAACTCAGAATTAAAAAAAAAAAAAAAAATTCATCTTGATTCTGTATATTTGAAAACAATGCACATAAATGAACAAGTCCTTTAATACAAACTCCAGCAGCGGTCCCCCTGTACTGAAATCTTTCAGTGGCTCAGAAATAAATCTCAGACACATTAATAATGAATATCTCATTTTGGTTTTTAATTATTATGTTTCTGTTTGTAAGCATTCAGCATCCCCTGAATTCTGAAATGAACAATGTTGGTGCAGATTCCAGCTTGAAAAGGATTGCCTTGGGTGATAAATCATGGCTGATGGATTTGTGTGCTTGCTTTTATGCAGCTGTTCATATTCAATGGCATGTGCAGAAAAACTGAGATCGCATTTGACTGTGGTGAATAATAAATGGCTGCCCCTTTAGAGGCACACATGATAATATTTTATTAACTACAGAATTTACCAGGACTTCTGCATAAGTCCAGCAATGCACAATCACTGGTGTTGTATCTTTCACTATCTGTATAATATCTATCTATCTATCTATCTATCTATCTATCTATCTATCATCCATCCACATACTGGGGAATATAATGCTGTTTAGCAATTAAAAAAAGCTTTTCCATCAACTTTTTTCATATTTTCTGAAATTCTTATTGCATTTTAAATTATTATGAGGCTGACAGTTTCTAGCCTCATTTGCTGTATTTGGATGGGGCATAATTCCATACCACTTGAGGTCATCTCTCTGCATGTTAGATGAAGAGACTGTTATTGTGCTTGCTCAACATAATCGTTGATTGTAATGTCAATCTGTATTCCCTTAGTCCAGACAGCAGCACAATATGGGGTTTCTCTGCCCCTGTGTGTTGTTTAGGACAGGTGGAACCTTTAATTAGCACCAAAAAGGTGCCTCCTACTAGCCCTATAAGAGGGCACAAGAGACCTCCCCCCACTGTGTAAATTATAAAGTAACAGGAAACAAGCTTCTAGGGAGGGAAGCCTTGTGCTGCTGTCTGGACTAAGGGAATACAGATTGACATTACAATCAACGATTCCCCTTACGTCCGACAGCAGCACAATATGGGGAGATAGCAAGTAATTCCCCTAGGGAGGGTTTCCTCGCCTTACAACATCAAGGACTGACTGACCAAAGGCAGTTGTCTGGAAACTGCGGATGTCCAATGATAATGTTTAACAAAAGGTCAACTGAGATGACTATGATGCAGCCGTACAAATCTGGTCCAATGGTAAGGACCGATACTCAGCCAAAGAAGTCGACAACCCAGGTCGAGTGGCCGTAGAAAGACTGGAGGGAATAACTCCTGAATAAGAAAGGAAGACTTAATTGTCTCCTTGATCCATGTGGATAGAGTAGGCTTGGAAGCCTTGAGGCCTCTGTTTTTACACTGCATATCAATTAGTAGGCTTTCGGCCTTCTTAAGCGGTTGAGTGTGGAATAGGTAAATCCACAGACACCTTACCACATCTAAGGTGTTGAGCTTTTCTTCCTCCTCAGAGGTTGGAGAGGGGAAAAACACAGGTAACGAAATTAGCCTAAGCCAGAGGCTCAAAATACAAGCAGCAAAAATCAATTCTATATTTTGCCTTTAAATTTTAAATTTCCAAACTTACCGCACTTTTTCCGAGAAAACCGGAAGTAGGGCGCGGTGGTGCGCAAAGGCTTCCTTCCCCTGGGAACACAGAACCGGAGAAAAGTTCCGGCCGCGGAGGTTCCCCGCTTACTTCCGGGATCGCGCTGCCTGCAGATGGATGCCGGATAACGCTGCGCTGCGGTGCGAAGGCCCGAAGGACCAGAGGTTTTTTCTTTGGGACCGAGGTACCCCAAGAAGGTAAGCCAGGAGTAACTAAAACCCCTAGCAACGGGAGGTCACAAGAGACCTCCGTCCACCTGTTCCACACAGGACAGAAAAAAACACAGTGGGGGGAGGTCTCTTGTGCCCTCTTATAGGGCTAGTAGGAGGCACCTTTTTGGTGCTAATTAAAGGTTCCACCTGTCCTAAACAACACACAGGGGCAGAGATACCCCATATTGTGCTGCTGTCGGACGTAAGGGGAATCTCTAATTGCAGCATCCCAGAGTTCTCCTGCTTTAGTTGTGTTTGTCTTTGTGCCTCTGGGTATGTTTGTACGTATTGTCTATGTGTTATATGTTACATGTCAAGCTCTCCCTTGTACATTTCACTGTTAGTTTCCCAATTGTTCACCCCCTACACTTGGTACAGCCCTGTCCTATCACCGGCCATTGGGCGGAGTCTGAGGAGACTTTTGTCTCCAGGGGAACCATTAGAGCTTCAGTGCTAGACTAGTGTGTAATTGGAGTCAGTGCAAGTCAGCACTGTGGTTTTAGGCCTAACGGCTTCCAACACAGCCCCTGAGGAGGAAAATACAGCCCAAGGCTCAACTTAAGACAGCCCTGAGACAGGGGATACAGCTGTCTGTTATTTGGATACTGTGCCAGGATGAGTAAAGGAGTCTTGTGCCATGAGGTGTTATCCGGGACCTGCTAAAAGGTAACTAGACACCTTTCAGGACTACCTTGGGGTATAGCCCCCAGTATCTGCTGCTCGAGGAGACTGATATGTGGAGTTAGTCTTGGAGTGGAGTACGGCACTAAAGCTTAAACATTACTAATCATCCCCTCAAGACCAAGGCTGGGAGACTACAACCTTCATTTGGAAGCTTCTTGTTTCTCTATTCAGTTGCTTAGTAAAAGTTAAGCCTGTTTCAACTGCATAACTGCTTTCCTGAGTCGTTCCTGCATCAGGGCCATTCCAAACACCATCACACCGACTCAGCATAGAGAGGTCCCTTCTCCAACTGGAAGTGCTCTGGGGGAACTACTACCACTACCATCAGGTAGCACAGCAGGCCACCCTCATCGGTGTCTAGCCTAGGAGCTGAGCTGGGGAGAGTGGTTGAGGGCACTCAGCCTATCCGGTGGCACAGCATCCACCACTACTACTCCCGTCCTCTGGTTCCCTACATCTGAGCTGCTGCATAAGTAGAGAAGATGCTGCTCACCAGACCAGGTATACTGTTACTTTGCTGATGATACTCAAGGGTGTAATGATTGTAGTCGCAATTGGATCCAAAGGAGTAGGGGGCCCATGACCAGCTGAAGACTGCAGGGGCTCCGCAGTCATGACTGCATCCGGGGAAAGCCTTATTTCTCGACCACTGTCTCCTATGTAAAGCTAATACACCTCCAGCAGCAGAGATCAGCACTCATCTCTGCTGCTTGTGGAGGTCACTGTACTTAAAGAGGTTTTCCGGGCAAAAAATGTTTTTTTAAAAAATGTCTTTTAGTGCTATTAATGGGTTAATAAATGCACCCATATATCTTTAGCAGTGTTTTGAGTGATTTCTGGGTGTTTCTGGGAGCTCCTGCTTTTTTTACATGCTTCATCTTCCTGCTATGTAACTTCCTCACTAACCCCTCACACCCCTCCTCCTTCCTCACCCCCCCCCCCCCCCCGTCTCTCTAGCTATCCCACCCTTCCCTACTTACTCAGCCCAAACCCCGACTCATATTATATACTTACCCTCATGCTTCTTTAGGTGAGTCGGCTCCTCCTCCTGTACTGCTTTGTTCTCTGCAGCGATGATCCACCTTTACTGCACATGCGTGGATGCGCAGTGTTGGTGAATTATCAGCAGCAGTGCGCACAGCGCTTGGAGAAGAGCGCGCACGGACAGAATAAGTACAGGAGGAGGAACCGTCTCGCTGGAACAAGTGTGAGCTTAAGTATAATGGGGTGGATGGGGGGGGAGTAGTAGTGATAATCCGTTTCCGGAAATGAGGAGATGGATCGGATACTCAGAAAATGTCATGTGACCGCCCCAGGGATATGGGTAAATATATATTTTCGATTAATGATGTTATTTAGAAAGTAGGAGGGGGGGAGGGTGTTTAGATTAGTGTAGGAATTTCCAGTTATCCCGGACAACCCCTTTAACTTTTCAGGCAGCTGAGACAGCAGTCGAGAAATCAGGCTTTCCCCAACCATTGTCATGAAGCTGGAGAGGGATCTCTCAGTGTATAACCCCTCTAAAAGGCTATGCCAGTTACCTGTTATTGATGATCTAGGATAGGTTATGACGAAGAGTTCAGTGACGGATCAACACATGCATTTGTGCAAGTCCCGTGAGCCCTTCACTATTTACGTTGCATGCCATCTGTTTTACAACGTGATATTCTTACAGTCTGCAACTACACTGCATGGTCACTATAAAGCAGATTGCATGTGATGTACATAGTGAAGAGGTCATGGCGCTCACACAAGTGCCACAGTCCCTTCACACAGATGATCAGCAGAGTTTGCAAGTGTTGGACCCCCACTGATCTCTGATTGATGAACAATCCTGAGGATGGGTCATCAATACAAAGAAAATGATGGTCTATCATTAAAATAGGCCATCAATTTTAGATTGGTGGTACTCCAACTGTTAGGATCCCTGCAAATCAACTGTTTCCCAGAGCACACCTACACACTCACCATATTCTGAACAGCAGTTGTGAGTACTATAGCTGTATCCCTTTCAAGTCTCTGGGATACCCCTGCAACATCCTTAAACATCACTATCAATAATATGCTGTAGGGATGGGATAGGGGGTCCTGGACAAAGCTTGCACCAAAGCTAGGCAGCATTCTTGGCCTCCACAGCACATTTACTAAGGTGGTTGCAGATTGGGTTGTACTAGAGAAACAACATCTATAAGTTGAATATCTCTTAACAGAAGCATCTTTTGCTAATGTTTTTAAATACAAAATATGTTCAGAATTTGGAGTTTTATTTAACAAACAATTTTCTTTTTTGTAGGATAACCTCTTTAAGGCTAAAGCCCCACGTTGCAAAAAAGCTAAATTTTTTTTGTTGCAGATTTTGCTTTGTTTTTTTGAGCCAAAGCCAGGAGTGGATTGAGCAGAAGGTAGAAGTATAATAATTCCCATATATTTCCTATTCCCTTTGTAGCATTCTTGGCTTTGGCTAAAAAAAAAAAAAAACACAGCAATTTTTGTTGCAGATTTTGCTGCAAAATCTGCAACAAAAAATGCTTCGTTTCCACACTTGGAACCTTAGCCTAAAGGGATTTTCAGTAAGAGAGAATGGGGGAATCTTTTATGTATGACTCAGAGTGGTTTAAAATTGGGGGTGCAAAATGCAGTGGAAAACCAGTGAAATTCGTAAAGGTTTTTGCTCCATTTATCTGCTGTATTTTTTGTTTGTTTTTTTGGTAACATTTTTTATCTGTTTTAGATATGACTTTAGCCTAGACCTCTTCCAGTGTGTGATACAATCTGCATCTTTTCTGATAATACAGAATTTAAAGCAGAACAATGTTTTAACAGTGCATCTCACTATGCAGTCATTTGCCTACTGGGGTTTGACCTTTTAATTATGGAAAAATGCATTGCAGCAAGTAAAATCGGATGTTTTCTAGAAATATCTATGTGCCTGAAGCGACCTTGCTATAATGATAATACTGGCTATCAGGGATGCTCCAGGAAGGTTGTAAATATTGCATCAATTCCTGGAAATTTCCTCATCTCACAAATTTTAAGCTCATAATTTTCGAAGGCCTATATCTCATCAGCTTACGTGGCACAAATCCAGTAATAAAAAGATCACTTAATTTAATGTTCTATACATAAGGCCTCCAGTCAAACACCTAATGAACGGATACATTAACCCAATCCACATGACATCAGTTTTACAGTTTCAACTTTTTAAGATAATCTGTCCCAAAGTATTTATAGTACTATAGTGTAAAATGTGAAATTGTTAACTGCTTTTTACTTTTCATATTTGATGCAAATCTTTTAAGAAGATTTTGTTGTATAATAATGTCAGTGTAAGGTGACCTTTATGTTAGATTCACTGTAGAATTACATAGTATAACTTCTTTTCATAAAATATCCAAATACTATGTTTCCACAAATTACATTTATGATACTAATAATTAATATTGGTCATTGACCGAGTGATTTATTCTGATTACCATGCTTAACCCCTTCACGCATTCTCACGTACCTGTACGTGGGAGAATGTGGTTAGTTACCGCATCCCCACGTGCAGGTACGTGACGGTGATCGAGCGGGTTCAGAAGTATTTGACAGCCAGGCTCCCGCTGCAACAGCGGGGACCAGTGATAACACCGATCCCCGCTGTTTAACCCTTAAGATGCCGTGGTCAATAGCGACCGTGGCATTTTAAGTGTTTGTTCGCGGCACTGAGTGCCGCGGGCGGCATCGGGAGCAGGTGTTAGCTGTCAGTTAAGCTAACACCCTGCTCCTTAACCTCCGATTGGCGCAACATGACCTCGGCATCCCAGGGGTCCCGCCATGTTGCCGCCCCCCGGCACCCCCCCCCCGCGGCGAGATCGGGGGGTGCCGATATCTATAATATGCAGCCCGGGGTCTGGCCAGTGACCCCAGGCTGCCTGAAGCCACCAGTACCTGGTTGATCCTGCCGGGACCTCTGGAAATCAGCCTATGCATCTACATAGGCTGAATTCCTGTATAGACTGCAATACACGTGTATTGCAGTCTATAGTGCTGAATCAGCGATCAGACTATTGTTGGTTCAGGTGTCCTAGTGGGACATATATAAAAAGTAAAAAAAAAAAAGTAAAGTGTATGAAAACAATTAATTAATTAATTAATTAATTAATTAATAAAGCAAGGAAATAATGATTTTTCGCCATCTTGCCTTAAAAAAAATGCTTTAAAAAGTGATCAAAAAGTCATATGTACCCCAAAACAGTACCAATAAAAAGCACAGATCGTCCTGCAAAAAAATAAGCCCTCAACCAATTCTGTCAACCGAAAAAAAAAAATGCTACACCTCTCAGAAGATGGTGATGCAAGAATAATTGATTTCTTTCCCCAAATGGGTTTTTGTTCTGAAAAACTAGTAACCCATAAAAAAACAATATAAATGAGGTATCGCCGTAATTGTACCGACCCGCAGAATAAATGTAACATGTTACTTATCCTGTACACTGCGTGGAAAAAAAAATTAAAAGGTAAAAAGAATTACCAGAATTGATGTGTTTTTTTTTAATCCACCAAGAAAGAGTTAATAAAATTTATTCTATAAGTTATAGGCACCCAAAAATGGTGTCATTACAAAATGCATCTCATACCGCAAACAACAAGCCCTCATACGGCTACATCACCAGAAAAATAAAGAAAATATAGCTCATACAATGTGAAGACAAAAACCCCAAAAATCGCCAAATCATTAAAACAAAACTGGCTGTGTCAGGAAGGAAATGTATAAGCTGTGCGAGCGTATATCAGGAGACACCCCAAATTTAGAGCTTACAAGGGAAAATAAATCAGAAGTGACCCCAGAGAGACCCCCCCCCCTCCCCATCATAGGAGCTGCTGGGGAAATAGTAGGGAGTTTGGTGTTCCCAATGTACACCGCACAGCTTACATATTCACTGTTCACCATCCTCTGTGCATTCACGTCTGAGATACTAATGCTCACTACACCCCTGATAAATTCTTAGAGGGGTGCAGTTTTCAAAATGGGGTCACTCCTTGGGGGATTCCACTTTACTGGTACTTTAGAGGCTCTGCAAACATGACATGGCGTTCAGATACCAAACATCTGAATATACACTTCAAAAGCCAGATAGTGCTCCTTCCCTTCATAGCCCTAATGTGTGCCCAAACAGCAGTTTATAACCACATGTATGACACTGGTGTACCCGGGATAACGTACTTAATGCCATATGTGGGTATAAACTGCTGTTTGGGCACAGACGGGAAGGAGCGCTAGTTTGGAGCACAGATTTAAACGGTTTGCTTTTTGGACGCCATTGCACTTTTGCAGAATTTCTGAAACACCAGCAAAGTGGAATTCCCTGACATGTTATCCCATTTTGGAAACTACACCCCTGAAGGAATTTATCCAGGGGTACAGTGAACATTTTTAACCCCCAAGTGTTGCATTAATTAAGTTTCCATAAATGAATACGCAGCTGATAATGATAGGAGAAAATTACAATTTTTCCAGGAATACGTCAATTCAGTGTGTAATATGTTGTGTCCGGCTTGTATCAGATGAACGCCCCAAAAGCTGTTGTGCCCGGGATACCCGCTTAACAGTTTTAGGAGTGCATGTCTCTGATGACACAAACTGGGCGCAACGTATTGGGCACCGAAATGGCATGTTTATTTAAAAATTTCAATTTTCACTTTGTACATTAATTTTCTAGAGGCACTCTTGGGCTCAAAATGATAATACCCCTTGATAAATTCTTTGAGGGGTGTAGTTTCTAAAATGGGGTCACTTTTTTGGGGTTTCCATTGTACTGGTACTTTAGGGGCTCTGCAAATGCGACATGGCACCTGAAAACTATTCCAGCAAAATCTGCCCTCCAAAAGCCAAATAGCGCTCTTTCCTTTCCAAGCTCCACCATGTACACATACAGCAGTTTACAATCACATATGGGGTATTGCCATGTTCAGGAGAAATTGTGTAACAAACTTTGGGGAGCTTTTTCTCCTTTATCCTCTTGTGAAAATAAAAAAATTGGGACTAAATTGACGGTTTATTAGAAAAAAAAGTAATTTTTCATTTTCAAGTCCCATTGTTAATAAAATCTGTGAAACAGCTGTAGGGCCAAACTGCTCACTATATCCCTTGATATGTTCTGTGAGGGGTGTAGTTTCCAAAACGGGGTCACTTTTTGGGGTTTCCATTGTATTGTTACTTTAGGGGCTCTGTAAATGCGACACGGCACCCGAAAACTCTTCCAGCAAAATCTGCCCTCCATAAGCCAAATAGCACTCTTTCCATTCCAAGCTTCACCATGTACCCATACAGTAGATTATGACCACATATGGGGTATTGCCATGTTCAGGAGAAATTGTTTAACAACCTTTGGGGAGCTTTATCTCTTTTAACCCCTTGTGAAAATGAAAATTTTGGGGATAAAGTGACATTTTAGTAATTTTTTATTTACACATCCCAATGTTAATAAAATCTGTGAAAAGGCTTTTGGGTCAAAATGCTCACTATACCTCTTGATAAATTCTGAGAGGGGTGTAGTTTCCAAAATGGGGTCACTTTTAGGGGGTTTCCATTGTATTGGTACTCTAGGGGCTCTGCAAATGCGACATGGCACCTGAAAACTATTCCAGCAAAATCTGCTTTTGAAACACCCAGTGTCGCTCCTTCCCTTCCGTTCATTGCCGTGTTCCCAAACATCAGTTTACACCCACATGTGGGGTATTTATGTGCTTGGGAGAAATTGCATAACAAACTGTGAGATGCATTTTTTTCCTTTAACCCTTTCTGAGTGTGTTCATTTTAGAGCTAAATGAATGTATTATTGAAAAAAAATGAAATGTCTAAATTTCACCTCCATATTGTTTTAATCCTCATGAAATGCTTAAAGGGTTAACAAACTTCCCAAATGCTGTTTTGAATTATATGAGGGGTGCAGTTTTGAAAATTTGGTGATTCATGGGGGTTTCTAATATATAGGGATTTATAATCCTCTTCAGAACTGAAGTGGTTCCTAAAAAATTAGTTTGAGAAATTTTCTTGTAAATCTGGAAAATTGCTGTTACACTTGTAAGCTTTATAATGTCCAAAATAAATTAAATGACAATTAAAAGATGATGCCAATATATAGCAGAGATATGGTAGATAATATTTATTAACTTATTTGGGTGGTATGACTATCTGTTTGAAAAGCAGAGCATTTCACATTTTGAAAATTTCCTATTTTTTTATAAATAAATACAAAAATATTGATCATTGTTTACCACTAACATGAAGTACAATGTCTCACGAAAAACAGTCTCAAAATCACTTGTGCAAGTTAAAGAATCTTAAAGTTATTGCCATATAAAGTGACATATGTCAGTTTTGAAAAATGAGGCCTGGTCCTTAACGCACTTTTGGGCTCAGACCTGAAGGGGTTAAAGTTGAGAAGTAAATTTTCCTACAAATATGAAGTAATTGGAATTGTTTTTAGATTTGGATCTTTGGATTAATACTGTAGGACTGTAAATCGGTCTTCAAATACTTGTGTCTTATGAACCTCATCAACTAGGAAATTACTGGTTCTTAAACAATTTGAACATTTGTATGAATATTTCAATGTACTAATGGAATGAAATAAGTTATTACTATTGTGTACTGTTTTCCAGTTCACTGAAAATAAATAGACGGTCAGTTTGGTTGTCAGGACATTGTCCAAGGACATGTACATACAGTGGGGAAAAAAAGTATTTAGTCAGCTACCAATTGTGCAAGTTCTCCCACTTAAAAAGATGAGAGAGGCCTGTAATTGTCATCATAGGTAGACCTCAACTATGAGAGAAAAAATGAGAAAACATATCTAGAAAATCACATTGTCTGATTTTTTAAAAATTTATTTGAAAATTTTGGTGGAAAATAAGTATTTGGTCACCAACAAACAAGCAAAATTTCTGTCTCTCACAGACCTCGATCAGGGGCTCCACGCAAGATCTCCCCCCGTGGGGTGAAAATAATAACAAGAACGGTGAGCAAAAATCCCAGAACCACACACGGAGACCTAGTGAATGACCTGCAGAAAGCTGGGTCTAACGTAACAAAGGCTACCGTCAGTAACACACTATGCCGCCAGGGACTCAGATCCTGCAGTGCCAGACGTGTCCCCCTGCTTAAGCCAGTACATATCCGGGTCCGTCTGAAGTTTGCTAGAGAGCATTTGGATGTTCCAGAAGAGTATTGGGACAATGTCATATGGTCAGATGAAACCAAAGTAGAACTGTTTGGTAGAAACACAACTCGTCGTGTTTGGAGGAGAGTGAATGCTGAGTTGCATCCAAAGAACTCCATACCTACTGTGAAGCATGGGGGTGGCAACATCATGCTTTGGGGCTGTTTCTCTGCAAAGGCACCAGGACGACTGATCCATGTACATGAAATAATGAATGGTGCCATGTATCATGAGATTTTGAGTGCAAACCTCCTTCCATCAGCCAGGGCATTGAAGATGAAACATGGCTGGGTCTTTCAGCATGACAATGTTCCCAAGCACACCACCAGGGCAACGAAGGAGTGGCTTCATAAGAAGCATTTCAAGGTCCTGGGGTGGCCTAGCCAGTCTCCAGATCTCAACCCCATAGAAAACCTTGGAGGGAGTTGAAAGTCCGTGTTGCCCAGTGACAGCCCCAAAACATCACTGCTCTAGAGGAGATCTGCATGGAGGAATGGGCCAACATACCAGCAACAGTGTGTGCCAACCTTGTGAAGACTTACAGAAAACATTTGACCTCTGTCAGTGCCAACAAAGGATATATAACAAAGTATTGAGATGAACTTTTGTTATTGACCAAATACTTATTTTCCACCTTAATTCGCAAATAAATTCTTTAAAAATCAGACAATGTGATTTTCTGGATTTGTTTTCTCATTTTGTCTCTCATAGTTGAGGTCTACCTATGATGTCAATTACAGGCCTCTCTCATCTTTTTAAGTGGGAGAACTTGCACAATTGGTGGCTGACTAAATACTTTTTTTCCCCACTGTATGAAAGTTTTGCCAATTCCATTCTATACAAGACACACTATACCAGCATACAAATACAATATATGAGGTTTAGTAATCAGGCAGATATATTTGCAGCTTGAATTGTCATGTCCAACCACTCAGGATAATGCAGGAGTGTCCACAAAATATATTTACTTGACCAATTTGCCATGATGTGATGTAAGGAAAATAGCTTGCATGGGCATACACACGTGAACAAAATTGTTGGTACCCCATCGTTTAATGAAAGAAAAACCCACAATGGTCACAGAAATAACTTGAATCTGACAAAAGTAATAATATATAAAAATTCTATGAAAATGAACAAATGAAAGTCAGACATTGCTTTTCAACCATGCTTCAACAGAATTAAAAAAAAAAAGAAAACTCATGAAACAGGCCTGGACAGAAATGATGGTACCCTTGACTTAATATTTTGTTGCACAACCTTTTGAGACAATCACTGCAATCAAATGATTCCTTAAAATGTCAATGAGACTTCTGCACCTCTCAGCGGGTATTTTGGCCCACTCCTCATGAGCAAACTGCTACAGTTGTTTCGGGTTTGAAGGGTGCCTTTTCCAGACAGCATGTTTCAGCTACTTCCAAAGCTGCTCAATGGGATTTAGGTCAGGCCTCATAGAAGGTCACTTCAGAATAGTCCAATATTTTCCTCTTAGCCATTCTTGGATGTTTTAGCTGTGTGTTTTGGGTCATTATCCTGTTGCAAGACCCATGACCTGCGACTGAGACCAAGCTTTCTGAAACTAGGCAGCACATTTTTTCTCTAGAATCCCTTGATAGTCTTGAGATTTCATTGTATCCTGCACAGATTCAAGGCACCCTGTGCCAGATGCAGCAAAGCAACCCCAGAACATAACAGAGCCTCCTCCGTGTTTCACAGTAGGGACAGTGTTCTTTTCAAGATATGCTTCATTTTTCCATCTGTGAACATAGAGCTGATGTGCCTTGCGAAAAATTTTGATTTTTGTCTCATCTGTCCATAGGACATTCTCCCAGAAGCTTTGTGGCTTGTCAATATGTAGTTCGGCAAATTCCAGTCTGGCTTTTTTATGATTTGTTTTCAACAATGGTGTCCTCCTTGCTCGTCTCCACAACGACGGATGGTGCGATCTGACAATGATGTTCCTTGAGCTTGAAGTTCACCTTTAATCTCTTTAGAAGTTATTCTGGGCTCTTTTTTTACCATTCGTATTATCCTTCTCTTTGATTCTCTTTGATTCTCTCCTCCTGCAGCCACGTCCAGGGAGGTTGGCTACAGTCCCATGGATCTTAAATTTCTGAATAATATGTGCAACTGTAGTCACAGGAACATCAAGCTGCTTGGAGATGGTCTTATAATCTTTACCTTTAACATGCTTGTCTATAATTTTCTTTCTAAGCTCCTGAGACAACTCTTTCCTTCGCTACCTCTGGTCCATGTTGAGTGTGGTACTCACCACACCACACTGTGATGTGGTGTGTTCTACTCTAATATGCACTGGCCAAGTCACTATTTAAGTGCTAAATGTCATCTTCTTGTAAAGTATTTTTCAATAGTGTTATTTTGTGAAGTAAAATGCAGAAAAACTGCCATTGTCACTCCAAAGGTTCAAGGTGATTAGGGTTTGTTCTACTGTAATTTTCACTCGACATATAATTTATTTCCTAGTTTTCTTAAAATGTGTCGGTGTCAGAATTGTCATCAATCACTAATATATAATCAGTGTAGTAAAATGATTGCTAAAGGAGGAAGAGAAAACACTCATAGTACTGTGACACCATCCACCACTGCAAGTACTAGCAATAAGAATGTGGTTAGAAACAGTACAACTTCTGATGGTGCTGCCAATACAAGAAGTAGTTGTAGGGTTGCTGTACTTCCTGAGAATGAAAATGAAATTTTTGACTACTTAGTTGATTAATTGCTCATTTCAGTCACAGCAGATATGACATGTGACAGCAATGAAACACAAATGTTGAGTCAATGTCACATGCGTTCTTCCTTCTCTGCTGTAGTAACTTGTAGATTAGTTCATGGCATTTTTGCACCATGTCTTGTTCATCTTTACTAACAGATCCCATTTCCCTAATAGTGTTATGGCACCTACTGAGAGCGATATTTCTCTTAGTTCGAGTCTTCCTGTTTTTTTGATGAGTTAGATGAGAGCAGGCAGTGTTTTTTGGAGGCAGAGGTGGAAGACTTGACCGTTGGTGGTGGTGGAAGAAGTAGTGGCAGAAGGTGTGACACTGCTAGTCATCCTGGTATGGATACTAGGGGGAAATCAAATCCCCTAGCCATAATAATTTAGAAAAAAGTGTAGTACGTGATGACATTGCCGAATCTAATAATGATTCTGTTGTACATAAGACCTGGTAACTGGGCCAGAGTGACATCTGATAAAGAGGATGGTGGCAGCGACAATAGTAAGAATGCCATGTGATGCAAAGACCCAACATAAGAAAATCCTGCCCTGGGTAGGTCAGATGGTGATGGCGCCATTGACATACATGTTTCCAGTGCTGCTGGCGTTGGAGCTAAGTCTTGACATACTTACATGAAATGCCACTATCACAGAGGGACTGTTCCACCTATCAAAATGTAGTCACAAAAATGGAACTAGAGTCCTAAATCAGGGTAAAACATAACTTTTAATGTCGATAGAATAAAAAGACCAAATAATAAAATGAACCCAGAAACTGCAACATGTCCCCATTTATCTGGCGGCTCTGCATCTTAATTCACACCTAGCCATTTTGCTGGCGAAGCACTCACTGCAGTACCAGTGTTTCACCAACCGATGACATGCGCTCAGGCTAGATGGAGTATACCTAGCCACCATTATTTCTCTAGGAAAACTGTCTCTGCTTGATATCATCATGTGGGCCTCTTCCTGGATATGTCAGTGTGGGGAAAGGTGCATGCCACATGTTGAGCAGCAACTATGGGAAGGAACAATACAAGGCTTTCAGGCACCAAGGGTCAATATTTGCAACGAGGCCAAGTGCTAGCACTGACACTACCCCCTTTGTGCATGCCCAGTTCTAATAACAAGAAGGGCCCATCCACCTGTTTCAGTTCCTCCTCAATGGATTACTTCCCACTCCCAACTTTATCAGGGTAAGCTGTTGTTTCCACTCTACATACCTCATTTCATGGTTGTAAGGTGAAATACACAAGGAGTTGTACATGCTGGAGCATCAGTTCTTATTCTTTTCTGGCTCCCAAGTATTGTCCTCATTAGAGAATACTATCCATTTCAGAAGATATTCCACCTTTCTTTTAATCAAGCAGTTTGTATCCATACTACTGCCTACCACCATCCGTTTTTTAGCAAATTCTTCACTTCTGTAATTCATTCATTCCTTCAATATCATGATACTGTGGCATTTGCTCCAATAAAGGGATAATTTTGGTGGCTTTATACAAATTCTTCACTTTTAAACTGACAATGACAGTGTGCCATGTTTTTTCTTGAAATTGTGAAATTTTCACTCCTCCACCTCCAATGCTATGGTGCTGTAGCATGTTCTCCCACAAAGCGATAAATTTTGGTATTTTTTTAACCCATTCCCTTTCTGTGCTGTACTATTATGTTGTGCTGAGCGTATAGTTAATGCTCAGCGCCGTAATAGTATGGCGCTGTAATGCTGCAGGCACAAGACCGGTGCCTGCGGCATTACTTCCAGCTAATCGGGCATAATAGGATGCGACCATTGCAATAAGTCAGATTGTGAAATTTTCCACCTAGATATTCCATTTCAACTGTTAGTGGTATTATTGAAAAATGGAAGCATTTAGGAACCATAGCAAACCACAGAATGTCACAGAGCAGGGTTGCCAAGAGCTGAGACACATAGTTCTGAAAAATTACCAATGCTTTCCTGATACAAAGGGGCACATTTATTAACCTACTTGTGTCTTTTTCAGCGTAAATTGTGGTAATTTTCTGCTCAGCGCTTAATTTCTGGAGCTTTTGCACCTTTTTTTCCCAGATGTTATGCTGCCCTCACCGCTATTGCTATTTGTCAAGAAAAAGGGGCATGGCCTAAATGGAGATCCTTTTCACGCTGTATTTATTACTTGTGTCTTTTTAAAAAGGCACAAATGCACTCCAGTACATGGGTAGTGTCAAAGAGTCCGTTAGGTCAGAAAGCATTAAAAAAGAGGCAATTGCGCAATTTTTTAGCAAAAAAGGGGCAATTGCACCTTTTTGAACAAAAAAGGGACAAAATACACATAGCTTATAAAGTTGTATCTAAACTAACACGTGCACAACATTTAACAAGGAGGTGTGCCTACATCATAAATAGCCTAAAAAAGGCGCACCTGTGAAAAATATGGTCAAAAAAGGGGCAGATGATAAATAAACCCCACAAAATTTTTAGTCCAATTTAATTAAAACCTTTCCATGTACCTTTAAATACTTTTGCTGACACATTTTTAATGAAAATATAAGTAACTATTAGGTTATGTTTACACATGCTGATTATGTTGCATTTTTATTGACATGATTTACTCAAAATCTCTCCAAAAACTGCTGCAGTGTTACAAATGTGGCAAAAAAAACAAAAAACACATATGAATGCAATCTAAAAAATACATAAAACAATACTTTTCCTCTTAATCTTGTGTTTGAGTCTATAGCTTAGTCTATATCTGTGTATAATAAAGTGAAATAAGTGGTTTCTAATATAAAGAAGATCAGGCATTTACAATCACCATAATTGACTTAATTAGTTTATTGCTAAAAACTCTGAAGTAATCAAATTACTAAGCAATTGCTTCCCCTGGCTGTAACCTGTAATCACGATGCCACCCTGATCACTGTAATTTCCAAGTGCAAATGCTCGCCCAGAATTGAGAAACAATAATGGAAGACGCTTTACAACATAAAAATACTGACAAAGCAATACATACATGTAATATGTTAATATAGTACAGATATTGTGCTCATATCTTCTGTGATGCAAGAGAAAAACAAACCGCTAGAGGTAGTAATGTCTTTCTGCCGCAACCCAGATGGAGGAGACCAGAGGATGGGAGTAGTAGGGGCGGATGATGTGCCACCTAGCAGGCCGAGCACGCTCACCAACCACTCCAGTCCCACTCCTAGGTCGGACAAAGTCGAGGGAGGTCCTGCAGCACTACCGGATGGTGGAGGTAGTAGTTCTTTCCCCCGGGGCACTTTCAGTTGAAGGGGGGACCCCTTCTCCCTGAGCCGGTGTGGTGGTGTTCGGAAGGGCCCTGATGGTGAAGCAGGCACGACTCAGGAGTCAGTGGTGCAGGTATACCAAACAGCCTTTTATTTGGCAACAGGAACAGTAAGGCAACAGCAGCTTCCAAATGGGGGTAGTAGTCCTTCAGTGTCCAACCCCCAGCCTTGGTTCTAGGAGGTTGCCCAGGGATGATACAGGCTCTGCATTATAGTTCTCCACTACTCCTCCTCTCTGCCTCTCCCAGCCAGGTACACTGGGGATGGAGTTACAGGGAGTCCTGACAGGGATCTGGTTACCTGTATGCTAGGCCCGAATGAGTTTCTCCTGTCCCCTGTCACATCCCTCCTGAGGCTGTGAAAGCGGCGGTTGGCCTTCAGTCCAGAGGCTGGTGGCAGGTCAGCTCTGCACACCTTGTCTGGTCTACCGTATGCACTGAACTGACAAGACCAACCGTCGCCGGGGAGATGAGACCTCCCTACAACCCCGCCCAGTGGCCTGTGATAGGCCAGGGCTGAACCAAGTCTGGGTTTTGAACACTGCAGGGGGAAAAATGCTGAGGGAAAAGCTGCATAACATATAACATAAAACATTTAACATAGAAGACGGAACATACCAACATAGCCCAGAGGCACAGTAACAAACACATAAAAGCAGTAGCACTCTGGGATGCTGCATTTCTATTTGTTGTAACCAAAGTCAAAACCCTTCATGATACAGTTGAAACCAGAAGTTTACATACACTATATAAAAAGACTCATATGCATGTTTTTCTCACTATCTGACATGAAATCAAAATAAACCTTTCCTATTTTAGGTAAATTAGGATTATCAAAAATTATTTATATTTGCCAAATGCCAGAATAATGAGAGAGAGAGAGAATTTTTAAGGCATTTTTATTACTTTCTGCAAAGTATTTGGTACCATTGCCCTTAAACTGTATGACTTGGGTCAAATATTTTGGATATCCTTCCACAAGCTTCTCACAATAGTTGGTAGCTATTTGGGCCCATTCCTCCTCACAGAACTGGTGTAATTGAGCCATGTTTGTAGGCCCCCTTGCTCGCTCCTGCTTTTTCAGCTTTGCCCATAAATTTTCAATAGGATTGAGATCAGGGCTTTGTGATGGCCACTCCAAAACATTGACTTTGTTATCCTTAAGCCACTTTGTAACCAGTTTGGCAGTATGCTTTGGGTCATTGTCCATTTGGAAGACCCATTTGTGCCCAAGCTTTAACTTCCTGGCTGATGTCTTAAGATGTTGCTTCAGTATAGCCACATAATGTTCTTTCCTCATGATGCCATCTATTTTGTGAAGTGCACCAGTCTCTCCTGCAGCAAAACAACTCCACAACATGATGCTGCCACCCCCGTGTTTCACAGTTGGGATGGTGTTCTCAGGCATGCAAGCTTCTCCCTTTTTCCTCCAAACGTAACGATGGTCAAAATGGCCAAACAGTTCAATTTTAGTTTTGTCAGACCACAGGACATGTATCTAAAAGTTAAGGTATTTGTTCCTGTGTGTATTTGCAAACATTAATCTTGCTTTTTTACTTTTATTTTTGAGTAATGGCTTCTTCCTGGCAGAGTGGCCTTTCAGCCCATGTCAATACAGTACTCATTTCACTGTGGATAATGACACACTCTTATCAGCTTCAGCCAGCCTCTTCACAAGGTCTTTTGCTTTTGTTCTTGGGTTGATATGCACATTTTGTACCAAAGCACGTTCATCTCTGGGACACAAAACCCGTCTTGAGCGGTATGATGGCTAGACATTCCCATCTTGTTTGTACTTGCATATAATTGTTTGTACAGATGAACGAGGCACCTTCAGGTATCTGGAAATTGCACCCAAGGATGAACCAGACTTGTGCAAGTCCAAAATTCTCCTTCTGATATCTTGGCTGATTTCTTTAGACTTTCCCATGATGTTACACAAAGAAGCAGTGTGTTTCAGGTGTGCCTTAAAATACATCCACAGGTGTGTATCTAATGAACTCAGATGTTGCCAATAAACCCATCAGAAGCTTTCAAAGACATGACATCATCAGATGGGCTGTCCCAAATTGTTTAAAGGCATAGTAATCTTAGTGTATGTAAACTTTTGACTTTGCAGAAAGTAATAAAAATGCCTTTAAAAATTCTCTCTCTCTCTCATTATTCTGGCATTTGGCAAATATAATAATTTTGGTAATCCTAATTGACCTAAAACGGGAAAGGTTTATTCTGATTTCATGTCAAATAGTGAGAAAAACATGCATCTATGTCTTTTTATATAGTGTATGTAAACTTCTGATTTCAACTGTACTTTTTTTGTGTAATAGTCTACAAAAGACTGCAAATATGTGTCCATAATATAATATGTTAAAAATTGAAATAGTATTCTTTGTAAATTTACCTAGCCTATCATTCTCTGTATGACTGGGCCATTTGACATTGCAAAACAAGGTCAAATAGTGATCCAGTGATGATTTTCTGTTTGCAGCTGTGTTTTAGCTCTGTCTTATATTGTGATTATTTACTGATCATGGTGAATCCTGAAATCAATTCACCAGATGTCTGTTGTATTATAAGGAGGTTGAGGAGACAGCAAGCCATTGAGGCTGAAGAGTATCCTAGGGGCCATGCAGTAGAATGTAGGCCTGTAGTGGAGTTCACTAAAAGTTTAGTACTTGTTATCACATCAATTTTATTTAATGAACTGCAGAAGGAATTGTGGATAAATATATAACTCTATATATTAATTCATTTGTTATGATATGCAATGTGATATAATTGTAACATCTCTGCCCGTTCGGGTCTCTGCGCCACCCTACGCTCGCACGCTGCGGTGAAGGAGGCGTGTTCAGTTTGATTCCTTGCGTAGGTTTCTTGTTGCTCAGTACCTCCTGTCTGTAATTGAATTTCTGCCACACCCGTCTCCTGCATCTTTGTTTCTCTCTGCTCCTCTAATAGTTAATCTCAGCCTTGCCTGCGTGATTGACAGTCTGTCTTCCAATCCAGTCTGGGGCAGGTCCTGACTTTCTACAAACAGGTTGTCAGCCCTCACATGCTCGCTAGCTATTGATTCTGTCTTGTGACTTGTCCCTGCTAGCTCCTATTTTGCTATTTCCTGTATTCCTATTCCTGACCTCTGGTTTTGTCTCTGACTATTCTCTTGGTAGTAGTATAATGTTGTACCGTGTTAGCCATTGAAAGTAGTGGAAGAGTGAAGAAATCAGGCGATACCTTTTAGAGGCTAACTGAGTATATTTATAAGTAAGCTTTCAGGAGTACTCGCTCCCTTCATCAGACATGGTGTGATACAAGAACTGAAAATTAACAGATTTTTATACGCATGGTTTTCAAAGCATTTTAGAGTCCTTAAAAAAAATTGCAATCTAAGTAGAGAAGTTATTTACAACAGGTCAAAAAAACAGTCTGGAAACTTGTGGTGCGTGACGGAGGGATCAGTAATTCTTGCTGTTATCTTGGATTTTGATTCTGTACTGCATTGCTCAACTATTACCGACCCCTTATCTAGCTGACCTCCCTTTTGTTCTTGTTTGTCCTGTCTGTGTTCTGTGTTGTCACTTATTCAGAGTAGGGACCGGCTCCAAGTTGTTCCTGTCATTAGGACAGTGAGAGAAGTAGGCAGGGACAGGGTCTGGGTAAACTTTAGGGCTCACTGTCTCTGTATTCCCTTCCTCTCAGGTTTCTGCAGCAGCACTGTCGAATTGCTCAACTGGCAATTCCCTTACAGAATAGCCAGCCCCCAAAAAATTACCTTCTGCCATTGCTTCCCTCTGGATCAGCATGGATCCTATTCAGGGCCTTGCAGCCAAGATGGAGGGTTTGGCAGTCCTGGTAGCTGAGCTAGCTAAACAGGTTCAGACCCTTACTGATGCTGCTGCAGCATCCCCATTTGTTTCTGCCCCTTTCAGGGTTAAGATGCTACTCCCGGGAGTCTTGTCACCTATATTTTCGGATTAACCCTCATGCATCCCAGGCCCAAATGGTGGGAGTAGTGATATCCCTCCTACAGGGGGATCCACAAGCTTGGGCCCTTAAACTCCCTCCTGGGGCTGAGGAGTGGTCTGATTTTGAAATTTTTTTTTTTGTCTCTGGGGTCTATCTATGCTGAGCCAGGCCACTTTGGGCTTGCGGACTCGCAACTCCTCACCATGCGGCAGGGCAAACGCTCTGCTGAGGAGTACTGCTCAGAATTCCGTAAATGCAGTGTAACTGCAGGTTGGTGTGAGTCAGCTCTAAAGGCCCACTTTAAACAAGGCCTGTGTGACTGTGTTAAGGAGGTCTGGGTTGATCACCCAGATCCCCCTACTCTTGAGCAGGCCATGACTTTGGCCGTCCGTATTGACCGTAGAATACGGGAAAATGTTAAAGAGAGAGTAGGGTCTGTTTCCTCCAAATTTTCTGTCTCTTCCTCTCTCTCCTGATAAACCCGCTTTTTCTCCCATCACTCCTGGTGAGGAACCCATGCAACTGGGAGCTATGGACGTCAAGACTCGACGAGAGCATCGTCTCCAGAATAAACTCTGCCTGTACTGTGGTACTTCAGGTCATATAATTCGAGACTGCTCCATCAGACCCCGCACACCAGGGGAAAGCTTCAGTGCCTGAGTGGTAGTCGGAAGAACCACTCAGGCAACCAGGTATTTGCAGGAAATAACAATAAGATGTTGTTATCTGTGTCTCTGTCCTCTGGGGACAGATCTGTTTCTGGCCAGGCCCTAGTTGACTCTGGGTCTGCGGCAAACTTTGTCAAACTTTTGTTTGTCTCAGCTTTAGGCATTAAGCTTTTGCTGTTTGATACGCCTCTGGTGATTACTGGAGCGGATTTTGCCCCACTGGCCAGGGGTAAGGTCCAATGCAAGACCCCCTTAATCACGTTGCAAGTGGGTTCTGCACATTCTGAGGTCATAAGCTTCTTTGTTATGGAGCATCTGTCTTCTGATATTGTTTTGGAACTTCCCTGGTTGAACCTCCATAACCCTATTTTTGACTGGGGTAAAAGGGAGTTAGTAAAATGGGGAGATCAGTGCTCATCCCACCGCATTGCTTTGCACACCTTAGATTGTGTCAGTGAGGAGACGGTCTCGGCTACTAAGGGTTAGAAACACCAGGCAAATAAAAAACATTTGCCTGGTCCACCAGCACCTCTTGTTGTTCAGAGAGATCTGGAATTTAAGACAGAGAAAATATTTGGGTCCTTCTAAAACTGGTTTATCTGGTGAGGGTCCGGTGGCCCCTCATAAAGGGGTGGTACTGTAACGTCTCTGCCTGTTCGGGTCTCTGCACCACCCTGCGCTCGCACGCTGCGGTGAAGGAGGTGTGCTCAGTTTGATTCCTTGCGTAGGTTTCTTGTTGCTCAGTCTGAACACTGCCCTAATACCTCTTGTCTGTAATTGATTTTCAGCCACACCCGTCTCCTGCGTTTTTGTTTCTCTCTGCTCCTCTAATAGTTAATCTCAGCCTTGCCTGTATGATTGAGAGTCTGTCTACCAATCCAGTCTGGGGCAGGTCCTGACTTTCTATAAACAGGTTGTCAGCTCTCACATGCTCGCTGGCTATTGATTCTGTCTTGTAATTGTCCCTGCTAGCTCCTATTTTGCTATTTCCTGTATTCCTATTCCTGACCTCTGGTTTTGTCTCTATTTTCTTGGATTTTGATTCTGTACTGCATTGCTCAACTGTTACCGACCCCTTGGCTAGCTGACCTCCCTTTTGTTCTTGTTTGTCCTGTCTGTCTTCTGTGTTGTCACTTATTCAAAGTAGGGACCGACTCCAAGTTGTTCCTGTCATTAGGACAGTGAGAGAAGTAGGCAGGGACAGGGTCTGGGTAAACTTTAGGGCTCACTGTCTCTGTATTCCCTTCCCCTCAGGTTTCTGCAGCAGCACTGTCAAATTGCTCAACTGGCAATTCCCTTACAATAATGACATTTTTCAGTTTTGGTTTACATTTCTTCATAATACATTTGAAATATGTTTATAACTTTTTTATTTAATTTTATTTTGTAAAACAAATCGAAATATGTTGCCCACAGTTGCATCCAGTATGCACTTCAGGTCTGGAAGAAAGCTAGATTTGGTAAGTACTCATAGGGAAATGCAGTTAACTGTTTTATGGCTATTGTAAAATAAAAAGTGTAAATAAATTTTATTAGTATTATTATAAAAAGATCAGAACATCAGCAGATCATTTTAGAGCATAATCCGTTCCAAATTGGTGATATTGTTAATGGTAAGGGTACTTCTATGGAATATCCTTGCTCAAAAATAAACAAGATATACAGCTATGGAGCAGCATATTTTGTAATATATCACTGACTAGTGTACAAAATTACAAATCCCCTACAGAATGTTGAGTATTGAAAAACAGACAAAGGAAGGAAATTTATTAAAGTTGTAGTAAAGGTAATGTTCTAATAGGTGACTATGTTTGTGGGCTACTTCATTGTAGTTCTTATCATTATCATGTGGCCATCAATAAAGCTCTCCAAGTGATACAATGGGAAGATTTGTCAAATTGTGTAAAAAACCCGTCTTTACTATCTCATAGCAACCAATCACAGTGGAGCTTTGTTTTGTATTCTGGTTTTCAATAATTAAAGTTTTTCTGTGATGGTTGCTAAGACAGATTTTAATTTTAATATATAGATAGAAAAAAGAAAAAAGGAGGGGGGACTACATGAGCGCTGCTATATCCGGTAAACATGTTCAAAAAATGTGTGAAGGAGGATCACTCATAAACGATAGTTAGATCCAAAGCTTTTATTCCACTTAAAAAACGGGCAATATGTTGGACGCACAATTCAACCTCTACACAAAAGAATGAATAGTCACCGCTCAAATGTTAATAAAGGTTTTGAAAAACATAATCTATCATTACATTTTTCCATAGAACACCACCAAGATTTTAATTGCATTTCAATCCTTCCGATAGAACATATCCCTTCATTTGACCCCAACCGTTACCTTAAACTTAGACAGCGTGAATCTTTTTGGATATACAGTGCTGGCCAAAAGTATTGGCGCCCCTGCAATTCTGTCAGATAATACTCAATTTCTTCCAGAAAATGATTGCAATCACAAATGCTTTGGTAATAATATCTTCATTTAATTTGTCTTCAATGGAAAACCACAAAAAGAATTGTCAAAAAGCCAAATTGTATATAATTCAACACCAAACATAAAAAAGGGGGTGGACAAAAGTATTGGCACCCTTTGAAAAATCATGTGATGCTTCTCTAATTTGTGTAATTAACAGCACCTGTTACTTACCTGTGGCACATAACAGGTGGTGGCAATAACTAAATCACACTTGCAGTTGAAATGGATTAAAGTTGACTCAACCTCTGTCCTGTGTCCTTGTGTGTACCACATTGAGCATGGAGAAAAGAAAGAAGATCAAAGAACTGTCTGAGGACTTGAGAAGCAAAATTGTGAGGAAGCATGAGCAATCTCAAGGCTACAAGTCCATCTCCAAAGACCTGAATGTTCCTGTGTCTACCGTGCGCAGTGTTATCAAGAAGTTTAAAGCCCATTGCACTGTGGCTAACCTCCCTAGATGTGGACGGAAAAGAAAAATTGACGAGAGATTTCAACGAAAGATTATGCGGATGGTGGCTAAAGAACCTCGACTAACATCCAAACAAGTTCTAGCTGCCCTGCAGTCCGAGGGTACAACAGTGTCAACCCGTACTATCCGTTGGCGTCTGAATGAAAAGGGACTCTATGGTAGGATACCCAGGAAGACCCCACTTCTGACCCAGAGACATAAAAAAGCCAGGCTGGAGTTTGCCAAAACTTACCTGAGAAAGCCAAAAACTTTTTGGAAGAATGTTCTCTGGTCAGATGAGACAAAAGTAGAGCTTTTTGGGAAAAGGCATCAACATAGAGTTTACAGGAAAAAAAAAAAGAGGCCTTCAAAGAAAAGAACACGGTCCCTACAGTCAAACATGGCGGAGGTTCCCTGATGTTTTGGGGTTGCTTTGCTGCCTCTGGCACTGGACTGCTTGACCATGTGCATGGCATTATGAAGTCTGAAGACTACCAACAAATTTTGCAGCATAATGTAGGGCCCAGTGTGAGAAAGCTGGGTCTCCCTCAGAGGTCATGGGTCTTCCAGCAGGACAATGACCCAAAACACACTTCAAAAAGCACTAGAAAATGGTTTGAGAGAAAGCACTGGAGACTTCTAAAGTGGCCAGCAATGAGTCCAGACCTGAATCCCATAGAACACCTGTGAAGAGATCTCAAAATGGCAGTTTGGAGAAGGCACCCTTCAAATCTCAGGGACCTGGAGAAATTTGCCAAAGAAGAATGGTCTAAAATTCCAGCAGAGCATTGTAAGAAACTCATTGATGGTTACCGGAAGCGGTTGTTCACAGTTGTTTTGTCTAAAGGTTGTGCTACCAAGTATTAGGCTGAGGGTGCCAATACTTTTGTCCGGCCCATTTTTGGAGTTTTGTGTAAAATGATCAATGATTTGACTTTTTATTCATTCTCTTTTGTGTTTTTTCATTGCAAGCAAAATAAATGAAGATATTATTACCAAAGCATTTGTGATTGCAATCATTTTCTGGAAGAAATTGAGTATTATCTCACAGAATTGCAGGGGTGCCAATACTTTTGGCCATCACTGTATAAACTGAGAACCTTGGTCCCTTTTGGCCTCAATGATACAGTTGAATCATCCTTCTAACTTTTTCACCCTGGGCCCCTACCCTCTTGTTCCGTATCACACCTTCTTCTTTTCATCTTCTCATTCGCCTTTTTTTTTTTTTCCTTCTCTTCTCTTTTTTTTTTTCTTTATCCTCTACTTTTTTTTTCTCTTATCCTCTCCTATTTTTTTCTTTATCCTCTCCCTTTTTTTTTTTCTTATACTCTCCTTTTTTTTTTTTTCTCTTATCCTCTATTTTTCGCTTTATCCTCTCTTTTTTTTTTTTCTTTATCCTCATTTTCTATCATTCGATTCACCTGATCTCTGCACAGACTCCACCTGTCCTCCCTCTGACACCATCCATACTTCCTATATATGCCCCTCTGTTAGTTTGCCTTTAGATTTCAAGCTCACACATCTCCACATTCTGGTAAGTTACTGCATCATTATTTACTTCCATTTATACAATTGTTTTCCCTATCCATACTATTGTGCCCATCTACCCCACATCACATACACCACATCCAATTGAATCCTCTATTTTAATCCATTTGTTCATCACCTACAAAAATACCCTATATCTTTAGTTATCAGACCATTACCCACAACTAGACCATACATCTTTAACCACTTGTTGATAATCCATAATCTTATTATATATCTTAACCTACTAGGCTACCACCCATACTTAGATCACACATCATCATACACACACACACACACATACATATGTATGCTCCCCTGCGTCCCTTCTTCCAATTGCTAGCCCTCATAGTTGTATCCTCTAATTTGTAGCCCCACACCATTATGCATTGATTTTATATACATATGAAGTATTCATATTACTCTGCATACTACAAATCAAACATTTTATCTTTTTTATATATTATGTATTACTAATGCTATTACAAATGCCACTACTATTGCTACTGTGGAAATCAATTTTATCTGGCATGTCTTTCCATTTATTTTATCCCTTGTTATGCATATTGTATTTGTTAATGTTTCCTTTATTACCAACGCTACATATCTAATATTGTTATTCACCATCATCCTTTGCCCATTTGTTATTACTTTTTATTTGATTCTTCGTCTCTATTCTTATTACTACTACTACTCGCCATGACATGCTTATATCCCTTTTTCTATGTATTTATATGTATGTATTTATATATTTATATGTATGTTTTCTGTCACTTGTTACCTAGTTGGCCTGATGAAGACACTAGTTTAGTGTTTACCGGATATAGCAGCGCTCATGCAGTCCCCCTCCTTTTTTTTCTATCTATATATTACTATTACTACCACTGACCTACGGCCAAGTGGTCCTGGGATTAGCTGCAGCTTATCACACCAAGAACAGGAGAGTATCCTACCGGACCTCCCTGGTTGTATGCAGCACCTACAAGGTGCCAATATTACACTAACCAGAGGCACCAGTGTGGGCACATGCTTTTTCTAAACTACAGATTTTAATTTTAGACAGTTTTATAAATCTGCCCCAAAGTCTTATGCGTGGACAGGAAATCAATTTATCTATTCATTCCTGTGGCCTTTGTGATTTCTATGTGAATCGTATAGGATGAGTAGAGAAACTATTTTCCTGTCGACACATAAGGCCCCGTGTCAGTTAAAGAGTATTTTTGCTGGTCACATGACACAGCCGAGGACCAGGAGGATCACAAATACAGCCACCATTGAGAAGTTTACTGTCACTACAATTTACATTATTTACTGTACTTTTCTAAATATCAAGTGATGTTACTTTTATTGAAAAAAAAGGCAAATATATTTTAGGTGTGATTCCTTTATTGGCTAACCAGAAAAATACATTTGCAAGCTTTCAAAGCACAGGGCCTCATTCTTCAGATGACTTACAAATGAATGACATTTGGCAGATGCTAGGTAATACATTAGTAAGATAAGGAAGAGCAATAAAACTGAAGTCAGTGTGATGGAGGTATGAAGTGTGTCCATGTAAGGGGTCATAAATCCAGGTGTTAGACTGAGTCCTTTTGTCAAAGACTAAAAATACTGAAACTTTATCATGGCAAGAGAATAAACTTTTTGTGGGAGTACTTTTTTTTATAACTGTTGTTTTATCACAGGAGCACTTGGTAAGATGCAACAAATTTATAAATAATGAATTAATATACAGTATGTGATATATGGTTAAGCTGTCCATGCACAAGAATAGCTTTAAGTTGGTGTACATTAGAAATATAATTTATGCCAGTTGCAGGCAAAATTATAATAAATTAATTTGTTTTTTTAATAAAACATGCAATAGAGAACCTGCAAAAAGTCACAATTATTGTGCTAATAAGGTTTACAAAAAATTGCTCATTTTAATGACAAAAAACTGGTGTACAACATTGATTATAGAAATAACAAATCGCTTTAGTCACCTAAACTAGCTCTCCTAAACACAATAAATTCAAGACATAAGACTTGTTTGCAGCAGGAATAGGGTTAAGCTATAAAGCTGTTCCAAGAGTGTAATAAAAATGACTTGTGAGTCTTCCAGTATCTGCTTAGATTTCTCATTATAAACTCTCCATGATGTACCAACAGAGGGAAATGAGCAGTGCAATTTCAGGGAAACACTAATGATGTTGTAAAGATTGTTGTAATTAAAAAAACTAAGATGATCTGGTCGATAGCTTAGACAGAGAAAACCCAATGGATTCATTTTGGCTTAACATTTTCTTAATATGTAGTCATTAGTAAAATACCATGAAATTGAAATGCTATCTATCTGCTTGTAAATGCCTTCACACCATAAGTGCAGTGGCAAATTGAGGTCACTAAGCAATACTGAAATGTGAATGTTTTAATCATACTATTCTTCTTTGCTGGTAGTTGTAGTTCACTAGTGCAAGATACTTGACAAGTCATAAAGACTGATCATGTGAAACAGATGATGTAAAAAAGAGGACACTTATACGCAAACTCACCTTTCTTGGCCAGATGTTAAACCCATATTCTAAAATGTGATTGGTTGGTAGGCAGGGGTGGATTAAGGGTACCATGGAAGGGTCCCTGGACTGTTCAGAAAGTTTGAAATCCCACCTTCACGCCAAAGATCTCTGTGACACAATAATGTCCCATAGCAGCCCCCCACACAGTATAATGTACCATAGTGGCCCCTCCACACAGTATAATGTCCCATAGTGGCCCCATCTTGTGTGAATAAGGATTTGTGATACCCAAAAGAACACTTGAAAAAGAAGTCACAAATAAATTGCAGTTGCACACAACTTAGATTGAACATTATGTTGCAAAATTGTTTGCAATTTATGACCTGGGACTGATGAGATTTAGATTTTCTGTAATTGTCATGTTGCAGATGCTTGCTGTTGTGTGTAGTAACAAGACCACATTGGCAAACATTAGGTGACGTTGCAATACAGTGGTATGAACTTAAATACTGTGTAGTCCTAGTTAGTGATGGGTGAATTGGTTTGCTACTAACCAGATTTACCCGAATATTCCAATTTGTTTGTTTTTTAACTAAACTGAACAATTTAGAATTTGTCTCAGACAAACTAAAATGGCTGCCGAATTATTATACTCTAGGGTCTCTTCAGAGACCTGGAGTCCCAAGGGAGGACAAAAATAAAAAAAACATGTAGACTCATGTTCTCTTCTGGGCTTCCTTGTGGCGTCTGGCTCTGTGTCTTCCTCCTCACGGCTTCTGGTTCATTGACCTCATGCACCTGGGGTCATTGCTGAGGCCTGTGATTGGGCATGCCGAGTATCATGAAAAGACCCCAGAGTATATAAATTTCTTGTCTGGTTCTATTCGAACAAGTTCGGACCAAACCGAACCAGAGGTTCACTTTGTCTGAACACAGGACCAAACAAATCTTCTGGGGTTCGCCCATCTTTAGTCCCAATCTTAAAGAAGTACTCCATTAAAAAAAATGACCCTCCATTTGAAAATAAGCCTATATGTAATGTGATGCTAGTAAAAAGCTTGTAATGTAATGCAGGTCAGCTTTCTTGTGAACTTATATGCTCCTCTCCAAAGCACTGACCTCCTCTTCTGCACACAGTATTTTCTGTACAAACAGAGGTCATACTATAAATGCAGGTTTAGTAGAGCCTTGATTTGACTGCCATAGGCCTGTATTGTAAGTTTGACCTCCTGTTCTGCCCCCCCCCACTACTAAAACAAGTGTACACAGAGGTAATTAAAAATTAAAGACAACTAATGAGGAGTTCAAGTTACCCATAAACCCACAGGACTCAAGAAACAGATCTGGTTTTTTTCCTCTTCTGCCCCTACTAAGAAGATGTTTCACTTTACTTGGGCTGCAGCAGTTCCTGCTTTCCCTTGTGTGTGCTGGGGTCCCCATTGCAGCCCTGCTCATCTGCTTCCAAACCTATCCTCTGGTGGTGGCTTTGCAGTGACAGGTATTCCTTACCATGTCTGGTTCCAAGTTTCCAAGAGGGGAAAAGCTTCTTCCTGCTACATGTTGTCTCTCTCTTCCAGAATGTCCAGCCTATCTTCTAGGAAAAAGAAGCATAAGAGCAGACACAGGCTCTGCTCCATCTCCATCTCTGATCAACTGAATTCTGATATCTGTCTAGACTGTATTGTGCCTCTAGATCGCAAGGTTTTTCAGAGCTGTGAGAAACCTTAGTCCTCCTGTGCGCTGTCCTTTTCCCCCATGGGATCTCTTCCTGATTCTTCCCTGTCTGGTCAAGCATCCCTTCGAGTCTCTTCAGAATATTCCTCTTAAATTATTATCTGAAAAAACACTCATGCTGGTTGCCATCACCTCAGCCAAAAGAGTTGAGAAGCTCCAAGCCCTCTCATGTAGAAAACCCTACATCAGGTTTTTTTCTTAGACTCTTATTCTAAGGACTTTAGTATAATGTTATACCGTGTTAGCCATTGAAAGTAGTGGAAGAGTGAAGAAATCAGGCGATACCTTTTAGAGGCTAACTGAGTATATTTATAAGTAAGCTTTCAGGAGTACTAGCTCCCTTCATCAGACATGGTGTTATACAAGAACTGAAAATTCACAGATTTTTATACACATGGTCTTCAAAGGATTTTAGAGTCCTTAAAAAAAACAAAACAAAATGCAATCTAAGTAGAGAAGTTATTTACAACAGGTCAAAAAACAATCTGGAAAGTTGTGGTGCGTGACAGAGGGATCTGTTATCTGTTTGCTATCAGGTGGTGATTTGTGACCCTCACAGGTCATACATAGTGTGACATGAAGCTGGCATGAATATTAAGTCCAAATTGCAGAGTTTGAAATTTTTGCATAAATTTGTACTCCGATTCTTTCCTTTTCTCCTGCGTCTTAAAATGTCCCATTAAAACCACAACCCGCAAATCTTCAATAGAGTGGTTTTCTCCGGAGAAATGTGCAGCCACTGGGAGATCGGTTCTGCTGTTATTAATCTGTGTGAGTTCATATGTTGACTGAGTCTCTACCCTGTTTCCCTCACATAGAGGCCTGTGGTGGGACATTGCACACACATTATGAGATACACCACATTGGAAGACCTGCAGGAAAATGTCCCCCTAATTCTGTGCACCTGTTGTGACTGTGGGACAGGTACACTGTCAGCGGTGTGGATGTGCTTGCAGGTCATGCACCTTTTATGTAGGCAAGGTGAGGTGCCATTTTCAGTTGGGGCCTTCAGGGCACTCTGGACGATAATACGTCTCAGGTTTGGTGGCTGTCGAAAGGAAAGGAGAGGGGGGACTGGAAATATGTCCTTGAGTCTGTTGTCCCTATGCAACACAGGTTGGAGCTCCTTGGCAATCCTTCGTAGGATCTCCAGCTGTGGGTTGTAGGTGACAACTAGGGGCACTCGGGCTTCTTTCTGGGTCTCTCTATATGTGAGCAGACTGTCTCTGTTAATGGCTTCCGCTTTGTTTAATTGGTTGTCTGTTACTTTTGGTTTGTATCCCAATCTGAGAAATTTTATCCTCAGATCCAGGAGGTGCTTGTCCAGGTCTGTTTTGTCGGAGCAAATACGATTGTATCGTATAGCCTGGCTGTAGATGAAAGATTGTCTTGTGTGCTTGGGGTGGAAGCTGTCGTTTCTCAGGTAGGCCGTTCTGTCAGTGGGTTTGTGGTATATTGATGTGAGTAGCCGGTGGTCTTTGATGTATATTGTGGTATACAGAAAGTGAATTTCACTCCCTGAATAGCTAAGTTTAAGGTTGATGGTAGGGTGAAAGTCATTGAAGTCATTATGGAATTGAAGTAGGGCCTCCTCACCTGCAGTCCAGATGACAAGGATATCATCGATATAATGAAGGAAAATCATAGGTTTGGTGGCGCATGTTGATAAATATGTTCCTTCCAGTTCTGCCATAAAGAGATTTGCATACTGGGGTGCACATCTGGTCCCCATTGAAGTTCCCATTCGCTGTAGAGATAGATCCTCTCCAAAGGTAAAATGGTTGTGGCTGAGGATGAATTGTATGAGCTGCGTTACTGGTTCTGTTGGGAGGTTTTGTTTTGCCAGGTGTACCCGACATGCTGCAACTCCATCCTTGTGGGGAATGTTGGTATACAGGGATTCCACATCCATGGTGGCCAAAATGGTACCCTCAGGTAGAGGGCCCAGGGCATTCAGTTTGTTAAGAAGGTCAGTGGTGTCCTGGATATAGTTTGGAGTATCCCTAACAAGGGGTTTTAGGAGGTTTTCCACCCAACCTGAGATCTTTTCTGTCAGTGTCCCAATGCCAGAAATGATAGGCCTCCCAGGGTTGCCATCTTTGTGTATCTTTGTGAGCATATAGAAGCAGCCCGGCCTGGGATCTTGTGGGATAAGTGCTTTTACCTGATTCTGGATCTGGATTGGAAACTTCTTGATCATATTCTTTAGTTCTTTCATATAGGCTTCTGTGGGATCACTTACAAGTTTGGAGTAATGGATGGGATTTCACAGTTGCCTGTTTGCTTCCTGGATATAGTCTGAGGTGTTCATTATGACTATTGTGCCCCCTTTGTCAGCTGGTTTTATTATTATATCCTGATTTTCTTTCAGTGAAGTAATAGCCTTCTGTTCTTGCAGGGTTAGGTTATGCGCCTGTTTCTTTTGTTTCTCCAGGATTTCTGATTTTACTTTGCTTCTGAAACAGTCAATATATTTATCCAGTGCTGCATTAGTTCCAGGGCGTGGGGTCCAGGTAGATTTTTTGGTAGGATTCCTTATGGGCTGTTCCATCTCAGAGTCACTGCTGTATAGAAGGTCTTTGTCATAAAAATATTCCCTTAATCTCATTTTTCTGAAACTCCTCCATATCATTGCAGAGTTTGATATGATCAGTGTGTGCTGAGGGGCAGAAGGAGAGACCTTTGGAGAGAACTGACATTTCGTGTTTGTTTGGCTCATAAGAGGAAAGATTCACAACACAGCTTTTCTGAGCTGGGCTAGTATTTGTGGTTGTAGTAATGAGGCCTTTTTGTCTCAGTCTGTGGAGCTTTTTCTTTTTGTTGTTAATAAGCATATCCTGAAGTTTCCAGTAGTATGTGTGGAGTCTGGCCTTCATTTCCTCTGTGTCATTATCCAATGATGATTTCAGGGCCTGTATCTCCTCCTGTGTTCTTTTTTTGTTGTTAGAGGAAATTTTTATCATGTTGTTCCGCAGCCTTTCAGATGTCCGAATACATAGTTGTTCTGCATATCGGCTGTTGTAGGTGTGCCGGGTTGGGTTACGTAAATTTAAGCCTTTTGGGATGAGTCTCTCCTTTTTGCATTTTGTTAAGAAGAAGATGTCGCTGTTGAGTTGTGCAAGTTTCTTAAGCCGGCTTTTCAGTTCCATTCTTTTGCGGTATATTGTGGTATCTTTCAAGTTGATAGTAGTATAATGTTGTACTGTAACATACTTCCTTCCTAAGGTTTTTCTCTGATGCGAATGTTAACCAAGAGGTGGTACTACCATGTTTTTTTTTTTTTCCAGTTCACAGAACTCTCAAGAAGAGTCCTTACTTATGGTAGATGTGAAAAGAGCTCTTTCTATCTACCTCAAGAGGACTTATTCTAAGGACTGTAACATACTTCCTTCCTAAGGTTTTTCTCTGATGCGAATGTTAACCAAGAGGTGGTACTACCATGTTTTTTTTTTCCAGTTCACAGAACTCTCAAGAAGAGTCCTTACTTATAGTAGATGTGAAAAGAGTTATCTCTACCTCAACAGGACTAGTGAATTCAGACAATTTGACACCCTCTTTATCTAATTCCAAGGTGGTAATAAGGATTCTCAAGCCAGCAAAGCAACTCTCACCCGATGGATTAGGGATATTTTTCTGAATTGTTATACCTTGGAAGACAAGTCGCTGCTGGACCAGATAAGGGCCTATTGCACACTCTACCTCCACCTCATGGGCTGGTGGGATGATACGTTGGTTCCGATCAAATAGCCAGAGCAGCCACGTGGTCCTCATCTTCAACATTTGCCAATCACTACAGGCTAAATATTGCTGCCTCCAGGAATTCTAATTTTAGCAGACAGGTGCTTCAAGCAGTGTCGCAGTAAATGTACCCTTTTGTTATTGCTTTTTTGTCCCATATAATTGTGCTGCCGGAAAGGAAAACTATAAAATTCTCACCTGTAATTTTCCTTTCCTTGAAATCTGAGGCAGCACAAGGTCCTTCCCTAATAAATTTATTTTTTGCTGCATACTTCACATCTGTTTCTTGTCTCAGAGGCAGAGGTGTAGCTAGGGATTCAGCACAAGGGGATGGCAAACATATCTGAGTGGATCCCCAATATTACCACCATACAGTGAAAATATAGTGATAGATATCAGCAGTTCACAGGGCTCTACAGACCATTTGAGTGAATACAGAAAAGGAAAAATTTAGTTTCTTACAGGTGATGTCTTTGACTGTAATTATTCACATTTCTCATCTCCGCCATGACCATTTCTATCAGCTGTGACTTGTCTTTGTAAAGTTTGAAGCACAAACATCTTTGGCTGACACCTGACCCACCTTGTCTTCACCTACACAAAGTTTCCATCCTGCTGCTACCCCCAATTATAAAATATATAATATGAAAGTCCCCTGGAATTAATAATACCTCCCGTTGTCCAGGATAACTGGAAATTCCTGCACTATTCTAAACACCCTCCTACTTTTTAAATATCATGATTAATCAAAAATGTATATTTACCCATATGACTGCCCCAGGGACATTTTCTGATTATCCGGTGACGATCCGTCTCCCCATATCCGGAAACGGATCGTCACTATTACTCCCCCCCCCCCATCCACCCCATTATACTTGCCCTCCATGCTTCTTCCGGCGAGAAGGCTCCTTTTCCTGTACTGAATCTGTCTGTGCGCACTCTTCTCCAAGCGCTGTGTGCACTGCTGACGATAATTCACCAACACTGCACATCCACGCATGCGCAGTAGAGGTGGATCATTGCTGCAGAGAACAGAGCAGCAATGGAGAAGAGCGTGTGGTTTCAGTACAGGAGGAGGAGCCGTCTCGCCGGAAGAAGCATGAGGGTAAGTATATAATATGGGTCGGGGGTTGGGCTGAGTAGGTTGGAAAGGGCGGGATAGCTAGAGAGACAAGGGGGAGGGGGGGGAATGAGGTGAGAGGGGGTCAGTGAGTAAGTTACAGTGCCTTGAGAAAGTATTCGGCCCCCTTGAACTTTTCAACCTTTTGCCACATTTCAGGCTTCAAACATAAGGATATAAAATTTTAATTTTTTGTTGAAGAATTAACAACAAGTGGGACACAATTGTGAAGTGGAATGAAATGTATTGGATATTTTAAACTTTTGTAAAAAATAAAAAACTGAAAAGTGGGGCGTGCAATATTATTCGGCCCCCTTAAGTTAATACTTTGTAGCACCACCTTTTGCTGCGATTACAGCTGCAAGTCGTTTGGGGTATGTCTCTATCAGTTTTGCACTTCGAGAGATTGAAATTCTTGCCCATTCTTCCTTGGAAAACAGCTCGAGCTCAGTGAGGTTGGATGGAGAGCATTTGTGAACAGCAGTTTTCAGCTCTTTCCACAGATTCTCGATTGGATTCAGGTCTGAGCTTTGACTTGGCCATTCTAACACCTGGATACGTTTATTTGTGAACCATTCCATTGTAGATTTTGCTTTATGTTTGGGATCATTGTCTTGTTGGAAGATAAATCTCTGTCCCAGTCTCAGGTCTTTTGCAGACTCCAACAGGTTTTCTTCCAGAATGGTCCTGTATTTGGCTCCATCCATCTTCCCATCAATTTTAACCATCTTCCCGGTCCCTGCTGAAGAAAAGCAGGCCCAAACCATGATGCTGCCACCACCATAATTGACAGTGGGGATGGTGTGTTCAGGGTGATGAGCTGTGTTGCTTTTACGCCAAACATATCGTTTTGCATTGTGGCCAAAAAGTTCGATTTTGGTTTCATCTGACCAGAGCACCTTCTTCCACATGTTTGGTGTGTCTCCTAGGTGGCTTGTGGCAAACTTTAAACGAGACTTTTTATGGATATCTTTGAGAAATGGCTTTCTTCTTGCCACTCTTCCATAAAGACCAGATTTGTGCAGTGTACCACTGATTGTTGTCCTATGGACATACTCTCCCACCTCAGCTGTAGATCTCTGCAGTTCATCCAGAGTGATCATGGGCCTCTTGGCTGCATCTCTGATCAGTCTTTTCCTTGTTTGAGATGAAAGTTTAGAGGGACGGCCGGGTCTTGGTAGATTTGCAGTGGTCTGATACTCCTTCCATTTCAATATGATCGCTTGCACAGTGCTCCTTGGGATGTTTAAAGTTTGGGAAATCTTTTTGTATCCAAATCCAGCTTTAAACTTCTCCACAACAGTATCACGGACCTGCCTGGTGTGTTCCTTGGTCTTCATGATGCTCTCTGCGCTTTAAACACAACCCTGAGACTATCACAGAGCAGGTGCATTTATACAGAGACTTGATTACACACAGGTGGATTATATTTATCATCATCAGTCATTTAGGACAACATTGGATCATTCAGAGATCCTCACTGAACTTCTGGAGTGAGTTTGCTGCACTGAAAGTAAAGGGGCCGAATAATTTTGCACGCCCCACTTTTCAGTTTTTTATTTTTTACAAAAGTTTAAAATAACCAATAAATTTCATTCCACTTCACAATTGTGTCCCACTTGTTGTTGAATCTTCACCAAAAAATTTAAATTTTATATATTTATGTTTGAAGCCTGAAATGTGACAAAAGGTTGAAAAGTTCAAGGGGGCCGAATACTTTCGCAAGGCACTGTATATAGCAGGAAGCTGAAGCATGTAAACAAAAGCAGGAGCTCCCAGAAACACCCAGTAATCACTCAAAACACTGCTAAAGGTATATGGGTGCATTTATTAACCCATTAATAGCACTAACAGACATTTTGTAAAAAAAACATTTTTTGCCCGGAAAACCCCTTTAATAATAGTTCCTTGTGCCCCCTTAAATTATTAAAACCTCTGTGTGCCCCCTCAAATAATAATACCCCTTGTATGCTTTAAATGAATATTGCCCTTTAATTAATAATGCCCACATGCCACTTACAATTAAAGCTGCCCAATTCCCCAGTGGTTAGTACCCCTTAATGCACCCTTATGTAATGTCCCTGATGCCCCTGTGCATACATACTGCCCCTCCATGCCCCTCTTATATTAAATGGTTTGTTCGGGATTTAAAAAAAAAATGTATTCAGGCAGCAGAAGCGTTAAAAATGAAAAAGTATTTCTACTTTGCTGGGACAGTTGTCTCTTTTGCTACTCTGTATGTACAGTCATGGCCAAAAGTTTTGAGAATGATACAAATATTAATTTTTACAAAGTCTACTGCTTCAGTTTTTCTAATGGCAATTTGCATATACTCCAGAATGTTATAAAGAGTGATCAGCTTAACAGCAATTACTTGCAAAGTCAATATTTGCCTAGAAAATGAACTTTATCCCCCAAAACACATTTCAACATCATTGCAGCCCTGCCTTAAAAGGACCACCTAACATCGTTTCAGTGATTGCTCCATTAACACAGGTGTGGGTGTTGATGAGGACAGGGCTGGAGATCAATCTGTCATGATTAAGTAAGAATGACACCACTGGACACTTTAAAAGGAGGCTGGTGCTTGCCATCATTGTTTCTCTTCTGTTAACCATGGTTATCTCTAAAGAAACACGTGCAGTCATCATTGCACTGCACAAAAATGGCCTAACTGGGAAGAGTATTGCAGCTAGAAAGATTGCACCTCAGTCAACAATCTATCGCATCATCAAGAACTTCAAGGAGAGAGGTTCCATTGGTGCCAAAAAGGCTCCAGGGCGCCCAAGAAAGACCAGCAAGCGGCAGGACCGTCTCTTAAAAGTGTTTCAGCTGCGGGATCGGGCTACCAGCAGTGCAGAGCTTGCTGAGGAATGGCAGCAGGCAGGTGTGAGTGCATCTGCACGCACTGTGAGGCGGAGACTCTTGGAGCAAGGCCTGGTCTCAAGGAGGGCAGCAAAGAAGCCACTTCTCTCCAGAAAAAACATCAGGGACAGACTGATATTCTGCAAAAGGTACAGGGAGTGGACTGCTGAGGACTGGGGTAAAGTCATTTTCTCTGATGAATCCCCTTTTCGATTGTTTGGAACATCTGGAAAACAGCTTATTCGGAGAAGAAGAGGTGAGCGCTACCACCAGTCTTGTCTCATGCCAACTGTAAAGCATCCTGAAACCATTCATGTGTGGGGTTGCTTCTCAGCCAAGGGAATCGGCTCTCTCACAGTCTTGCCTAAAAACACAGCCATGAATAAAGAATGGTACCAGAATGTCCTCCAAGAGCAACTTCTCCCAACCGTCCAAGAGCAGTTTGGCGCTCAACAATGCCTTTTCCAGCATGATGGAGCACCTTGCCATAAAGCAAAGGTGATAACTAAATGGCTTAGGGAACAAAACATAGAGATTTTGGGTCCATGGCCTGGAAACTCCCCAGATCTTAATCCCATTGAGAACTTGTGGTCAATCATCAAGAGACGGGTGGACAAACAAAAACCAACAAATTCAGACAAAATTAAAGCATTGATTCTGCAAGAATGGACTGCTATCAGTCAGGATTTGGTCCAGAAGTTGATTGAGAGCATGCCAGGGAGAATTGCAGAGGTCCTGAAGGAGAAGGGTCAACACGGCAAATATTGACTTGCTGCATTAACTCATTCTAACTGTCAATATAAGCTTCTGTTACTCATAATATGAATGCAATTATATTTCTGTATGTGATAAAAACATCTGACAAACACACATAAAAACCAGAGGGCAGCAGATCATGTGAAAATATAATATTTGTGTCATTCTCAAAACTTTTGGCCATGACTGTATACAAAGCGAGTGCACTGGTGATGTCACATCAACAGGACCGCTGACCTGTCAACGTGACGTCACAGCTGCAGCTGCTTTGTATACAAATAGAGCAGTGGAGGAGGCAGTTGGCACAGGAGTGAAGGGGAGGATACAGGTAAGTATAAACGCAGGACTATCATTACACTACTGCCTACTGCCTGCAGACATTTTTTTTTTAAAGAGGACCCTCCTCTAAGTTGACGGTGTTATATACTGCTGCAAAGCTGACATTGCATTGAATTCAGAACACTGTCAGTTTTACTGGTATCTGCCTCAGTTATCAGAAAGCACTGATGCAAATACTAATAAAACTTAACATTTAATAATAAATATTAAAAAGATCCCAAAAATATACCAAACATCATAAATAATATAGCCACTCTATGGAGTCCAACGTTATAGCAAAAATACAAGAAGTCACCACCATATTAGGTTATATATCATGGCAGCTACACAGTTAGATAATGAAACGATCTTACCAATATCTGAAGACAGGAGTAACCCAATAGGTGATGGTGCATAACAGGAGGAAGAATTGCAGTCCCTATTCCTCCCCCTAAGACTTTCCCTTACACCCAAATTGACTCCTGCCCTAATAAGGGCAGTACCAAGCTGTCCTTAAGATGACCCTATATATCCCTAGTCCCTAGTGGCTGTTATTTATGATGTTTGGTATATTTTTGGGATCTTTTTAATATTTATTATTGAATGTTAAGTATTATTAGTATTTGCATCAGTGCTTTCTGATAATTAATTTATTTTCTGTTGTGGATTGTTTTGTTGGATGACATAGTACTTTACATCTCTGCTCCTTTTTTGCTTTTGTGTTATCTGCCTCAGTTGCAAAGATATCCTTGCACTGTCAGAAGGCCAGGCCTTACAACTCAGCGTCATTGCTGGACAGTGAGGAACACCCTCCTGACGTTATACTTGTACTGTCAGGGGGGCATTTCTCACCGTCAAGTGATGATGCTGAGCTGTAAGACCGGCCCCTCTGACAATGCAGGGATATTGGTACCGAAATTAACAGTACAGATATCTGTGCAACCAGGGTGCATACTGGCAATGTGCTGAATTCTACATATAAGAATAGTTCTCCACTGGTAATCCCCTTCATGTGGAGGGTGGCTATTACCTGTGTGCACTATTACTTATGTGGAAGGAGACTGTTAGCTGGGGGGCACTATTACAGTAACAGTGCCCCCCCCCACATGTATTAGCCCCTCACACACAAGTAATTAAGTAATAGTATTACTTATATGGGAGGGGATAATTACTTGTGGGGAGGCACTATTACAGTAATCATCCCCGACACAAGTAATACTATTTCTTAATTACTTATGTGTGAGGGGCACTATTACTGTAATAGTGCCACCCCATACACAGATAGTAACCCTCACCCACATACCTTCAGTATCACGTCTCTTGCACTGTTAAACTGTATCCTGTACCTTCCTATTCTCCATCCAGAATAGGAGGCACACACAGGCTATGTACAAGAGCAGCCTCCGGGCACTGCATCACTCATCGGAAGGTACAGAAGCCTGCCCTGTAGACTGCAAATTAAGAGAGGTAGAGAAGGAAGCCAGCGGCTTCCTCCTCTACCACATATTTCAACTATTTCGGTGTCTTGCAGATGCTAATACAATTGAAATAGCTACTTTGCGGTGGCCCCAGATGGGCCCCCCAGAGTCAGTGTGCTCAGGGCTGCAGCCGTCCCTGCCCCCCTCTGCCCTCCCACCCCTCGCTAGTTACACACATGGACAAAATTGTTGGTACCTCTCGTTTAATGAAAGAAAAACCCACAATGGTAACGGAAATAACTTGAATCTGACAATACTGGAATTTGCCAAACTACATGTTGACAAGCCACAAAGCTTCTGGGAGAATGTCCTATGGACAGATGAAACAAAAATCAAAATTTTTGGCAAGGCACATCAGCTCTATGTTCATAGACGGAAAAATGAAGCATATCTTGAAAAGAACACTGTCCCTACTGTGAAACATGGAGGAGGCTCTGTTATGTTCTGGGGCTGCTTTGCTGCATCTGGCACAGGGTGTCTTTGAATCTGTGCATGGTACAATGAAATCTCAAGACTATCAAGGGATTCTAGAGAGAAATGTGCTGCCCAGTGTCAGAAAGCTTGGTCTCAGTCGCAGGTCATGGGTCTTGCAACAGGATAATGACCCAAAACACACAGCTAAAAACATCCAAGAATGGCTAAGAGGAAAACATTGGACTATTCTGAAGTGGCCTTCTATGAGCCCTGACCTAAATCCTATTGAGCATCTTTGGAAGGAGCTGAAACATGCCGTTTAGAAAAGGCACCCTGGAGCAGTTTGCTCATGAGGAGTGGGCCAAAATACCTGTTGAGAGGTGCAGAAGTCTAATTGACAGTTACAGGAATATTAAGTTAAGGGTACCATCATTTCTGTCCAGGCCTGTTTCATGAGTTTTCTTTTTTTAAAAAATTCTGTTGAAGCATGGTTGAAAAGCAATGTCTGACTTTCAGTTGTTCATTTTCATAGAATTTTTATATATTACTTTTGTCAGATTCAAGTTATTTCTGTGATCATTGTGGGTTTTTCTTTCATTAAATGAAGGGTACCAACAATTTTGTCGACGTATGTATGTCTCTGCTCAAGGGGGTTTTATGGGTAAAAAAATGCTGTGCATGCCGATACAGTTTAATAATATGACAGAGCAGGGAGCTGAAAGGTCCCTGATCTGCCATAGAGGACTGCCGGTAATGCATAGGATGTCGTGGCACAGGTGTGAGAAGTAGCGCTATCGGAAGTATTTCTTCCCCGCTGCGGTTAGGCTGTACAACCAGCACCAAGCTAAGCAGAGATCATTCCATACAGAGAACTGAAAGTTCTTTAAGTTGTGGTATCCCTTCTACTACTTTTTTACCTGTACCTTTCTATCTGTACCTACTGTCATTTTAATGGCTCTATCTTGGAGCTTCTGTATATATTGTTTTTTGTGTTTGTATTATCTATGCTGCTGTAACAAACTGAATTTCCCCATGGTGGGACTATTAAAGGATTATTTTATTTTATCTTATGCCACTACTACAGGGAGAGTCTTCGGCTGCTCTTCTCTGCGGTAAGGTAAGTAAAAGATTTATTGTTTTCTGGTAAGGGAAAGGGATTACCTGCTAAATATAAGGTGGGCTATTGTAATGGTGAAGTATTATTTATAAGGGGAAACTGTTATATACAAGGGAGCTACTATATATAAGGGGAAACGTATATATAAGGGGCTTATTATCAGAGATGACATATTATACTGTATATAAGGGGGGCTTTTGTATATAATTGTTCCCTCCTTATATTAGTCCCCTTATATATTTTAGTTCCTCCCTTTATAATAGCACCTTTATAAATAATAGTTCCCTCTTATAATAGCCCCCATTATAAATAAGTGTATAATTGTACCCCCCTTATAATAGTCCCCCTTAAAAGGTGAGAACTATTACAAATAAGTGGGACTATTATAAGGTTGAAACTATTATAACTAAGGGAGGAACTATTATTTATAAGGGGGCTATTATAATGGGAAGACATATATAAGGGGGTTATTATAAGAGATGACATAATATATACTGTATAATAGGGGCTATTATAAGGGTTGGCTATTTTATATAAGGGGGCTATAAGGGGACCTGTAGCATTGACATCCAACATGAAGGTCTTAGAGAGATTGGTTCTCACACATCTCCGCCCTCTAGTGAGCTCGGCTATGGACCCTCTCCAGTTTGCTTATCGGCCGGGCATTGGGGTGGATGATGCCATCATTCACCTTCTACACAGAGCTCTTTCTCACCTGGAGAAACCAGGGAACACTGTGAGAATAATGTTCTTTGATTTCTCCAGTGCTTTTAACACCATACAGCCAGGGCTACTGAGAGACACGCTGGACCTTGTTAGAGTGGACCACCACCTCTCCAACTGGATCCTAGACTACCTCACAAACCAACCTCAGTATGTGAGAGCCTGGGACTGCGTGTCAGACACTGTGATCTGTAATACGGGGACACCTCAAGGTACAGTTCTTGCCCCTTTCCTCTTCACACTGTACACTGCAGATTTTAGGTGCAACTCATCTAGCTGCTACCTACAGAAGTATTCTGATGACTCTGCAATAGTAGGCCTCATCACAGACGAAGATGACAGGGAGTTTCAAGAACTGAACCGGGATTTTGTGGACTGGTGCCAGCAGAACCACCTTAGGATTAATGCTGGGAAGACCAAGGAGATGGTGGTAGACTTTTGCAAGGGCAGATACCCTCCAAAACCAGTGGACATCCAGGGGACAGGCATTGCGATAGTCAACATCTATAAGTACCTAGGTGTGCTCCTCAGTAATAAACTGGACTGGGCAGATCACTTGGATGCACTGTACAGGAAGCGCCACAGCAGGCTCTACCTGCTTAGGAGGCTGAGAGCCTTTGGGTTCCGGGGGCACTTCTTAGGGCCTTTTTCAACTCTGTAGTGGTATCAGCCATCTTCTTTGAAGTGGCCTGCTGGGGGAGTAGCATATGAACTAGGGATAGGAATAGACTCAACAAGCTGATTAGAAGGGCCAGCTCTGTCCTGGGGAACCCCCTGGACCCAGTGCAGGTGGTGGGTGACAGAAGGATGCTCTCCGTGGTGAGCTCCATGCGGGAGAATAACTCCCATCTGATGCATGAGACCATGATAGCGCTGGGCAACACTGTCAGTGACTGACTGCTCCAGCCTAAGTGTGAGAAGGAGCGATTTTGGAAGTCTTTCCTCCTTGCTGCGGTTAGGCTGTACAACCAACACCGACCTAAGCGGAGATCACTCAATACAGAGAACTGAAAGATCTTTAAGTTGTGGTATCCCTTCTACTACTTTTTTTTTACCTGTACCTTTTTATCTGTACCTACTGTCACTGTAATGACTCTCTACCTTGGAGCTTTTTGTATATATTGTATTTGTATTGTATTATCTATGCTGCTGTAACTCACTGAATTTCCATATGGTGGGACTATTAAAGGATTATCTTATCTTATTATAAGGGGGGGACTATTTTATATAAGGGGGACTATTATAAAAAGAACTATTATATATAAGGGGGTTATTATAAGAGAAACTAATATATAAGAGGTTTATTATAAGAGGAACTATTATATAAGGAGAGCTATTATAAGGGGGAGACTGTTATATATAAGGACACTATTATAAGGGGGGGACTATTATATAAAAGGGGGGCTAATATAAAGGAAATATATATATAAGGGGGCTGCTATAAGGGGGAGACTGTTATATATGAGGGGGCTATTATATAGGGGAGACTTTTAAATATAAGGGGACTAGTACTTATAATGGATTAACTATTATACATAAGGGGCACTTTTATAAGAGAGGAATTATTATATATAAGGAGCACTATTACAAGGTGGGACTGTTATATATAAGGGGGGGTACTATAGGAGAGGAATTATTATATATAAGGAGCGCTATTATAAGAGAGGAATTATTATATATAGGGGGTATTATAAGGGGGGACTATTATATATATCAGAGAGGGCTATTATAGGAGATGAACTATTGTACACACAGCTAAAAACACCCAAGAATGGCTAAGAGGAAAACATTGGACTATTCTGAAGTGGTGGTTCGTGGTACTGGGCGCCGGAGAGATAGCGTTCAGACGGTCCAATTGTAAAATAAACGGGCTTTATTCAGCTTACGTGCAACATAACAAAACAACAAAAAAACCTAGGCCACAGTTAGGGCACTAACTGACTCCTTGAGCCCCTAACTAGCCTCTGGGGCAATAAGAAGCTTGACTTAGTCTCTGTAAGTCCTCTCTGGACCCCAGCCCTCTGGGGACAGACCGCCCTGTCTGCCTTTGGCTGGGTCCACCATCTCCTGCTCCATGCAGGTTTCTCCAGCCTTCTGGAGATACGCCCCCACCCAAAGGTGTGGCTGAGGGCCTTTTCAGGGCTGGCCTTGGGTCGCTCAACAGCACCCTCTGGGTTCACATACTCACATACCCTCCCCCTCAGCTCACTACCCATGGGGTGAGCTACAATGGGACGAGAGATCCTATGTCGAAGTCCCTCTTCAACCATGTATGCCTGTCCAGTGTCTCTCCAGAAGTCCCAATCTGGCGGTCTTTTCTTCCAAATTCCGCTCCGTCGTTTTCCATATTCTCATCACTTTAAATGCTACGACAAGATCCTGGCCATTCTGTGCAAGTTTTGCTTCATCACCTTCACAATTCGCCATCACATCATTTTCATCACATTTCTCGTCATGGTCTTCAGCCTTCCCATTGCATGATTTTGATCCCATTAGTAAATAGCCGTAAGAATCTTCATCTTCACCTATCACGAATCCACAGGAGCTCAGAGACCAACTAACACGTACTTCATGCACATCAATATCTTTAGAGTATAAATGTTTCACGGATACCTTTTCTGTAACCTTCATCTCAAAGCAAACTTCGCCCTCACCATCAAGGCTTAGAAGTTTAGGAGACATAGGCTGCTTGCTCTCCTCTTTGTTTGAGATACACAAGCTCTGTACCGCAATATCTTCTCCTTCTGCACAAGGGCCACACAGTACACCCTCACAAAATAGCTCACGCTGAACTACATTTTCTGGTATGTCTTTAACAACTGCCACATTATATATTGGAATGGTTTCTTTATAATACTTCCACATCTGTACGGCAGCAAGAGAACCACTTCCACACTCTAGTCTTACCTCCTCTTTCTCATACGCATAACTTCCTGGAGGCATGTTGCGGTACTGTGATAGTTTGCAAGAATTTTCATGCCAACCCCTTTCTGACAGTACAGAAGCTGGTGATATCGTCATCTCAACATTCTCCAAGTTATTTTCATTCTCTCTGCTAACACCGGAGGACTGGGATACCAAGTTTCCAACATCACAGTCTTTACTGTCAGTACTCAGATGCTTTTTGGTTACATGTTCTGGCTGCCTTAATGGCTCCGCTTTCTCAGCCTCTATACTGGCATCTTTCTCCAATTCTAATGCCTTCTGTAGTGCACAAATCTCTGATTCCAGCTCCAGAACTTTCTTCATTGCCACATTTTTCTGCACAGCCTCCATCTCAGTTTTTACTATTGCAACTTGCAGATCTTCCTCACTCCTTCCCACTGCATCCTGGATGATATTTTCTGCTTCCCTCACTGTTCCCTGAATTATATTGAACTGATCCTCCAACATCTTCTGATAAAAAGTTTGCCGATGAGCAGAAGCTTTGTCAAGTCTTTCATTCAAGTCCCGTGTCTCAGTGGCTCTCTTATCTTGCTCTTGGTTGAATAATGACTCTGTCTCTTGAGTCACGCTTTTCATGGATAGCAGCTCTGATTCTTTAGAGGTTAACAGGCTCTGCAGCAAATCCTTCTCAGCTTCTAGTGCTGCCAGCTTTGAAGATAGTGCAGATGACGACTGTTCAGTATTGGATAAAGACTGCTGCAATTGATCCAAATCTTCTCTTTTAGATTCAACTTCGGTTTTTAACTGTTCTATCTGAAAAGTGTGCTCTTCCAACTTTATTTCTGACTCGCGCTTCACTTGAGCCATCTGAAACTCCAGCTGTTCCTTGATGCGTGCAATTTCCTCCTGCTTGTTCACTTGCACCTTTAGTTTAGCAACAAGCATTTTTAGATCTACAAACTCAGTAGATAAATCAGACATTTTTTCCTCAAACTGAATCCTCATGTCTTCCATCTGGAGGTCCAATTCTCTCTTGGCCTTTTCCAGCTTGTCATAAGCATTAGCTTTGTTCTCATACAATATCTGCACAGATTCCAGGTTTTTTTCAACTTCACCCTTGGAGCTAACCAAATCCTCCATTTCAGTGCGCAGTTGCTTGTTGAGCCTCTCTAACTCGGCCTTCAATTCAAGGGCCTCTTCTAGGGAGCGAGCCAAGACAAGAGCTTTGGTCTCTTTTCCACGAGCCTCTGCTTCAGCACGATCACGTTCTTCTACATATCTAGCAGAAAGAGCCTTCTCTTCACGAAGCAGCTGATCAAACTTTTTCTACTTCTTTTCCAAATTTGACACAACCCGACGTTGATGATCAAGATCTACACCTATATCTTCTAGTTCCTTTTGCAACTTTTCCTTTAGTTCTTCAACAGAGTCCAAGGACCCAATACTATCCTCCATTTTTTTTCTTCATATCAGTCGCCTGAGCCTGTAGTGTTGAAATCTGCTTTGTCAAATCTCTTTTTGCTATCTCCTCTTCCTCTAGTTGCTCAAGGAAACCATTTTTCTCGTCTTCCATTTGTTTTAGTTTTGTACTAAGGTCAAGCTTCTGACGAGTTTCTTCTTGCAAAAGTTCCTGAGTGGCCTGAAGCTGAGATTCTAGTGTAGAAAAATCTTTGGAAAGTTTGATAAACTTGCTGTCTGCTTGAGAAAGAAGCCTTGTGACATTATTCAATTCCACCTGCAGTCCGTTTGCCTTGTCTAGCAGCTCTGCTCGAAACCTGTCCCCTTCTGTGACTTTTAGTTGCAGCACTTGAAGTTGAGTCTCTACTTTTTTGTGACTCTCCTGTAAGGTTTGCACTTTCTGAGCATGGACAAACGACATCTCCATCAATTCTTTGTCTTTATTTTGCACCAAAACAGACAATTTCTCTTTATCTTCACAAGATCCTGACAGCGCCCTCTCCAGGCTACATATTCTAGCTTTGAGTTCCATTTCTCTTTGTTCCAGAACACCTGCTCTGCTCCGCCATTCGTTGACTTCACTATTTAGGCGAACCTGCTTTAGTTCATGCAAGTTTTGTTCTGACTGCAGTGTCTGCACCACAGATTCTAAATCACTCTATCGGTCAGACACCTCCTTCCTCAGCTCTGCAATTTCATTTTCTTTGTCAGTTAATGCAGCTGAAAGTTTTTCACATTTCCTGACTTAGTCATCCAGACATTCTGACTGACACTGCAAAAATTCACTTCTCTCACGTTTAGCAGTTTCAAGGTCATCTCTTAATTTTTCAATGACACTCTCTTTGACAATGGAGTCTTGGACACGCTGCTCCTTTAAATCCTGCAATTGCTTCTCAAGCACTTGCTTTTGCTCTACACTCTGTAGGACTTTATTAGATAGAGCGCATTTCATTTCTGCAAACTCCTTCTTAGTGACACAGTCCATTCCAGGCAAACCCAGTACCACATTTTCACAATGACTAGGATATAAACTCTTTATAGTCTCAAGCTCTTTCTTTAACTTAAGGTTCTCTTTTTCTGATACCTCAAGTTGCCATTTCCAATCAGATATTTCATCCTCATAAATAAACCTGATAGTTTTAATCTAATCTTGAAGCTGCTGCACCATAATATTTTAATCTTTGGCACTTTCATACAGTCAGCAGGGACATATTCAATCATAGAACAGAGGTGCTTTAGAAAAACTGAGTCACTCTCATGCAACCCTTTATCTTTACTTGCATTCCACATGCTCTGTTCCGGGTTTTGTGTCTCTCTGCATTCAGACTGCTGCACTAATAAACCTGAGCATAACTTCTCTGCTTTTTTACAAGCTGAAATTCTCTTTTTCTTGCCCATGGTTTACTAACAAGATTACACAATATTCCACAGCAACCTTGTGTTCAACCGGCAGCAACTTTTTTGCTATCTTCTGCAGTCACATGTATTCAAACAGTTAACTTATGTGGCACTACAACAACCAGCATTTTCTTCTATCTTCCACATAAAACACAAACATGGCACCATAGCCTTTCACATAGACTGTTTGCAATATCCAGCTTCTACACACATTGCTTATTTTCTTGCCATCAGCAAGCACTTTACAGACTTCTGTGTCACATTATACACAAAGTCCATTCCCTGGATTCCTCTTCCAGAGTTTTACTTTCACCAGTTTTTACACACACTTTGCTATGTTGCAATTCACTCACCCCTTCCTGGGTTTCTCAGTTGAAATCACAGATTTCTTCCAGCTGTAGGCCACAATGCACACTTAGCAGTACTGCAGTCACCAACCACTTGTCTTCCAGGACTTGTGTGGATCTCTTTATGCCCGCATCCTCCACCATATGCGACAACTTGGGGAAATTAGTCTCAAATGGCGGCCAACTCCTGGTCCGGACAGCGGCGGTTCGTGGTACTGGGCGCCGGAGAGATAGCGTTCAGACGGTCCAAGTGTAAAATAAACGGGCTTTATTCAGCTTATATGCAACATAACAAAACAACAAAAAACCTAGGCCACAGTTAGGGCACTAACTGACTCCTTGAGCCCCTAATTAGCTTCTGGGGCAATAAGAAGCTTGACTTAGTCTCTGTAAGTCCTCTCTGGACCCCAGCCCTCTGGGGACAGACCGCCCTGTCTGCCTTTGGCTGGGTCCACCATCGTCTGCTCCATGCAGGTTTCTCCAGCCTTCTGGAGATACGCCCAGGGCCGGTTTTAGACAAAGTGGGGCCCTGGGCAAAATTAAAAGCGGGGCCCCAAATGCTGATATGCAAACAACACCATTGTCTTGCAGTGTCAACCCCTATAATAACGCCTCCTTTCTGCCAACAAAAAAGTAATAACAAGCCCCATTTTACCACACACAATTCAAGTGAGCACCTTTGTACCACCTAATAGATTTTTGCACCCAGTCATCAGTTATTATAGCGCCTCCTTATAAATAATAGTTCCTGCTTATAAATAATATTACACCCTTATCAGTAATAGCTCCCTTATAAATGATAAATAGTGCCCTCTATCAGTATCATAATAATACTGCTCCCTTATTAATAATAGCCCTCTCATAAATAATAGTTACTCTTATAAATAATAGTCCCCATTATCACTAATAGCCCCCTTTATAAATAAGCCCACTTAACAATTATACACCCCTTATAAATAGTTCCCCTCCTATAAATAATAGCTCCCCCTTATAATGGATGCCTTATATATAATAATTCCCCCCTTATAAATAATAGCCCGTCTTATAAATAATAGTTAACCCTTATATTAGCCCCCTCATATTTAAGTTTCCAAATTATATATAGTAACCCACCCTTATATATAATAGTTCCTTCCTTATAAATAAGAGCCCCCTTATATATAATAGTTCTCCGTTATACAGTGTCGGACTGAGGGGCCTTAGGCCCACCAGATGAACTTGTGCTGGGGCCACCCAACAGCTTCCTGCTAATAACCTACACCACGGCTCCTTCACTGAAGTCTTACATATGTGCTGACTATCTGGTGTGCCTGAGTATGTTCCCAGTATAGTCAGCCCCTACAGTACTGTGCAGGCCCCAATAACTACATGGCCGGTTCATGCACAATACTGTATGGGGAATGACATGGAGCACTACACATATGTGCAATATTATAGTGAGGGAGCTGTGATGCAGACATAGCACACAGGGCTGCCAGCAGGAATTTTGAACACCCCCCCCCCACAGTATAATGCTCCACATGGTATATAATGCTCTACAGTATAAAATGCTCCCCTGAGCGCTCCACAGTTTCCCCACATGGTATATAAGGCTCCACACAGTATAATACTCCACAGTGGCCCACACAGTATACTACTCCTTATTGGCCCCATATAGTACAATATGCTCCCCAGCAGCCCCACACAATATAATATGCTCCATACAGTATAATATGCACCCCCCAGTATAATGCTCCACAATGGCCTAACACAGTATAACATGCTCCACAATGGCCTCCACACAGTATAATATACTCCCCAGAGGGGTTTCCCCAGTATAATGCTCCACAGTGGTCCCCCATAGTATAATATGATGCTCACAGTCCCCCCCCCAGTATAATGCTCTACAATGGCCCCACAGAGTATACTATAATCCCGAAAAGCCCCACACAATATAATACACTCCACAGTGGCCCCACACAGTATAACAGGCTCCCCACACTGCCCCTTCCCCCCAGTTTAAAGCTCCAGAGTGGCCCATAGTATAATATTCTCCCCAAGGGCCCCCGCTAGTATAATGCTCCAAAGTGTCTCCCCAGTATTTTGCCCCACAGTGGCCCCATGCAATATATTATGCTCCCCAGGGCGTCCCCCCAGTATAATGTTCCACAGTAGGCCCCACGCAGTATAATATGCTCCCCAGTATAATGTTCCTTAGTTCCCCCCCCAAAAAAAATGCCCCACAGTGGCGTCACGAAATATAATATGCTCTGCTGATGGCCACCCCCAAAATAATGCTCCACAGTGTCCCCACTCAGTATAACATACTCCAGAATGGCCTCCACAAAGTATAATATACTGCCCAGAGAGGTTACCCCAGTATAATGCTCCACAGTGGCCCAAAACAGTATAATATGCTCTCCAGAGCCCCCCCAGTATAATGCTCCACGGTGGCCCCACACAGTATAATATACTGGAGAGCATATTATACTGTGTGGGGCCACCGTGGAGCATTATACTGGGGGGGCCTCTGGAGAGCATATTATACTGTTTTGGGCCACTGTGGAGCATTATACTGGGGGGCCCCTCTGTATAGCATATTATACTGTTTGGGGCCACTGTGGAGCATTATACTGGGGAGGGGTCCCTCTGGAGAGCATGTTATATTCTGTGGGGCCTCTATGGAGCATTATAAAGTGGAGGGGCTCTGGAGAGCATGTTATTTTCGGTGGGGCCACTTTGGAGCATTATACTGGGGGCCCCTCTGGAGAGCATAATGCTCAAACGTAGCCCCACAGAATATAACATGCTCTCCAGAGCCACCCCCCCCCCCCCACATTATAATGCTCCACAGAATATAACATGCTATCCAGAGGGCCCCCTCCCCAGTATAATGCTCTACAGGGGCCCCTCACAGTATAACATGCTATCCAGAGGGGGCCCCCAGTATAATGTTCCACAGTGGCCCCACAGACTGCGTCAGTGCTATTATTATGTTATACTTTTATTATTTTATATTATTATGAAGAGACCCCAGAGTATAATTATCGAAGGCCCAGGGAAGGTAAGGGAAAATAACAAACAGTTATACTCACCTTGTTCTTACCTCTGCTGGGCCTCCTCGCGCTGCTCCGCTATCCCCGCCGGCGACTGCTTCCTCTTCTCTGCGGCTGACGTCACGCGTTGTGGACGTCACCGCTGAGGCCTGTGATTGGGCCTCAGCGATTACGTGAGGCAAGCTGTCAGCACGCCCCACGTGATCGCTACGGCTGAGGCCTGGCCTCAACGGTGATGTGCGCAATGCAAGAAGATGAGCCAGGACAGGTGAGTAAAAATGTTTATTTTTATTCACCTTGGAACGGGGCCCTGCGGTCCCTTTCTGTTATCTATATGGCCGGGCCTGACTCCGGGATCCGGAGTCATCAGGCTCCGGATCCCGGGGGCCCCTTTCGGGACGGGGCCCTGGGCAATTGCCCAGTTTGCCCCCCCCTAACGCCGGCCCTGGATACACCCCCACCCAAAGGTGTGGCTGAGGGCCTTTTCAGGGCTGGCCTTGGGTCGCTCAACAGCGCCCTCTGGGTTCACATACTCACACATGGTTGAAAAGCAATGTCTGACTTTCATTTGTTCATTTTCATAGAATTTTTATATATTATTACTTTTGTCAGATTCAAGTTATTTATGTGACCATTGTGGGTTTTTCTTTCATTAAACAACGGGTACCAACAATTTTGTAAACGTGTGTATATAAAGGGGCTATTATAGGGGGAACTATTATATATAAGGTTGGCTGTTATAAGCGTGAGACTATTATATATAAAAGGGGCTATTATCTATAAGGGCAGAACTATTATATATAAGGAGGTGTCTGTTATATATATATAAACTGGGAAATGTTATTCATAAGGGGGAGACTAGTATAAGGCGGCTATTATAAGAGTGGAACTCTTATATATAAGGTGGATTGTTATAAGAGGGCTATTATGTATATTATATTATAATGTGGTCTCTTTTATTTTTAAGAGGGAAACTTTATAAGGAGGGTATTGTTAAAGGGGCTATTTATAAGGGGGAACTATTATTTATAAGAGGGCTATTATTTATAAGTGGGTATTATTGTTAAGAAGGCTATTATTTATAAGAGGGCTAATATTGATAATGTGGACTATTATTTATAAGGTGAAGTATTATTTATGAGAGGGCTATTATTAATAAGGGGAACTATTTGTAAGGGAGCACTATTATTTATAAGGGGGGCTATTACTGATAAGGGGGAACTAATACTGATATGGGGCACTGTTTATAAGCAGGGACTATAAGGAGGTGCTATAACTGATGAGGGGGTGCGAAAAACTATTAGGCAGTACAAAGGTGGTTATTTGAATTGTGTGTGGGCATAAGAGGGGGTGGTTGTAATACTGTTTTGGGGGCATAAAGGGGGCTTTTATTAAAGGGGCTTCCACTTGAAATATGATGGCGTTGTTGGTATATCAGCATTTGGGGCCCCGCTTTTAATTTTGCCCAGGGCCACAGTTTGTCTAAAACTGGCCCTGCACACAGGCTCATTTTCAAATGGAGGGGACAAAAACATTTTGAGTGCTTCATTTGCTGATTTGTGTCAGATGCTGGGTCTGAATTTAGTAGTGTGGTCTGAGATCTGAATTTAAAGCTTAGCTGAGGTCTGAATTATTTTTGGGGTAAACAACTCTTTCTATGTAGACATTAGTAGATGCCTCAAAAGTTTGAACTCCCACCAAGTCATGTCAAATCCTATAAATATTCCATATTCCATGAGAATCCAATTCAACCCAAATAATGGACATCTGAGTTGTAAATGCAGGTGCATGGTATTTGGTTATTAGGTTATGTGGATTTGCAAGAGCAATAAGCCTTAAAGGGGTATTCCCATGAACATAATCATATCTATATTTGTAGATAATTAAACGTTAAACGTTTTTGGAAATATAAGTAGTTAAAAATTCTGCAGAGTTTTAAAGATTTTTCTCTAACTATCTTAGTGGTGACAGCCTGTTAACTTGATCGGTTGCCAATGGATACGGCCACAAATGCAGAAACTTTCTATGGTCTGGGACTAGACAGGAATCCAACTATGATTTTCTTATAGTAGCTGGGTGATCAGGCAGGAACACTACATGTATCGGAAGAAATCCCGACCACAATAAGGAAATCGTGGCTGATTTTCTTAGAAAGGTCCTGCATTGGTGGTCGTATCCACTAACAACCGATCAATACAACAACTTGTGACCACAAGATATTTAGAGAAAATCTATAAATCTCTGCAAAATGTTAAATTACTTTTATTTCCAAAAATGTTTAACTTTTAATTATCTACAAATTTAAAAATGGTTATGATCATGGGAATACCCCTTTAAGCATTGTAATGGTTTTTGAGTGGTTCCTATCTCCTGACTTGCACTGGAAAATTATTATCATATAATGATTTTTACTGTGTGAAGGTTTAGCATAAAAAACCTCATTCAGATCACAAATTTTACATCCATTTAACAGATGCAAAAAATGGACGCAAATGGATCGACATCGTTTCACATAAACATCAATGTAAAAATAAAAAAACTGATCTGTTTCTGTTCGATTTTTTATTTTTTTTGATAGGCACAAAAACGTAGGATACCATACTTTTTTGTCAGTCTAATAAAAAGGACAGAAACAGATGTTTGTTTTTTTTTTTGTTTTTTTTTAAAAACATTTATGTCTATGACCATCCTTTTTTTACAATGGATGTGCTAAACGGATGTAAAAAAATGTGATCTGAATAGAACTTAACACTGTTTATATTAGTTATCTATTGATATAAAAAGTATTTCAAGAGATTTTGGGAATCCATAAAATTTGCTGTTATTGGAATCAATCTGGAGACTAGTCCTAGTAATAAAGTGTATCATTTTCAATTAAAACATACTTAGATATGTCCAGAAATATTTGATTTGAACCCTGGAAGACTTCCAATAATGCTCAACATTTCATCAGAGGTATAAATATGTAGGATTACATAAGAGACATCTGTACAAACAGAATGCTGGCACTAAGCTTGGCTAAGCTTGTCTATCAGTAGGTCATGCTATGCTGTTTTTTCATTCGAACTCCACTAGCAGCTTACTTGTAAAGTCAACTTCCATAAATTTTTATATCTGATAATAATTCAGTTACCTTCAGTTTTGCCCAGGTTTTCATTTAGATTTGAACAGTTGATATAAGGAAGAGGGCACTTATGAAAAAGATAGATGGATACTGTCACTGTAACCGTGAACATGAGAAATGTTAAGAACTATTTATAAGATGGGTTCACAAATGGTTTTATGAAGTTAAAATTGTCCCACGGGCATATCCTACCAGGACTTAGCCTTAAGGGTGCAAAGTTAATATATTCTTGTGCTTGTAGGAAGAAGGCAACAGTATTATAAATGGCACATGGTAACTGTGAGATCTATTACTGATTTTGCATTGGGACCTAGGAGTTTGAAGTCATGCCTTTGTATTCTTCTTTTTTTACTAATATTATTATTATTATTATTAATAATAAGAAGAATAACAATATAATTAAATTTGTAAATAAAGTATTCTCCTTTTTGTCTTCCTTAAAACTTAGAAGTAAATTGTTACACCCTGAGAATACAACTTCTTCTAGTGAGAAACCTACATACAGTGCCTTGTGAAAGTATTCGGCCCCCTTGAACTTTTCAACCTTTTGCCACATTTCAGGCTTCAAACATAAGGATATAAAATTTTAATTTTTTTGGTGAAGAATCAACAACAAGTGGGACACAATTGTGAAGTGGAACGAAATTTATTGGTTATTTTAAACTTTTGTAAAAAATAAAAAACTGAAAAGTGGGGCGTGCAATATTATTCGGCCCCTTTACTTTCAGTGCAGCAAACTCACTCCAGAAGTTCAGTGAGGATCTCTGAATGATCCAATGTTGTCCTAAATGACTGATGATGATAAATATAATCCACCTGTGTGTAATCAAGTCTTCGTATAAATGCACCTGCTCTGTGATAGTCTCAGGGTTCTGTTTAAAGCACAGAGAGCATCATGAAGACCAAGGAACACACCAGGCAGGTCCGTGATACTGTTGTGGAGAAGTTTAAAGCCGGATTTGGATACAAAAAGATTTCCCAAACATTAAACATCCCAAGGAGCACTGTGCAAGCGATCATATTGAAATGGAAGGAGTATCAGACCACTGCAAATCTACCAAGACCCAGCTGTCCCTCTAAACTTTCATCTCAAACAAGGAGAAGACTGATCAGAGATGCAGCCAAGAGGCCCATGATCACTCTGGATGAACTGCAGAGATCTACAGCTGAGGTGGGAGAGTCTGTCCATAGGACAACAATCAGTCGTACACTGCACAAATCTGGCCTTTATGGAAGAGTGGCAAGAAGAAAGCCATTTCTCAAAGATATCCATAAAAAGTCTCGTTTAAAGTTTGCCACAAGCCACCTGGGAGACACACCAAACATGTGGAAGAAGGTGCTCTGGTCAGATGAAACCAAAATCGAACTTTTTGGCCGCAATGCAAAACGATATTTTTGGCGTAAAAGCAACACAGCTCAACACCCTGAACACACCATCCCCACTGTCAAACATGGTGGTGGCAGCATCATGGTTTGGGCCTGCTTTTCTTCAGCAGGGACAGGGAAGATGGTTAAAATTGATGGGAAGATGGATGGATCCAAATACAGGACCATTCTGGAAGAAAACCTGTTGGAGTCTGCAAAAGACCTGAGACTGGGACGGAGATTTATCTTCCAACAAGACAATGATCCCAAACATAAAGCAAAATCTACAATGGAATGGTTCACAAATAAACGTATCCAGGTGTTAGAATGGCCAAGTCAAAGCTCAGACCTGAATCCAATCGAGAATCTGTGGAAAGAGCTGAAAACTGCTGTTCACAAACGCTCTCCATCCAACCTCACTGAGCTCGAGCTGTTTTCCAAGGAAAAATGGGCAAGAATTTCAGTCTCTCGATGTGCAAACCTGATAGAGACATACCCCAAGGGACTTGCAGCTGTAATCGCAGCAAAAGGTGGCGCTACAAAGTATTAACTTAAGGGGGCTGAATAATATTGCACGCCCCACTTTTCAGTTTTTTATTTTTTACAAAAGTTTAAAATATCCAATAAATTTCGTTCCATTTCACGATTGTGTCCCACTTGTTGTTGATTCTTCACCAAAAAATTAAAATTTTATATCCTTATGTTTGAAGCCTGAAATGTGGCAAAAGGTTAAAAAGTTCAATGGGGCCGAATTCTTTCGCAAGGCACTGTATATTTTAGCAGTTGAGAAAATCTGCAATGAACGCACTGTCAAAAGCTTAAAGCCTGAATTAAAGAAAATGCAATGAAAGTATTCATTTACTAACAATATTATTTGGTTGAATGCCTTTATTTCCAGCTATTGAGTTGCTAAATATTACTTTAACAAAAAGTCTCTTACTAAAAGCGTATTTACTTTGTGATATTGTTGTTCATACAGGGTTTATAGAAGACATTGTTATTACAAGGTTAGAATGAGCTAATAATTATAAGGAGTTCCAAGTGTTCAGTAGAGTATTTAAGAAGCACTTAGAACGCACTGCAGGGTGTATCATTAAAAAAAATAATGGAAAGAATTAAACATATAAGGGCACATTACACAGCAGGGCAAAAATCCCAAATACTTCTATAGGTTAGATGGAATAATGTTTAGTGACAGGAAAATTATGGCATTTGTACTACTTTGCCATAATAATTGAGAACCTTCTTATAAAACTTTAAAAGGAGTTATCCAGGGAACAAAAACATCAAGCATTGAATTAAATGCAGCACAAGGTCCCACTTATATATGCGCCAATTGTGAGTTTTTTAAACTGCTGCTTGGAGCCTGTTCAATTTCAGCCCCTCCTACTGATTTACCAATTCTTGATCACATGATCAACCCCAATCTACTTCAAGGAGATGTAGAGCAGGGCCAATCATGTGATCAAGAATGGGTGTGTAAGAAGGGGAGGCCAAAATCTAAGACCCCTTGCAGTAGTTTAAAAACCTCACAATAGGCGCAATGTGGATGCAGCACATACACACGTGGACAAAATTGTTGGTACCCCTCGTTTAATGAAAGAAAAACCCACAATGGTCACAGAAATAACTTGAATCTGACAAAAGTAATAATATATAAAAATTCTATGAAAATGAACAAATGAAAGTCAGACATTGCTTTTCAACCATGCTTCAACAGAATTTTTAAAAAAAGAAAACTCATGAAACAGGCCTGGACAGAAATGATGGTACCCTTAACTTAATATTTTGTTGCACAACCTTTTGAGGCAATCACTGCAATCAAACGATTCCTGTAACTGTCAATGAGACTTCGCACCTCACAACAGGTATTTTGGCCCCCCCCCATGAGCAAACTGCTCCAGTTGTCTTGGGTTTGAAGAGTGCCTTTTCCAGACGGCATGTTTCAGCTCCTTCCAAAGATGCTCAATAGGATTTAGGTCAGGGCTCATAGAAGGCCACTTCAGAATAGTCCAATGTTTTCCTCTTAGCCATTCTTGGATGTTTTTAGCTGTGTGTTTTGGGTCATTATCCTGTTGCAAGACCCATGACCTGCGACTGAGACCAAGCTTTCTGACACTGGGCAGCACATTTCTCTCTAGAATCCCTTGATAGTCTTGAGATTTCATTGTACCATGCACAGATTCAAAGACACCCTGTGCCAGATGCAGCAAAGCAGCCCCAGAACATAACAGAGCCTCCTCCATGTTTCACAGTAGGGACAGTGTTCTTTTCGATATATGCTTCATTTTTCTGTCTGTGAACATAGAGCTGATGTGCCTTGCCAAAAATTTGGATTTTTGTCTCATCTGTCCATAGGACATTCTCCCAGAAGCTTTGTGACTTGTCAACATGTAGTTATATATTATTACTTTTGTCAGTTTCAAGTTATTTCTGTGACCATTGTGGGTTTTTCTTTCATTAAACGAGGGGTACCAATAATTTTGTCCACGTGTGTATATCAGTAAGGGGAACCTTGTGTGGCATTAATACAATGCTAGATGTTTTTGTTCCCCAGATAACTTCTTTAATTTATCGAATTGAACAAAAAAGATGTAAGCATCAATATATCATTATTTAACACTCTAGTGAAAAAAACCTATATCACTTAAGGGTTCTACAGTGGCCTATGTTTGGTTCAGTAAAGCTGTGGTGGGTAGGGATTTTGCAGCTATAATGTAAAAGTTCTTCCTTTTGGGCATCTGAAAAAGGTGTAAGCAGATTTTTTTGGTGTAGCACTGCATAAACTCACAGGTGGTATGTGAACTGATTCCTAAGCCCTGGCTGGTTTGTCATCCTCTTAAAATTGGATGGATTACTGGTAGAAGTGGAGGTCACAGAATGTGACCTATGGCTACTTCATTTCTTGCTTCCTTTCAGGCCTTATTCACTCAGTGTCATATGGGCTTATTCGCTCTTTTAAGTTTGCAATTTAAAACTAGTATTTGAGGGAAAGATTTGGAAAATCCAAATACTATAAATGATCTTGATGACATAACATTTAGTTTTGCATCCGAGTCCCAGAAGACATAAAGCCACATAAAGCTGTATGGCTGAATATCCTAACAATAACCTCATGAAGTAAATGCAGATATACCTGGATCAGATCCATCAGAAATATCTTAGACTTCTAAACATTCAGACACATATGAACGCATATACATGCCCCTCCTATTTTTTGTCTCTTTGGTATTTTATTCCATTGCATGTATTTATTTCAGAATTTGGTTGAGTAATGCAACCACTATTGACATCTTAGGGGCGTTCACACTACCGTTGGTGACCGTCAGTAGTGTCCGTTGCTATTGTCCGTTACAAGATTTTAGCATCGGACACTAGCCGAACCGTCAGAAATCCATTAAAATTTCCATTCATTTCAATGAGTTTTTATATTGTGTCCGTTTGTGTCCGTTTACACCCTATCCGTCAGAAATCCGTTTGTTTTTTTTTTGCGGACAAAAAAATCCTACATGCAGGACTTTTTTGTCCGTTTGAAATAACGGATTCTTGATGGACAGCAAGTGTCCGTTATTTTTTTAACATTGAAGTCTATGGGTAACGGACTTATAACGGACAGTAACTGATAGCCATCAGTTATTGTCCATTGTTTTATGTCCGTTTTTTTTCTGCGCATGCTCAGAAAGCAGAAAAAAAAAAAAAAAAAAAAACGGACAGTGTTAAAAAACGGACACTAACTGATGCTAACGGACACTAACTGATGCTAACTGATGTTAATGTGTCCGTTTTTTTTTAACTAATCCATTAATTGGATCAGTTAAAAAAAACGGACACATTAACATCAGTTAGTGTCCGTTAATGTCTGTCATGATAGGTGTCCGTTTTTTTTTGTTTTGTTTTTTTTTTAACGGACACTATCAGAACGGACATCAACGGTAGTGTGAACCCTGCCTTACAACACAGTCCTTTATGAACACTACATATTATCAAAACAAAATTTACAGAAAACCGTGGTATAATAATAAAAAAAAACATATGGGAACAGATCATCTAATTCTTCTTAGCTGTTAACAAAACAATATTTGTTCAGAAACATAAGATATACATCTATTTGTAAGAGAATACTTGTGTTTAGAGAGCTCGAAGCGGATTTCTTACATGTTAGACTTGCTTAGTGTATATTACATCTATTTAGTCAGCTTCAGTTAGTGTTATACTTACAGACGTCTTTTTAGTGGCAAGATCATATTTGTAGGATTCCCCTAGGTAAACAGCTGGAAGATATAATAAATACACAGAAAAATCTAGTCATAGGTTACTGACTGTGTGAGCTGTTTTTAAATAATCCTCTAGACTGCAAGGCAATTTCATGATGATGAAAACTGAGGCAGCAGGCTGTGATATTTAATCTCTTCCATTTTCAGGCTGGGTTTTGTGCAGAAACAAGATATTTATTTCAATGGAATAGAGTGGTATAGAAATGTTAGATATACAGTATATCTTAACACTGTTTCTATAGCTTTTGCATTATTTTTGAAAAAAATAAAACTTTGTATCAATTACTGACATAATATTTTATGTAATACAATGAAGGTAAGATGAGTTTGAAACCATCTGAATGAAACCTATTCTAAATGATGACCACTGGTGATCAACTGTTATAATCCACAGGATGAAGATGCAGATGGTGGCACATTTTTCTGCAGGAAAAATGTACAGTATTATTACATAGTTGTCATTCAAAGGATTGTGCAGTCATGCAATACATGGTTATTCTGTATTCTATAAAACTCTGTCCCACATTCATATACCCTGGGCATAAACAAGGACCAAGTATCCCTTTACTATGACTTGTCAGTGTTTACCATCTATGTACTGTGATATCACTGCCTCTGTTATTCCTAGTGGAAGAGTGAAGAAATCAGGCGATACCTTTTAGAGGCTAACTGAGTATATTTGATCAGTAAGCTTTCAGAAGACTAGCTTCCTTCATCAGACATGGTGTTATACAAGAACTGAAAATTCACAGATTTTTATATATACCCAATACACATGGTCTTCAAAGGATTTTAGAGTTCTTAAGAAAAAACAAAAAAAACAAAATGCAATCTAATTAGAGAAGTTATTTTGAACTGGTCAAAAAACAATCTGAAAAGTTGTGGTGCATGACAGAGGGATCTGTTATCTGTTTGCTATCAGGAGGTGATTTGTGACCCTCACAGTTCATAGATAGTGTGACATGAAGCTGGCGTGAATATTAAGTCCAAATTGCAGAGTTTTAAATTTTTGCATAAACTTGTACTCCGATTCTTTCCTTTCCTCCTGCGTCTTAAACTGTCCCATTAAAACCACAACCCGCAAATCTTCAATAGAGTGGTTTTCTCTGGAGAAATGTGCGGCCACTGGGAGACCGGTTCTGCTGTTATTAATGTTGGATCTATGTGAGTTCATTCGCTGACTAAGTCTCTGCCCTGTTTCCCCCACATAGAGGCCTGTGGTGGGACATTGCATACACATTATGAGGTACACCACATTGGAAGTCCTGCAGGAAAATGTCCCCCTAATTCTGTGCACCTGTTGTGACTGTGGGACAGGTACACTGTCAGCGGTGTGGATGTGCTTGCAGGTCATGCACCTTTTTTGTAGGCAAGGTGAGGTGCCATTTTCAGTTGGGGCCTTCAGGGCACTCCGGACAATAATACGCCTCAGGTTTGGTGGTTGTCGAAAGGAAAGGAGAGGGGGGACTGGAAATATGTCCTTGAGTCTGTTGTCCCTATGTAGCACAGGTTGGAGTTCCTTGGCAATCCTTCGTAGGATTTCCAGCTGAGGGTTGTAGGTGACAACTAGGGGCACTCGGGCATCTTTCTGGGTCTCTCTATATGTGAGCAGACTGTCTCTGTTAATGGCTGCCGCTTTGTTTAATTGGTTGTCTGTCACTTTTGGTTTGTATCCCAATTGGAGAAATTTCATCCTCAGATTCAGGAGGTGCTTGTCCAGGTCTGCTTTGTCGGAGCTAATACAATTGTATCGTATAGCCTGGCTGTAGATAATAGATTGTCTTGTGTGCTTGGGGTGGAAGCTGTCGTTTCTCAGGTAGGCCGTTCTGTCTGTGGGTTTGTGGTATATTGATGTGAGTAGCCGGTGGTCTTTGATGTATATTGTGGTATCTAGAAAGTGAATTTCACTCCCTGAATAGCTAAGTTTAAGGTTGATGGTAGGGTGAAAGTCATTGAAGTCATTATGGAATTGAAGTAGGGCCTCCTCACCTGCAGTCCAGATGACAAGGATATCATCGATATAACGAAGGAAAATCATAGGTTTGGTGGCGCATGTTGATAAATATGTTCCTTCCAGTTCTGCCATAAAGAGATTTGCATATTGGGGTGCACATCTGGTCCCCATTGAAGTTCCCATTCGCTGTACATATAGATCCTCTCCAAAGGGACACTGATAGAAAACATCTCAGGTTGGGTGGAAAATCTCCTAAAATCCCTTGTCAGGGATACTCCAAGCTATATCCAGGACACCACTGACCTTCTTAACAAACTGAATGCCCTGGGCCCTCTACCTGAGGGTACCATTTTGGCCACCATGGATGTGGAATCCCTGTATACCAATATTCCCCACAAGGATGGAGTTGCAGCATGTCGGGTACACCTGGCAAAACAAAACCTCCCAACAGAACCAGTAACGCAGCTCATACAATTCATCTTTAGCCACAACCATTTTACCTTTGGAGAGGATCTATATCTACAGCGAATCCGGACATATGTGAACGCACCCTTACTCACTTTTTCCACACTCCACAGCCACTGTGTGGGCGCTTCTCCCTGACGTCAGCGACCACTGATTGGGTCTCAGTGGTCACGTCGCGTCATTATGCGCAATGACGTCGGACGTGACCCCTGAGGCCCTGTCAGCTGTCTCTTACGTCAGGCAGAAGCGCCCGAAGAGCACACAGCGGCTGCGGATCCAGGGAAGGTTAACATTGTTTTTTTATGTTTGATCACCTCCCCGGGGGCTCCGCTTATTATACTCTGGGGTCTGAAGAGACCCCACAGTATAATAATAGCAGTTTCGTTTCGGCCGTGTTTGGTCCGATCGAAACTGCTGGGTGAGGACTCCACTGCCGTGCCAGGGAAATAAGCCTCGCGTGCCACTCTCGGCACGCGTGCCAGGGGTTGCCGACCCCTGGTATAGGGTATATTAAAAAATCTGTGAATTTTCAGTTCTTGTATAACACCATGTCTGATGAAGGAAGCTAGTCTTCTGAAAGCTTACTGATCAAATATACTCAGTTAGCCTCTAAAAGGTATCGCCTGATTTCTTCACTCTTCCACTACTTTCAATGGCTAACACGCTACAACATTATTCTGTTATTCCTACTTTGTGATATTACAAATGCAATGTGTTATTATTATTTTGTGAGATCACAACATACATAAAGGGGCTTATTCATTAAGGCCAGTGTATTATACACCGGTTATAATGTGAGTTTTGATGGAATAAGATGTGCCACAATTATTAAGAAGCAGAGATCTCTAGTGCGCATCTAGTATGATCCATGTGGCAGAAACTGAAATCTACTCCAATAAGAAGCTGGAGTAGACTTCAGGTACTTCGATCATTTGCTGGCATAAATCATAAATGTGTTGGGCAGCTGCCCAGCCACATCACAACCACTTAAGAAAGTGACCAAAAATGTCACCTTTTTACCTGCATTTTTCACTCAATGAATGTATAAACTCAATGAATAATCCATAATTATTGCATAGAGACATCACTCCAATCATTGCTAATTTTTTACTTTGGACATTACCTCTGTGCTATGACATCATTATCTTTACTATCCCTGTGCATAGTTATTACTGTTTATTATATTTGTATTTTGAGATCACAATATTTATTACACTTGTACTATAACAACTATGGGGCAGATTTTCTATTACTATCTAACAGTGTAAAATTGTGAGCAGTGTATCATGAGGGTAATTCTTTTTTGTATTCTATTGCACAATTTGTACCAAATTTTCGAATAGTTGCAAATGGTTTGCTCAAATTGGCTCATGTTTTAGGCCAAAAAATTACTTCTTTTTTCCACTGTCAGGAACTGCGCCAAATTAAAAAGAAAAACGATATTATATGTTAAATTTGGCCCATTTTCAGATATTTGGAGGAGGCTTAAAAATGGCAGAAACACACCTTAAATATTTGGATGTCTTCAGTTCTGTTGTATTTCAGTTATGTTGGATCTGCATATGTCACTTGCATTGTGTATTACATTGATGAGTACATGTCACTTTAACTTGTGCAGGTCATTGCGTGGTCATTGTGGATTGTGCAATAAATCTTACATAGTTACATAGTATATGAGTTTGGATGAAGGCACAGAGTCATCAAGTGCAACCTATAACCCTGCTGTGTCGATCCTACCCTGCATCAACTTGTCCTTGCCAAAATGTAAAACCCATAACCTGTAATATTTTTCTGTTTAAGAAAGACATCCAGGCCCTCTTTGAACTTGAATCCACCATCACCACTTCCTGGGGCAGTGAGTTCCATAGCCTCGCTTATAGTAAAGAATCCCCGTCTATGTTGCTGGTGAAATTTTCTCCCCTCTAGACGTAGAGGATGTCCCCTTGTCACTGTCACTGGCCTAGGAGTAAAAGTATCATTAGAAAGTTCTTTGTGCTGTCCCTTCATGTATTTGTACATTGTTATTAGGTCTCCCCGTAAATGTCTTTTTTTTCTAAACTGAATAACCCCCAACTTTATAAATCTATCATTGTACTCGAATCCACCCATTCCCTTAATAATCTTGGTCACCTTTCTCTGTGTGCTCTCTAATTCAACTAAATCCTTCTTGTATACAGGGGCGTAAAATTGCGGGGCTGAGTTGAGTTTAGGGCTCACTGTCTCTGTCTTCCCTTCCCTTTTCAGCAGCAGCGCTAGGGAATTGCACAACTAGCAATTCCCTTACATAGAGCTGATCCTTATGAGAGTGAGCTAAATAGCAATAGTAGATGTTGCTAGAGCCTTTAGATAAGGTATAATTATATCCATTAATAAACATATTAAATAGGAGAAGACCCTACATTGACCCCTGTGGCACTCCACTGGTACCCTCTGTTTCCTGTCACTGTTTTCAGATTGCATTTGCACTATTTCATATCACTCTTTTCCACAATTTATTTTTCACTTTATAATTTTTTTAATGCTGTCACTAACTTCAAGTTTTAGTACTTTAAATGCTTCCTTTTTGTTCCCCAATGGACTCCTTACAATTTTAGTTAGCCATATTGGTTTTCTATGATTTCTAACATAAGGGATATGTTTTTTTAGTTGCCTATTTAGAAGGCTTTTGAAAATGTCCCATTTTGTTTGTGTTCCAGTCACTTTGAAGACATTTTCCCAGTTTATGCTGCTAAGCTCATCTCTCAGCTGGTGTAAATTGGCCTTCCTGAAGTTTAGTGTTTTTATTCCCCCTCTACTGAACATCTTTTTAAAGTGTACAAGAAAACTTATGTTATGGTCACTGTTACCTAGATAACCCCCAACCTCCACTTTTGACAATGTGTCAAGTTCATTTGTTAAAATTAGGCCTTAAAGTGCCTCACCTCTTGTTGGGTCCTGCACTATTTGCGATAGGTAATTGTCTTTTATTACTGATAAAAACCTGATCCCTTTGTTGAACCTGCAGCTTTCTGCCTCCAAGTTGATAGCTGTGTATTTGAAATCCCCCATAATAATGACTTTATTATGCTTTGCGGCCTCATCTATTTGTTTTATTAGTATATTTTCAGCTTCTTCCATTATATTTGGGGATTTGTAACACACCCCTGTCAGTATTTTATTATTCTTTATTCCTCCCCTAATTTCCACCCATAAGTACTCCACATATTCATTTTCCTTAGGTAGGATTTTATGTACAAGCAACCCCCCCCCCTTTCCTATTGGGATGATCCTTTCTTAATATACTGTACCCCTGTATAGTCCAGCCATGTCTCACTTATCTTCACTATGTCATATTCCTCTTCCAACATTATCAGATCTTGTCCCATTCCCTTGCTTTAAGGAGAGTAGTTGGAGAGGGATAACAGCTTGCTGGAAGCCAGCTCAAGGTGTGGTCAGTATGATAGGTTTGGATAGCTTGACGGGGAAGCCACCACTACACCAAGACGTCAAGCAAGTTCCTGGATATGGGGCAACACCAACATTATACATAGCAGTGACGCAAGATTGCAGGAGGCAGACATTGCATCTAATGTGCTAGTAGAAGTGTGTTGTCTGTGTCCAGGGCCTGGAGGTTTGTTTGCTTGTTCCACTGTTCAGATGCTTGTATCATCTTTTCTGTTGTTGTGAACACCTTAACAGAGTAAACAACCCTGCAGTGTAATCCCCAGTGTCCAGAGTGTGTGTTTCTTCTTTCGTCAGTTGGTAGATTCAGTAGGCTACCTGCAGGGGGGCAGTGTGACTGGGTAGCTGCTTTGTGAGAGCTGACTGGATAACTGGTAAGTCAGCCACTAAGGACCGTGATGTTGGCCATAGCCAGGTCAGGGGTTCCCAATAACATGCAGGATGTATTTCCTGTCTGAACACAGCTATGTGAATAGATATCACTGTATCATAGTGAGTTATGATGGTAGCTCAGTGGTTAGCACAGTTGCCTTGAAGTACTGGGATCCTGTGTGTGAATCCAGCCAAGGATCTGTGCGGAGTTTGTATGTTCTCCCTGTGTTTTCATGGGTTTCCTTCAGGTAATCCACACTCCAAAGACATACTGATAGGGAATTTAAATTGTGAGCCCTATTTGAGACAATGAGGGATGGGGCAGAGTGGCATTAAGAAGGCTCTAACCTCTTCATAAATCAGGTGCACTCCCTAGCGCCAGAATGGAGATCTGTGCTTTGCAACTGCCGTAGATTTCCATTACAACTTATGCCTGAAATCTTTCACGAGTTACAATGATTATGTTTCTACTGAGGAGTCTCAGAAAATGTTGATGCTGTATAAGCAAGAGAAATAAATAATAAATGCTAGGATGCATTCACACAACTGTGTTTAGTCCAGGAAATATGGCCTGCGCATTTCTCACCATGTTCCCTGGGTATGAATACGGCCTTAGGCTACATATACAAATTAAATGTTAAGTGAAATATGTATCATTTCTCAAGAAAAATGAATGAAATGCATGATCCATTTCAAGACACCATGAACATGAAATTTTGAAAAAGTATTAACCCCTTCCCGCTGGAGGAATTTTTTGATTTTGTATTTTGACTCCCTGCCTTCCAAATCCCATAACTTTTTTATTTTTCAATTCGCAGATCCATATGAGGGCTTAATGTTTGTGGAACAAATTGTTCTTCATAATGGTACCATTTATTATTCTGTACAATGTACTGGGAAGCTGGAAAAAAAATCAGAATGGGATGGAATTGGAGAAAAAGTGAATTTGTTGTGCGACATTCTTACAGGCTTCGTTTTTACAGAATTCACTTTACAGCCAAAATGACATGTCACCTGTATTCTATGTTTTGGTACGATTCTGGGGATACAATTTATATAGTTACAGTATACTTACATTTTAACCACTTAACAAAAATCTAAATCTTTGCAAAATTTTTCTTCTAAAAGTTGCCATATTTTGACACCCGTAACTTTTTTATATTTCCAGGGCCAGGTGTAATTTTTAGTTATACCAGTTTTGAGAATGTCTATTGCTTTGATCACTTTTTTTATTCATAAAACAGCCTGACATACAAATGCATTCCAGAAAAGCCTGGGAGCCTTCAATAGGCTCCTGGCTGTCATAGCAACTGGACGCCAGCCCTGGATCTCGCTCTGGGTGTTGGCGATCCCCGGCAAAATGGCACCTCGGTCAGCTTTGACCGATATGCTAGGGTCCTTAATGCATTAGTGTGTCCGCCATATTTAAATACGCAACATCCGTCCTACTATTATGGCAGATGTCGGGAAGGGGTTAAGCAAATAATATTAAATATATAACAACAATATGTGATACCAGTGAGGATATATGTGATGTCCCGCCAGTTCTCTGAAAGCTAGTATTACTCCAGGGAAAATCACTGCTGGTACTTAGTGCTACAGTCATGAATAAGAAGAATTATTTTGCAGTTCACAAGTAGAAAGAAACAGGTTGGCATGTGACATTTACCATATGCAGCATTTTTTTTTATATCTAATCTCAACTGTAGTGGGAGTAAACAGCACCAAAACTGCATTGTGAGAAAAGACCTTATAAATGTTTTGTTATACTGTATACTGTACAATGAGTTAATGATTGATTTTTATACACACATCCCATTTAACATATTAGGACAAAAATAGTATATAACATACAGTATATGAAACTTAATTAAAGAAGCAGCACATTTGATCGGCGTACGCAACTCTCACCCACTGTGGTGTGACAAGTCACCTAACAGCAAAGTACTTCCCATAGCATTAATGGGATTGTACTATTTTAAGATGGTATGTGAAACTTTAATTCTCTCACTTGGCGTAAGTGATACCATGTTAATTAAACAGAGTTGAAAAAATAATCAACACTATATTTGTGATGATGATCTATAGCACTTCTTTTTGGAAATTACAATCTTTCGTTGAAGTCTAGATATTAACTCCATCAGAGGCTTTAGCAATGTGGCATTGAGGCTAAAACTCTGACGCAGTTTGTACTCTCAAACATAACCTGGATTTGTCACTAAAGATGGTACAGTTGCAGTCCGCAGCAGCCCAGGTTTCTCGTTCATGACACTGGAAATAGCCCTGTCAGAAACGGGTGTTATGAACGTGCCACCTGTGTCTGGATGGTGCGCAAGAAAACAGTGGGAGCTGCTCTTGCTTGTTGGTGGATCAAATGATTCTCTTTACTGGTGGTCTATATGGGCCATCTGGAGCCTGTTCACCATACTTGCTCTCATATAGCCGGTGCTGACAGTGGTTATATGAAGCAGAGGACGTACACCCCGGCTTCACTACGCAAGTGCCAGAGGTACGGGGCATGCACCCCGAATTTGAGGTGTGCTCCTCTGTCTTCAGTGAAGAACTGCATTGGTGCAAGGAGTACAGCAGCGGTTGAGTATAAAGTTAGCGCCGCCCACCTGCCTTTATCAAAAGTGTACCTGGAAATTTCCAGAGAAAGAGTTGTGGAGCTTGGAGAACAATCTTCTGCAAACAGATTGTTGCGTATATGAAAAAAACTGCTGGGCATTATGTCACGACCCCCGCCAGTCAAAGGAATTAATCAAAACCCTCAGTGACAACTCCGAGGTTATGGAGCTGGTGGACAGTGACAGCTGTACAAGCTGTTCCTGGGACTCCGGCTGCAGCCCCCGTTACATTGCCTGCTATCCCACTGCCTTGACCTATGCCCCCAGAGGCCTATTACTCAGGCTGGGTGACAACAACTAAAAGTGGAGGAGGATAAGTCTTGCTCTCGCCGACAGGATGGATGGGAGCCACCTATTGAGGGAGATGTGTCTGACGGGAGAAAAGCTACAGTGATGGACTTTGACCGGGTAAATGGCTGTGGCTTTATGAAACTACCCCACCTCCACCTGCTGTCCTGAGTACCATCATCATCAGTTGTGGTACTCAGGAGGAGACCACATCTCTGTAGGAGTTAACTCTGCCAGTCCTGCAGATGCACAGCAGGCCGCACCACTGGAGTACAGGTGCACTCAGTGTTAGGTGGGGCAAACTGGACAATTGCCCAGGGCCCCCGTCCCCAAAGGGCCCCCAGGATCCGGAGCCTGATGACTTTGGATCCATGAGTCACGCCCGGCCATATCAATAAGAGAAAAGGGACCCAGCGTCATGTGCCGCAGGGCCCCTTTCCAAGGTGAGTAAAAATAACAAACATTTTTACTCACTTGTCCTATGTGTCCGGCGTAATCTTTGGGACTTCAGGTGACTGCACGCATTCCAAACGTCACTGCTGAGGCCAGGACCAATCACAGGCCTCAGCTGTGACATCCACAACGCGTGACGTCAGCCGCAGAGAAGAGGAAGCCGGCGTCGGTGGCGGTGACAATGGAGCAGCGTGAGAAACCAGGAAAGGTAAGGCAAGGTAAATATAACTGTTTGTTATTTTCCCTCACCTGCCCTGTGCCTCCGATTATTATACTCTGGGGTCTGAAGAGACCTTAGAGCATAATATAATAATATCACTGAGGGAGTCTGTGGGGCCACTGAGGAGCATTATACTGGGGGGCCCCTCTGGAGAGCATATTATATTCTGTGGGGCCACTGTGGAGCATAATACTGGAGGGCCTCTGGTGAGCATATTATACTGTGTGTGGCCACTATGAGCTTTATACTGGGGGGGCCTCTGGAGAGCATGTTATATTCTATGAGGCCACTGTGGAGCATTATACTGGGGGGGCCCTCTGGAGAGCATATTATACTGGAGGGGCAGTGTGGGGAACCTATTATACTGTGTGGGGCCACTGTGCAGCGTATTATATTTGTGTGGGGCTTCTCAGGAGCATATTATACTCTGTGAGGCCAGGGTAGAGCATTATACTGGGGAGGGCACTGTGGGGCCATATTATACTGTTTTGGGCCACTGTGGAGCATTATACTGGGGGAACCCCTCTGGGTAGTATATTATACTGTCTGGAGGCCATTGTTGAGCATTATACTGGGGGGACCCTCTGGAGCGCATATTATTTTGTGTGGGGCTACTGTGGAGCATTATTTGGGGAGGGGCACTAAGGAGAATTATACTAGGGGGCCCTTTGGGGAGCATATTTTACTGCGTGGGGCCCACTGTGGAGCATTATACTTGGAGGGACGCTCTGGGGAGCATATTATATTGTGTGGGGCCACTGTGGAGCAATATACTGGGGGGGCCCTCTAGGGAGTATATTATACTGTGGGCCACTGTGGAGCTTTATACTGGGGGAAAAGGGGCAGTGTGGGGAGCCTGTTATACTGTGTGGGCACACTGTGGAGCGTATTCTATTGTGTGGGGCTTCTTGGGAGCATATTATACTCTGTGAGGCCACTGTAGAGCATTATACTGGGGGGGCACTGTGGGGTGCATATTTATACTGTGTGGAGCATATTATATTGTGTGGCGCTGCTGGGGAGCATATTATACTGTCTGGGGCCACTAAGGGGTAGTATACTGCGTGGGCCACTGAAGAGTATTATACTGTATGAGGGCTCTGGGGAGCATATTATATTTCTGTGTTATCGAAACCCAAACCGGGTTCAAAATTATGATTGTCAAGTGGTGCCAAATTATTTGTAATCCATACCATAATCCAGCAAATTGCGTTTATTAAAAACATAGCATAAGATTTTATACATAAAAGGGAAGGGTCATGTCAATCATAATAGAGCATGCGTAAAAACTGGTAAACCTGATTGATCTTTGGAGGGAGGAGTGTCTTGACACACCCCCTTGCTCATCTTAATAATCAAAGCATATTAGTCCTAAGAGCTATGTATTGCAAAGCTTACTGGGACCTTTTGTTCTACATTGGTACATTGGAAGGGAGAGACTTTGATTGTAAATCGCGCAGCTACGCACTGGGGGCTGTTTGCATAAGCAGTGTTAATTTCCAGGACAAGTTACAGAAAGTTTATAAACAAACAAGTGTAGTGAGACATGTCGACCCAGGCTGATTGTCTGGCCTTGCTTTCAGTATAACTATAAGCTTCTTCTGCTGAATGCATTTCTATGATTTTTGAGAATAGCAAGCTAAAAATTAAAGAGACATTCCATTTCTATAACATCTGCATCACATTCCCTCTCTATAATCTTGCACATATGTGTAGTGCTCCATGGCCATGTCATTCCCCATACAGTACTGTGCACCATGGAGCTATTGGGGCCTGCACAGTACTATAAGGACTGACTATACTGGGAACATACTCAGTAACACCAGAAAGTCAGCACATATGTAAGACTTCAGAGAAGGAGCCGTGGTGTAGGCTATTAGCAGGAAGCTGTTGAGTAGGGCCCCAGAACAAGTTCCTCTGGTGGGCCTAATGCCCTTCATTCCGATACTGTATAAGGTAGAATTATTATATATAAGGGGGCTCTTATTTATAAGGGAGGAGCTATTATATATAAGGGTAGGTTACTATATATAAGGGGGAACTGTTAAATATAAGGGAGAACTATTATATATAAGGGGGCTATTATAAAGGGAAATGATATATACAGGGGGCTATTATTAGGGTGAACTATTATTTATAAGACGGGTTATTGTTTATAAGGAAGGAACTATTTATAAGGGAGGTATAATTGTTAAGTGGGTTATTATTTATAATAGTGATAATGGGGACTGTTATTTATAAGGATAACTATTATTTATGAGAGGGCTATTATTAATAAGGGGGAACTATTTATATGGGAACATATTTTTTTTTTTTAATGGGATGACTGTTACTGATAAGGGGGAAATATTACAGATAAGGGGGATATTACTGATATAGGACACTATTTATCATTTATAAGGGAGCTATTACTGATAAAGGTGTAATATTATTTATAAGCAGGGACTATTATTTATAAGGAGGTGCTATAATAACTGATGACTGGGTGCAAAAATCTATTAGGCGGTACAAAGGTGCTCATTTGAATTGTGTGGGCATACGGGGGGTTGTTATTACAGTTTTGGGGGCAGAAAAGAGGCATTATTAAAGGGGTTGCCACTGGAAAACAATGGTGTTGTTTGTATATCAGTATTTGGGGCCCCGCTTTTAATTTTGCCCAGGGCCACACTTTTGTCTAAATCCGGCCCTGAGTGTGTTTGCAGCAGTACATACACACCTTTTGGTTCTAGGGATTTCCCTGGTAGTGGTGATGCTGGAGGAGTTTCTCCTTTTATGTCAACCTGGCTTTAACTGCTAACTAGACTTACCAGAGTCTCCCTGGGAACATACTCCAGAGTTACATCCACCTGGAGATTGTTTCTATCCCATTACTTTTTCACTTGGTTATGCTGCTTATTTCCCTGCTGCTAATATATCTATGATTATTTACTTAGTCTTGGACTGATATGGTGGATTCATTACCTTCACTATTTCCTGGAGATATAGCATTATTTAATTGAAACTTTTATCAGGGTCTACCATTGGGAAGATGAGACAATATATGTTTGTTCTCAAGTGGGTGAAGAGTATATATACCCTGATGGACATTTAATAGGCTATTACTCCAATTTTAGTCCACATTTATTTAGCCTCAAAGATCTCTTGATTCAGGCGTGATACGTCAATCTAAAAACTGTGAGGAAAAAAAAAAAATGTGTATATATATACTCTATATATATATATATATACAGTACAGACCAAAAGTTTGGACACACCTTCTCATTCCAAGAGTTTTCTGTATTTTCATGACTATAAAAATTGTAGATTTACACTGAAGGCATCAAAACTATGAATTAACACATGTGGAATTATATACTTAACAAAAAAGTGTGAAACAACTGAAAATATGTCTTATATTCTAGGTTCTTCAAAGTAGCCACCTTTTGCTTTGATTACTGCTTTGCACACTCTTGGCATTCTCTTGATGAGCTTCAAGAGGTAGTCACCTGAAATGCTCTTCCAACAGTCTTGAAGGAGTTCCCAGAGATGCTTAGCACTTGTTGGCCCTTTTGCCTTCACTCTGCGGTCCAGCTCACCCCAAACCATCTCGATAAATCCCCAACAGTTTCACCAGCAAAGCACCCCCACACCATCACACCTCCTCCTCCATGCTTCACGGTGGGAACCAGGCATGTAGAGTCCATTCGTTCACCTTTTCTGCGTCGCACAAAGACACGGTGGTTGGAACCAAAGATCTCAAATTTGGACTCATCAGACCAAAGCACAGATTTCCACAGGTCTAATGTCCATTCCTTGTGTTCTTTAGCCCAAACAAGTCTCTTCTGCTTGTTGCCTGTCCTTAGCAGTGGTTTCCTAGCAGCTATTTTACCATGAAGGCCTGCTGCACACAGTCTCCTCTTAACAGTTGTTGTAGAGATGTGTCTGCTGCTAGAACTCTGTGTGGCATTGACCTGGTCTCTAATCTGAGCTGCTGTTAACCTGCGATTTCTGAGGCTGGTGACTTGGATGAACTTATCCTCCGCAGCAGAGGTAACTCTTGGTCTTCCTTTCCTGGGGCGGTCCTCATGTGAGCCAGTTTCTTTGTAGCGCTTGATGGTTTTGGCCACTGCTCTTGGGGACACTTTCAAAGTTTTCCCAATTTTTCGGACTGACTGACCTTCATTTCTTAAAGTAATGATGGCCACTCGTTTTTCTTTACTTAGCTGCTTTTTTCTTGCCATAATACAAATTCTAACACTCCATTCAGAAGGACTATCAGCTGTGTATCCACCTGACTTCTGAACAACACAACTGATGGTCCCAACCCCATTTATAAGGCAAGAAATCCCACTTATTAAACCTGACAGGGCACACCTGTGAAGTGAAAACCATTTTGGGTGACTACCTCTTGAAGCTCATCAAGAGAATGCCAAGAGTGTGCAAAGCAGTAATCAAAGCAAAAGGTGGATACTTTGAAGAACCTAGAATATAAGACATATTTTCAGTTGTTTCACACTTTTTTGTTATGTATATATTTCCACATGTGTTAATTCATAGTTTTGATGCCTTCAGTGTGAATCTACAATTTTTATAGTCATGAAAATACAGAAAACTCTTGGAATGAGAAGGTGTGTCCAAACTTTTGGTCTGTACTGTATATATATATATATATATATATATATATATATTTATTTATTTATTTTTTTCTCACAGTTTTTAGATTCAACAATAAACGTTATAGTTTAGTCTACTTCGTATTATATGTTCTGTTGTGTAATAATCTGATGGATTTTTTTTGTTTAAATTGATGCTAAAATAGAAAATTCTGAACGGTTCACAAACTTTCAAGCACAAGTAGATGCATCCTGAATGTCCTCATATACAGAAAATCCCTACACCTGTATGGCTATTTGAATTCTGTATTTTAAGCTGGCCATACACGTTAGATTTGTGTTTAACAAATCTACCAATTTCAGTGGGACCAGCTCACCAGATTGCACTACAGGTGGGTCTGCTGGCTGAGCGAGGGAGCCCCCTCCATCAACCGCTTAGCTTTAAGCAGTTAAACACCAGGAGGAGGAATTATTTCCAACTGTGGGTGCTACACAAGGGAGTAAACTGTTCATGGCACTAGCTCAGCTACTAGTCCGGAAGGGGTTAAGACTTTCTAGCCTAATTTTGTACAGTCTAACTATTAGACAATATTAGTAAATCTGCTCCAGCACATACCCAAGAATATAGCACACATATAGTTAAAGTAGTTGACAACACTGGACCACAAGTTGTCAAGTATCAAAATAGTGCAGTGGTAACACACTGAATGGCTTTTATCATATTTAGAAATCTTGCTTATTGAACTATTTATAAACCTTGCCAGCAGAGAAGAAGGAACAGGTTGAATAATTCATTCCTTTTATTGCTGGAGGACTCATGTCTTCACTGACTTGTTTAGATTGTAATAGAAGAAACGTATGCTTAGTAACACTGTTAACTGTGACTTCTTTTAAATAATGCAGTACTTCCTAGTGAATAAACTATATATCACAATTGCCTGTCAGGGCATCCATAAAGTATTGTATCAGAAACTTTAGCAACTAGCAGGCAACCTATTCACATAGGTATCCCAAAACTCCTATGGTACTATTTCCATAGGTGATAATAAAAGATAAATATAATTTTATTGGATATATTAGTGTATCAGCTAATAATAATAATATAATAATAACTTTATATAGCGCCAACATATTCCACAGCATTTTACAAATCAGAGGGTACAAGGACAATATTTGACATTAAATTTGACAAAGAAATAACGTATATAACAATAGGAGTAAGGGCCCTGCTCGTGAGAGCATACAATCTATGAGGAAATGGGGAGACACAAGAGGTCAGAGGGCTTGTTTGGTACAACGGTCCATCCATCTTTTAATAAATAAGGTCATATAACTGAAGCTGTATGAGCCCATCACCAGTTGGTATCTATGCATATACAGAATAAGTGCAGGGAACACAGGGTAACTTCTAGATGGAGCGATGAGGTTCTAAGGAAAAGAGCAGGAAGGATAACTTAAAATGTTAGCTAAGTGTGCGAAGGTGTAGAACAATGTGATCAGGTCATGTGACAAGCCTGCCTAAACAGTTGTGATTTTAGGGCAGTGTTGAAGCTATTGTAATTGGGTATTAATCTGATTATCTGGGTTAAAGCATTCCAGAGTACTGGTGTAGCTCAAGAAGAGTCTTGGAGATGGGAATGCTATGTTTAGATAACAGAGGTTGCAAGTCTAAGGTCATTGGCAGAACAGAGAGGATGGTTAGGGCGGTAGACAGTGACGAGATAGGACATGTAGGAAGGGGCAGCGCTATGGATGGATTTGTGGGTGAGTGTGATCATTTTATATCGCATTCTGTGGTGGATGGGCAACCAGTATAGTGACTGGCACAAGGTAGATGCATCTGTATACCAGTTTGATAGAAAGATGAATCTGGCGGCCGTATTCAGGACAGATTGTAGAGGGTAGAGTTTATTAAGAGAAAATCCAATTAGAAGACAATTGCAATAGTCAACATGAGAGAGAATCAAAGCACCAATGAAGGTTTTTGATGTTTTCACAGTGAGAAAAGATTGAATTCTAGAGATGTTTTTAAGGTGCAGGTGACAAGAGTGTGCAAGTGTATGAATATGAGGGGGGATGGTGAGATCCGAGTCAAATACAACCCCAAGACAGCGGGCATGCTGCTTTGGTGTTATAGTAACTCCATTTCTGTCTGCGGTGTTATCAGGATTAGGTCATTTAGAAGTTGGAGTCCAGTAGTTTCAGTTTTTGAAAGATTCAGTTTCAGATAAAGAGAGGACATGATGTTAGAGACAGGAGAGAGACAGTAGTGCAGGAGTGATGTCAAGGGATGAGATATATAGCTGGGTGTCATCAGCCTAAAGATGATACAGAAAGCCAAATCTGCTGATTTAGGGGCTGTTTAGAGAGAGAAGAGGAGGGGGTCTAAGAGCCCTAGTCAACCCCAACAGCAAGAAGAAGCTTTGGAAGGAACAGGAGAAGAAATCGCACCAGTGAATGATACACTAAATGAGCGGTCAGAAAGATACGAAGAAAACCAAGAGAGAGCGATATCCCTGAGGCCAATAGAGTGAAGCATAGTGAGGAGGAGTTAGTGTGAAATGCCGCTGAGAGATCTTGAAGAATAAAAAGTGAATAGTTCCCTTTAGATTTTCCTTGTCATGAGATTGTTAGAGACAGGGCGATAGTTATCAGCACAGGATGGGTCTAGGGAGGGTTTTTTTTCAGTATTGGGGTTAAGACAGCATGCTTGAAGGAGGAGGCAAAGTTTCCAGAAGAGAGAGAAAAGTTAAACATTTTAGCAGGGTGAGTTGTAACAGCAGGGCACAGAGACCGGAGGAGGTGTGACAGGATAGGATCACTTGTGCAAGTAGTAGGACGAGAAGAAGGAAGGAGCTGGAAGGATTTTTCTTCTATTACTGGGTATGCAGTTATGCATTTCCATTGTTATAGTTAAATGGCCAAAAACTTCATGTACAATTCAGTTTTATTTGTGTTTTTTCCCATAAATTAAGACAAAAAGTGCAAAGTTTGTCGTTGTAAGGTGACAAAATGTGAAAAAGTTCAAGGGGTATGAATACTGAATACAATAATGAAGATACTTAATTATTACCTCCATGTCTCTCACATATCAGTAACTCTTATGTGAAGCACACAGGGGTTAATGTGAGGGACATGATGGGGTTAATTGCTATTAAAGAGGACCTTTCATGTCCTCATCAAAGTGAGGTTTTATATACTGCTAGAAAGCTGACCGTGTGCTGAATTCAGCGCACTGTTGGTTTTCCTAGTATATGCCCCGAGGCTGGAGAGACATTAACGGCACCGATATCTCCCCACTGTCAGAAAGGCGTTCCTTACCTGGGCGGTAAGGAACGCCCCTCTGACAGTACAATGCTATGTTAGAGTACAGTCAGGGGGGAGGGACATTGCTTACAGCCCAGTGATGACGCTGGATCAGGACCGGTTTTAGACAAAGTGGGGCCCTGGGCAAAAATTAAAAGCGGGGCCCCAAATGCTGATATGCAAACAACACCATCGTCTTCCAGTGACAACCCCTATAATAATGCCTCCTTATAAATAATAGTCCCTGCTTATAAATAATCTTACACCTTTATTAATAATAGCTCCCTTATAAATGATAAATAGTGTCCTGTATCAGTAATATCCCCCTTATCAGTAACAGTCACCCCGTAAAAATAATACTGCTCCCTTAAAAATAATAGCCCCCTCATAAATAATAGTTACCCTTATAAATAATAGTCCCCATTATCACTAATAGCCCCTTTATAAATAAGCCCACTTAACAATTATACCCTCCTTATAAACAGTTCCTCTCTTATAAATAATAGCCCCCTCATACTTAAGTTTCCCAATTATATATAGTAACCCACCCTTATATATAATAGTTCTCCATTATACAGTGCCGGACTGAAGGGCCTTAGGCCCACCAAAGGATCTTGTTCTGGGGCCCGACCCAACAGCTTCCTGCTAATAGACTACACCACGGCTCCTTCACTGAAGTCTTACATATGTGCTGACTATCCGGTGTTACTGAGTATGTCCCCCGTATAGTCAGCCCCTATAGTACTATGCAGGCCCCAATAACTCCATGGCCAGTTCATGCACAGTACTGTATGGGGAATGACATGGCCATGGAGCACTACACATATGTGCAAGATTATAGTGAGGGAGCTGTGATGCAGATATAGCACACAGGGCTACCAGCAGGAATTGTGAGCCCCCCCCCCCCCCACAGTATAATGCTCTACATGGTATATTATGCTCCACAGTATAAAATGCTCTCCTGAGCCCTCCAGTTTCCCCATGGTATATAATGCTCTACAGTGACCCCACACAGTATAAAATGCTCCCCTGAGCCCCCCATTGTGGTCCCACATGGTTTGTAAGGCTCCACACAGTATACTACCCCTTAGTGGCCCCAGACAGTACAATATGCTCCCCAGCAGCCCCACACAATATAATATGCTCCATACAGTATAATATTCAACCCACAATGCCCCCCCAGTATAATGCTCCACAGTGGCCTAACACAGTATAACATGCTCCATAATGACCTCCACACAGTATAATATACTCCCCAGAGGGGTTCCCCCAGTATAATGCTCCACAGTGGTCCCCCACAGTATAATATGTTCCCCACAGTTCCCCCCAGTATAATGCTCTACAATGGCCCCACAGAGTATAATATGCTCCTGAAAAGCCCCACACAATATAATACACTCCACAGTGGCCCCACACAGTATAACAGGCTCCCCACACTGTCCATTCCCCCAGTATAAAGCTCCACAGTGGCCCATAGTATAATATGCTCCCCAGAGGGCCCCTGCTAGTATAATGCTCCACAGTGCCCCCTCCAGTATTTTGCTCCACAGTGGCCCCACGCAATATATTATGCTCCCCAGAGCGTCCCCCAGTATAATGTTCCACAGTAGGCCTCACGCAGTATAATATGCTCCCCAGAGGGCCCCCTAGTATAATGCTCATTAGTCCCCCCCAAATAATGCCCCACAGTGGCGCCACGCAATATAATATGCTCTGCTGATGCCCCCCCCAGAATAATGCTCCACAGTGACCCCACTCAGTATAACATGCTCCAGAAATGGCCTCCACACAGTATAATATACTGCCCAGAGAGGTTTCCCCAGTATAATACTCACAGTGGCCCAAAACAGTATAATATGCTCTCCAGAGCCCCCCCCCAGTATAATGCTCCACAGTGGCCCAAAACAGTATAACATGCTCTCCAGAGCCCCCCCCCCCCAGTATAATGCTCCACGGTAGCCCCGCACAGTATAATATACTGGGGGGGCCCCTCTGGAGAGCATATTATACTGTGTGGGGCCACAGTGGAGCATTATACTGGGGGGGCTCTGGAGAGCATATTATACTGTGTGGGGCCACTGTGGAGCATTATACTGGGGAGGGGGCCCTCTGGAGAACATGTTATATTCTGCGGGGCCTCTATGGAGTATTATAAAGTGGGGGGGCTCTGGAGAGCATGTTATATTCTGTGGGGCCACTTTGGAGCATTATACTGGGGGGCCCCTCTGGAGAGCATAATGCTCCAAAGTGGCCCCACAGAATATAACATTATCTGCAGAGGCCCCCCCCCCCCACACATTAGAATTTTGCACAGAGGCCCCACAGAATATAACATGCTATCCAGAGGGGCCCCTTCCCCAGTATAATGCTCCACAGTGGCCCCACACAGTATAATATGCTATCCAGAGGGGGCCCCCAGTATAATATGCTATCCAGAGGGGCCCCCCAGTATAATATGCTATCCAGAGGGGCCCCTCAGTATAATGCTCCACAGGGGCCCTACAGTGCTATTATTATATTATATTCTGGGGTCTCTTCAGACCCCAGAGTATAATAATCGAAGGCCCGGGGGAGGTGAGGGAAAATAACAAACAGTTATACTCACCTTGTCTTACCTCTGCTGGGCCTCCTAGCGCTGCTCCGCTATCCCCGCCGGCGCCGGCTTCTTCTTCTCTGCGGCTGACGTCACGCGTTGTGGACGTCACCTCTGAGGCCTGTGATTGGGCCTCAGTGATTACGTGAGGCACGCCCCACGTGACCGCTGAGGCCAGGCCTCAGCAGTGATGTCCGGGACGCCAGAAGATGACGTCGGACGCCAGGACAGGTGAGTAAAAATGTTTGTTATTTTTACTCACCTATTGCTTTGGCCGGGCCTGACTCCGGGATCCGGAGTCATCAGGTTCCGGATCTCGGGGGCCCCTTTGGGGACGGGGCCCTGGGCAATTGCCCAGTTTGCCCCCCCCCTAACGCCGGCCCTGCGCTGGATGGTAAGGAACACCTTTCTGACAGTGGGGAGATATCGGTTAATTTCTCTCCAGCCTCGGGGCACATACCAGGAAAATTGACAGTGCGCTGAATTCAGTTCACTGTCGGCTTTCTAGCGGTATATAAAACCACAAATTCATGAGCACATGAAAGACTCCCTTTAAAGAGGACCTATCATTGGATTTAGGCATTAGCAGCAGCACTTCTCACTACAGCACATGTGCAGAATTTGCATGCGCTGTAGTGAGAAGTGCTGCTGACGCAGCAAAGAATAATAAGAAGAGGATATCTTCACATGAAGGGGCCTGCAGCAGCAAGAGGAGGTGGAATACTGGATATGATGGTGCTGTGCTCGGAGCACAGGGGGAACGCCCCCTGTGCTCTGTGCACAGAATTAGCATATAAGAATAAAGTATTTATTTAAAAAACGGTGTCAGAGAAAAGATAAAGAAAGGTAGGGATAGAATAGCCTTTCTAAAGGGAAATTTGCCTAAATCTAATGATAGACTCCCTTTAATATGAGGCACATGGAGTTACTAAATTGTAATGCACATGACTATATACTTTTTATCCACATTTGTGGATAGAAGTACGGAGCTATACATTTCAATGGGCCCATACACATAGATCTTGTTGTTGTGGCTGTGTGTCTGGGCCAGTTTGAAAAGCTGTAAAATATAGAGCAGGTCCTATATCTGTCTGCATTTGTGGCCCTGTCAATTAATTTTTTATGTATAGCTCAGTGAAAACCACATCCATGCTGTTTGTGGGCAGGAGGCCTCAAGGTGTTTCTTTTCAGGTGGTGACACACTCAGTGACACACTCTGTACCCAGATGTGGTTATAGCCAAATCCAATCCCCGGGCACCAGTGCTGTCACTTGTGGGTAAGTGTGACACGCATTAGTTACTGGCTGTGGTTTTGCTGTTACCGCACAGCCAGGAATTAAATGTGGCTGAAATTAATCAGCGTTTCACTTACAGAAAAGTGAAGGTACTGTCGGCTGGGGAAGCAGCACCCAGGTACATAGTGTGTCGCCCCTTCAGGTGTTGCCTCACTGCTCCCAGTCATATACATTTACCACTAATTGTGGGTTACACATGTACTTACATCACATCTAATGGGAAAGTACAGGTGTATCAAGGCAAATAGCGGTAAACTCATGAGGCTGGGAGCACAGTACGACAACACCCCTATGTTACAGTTTGTGCTATATGACTTTAATTTAGGGGTTGTCAGCCTTATAATTATTGCGCGGCACTCCGAGGACCTCATCTTTGATTTTTTTATTTAAATCGGCACACCGAACAAAAAAGGTTACCTAACCCTGCTATAGGACCTATAAACAAGTAATCTTCTAGATAGTGGATGACAGATCTGGAATCTGTCTCATAACGTACCAGTGCCACACTAAAAAGCTCAAAATAGCATGAAATGGAACAGCCCATAGGCAAACTGGTATCAAAATAATAGGACCCATCCACCATACAACTGAGGAGATGATAGCAATTTAGGTGGACTGGTAACAAACAGAAAGCCAACTCGATAGCCAACTTTACCCCCGTCTAGCCTCCCTGACCAAAGAAACCACTCTGTCAAAAGAGACAGTACAAATCCTTTGGGAAGGATAAGTGGTGGATCACATGAAACTTGCCGGCTTCTTTTTTTGGCACAATCCCAAGAGGGGATGCACAAAGGTTCGGGAATGAAGACAATAGAATGGACCCTCAATCCTTTCAAGCTACCTAGTTGCTAACAACCTCCGGTGGTTCCCTTGGGGACTTCAAATTATCAGCAAAAACATTTCCCTACTTAAACGAAATGGGATAAAGAAGCCAAAACTAGAACTGCAACTGTGTCGCCACTTGCTTATTAGGGTACTGGTCTAACCAGCCAACCCTCCCCCTCAGCCAATATACAAGACCTGAAGGCATCCAGGAAGGGCTCCGCAATCACCAGGCAGCAAAGCACCAGGATCCCGCAGCATGTTCAGCTGCAGGCCAGCTCACAACAACAAGAGGAAGAAAGCCTGTAGTTGACAATATCAAAAGAGTAAACCCACAATAAGAACTGCAAAAGAGAACAGTATCAAAACAGAATAACTAAATAAACACAGACAACAAAAAAGGGGGCAGTTTACAGCAAAAAAAAAAAAAAAAAAGGTGAACTGTAGGTGATGATATAAAAAGGGAAAGGGGGGGATAAGGAGTAGAAGGGGAAATCTCATTGGGTATCCAGTCATAAGCATAAGCGCATAAGCGATGGTGCCTAGAAAACAGCTGAAATTTGTTGCCTCCCCAAGATAACCACCAGTCAGGAGGCATAGTCCATATGCGTTGTGTGCCCTACAAGAAGTTCATGTGACCACATGTGGACAGGACCTGTTACTGTAGAAAAACTTGCACATATAAGGTCACATTATCAATACTGTGTAGGTCTTAAAGCCAGAGAGGAGAGCAGCAAGCAGCAGAGGAGGAAATTGTGAACCTTTGTCTAAGTACATGGGATTTGGTCTGGATTTTGTATTAATTTAGTGGATATGGTCTTCATTCTGTATTGACAACAGCCGAGGTCATCACTTGTGATCCAGCAAGGAAAAGAAATAGAGGGGAATGCATTGCCAGCACTGGTAATGGTAGGCTAATTAAAAAGGTAAGTAATGCTTTCTTTTTTATTTTATATAATTTCCTGCCTTTAAAGTTTAACTTTTTTGCTATTGCTGAAAATTTTTATGATATACTTTATTAACCTACTGCCTATTGCTTTACATATATAAACATACAGCAAATGTCAAAGTGAGGGTGTTACTTCAAATGACTGTACAGTATATCCAGTTTTATACTACTAAGGACACAGAGAAATCACTAGTTAAAAACCAAGTGAGGTATGTGATTTTTGTATGCTACATTATATAAAAAAAATCACACGCTAAACTCTATTTTAACTAGTGATTTCTCTGTTTCTGTTATAGCTAGAACTTCAACATTTGTTGTACAGTATAGAAGGCTGTGTTCTCCTGTAACTGGGGCTGTATGCCCCATCCCAGGTCTAATATGACCTCATGGAGGGCCACAATGTGTTAAAAAAATATATAAAAAAATAAAGTCACCCCCCCCCCCCTCCACTACCACACCCCTGTCATAGGTTCTAGCCCTGCCCTCAATTGACACAACAAGCAAAAATTACCGCAACAGAGAGGGAAAACTATTTAATTTTTTTTTTTTTTTTTAGTAGCACTTCATGTTACAATGTACTGGGAAGCTGGAAAAAAATTCAGAATGGGGTGGATTTGAAGAAAAAGTGCATTTGTGCAACTTTCTTACAGGCTTTGTTTTTACGGCGTTCACTCTGCAACGAAAATGACATGTCATCTGTATTCTATGTTTCGGTACGATTTCAGGGATACCAAATTTATATGGTTTTATTTATATTTTAACCTCTTTACAAAAGTCTAAAACTGTGCAAAAAAATTTTTTTTTTTAGAAAAGTTGCCATATTCTCACACCTGTAACTTTTTTATACTTCTGTGTACGGTGATGCATAGGGTGTCTTTTTTTGTGGGGCCTAGTTATACCATTTTGGGGAATGTGTATTGCTTTGATCACTTTATTAAAATTTTTATGAGAGGAGAAACAGCAGTTTGGCACTTTTGATTTTTTTTTTTCCCGCTAAGTAGTTTACCATACAGGAAAAATATTTTTATAGATTTGTAGACCGGGTGTTTTCAGGCACAGGGATACCTAATGTGTATGTGTTTCACAGTATTTAAGTACTGTTATATGTGTTCTAATGAAAGTGGGGGTGATTAGAATTTTTTAATTTTTCGAACCTGTGATGGGGATATGCTAGTGGCAGGGGGGTAACTTTATTTATTTATTTTTGCATTTATTAGACTCCCTAGGGGTCTTGAAACCCACGGGGTCTGATCACTAATGCAATGCATTCCAATGCTAATGCATTGCAATGCATTGCAAATTATCAGCACTTCTATTGCAGGCTGCATAGAGCAGAAAAATGGCACCAAGGGGGTTAAAGCCCGCAATCAGTGAGGGCAGTAGCACCGGGTCTCTGCTGTATAATACAGTGGAAACCCAGCGGCTATGGCGGCCGCTCATATCCTGAGAGGCCTCCATATTTAAATACCCAACATCCGACGTACTATTATGGCAGATGTCGGGAAGGGGTTAAAAAAACACACAAAAAATTAAAATATGAAAAACAAGACATTTCCCTTTTTTTTTGTTTACATTTTCTCATTAAAATAAAGAAGAAACCTGGAAAAAAAAAGCTCTATTTATTAAACCCAAAAATTATTTGAATAATCCAGAGGAGAAAAAAAATGTTATAGCCCTCAAAACCGCATATATGAAAAAAAAAAAAAAATGTGTTCAGTCCTGAACCAGAGAAATAACCCAGTACAGTACAATTTTTACTTTTTGTAAGACAACTGCTTTAAACTGACGAACTTTAAAGACATTGAAAGTTGTTGCAGTGAAACTGAATAGGAAATTTTATGCACTAAACTGATAAGCAGAGTTTATGAAATTTCATTTTCTGCAAGCTTAACACCCAAGTAGGCATGCACTTTACCATATGAACAGCAAAGTGAGACAGCAGCCCTCTTATCAGTCTGCAAGAAATGACAAACAAACAGAACTGCAACTGCAACAGCAAAACCAGAAAAGAAGTCCAGAACAAAACAAACATGGAGTCAGAATCTGCGTTCCCTCTAAACCGGGTAATCTAGAAAAGAAAAAAAAACATCTCAATGAGGTCAACAAGTCAATTGCAGATATAACTGTCTACAGGGTGTTGTATGTTTCCAGTGCTTCCAGAAGGAATGCTGGTCAGAATCAAATGGTACAGTAAAAGTCGGATGTGCACTGGAATCAGATTATAACTAGTGAAGGTCCTAGAGTATAAAAACTGCTGAGTCACAATCTCAGGCCTCAGTGGTAACCTGGGGGCTAAAGAAGATGGTGGATAGCCTATGAAGAGGGCTGGTATGCCTGAAATTGACATGGCGGAGCCCAGGAAAAGGTAATTGTTTTTTTTATTTTTACACACCTTTATTACTCCCTAAAATGGACAATTAGCTGCCATTTTGCTTGATTTGAACAAAGTGAACATAAAAATGTTCTACCTGGCTTGTTATAAACTGGTTCAGATGAGGAGCGCCAACATCATGCAGATTTGATGCTCAGATGTCATGTCGTCAATACATCCCACATGACCTCTGAGGCCCAATCACAGGCCTCAGTGGTGACCCACGGACGCTGACATCACCCAGAAGGTTGGAAGAGGCCAGAATAGGCCGGGAAGAAAGGCCAGAGTCTGCAGTAGACCCTGGAGAAGATAGGTGTGTGTAAACTGTTTATTAGTATTCCCTCCCCTGGGCTTCCAATTATTATACACTGGGATCTGAAGAGACCCCAAAGTATAGTAACTCTTTGTGGTTCGTGAATTCCAAAAATCTTGGATTCAGCCAAAATTTTTGGAACACTTGGAACAAATCAGGTTTGTTATTGTTGATATAATTGGCCCACAACGTAACATGCATGAGACCTCCTTATTGTCCCCCTACTGCACACATCAGGGGTAAGAAGGATTAGGCATATTGTGTTTCAATCTAACCAAGATAAGCCAGACATATAATTATCCCTTTCCATGCTTATATTTGACTGCCTGTTTGTGGGTGTAGTTTTCTAAAAGGCATATAAAGGTTTCTTAGACCATGAAAAACAAGATTCTCTGATCTGATGAAATCATAATTGAAATCTTTAGCCTGAATGCCAAGCATCATGTCTTTAGGAAACCAATTACCATTCACCAACTGGTCAATGCCATCTGTACAGTGAAGCATGGTGGTGGCAGCATCATACTGTGTGGAAGTTTTTCAACTGCAGAAATTGGGAGTTTATTCAAGATCCAGGAAAAATTAACTGAGCAAAGTGCGAGGGATCCTTGATGAAAACCTGTGTCAGAGTCCTTTACCTCTGAAAAGGACAATGACCCTGAGCACAGAGAAGAGACATAGCAGGAAAGGATTTGGGGTCTTAATTTAACATTATAAAACATCTCTGGAAAGACCTATAACATTAACACTACCCATCCAATATGACAGGTCTTCACAGAATCTGAAAATAAAGGTGTTCCAAGCCAGTGTCAGACTGGAGTGCCTAGGGCCACTAGTATAATTTATTTTGGGGGCCCACTATAAAGTTGAATGCAAATATTACCTGACAGTCAGTCGTAGATTTCTAAAATGTCACCAGCATACATTTATTTTTCAGTAGTAGCCTGCTGCCTGGCTCTTGCCTTGATCGAGAGCCCTCTTAGCTCTGTGAATCAGTGAGCCAAATGTGCCCACACAGCAGCAGGCCTCAGGTAGCAAAAGGATGCTGCAAGATGGTTGGTGACTGGGGCCCCTGTAGTGTAACTGAGAAGATGGGGTCCAGGAAAGAATAATACTGGTTGGTCTGACTCTGCACTTAAAGAAATATTGTCACCATCACATTTTTATGTTACATATTTTTAAATAATTTTTTGTGATTTTTATTTATTTTTTTTTTTTTGAATTTTCCAAATTAATATCTATATTTAAGGAAAATCCTAAAAATCTTGCAATTCTTTTCGATTTCTGCCACTAAGCCAAAAACATTCCTTTAGAAAGACCATTGGCTATAGATAGAATGGTCTGGAGCAGACCCTATTTATGGGAAAGTTTACTAGGCATGCTCTGTGACCTGGGTAGAGATCATTGTGTAGAGGGGGTAGTAAATAAGCTGTAAAATCCTCTCTTGTGATTGGTGGATTCTGTGTCTTATATACATAAGCATAATAGCTATGATCATCAGTGTTCTGATAAGTGAGGTGGCTGCTGCAAAGAAATCTTCTACAGAAACAGGAAGTCTCTGCACAGTATATGGCTAAGGGTGGGTTCACACCTGCGTTCCAGTCCGTCTGTTGCCAATCCGAGTGAAAATCTCGGCGAACGGGATTTGCATCGGATACAAACCGGTCAGCGACGCATTGGTTAAAAACCCATTCATTTGAATGGGTTTTTAAAGCAATGCGAGAGTGTCCGATTGCACCCTCTGCGCTGCGAATCCGTTTTTTTTTCGTCAGACACGAAGTCCTGCGTGTCCGACTTTGTTTCCGACGAAAAAAAAAGATTTGCAGCGCAGAGGGTGCAATCGGACACCCTCGCATTGCTTTAAAAACCCATTCAAATGAATGGGTTTTTAACCAATGCGTCGCTGACCGGTCTGTATCCGATGCCAATCCCGTTCGCCGAGATTTTCACTCGGATTGGCAACGGACGGACTGGAACGCAGGTGTGAACCCACCCTTAGTGGACAAAGTCAGAACTGCAGGATTTTTAAAAAAAAAATTGAAATATAGATAACATGAAACAATTTTAAAAACCTTACTAAAAATCCTTTAAAAATATGCTTAACATAAAACTTGATGAAAAAATAGGTAATTTTCTGGTGACACATTCCCTTTTAACGTCAGTTCAGCCGCCCAGTGTGTCTAGATTATATAAAAATAAACTTGCCAGTTTCTTAATTACTCTCCCCAGTATATTATACTGGTCCTGGTTGAAATGCCGTATAATGAGTATCTGTATGAACTACAGTGAGTGCTCTGTGCTATGCCAGTGCCCCACTAAGGGATTAATGGCAGTCCGAGCCTGTATCAAGTTTGAAAAATTGATCCTGTATTTTCTGCAAAAGGTACTATGAGAATAATTATACGTGATCAGTAGGACTTCTGTTGCTTTTTCATCTCTTACCTATTAGTTTCTTGGAGTAGTTGTTAGACCTACCTCACAGCTGTAGAGTTACACTATTGATAATGGGCACCTCTCATTTAGGCTAAGGCCCCACGTTGCAGAAATGCAATTTTTTTTGTTGCAGATTTTGTTGCGGTTTTTTGAGCCAAAGCCAAGAGTGGATGCAAAAGGAATGGGAAATATATAGGAAGCTCTTATACTTCTACCTTCTGCTCAATCCACTACTAGCTTTGGCTCAAAAAACCACAACAAAATCTGCAACAAAAAAATCTGCGTTTCCGTAATGTGGGGCCTTAGCCTTAAAGAGACTTATTCCTATTTGCCAGCTCTCCCAAAACATTCAGGAAGCTCCCAACATAAAGTGAGATCTCCCGGACTCCCAGGAGAGCTGGCTAATCTCCCAAGCCCAGGCACATTTTCATGCTTGTGCCAAAAAAAGTGGGCATGACACTCCCAAATGAGCACAGACTCAGGTGAAGGAGGTGTGTCTGTCTCAAGAGATGTAACTGACAGGAAATGTTGGCAAGTAATGGACTTATTTGACCAGTTAAGACTCATTTAGGGATGAGTGAACCAGTTTGCAACTAGTCAGGTCTGTTACGAATTTTCCAAAAAGTTTGGGCAAAACCTACAAATTTTGGGGTTCATCACCCACAAACCACTATTATACTATAGGTTCTCTTAAGCGGGACCGCTGAAACCAGTGATTGTGCTGGCATCATGATGATCAGATGTGCCTCAGCTGTCCCTCTGACTTCATTCAGGAGGGCAGAAGAGGCCCAAAGAAGATGAGGATCTGCACCAGAAACCGCAGATGAGCCCAGGCGAGATGAGTAACACTGTTTGTTATGTTTACTCACTTACTCTGGGTCTCCAAGTTCCACAAATGAGGTTCGACCAATACTACTTCTTCTAGATTTCTTTCAGTTTGCTGTTGGTTTCAGCAAATGTTGTGTGCATTCTCTGTAAGCTTCTAGTTTCTTATTCTGTATTATTTAATTCTGGTGTCTTGCTCAAGTATCAGCTCTAACTCTTTGTGCTCTGTTTGTTTTTAGTTTCCTGTAGGAATTTGTTTCCTACCTTATTGGTGGTGTTCAGCTTTGCTGACGCTAGGTTCACTCCTGCGTTCAGGTTTCCGTTCTTCAGGTCCGCTTGGGGACCCAAAAAATGTAAACCCAATCCGCTTAAAAAGCGGTTACCCTTGGAAACCCGCAGACCCCATAGACTATAATGGGGTGCGCTGGGTTTCCACCCGAAATATGCAGAGAGAAAAGTCCTGCTTGCAGGATTTTTCTTTCCACATTTTTCAAGTGGAATTGGGGACAGAAACCCTGAACGACGTTCAAGCGCAGATGTGAACCTAGCCTTAGTTTGGTTTTCTTGTTTCCTATTGTTGTTTGTGTTGGGGTCTGTACTGTAGATTACAGTTTCCATTTGGAAAAATTAAGGGACATTGAGGGCCATTAGAATTTGGTCTTAGAATAAGAATTTATGAATAGTTCTAAGGAAAGATTCAGTGGAAGCTAGAGACAGGGTCACTTATTGCCTGTTTAGTTAATCGCCTATTCACTATATCATCACCATCATTGATTTGTTTCATTGCTTCATTACTTCCCTATCTTCCATTTGTGCCTTCTTCTGGTTACCATCACCATCCTGCTTGAGTAATCTATTGGTTAGTTACTATTTATCTGCTTTCCTCTAACCAGCTAGTGTTGTGATTCATGCTCCCTATTTCTTGTTTATTTGCCTCTTTAATTGTTGCATAATTCGTCCTTAAGTCCTGCAGGTAGCAGAGTACTAGAAAACATTGTTGGTACCAAGTAAAGGAAATTGATATAGGTGATATCTAGTTCTGCTACTATGTGTTCAGCCAGAGTTGTTACTTTATGTAAATGTGACCTTATCCATTTTAGAACAACAAAATGTATTATTTATTAATAATAATAATAATAATAATAATAATAATAATTTATTTTGCTTGTATTAAAAGTGAAGGGCTATGAATACTTTCTAAATGCCCTATGACATATACAGTGTAAGACCACATGATGGTTGGCTCACACAGATTTTACACTTGAGTCCAGGAGAAAATCCCAAACAAAAATGTATGTTGGACTTATGTACCCTAGTGCCATTCTTGGGGCAGGTTTTAAATAAAAAGAAAGTACTTGGAGAGGCTCCTAGATCTGTTGCTATGGAGAACATGTGTTCATTACTGGATGTAAAAGAAATATACACTCTGCTCTAAAAATAAAAACCTGATACACTAAAATGTAAAATCCTCAGTTTAAAATGGGAGTGTGAATGGAACGTCATATATTCCCATTTAGTCACAGTCAACATCAACACTTCGCTTTATTTTAATTTGAAAGAACAATAAATAGTCATCTGTTAGCCAAAACTGGAAGGAGAAAATTAAGCTCTTCCTTGTAACATTTTCCCAACACTGAAGATTTGTAGAAAATCCTGCAGACTGATTAATAATGCTTTAGTTTATTTTTACCTGTTGATTATATATCAGCAAAATGTTCCATAACTTTGTATAGAAATTGTCACTTACATGAGTCCCTGTACCCAAGATGGCTAACAATCTAATTTTCCTATCTCACATACTCATATACCAGTGCCAAATCCATAGGACTCAAACTAACATATCAGTATGGTTTCGTATAATGGGTAGGAAATAGAGGACTTGAACAAAACCTGTGAAAACACAGAACACACAAACTGAATGCTGCAGTAGTCTTTGTTCACATTTAGATCCAACACTCCAATGCTGTTGTAAAGTGATGGGAGCCACCACCTTTCATAAATGGCCTGAGGTAGGCAACTTGTTTAGGTCCAATATTTGTCTATGTAAATGTTGTATACAGTATATTTTCATGTTCTTTATGTGTTTTATTGTGCATTTTATGATGTGTATTTTATTGACTATGTTGATGACAGCATGTTACATTTTCAGTTTAATCGTATATTTGCTGCTAAATCATTGGATCTACCTCTGCTACTTTTCAGAAAAAGGGTGGAATGATGAATCTTGAAACCTCTTTGCATTCATTGGCTGTGCAGTGGGTGGTGTCCCTTTGGAACCATTTAAAGCATAACTAAACCTTCGGACAACTTTTGATTTTCTGGCAGTATTTGTGCCATTAATACATTTTGTAATATGCTTTATTAACAAATTTTGGATAATTTCTGTGAAATCCTGCATTTTTTTTTCACTCTTTCCCTTGCGTCTGTGTTGAGAGCTGTCCCTGCCTCTCATTGAATGTTATTGTATGGGGCTGTGTAAGATGTAGAGAATAAGGGTAGGGAAGGGTCACTTCAAACAGTTATATCTCGGACATTATAAAATGAACAAACTTGTTTTATGTGTCATATGAAAGAAGAGCTTCTTTGTAGTGCTACCTAAATTACTTCCAGAGATATCACTGGTTGAGAACACAGTCAGGATTGGGATTTTTATATCATATATATTATACAGCTGCATAAAAATATCCTAATTCTGACTGTGTTTTCAACCAGTGGAAATAATTTAGATAGCACTGCAGTCTTAGTGTCACATGAAGAGAATCTCCTTTTGCACATGACATAAAAAGCAAGTTTTTACGTTTTATAATGTTTGAGATATAACTGTTTAAAGTGACCCTCCCCTCCCCTCATTTTCTCTACATGTTACAAAGCCCGTACTCCCATACACAGTAACATTCAGTGAGAGGCAGGAACAGCTCTCAATACAGAAGCACGGGAAAGAGTGTAAAAATTAAGGATTTCACAGAGAGGAGCCAAAATATGTTAACAAAGTATATTACAAAATGTATTAATGACACAAATACTGCCAGAAATCAAAAGTTTTCCGAAAGTTTGGTTACACTTTAATGTACAGTCTTCACGAGCTACAGCTTCACGTTTGGCAGGAAGCCTCTGATATAAAAGAGAAGTTTTCCCATGCCTTCAGGCCTTCTATCCAGACCTCCAGGTGAACTGATAATCACCTGTGTTATGCCAAATATCATCTATCTCAGTAAATTCTGTTGTCAACATGCCTGTGTACATTTCTTGACTGCGACATTACTACATTCAAGCAGCAGAGATCCAGCAGCCCTGTCTTTGAATAGATCAGAGTAGGGAGAGGTGATCCTAACCCAAAGTGAAATGGAAAGTATTTGGAAAGTGTGTAAAGAGCACTACAAGGTACTGTGATTACTTTAATTGCAATTATTCTCGTGACAGACTCCCTTTAATCCACCCCTCTCCTCATTTTTCATCAGCCTCTCATTTTTGCCAATAATTTCACTGGCTACCAATTGGCCAGCGAATAGAGTTTAAAATTTGTCCCTTTCATACATCTCTGACCTAATCTCCTGTAACCGGGCCACATGTAATCTCCTATCCTCTCAAGACTTCCTCCTTCATTTTGCCCTTATCTGCTCTTCACACAACCGCTTTCAAAACCTCTCCTGTACATTCCCTCTACTCTGGAACTTACTACAATGATACATAAGATTGTCCCCCATAAACACAACCTTCAAGAGGACCCTGAAGACTCATCTCTTCTGGTAAGCCTACAACCTCCAATAACCCTGCTGCTACCACACCACCTGAACAACTTCCATTCTCACCTACTGTCTCTATATTCCTTCCCGCATAGAATGCAAGCTATTACGGACAGTGCTCTTTCCCACTGTACCATTTGGTCATAATGTTAGTATTGTACTTGTCTTTGTGTATTTAGTGTTTTACATGTAAATCCTCCTCAAATTTTAAACACCATGGAATTAATGGTGCTTTAAAAATAAATGACACTGTATGATGTTACACTGTCACTTCACTGAATTTACCTTGGTCTGGCACTATCAAGAAAGAAGGCATTGACTGTACAGTGTGTGGTGTCCTTTTGGTGCATCTTGACGTACAGCTTTCACACGCTACTGCCTTATGCCTTGTAGTCAAATTGGGTCAGAAGCCTTTGGTATTCAGGTCTTCCATCCAGACCTCTGTTTCTACCGGTCCAGTGTTCTGTCTGTGCAGTGCAATTCCAGAGTAAAGCCTGGAGCTGGAGATTCTATAAATTCCCCCTTATTTATAGAAAAAAAATGGTTCTCATTTTCTAGAGTAGGTTAGAAAACATAAAGCTAGGGTCAACTCTTTGCATTAGTTTTCATAAATAACACTCAGAATCTCCAAGGCACCATACTAATAACTTGGAATCAATAAAAAGCTGCTACATGAAACTGAACAATGTAAATAGATGAGCAGATATTCCTTTTATAAATAGAACTTTGCACTGCCTGCTGTAAGATGTCAATTCTCTATGTGCTAAGTCTAGATTGCAGAGGTAAAACATTAGTCAAGCAAGATGTCAAGTCCATTCCCACCGCTATTCACACCAGTCCATGTGGAACCTGCATGAGTAATGAGTTTCACAATCACTACTGACAGAGAGGGTTATGACTGTTGATCTTTGTGAAGGTAATGAAAATATAATCATTTTCACTTGTTGCAGGTCTACATCACAAATAAGCCATTGCTTATGTTTCACAGAGAGATAAAAACATACTTTCCTGAATTATTGTAATATGCATATACTAAAAAAGAAAAAAGAACATTTAGACGAAGAGTAAAAGTGCAAAATGCCAGATAGAAAATAACATCACATATACAAAATCTTTCAGAATTATATTGGGTACTTTTCATGCAGTTATTCAGGATATAGATTATACACTCATATGAGTGTGCCTTCTACTTGTATCTTATGAGTAGGGCTTGACTTACTTATAGGCATAGTAAGCTTTTACCCAGTGGTGTAAATACTGCTGGTAGCAGCTGTAGCGCCTACCACAGGGCTCGGGACCTTAGGAGGCCCAATGATATATTATTATTTTTTTAAATAGGCCATTACCTGCTGGGGTTTCTCCCTATTTACTTACCGATCCCCACACCTGTTCAAAGGCGGAGGCGGCTGTGAGCAGGAGCGGCGATCAGTAAGTAAGGCAGCAGACCCGCGGCAAGAGTATTTATTGGTCAAACCCAACAAATACTACTAACATTACACTCTGGGGTCTCTTCAAACCCCAGAGTATAATGATCAGAGGCCCAGGGAAGGTGAGTGATCATAAAAAATAGCGTTACTTACCTCTCCTGGGCTCCAGTGCACTCCCTGTCGTCTTCGGGCAATGAACACTGTAGAGGCCACTGTGAGACATAAACCTGTGTACAGGGGCCTCTATGTGACATAATACTCTATGGAGAGGCTGCTATGTGACATTATACTGTGTGGAGGGGACGCTATGGGATATTATACTGTCTGGAGGCCACTTTGGGACATTATAGTGTTTAAATATACTGTGTGGGGACCAAGAAAGGGGGTGCCGCTATGCCGTGTGGGAGGGGGCCGCAAGTCAAAAGTTTGCTATGGGGCGCAGTCTTTTCTAGTTACGCCCAAGCTTATACCTAAAGTAAACTGCATAGGAGGGTGACTGCCAAAAGGGGACATCTCCATATGAATACACTGAACAATATGTAGATGAAATGAAAAGGTAATATATAGAGATTAGGGAACCAATCCATAACATACCAGTTTGAACTCGAAATTTCCACACGTTTCAGTCTTTGAAACCGAAACCTTTGTGATTTCTCTCAGGTAAACAAAAATGTCTGCCATTACATGTATTGCACAGTCAAAATACAGAGAAGAAGGAGGATCACATGGGCTCTGTGACTTAGGATACCTTCTGATATCATCTGACAGCAGCCTTTCAGCCATCATTGAATGGTAGGAGGAGAGGTTACAGTGCTGCCTGACTCACGTGACATCTGTGACATCACTACAGAGGCCCGAAGACAGCATGGAGTCACGCCGGAGCCCAGGAGAGTTAAAAAAACACTAGTTTTTATGTTCGCTCACCTCCCCTGGGCCTCCAATCATTATACTCGGGGGTCTCTTCAGAGCAGTATTTGTTGTGGTACACCCAACACATACTCCTGCCGCGGACCCGCAAACCCTACTTACTGATCCCTGCTCCTGTTCAAAGCAACCACCGCTTCCCTTTCTGCCCTTCGTGGGACCCTGTGCATCTCATATCGCGTTGCTTGGACACTCGGGGCACCCTAGAGGGCAGAAAGGGAAGCAGAGGCAGCCGTGAGCAGGAGCACGGATCGGTAAGTAAATAGGGTCCATTGCCTGCTGGGATTACTCCAGCAGGTAATGGCCTATTAAAAAAAAAAAAAAAAAAGCAGCAGGGGCCCACCGGGCCCCATAAGGTTGCAGGCTCTGTGACAGTTGCTACGGCAGTACTACTCCACTGGGTGGAAGATATGACTATTGGTCGTGGTGAAAGTAGTAGTGGCAGGGGGTGTGCTACTGGTAGTCATGCTGGTAAGGGCACTAGGGGGAAATCCATTGCCATGATGAGTTAATGAAATGTGGGGAAGATGATGAAATTACTAAATCCAATGATAATTCTTTTGCAGATAAGACTTGGCAACCGGGTCAGTGTGATAGGGTGAAATCAGAGGAAGAGGGTAGTAGCAGTTGCAATAAAAAGAGTTCCAATGTGCAGCCCCAACATCCAAAAAAACTTGCCTGGGGGTAGGTCGGGTTGTGGTGGCACTGGCAAACACATTTCCACTGCTTCTGATGCCGCAGCTCAAATGGAGGATGTGCCACCGGATAGGCTGAGTGCCCTCAACCAGTCTCCCCAGCTCAGCTTCTAGACCGGATACAGATGAGGGTGTCTGTGCTACCTGATGTTGGGGGTAGTAGTTCTCCCAGGGTGCTTCCAGTTGGAGAGGGGACCTCTCTACTGTGAGCCGGTGTGATGGTGTTCAGAAGGGCCCTGATGGTAATGCAGGAATGACTCAGGAAGGCAGTTGTGCAGTTGAAACAGGTTTAAATTTTACTCAGCAACTTTAACAGTGAAACAAGCAGCTTCCAAATGGGAGTATTAGTCTCCCACTGTTAAACTCTCCCAGCCTCGGTCTTGAGGGGATGGCCAGTGATGTTTAGGCTCTAGTGCCATACTGCACTCCAAGACTAACTCCACATTTCAGCCTCCTCCAGCAGCAGATACTGGGGGCTGTACTCCAACGTAGTCCTACCAGGGGACTAGTTACCTCTTAACAGCAGGTCCCGGATAACACCTCCTGGCAAAGGACTCCACCTCCTGGCATAATGTCCAAATACTAGACAGCTGAAGTCCCTCTCTCAGGGCTGTCTTTAGAAGAGCCTTGGGCTGTATCTTCCTCCTCAGGGACTGTGTTGGGATCCACAGAGTCTCAGAGCACAGAGCTGGCTTGTTCTGTCTCCAACTGCACACTCTGAAACTGAGGCGCCAAAGGTTTTTCTGGAGACAAAAGTCTCCTCAGACCCCACCCAGTGGCCTATAATAGGCCAGGGCTGTACCAAATGTGGGGGATAAACAGTGGAGAAACTAACAGGGAAATTACAAAGGGGAGAGCAGCAAACAATGACATGTAACAAAGAACATAGACAAGACGTACAAACATACCCAGAGGCACAAAGACAAACACAATATAAGCAGGAGCACTCTGGAATACTGCACTGGCATTGACTGGTAGCAAAGGAGATCAAGATAGAAGACCCAAAGGTGCAGGAAAACCTCTCTTTTACATCATAACTTTCCAGTTCAACATGACTATAAGGTGTCAGGCCATATCACACAAAGACTGTATGTCAAGCAGCATCAATGGGACACCACTCCCTGGACAACCAGTGGACACAACCAGGTTTAGCCCATTTGGAGAATCATTGTGACAGCCCTTCTACAGGATAGATGATAAGTTGCAGATCAGTTGTGGCTCAACCTACTGTACTTTTGCTTTCTCTGGTTCTCCCTTTGAAATGAATGGCGGGGGGGGATTGTCCAACCAAAAAACACCTACGTTCTTGTGATTGGGGGTGGTCTCAGCAGTCAGGCCTCCACTAATCTTATCCACAACTTATCTTGTGCATAGTAGGTAAGTTGGGAAAACGCCACAACTGGGGCTCTCATCATCACACCTCCCCCTTTTAGAGCGTGCTGGGAGGAAGAAGGATCCTACGCTCATCTTCCTCACACACCTCTGCATCCTCACCCCGCCAGGACAGGCCTTGGTACCTGAACCTCTTCCAGGCTCACTGATCCCCTCATTTCCCCCAGTCTAAGTGGAGACTCTTCTAAGGCTCATGCTCTGAGCCGTGGCCACCTGGCTGCTCTGGGTCCTCCTCCTGAGGCTGGCATCCCTCAGATCCCCACTCACAACTCCAGGTCCTTGAGGTACTGGTGCAGAGACCCCATCCTGGCAGTCTCCGCCCACTTGCCTAACCCCGGCCTGCGCTGGGTCCTCGTCCTGAGTGCTGGAATCCCTCAGATCCCCACTCACAACTCCAGGTCCTTGAGGTATACGCCCAGAAACCCCACCCCAGCAGTCTCTCAGGGTCTCTCCCGTACTAGCCACTAGCTGGGAGAGTTCTAGTGGATTCCTTACCTTCCCCTTAAATGGGGACACCTCTGGTTCTGGCACAGGTTTTACCACCACCTGTCCTCCTTCACAGATACACTGTCCCCTCGGGCCTATGCCCATTACATCATGTACTTGTGTGGGTGATGGTGATACATCGGACAAATGACAGAGATCATATTCCACCCAAACCATTCCCCAACAATACATGGGCAGGTTATGCATTTGACATACCCCTCCTCTGGGATCCCACCCCCAGCACCCCAGCCATATAAACCTTGGCCATGGGTACTCCTGGACTGGAACTAGACAGCAGAGACATGCATGTCCCATACCCGCCGGACCCCTCCGGCTCCAGCACAGTGAGGCTGGTCACGGTGGTCTCAGTACCGTCTCCGGGTAGTATAGGAAACGGCTCAGGAATCGGCATACCTTCCACCCCTTTAGCACTCTGGCTGCGTGTGACCACGGCAACACCAGCAGTCCGTCTTTCACCTGGATCGGCCCTGAGATCCCTGTGAACTACCTGACCACCTGGTACATAGTCATCAGTTGGGCACTGATCTGAGGTACTGGGTGACATGATCGTGATTGCCCCCAGTATCTCAGAGGAGCTACCCCGTACATTTTCATAACAAGCATTAGCAATTACATTGACAGTACATTCATTAGCAATTGTTGATTCACAGCGAGCTATAGTGGTGTCTTGCTGAGGCAGGGTCACATTGAGGGGGCTAGAGTCTTAGCCTTACATAAAAATCATCATCATTCACAGACAATTTATCACAGCAAGTTGGGGTTCCTTCCACCCCATATTGGGAAACCAGGGACCCCAAATCTGTCCCCAACAGGACATTAGCAGGCAGATCAGAAGTAGAAGGTCCACCTGGGACAGAGTTTGTCTCACCTGACTTGAAGACTGAAGGCTGTGGTGAACTCTGGCCTTGCCTCTCCTTCCAGCTTGGGGACCTCTGCAGCGTTGCTCCTCCCTTAGTCTTGGGCATCCTGTTGGCCGCATAGGAGTCAGCGATCTGCGCAGCTTGGTCTGCTGTTGTGGGATCCCGTTCACACACAATCTGGCGGACATCCAGAGTACAAACCTGGAGGAACTGGTCCTTGATCATAAGATCTTCAAGATCCTCAAACTTGGTAACAGTAAGTCCTCTGATCCATTGCCGGAATGTAGCTTGTAAGTCGCCCACAACATCCCCATAGCTGCTGGTGGGGTCCCACTTTATATTCCGGAACTTTTTGCGGTACATCGCAGGAGTGAGGTTGTAATTTTTGATGAGGGCCTCCTTAATAGCGTCATACTCCCCATCCAATTCAGGTGATAGGTCCACAAAGACTTCCAGGGCTTTTCCCTTTAACCCTGGAGATAAATACTGTGTCCACTGAGCATGGGGTAAATGGTGTTGCCGGCATGTTTTTTCAAACCCCTGCAGAAAAATGTTCAAGTCGCCATCCTTCTCCAGGACAGGGAAGCTCTCCTGGCGAGGCCTCTGTGCACGCACATCCTGGACTTGGTTCTGGGAAGAGCTGCTAGTCCTCTCCACCCAGGCCATCTCTGATTGATGTTCCCTGTCGGCCTGGTGCTCGGCAGCTTCTCTCTCCGCCTGACGCTCTGCAGCAGCCACCTGACGCTCTGCAGCAGCTGCCTGACGCACTGCAGCTTCTTGATATTGGATGATCAATTGCAGGCAGGGCTGGTTTTAGACAAAGTGGGGCCCTGGGCAAAATTAAAAGCGGGGCCCCAAATGCTGATATGCAAACAACACCATTGTCTTGCAGTGGCAACCCCTATAATAACGCCTCCTTTCTGCCAACAAAAAAGTAATAAGCCCCATTTTACCACACACAATTCAAATGAGCACCTTTGTACCACCTTATAGATTTTTGCACCCAGTCATCAGTTATTATAGTGCCTCCTTATAAATAATAGTCTCTGCTTATAAATAATATTGCACATTATCAGTAATAACTCCCTTATAAATGATAAATAGTGCCCTGTATCAGTAATATTCCCCCTTATCAGTAACAGTCACCCCGTAAAAATAATACCGCTCCCTTATAAATAATAGCCCCCTCATACTTAAGTTTCCCAATTATATATAGTAACCCACCCTTATATATAATAGTTCTCCGTTATACAGTGTCGGACTGAAGGGACTTAGGCCCACCAGAGGATCTTGTTCTGGGGCCCCACCCAGCAGCTTTCTGCTAATAGCCTACACCACGGCTCCTTCACTGAAGTCTTACATATGTGCTGACTATCTGGTGTTACTGAGTATGTTCCCAGTATAGTCAGCCCCTATAATACTGTGCAGGCCCCAATAACGCCATGGCCAATTCATGCACAGTACTGTATGGGGAATGACATGGCTATGGAGCACTACACGTATGTGCAAGATTATAGTGAGGGAGCTGTAATGCAGACATAGCACACAGGGCTGCCAGCAGGAATTGTGAGCCCCCCCCACACAGTATAATGCTCCACATGGTATATAATGCTCCACAGTACCGTATAAAATGCTCTCCTGAGCCCTCCAGTTTCCCCACATGGTATATAATGCTCCACAGTGACCCCACACAGTATAAAATGCTCCCCTGAGCCCCCCATAGTGGCCCCACATGGTATGTAAGGCTCCACACAGTATAATACTCCACCAGTGGCCCACACAGTATACTACCCCTTAGTGGCCCCAGACAGTGCAATATGCTCCCCAGCAGCCCCACACAATATAATATGCTCCATACAGTATAATATGCACCCCACAATACCCCCCAGTATAATGCTCCAGTGGCCTAACACAGTATAACATGCTCCATAATGACCTCCACACAGTATAATATACTCCCCAGAGGGGTTCCCCAGTATAATGCTCCACAGTGGTCCCCCACAGTATAATATGTTCCCCACAGTCCCCCCCCAGTATAATGCTCTACAATGGCCCCACAGAGTATCATATGCTCCCGAAAAGCCCCACACAATATAATACACTCCACAGTGGCCCCACACAGGATAACAGGCTCCACACACTGTCCCTTCCCCCAGTATAAAGCTCCACAGTGGCCCATAGTATAATATGCTCCCCAGAGGGCCCCCGCTAGTATAATGCTCCACAGTGCCCCCTCCAGTATTTTGCTCCACAGTGGCCCCACGCAATATATTATGCTCCCCACAGCGTCCCCCCAGTATAATGTTCCACAGTAGGCCCCACACAGTATAATATGCTCCCCAGAGGGCCCCCTAATATAATGCTCATTAGTCCCCCCAAATAATGCTCCACAGTGGCGCCACGCAATATAATATGCTCTGCTGATGGTCCCCCCAGAATAATGCACAACAGTGACCCCACTCAGTATAACATGCTCCAGAAATGGCCTCCACACAGTATAATATACTGCCCAGAGAGGTTTCCCCAGTATAATACTCCACAGCAGCCCAAAACAGTATAATATGCTCTCCAGAGCCCCCCCCAGTATCATGCTCCATAGTGGCCCCGCACAGTATAACATGCTCTCCAGAGCCCCCCCCCACAGTATAATGCTCCACAGTGGCCCCGCACAGTATAATATACTGGGGGGCCCCTCTGGAGAGCATATTATACTGTGTGGGGAAACCGTGGAGCATTATACTGGGGGGGGGGCTCTGGAGAGCATATTATACTGTGTGGGTCCACTGTGGAGCATTATACTGGGGAGGGGGCCCTCTGGAGAACAGGTTATATTCTGTGGGGCCTCTATGGAGTATTATAAAGTGGGGGGGCTCTGGAGAGCATGTTATATTCTGTGGGGCCACTTTGGAGCATTATACTGGGGGGCCCCTCTGGAGAGCATATTATACTGTGTGAGGCCACTGTGGAGCATTATACTGGGGAGGGGGCCCTCTGGAGAACAGGTTATATTCTGTGGGGCCTCTATGGAGTATTATAAAGTGGGGGGGCTCTGGAGAACATGTTATATTCTGTGGGACCACTTTGGAGCATTATACGGGGGGCGCGGTCTGGGGGATAATGCTCCAAAGTGGCCCCCATATATAACATTATGTGGGGCCACTTTGGAGCATTATGCCCGGCCCCACATAATGTTATTGTGGGGCCACTTTGGGGCACTAATGCTCCAAAGTGGCCCCACATAATATAACATTATCTCCAGAGCCCCCCCCATTATAATTTTCCACAGAGGCCCCACAGAATATAACATGCTATGCAGAGGGCCCCTTCCCCACTATAATGCTCCACAGGGGCCCTACAGTGCTATTATTATATTATATTCTGGGGTCTATTCAGAACCCAGAGTATAATAATCGAAGGCCCGGGGGAGGTGAGGGAAAATAACAAACAGTTATACTCACCTTGTCTTACCTCTGCTGGGCCTCCTCGTGTTGCACCGTTATCCCCGCTGGCGCTGGCTTCTTCTTCTCTGCGGCTGACGTCACGCGTTGTGGACGTGACCGCGATTACGTGAGGCACGCTGTCAGCACGCCCCACGTGATCGCTAAGGCTGAGGCCTGGCCTCAGTGGTGATGTCCGGGATGCCAGAAGATGATGTCGGACACCAAGGACAGGTGAGTAAAAATGTTTGTTATTTTTACTCAGCACGGAAAGGGGCCCTGCGGTCCCTTTCCGTTATTGATTTGTCCGGGCCTGACTCCGGGATCCGGAGTCATCAGGTTCCGGATCCCGGGGGCCCCTTTGGGGACGGGGCCCTGGGCAATTGCCCAGTTTGCCCCCCCTAACGCCGGCCCTGATTGCAGGTGAGCGTTAGTCACTGGAGCCCAGCTGTTGCAAGGCCAGTTGCAAAGGAAAGTCCATTCCCCCCAGAGGACTAGGGCTACTGGTCCCTCCAGGAGAACTTACCTCTGGGACAGGGACAACTGCTGAACCTTCTGAAATGGCAATGATTCCTTGTACCAGCACCACAGCATCCTTCATGGCTGTGGTGCCTTCCACATCGGCCATCTGCTCAGAGTCTCTATAAGCCAGCTGTTGGAGCTCTCTCATTCTGCTTCTCAGACCCCCAGCCATCTTATGGAAGCCATTGCCAAATAAAAGATAGGACAGAAAACAAAGAAAATGGAAGGGAACAGCATCTTACCAAACTTTCACCGTATTTTTTAAGCTTGATCTAGTACCGAGCGCGATTCATAGGATTGCCAGAGTCCTCAGCGTCTGAGTGATACCACACCCACATGCTGTTATCCTAGGATCCCACCACGCTGCCACGACTGTAAAGGATATCGCCTTGCCAAGTCGCTTGGCACACCTGTGATCAACCTTCTTACCTACCACTCACACGCCATGAGTGGACCGGGTTCATAGGATAATATGAAACAAGCTTTATAAATTTCATATATTTATTAACCCGAGTGGGTCAGTACTAGCCACTAACATATACAGAAATACACATCAATGGATTATCAAGCAAATACAGGTACAGTGCCTTGCGAAAGTATTCGGCCCCCTTGAACTTTTCAACCTTTTGCCACATTTCAGGCTTCAAACATAAAGATATAAAATTAAAAATTTTTGGTGAAGAATCAACAATAAGTGGGACACAATTGTGAAGTGGAACAAATTTATAGGTTATTTTAAACTTTTGTAAAAAATAAAAAACTGAAAAGTGGGGCATGCAATATTATTCGGCCCCTTTACTTTCAGTGCAGCAAACTCACTCCAGAAGTTCAGTGAGGATCTCTGAATGATCCAATGTTGTCCTAAATGACTGATGATGATAAATATAATCCACCTGTATGTAATCAAGTCTCCGTATAAATGCACCTGCTCTGTGATAGTCTCAGGGTACTGTTTAAAGCGCAGAGAGCATCATGAAGACCAAGGAACACACCAGGCAGGTCCGTGATACTGTTGTGGAGAAGTTTAAAGCCGGATTTGGATACAAAAAGATTTCCCAAACTTTAAACATCCCAAGGAGCACTGTGCAAGCGATCATATTGAAATGGAAGGAGTATCAGACCACTGCAAATCTACCAAGACCCAGCTGTCCCTCTAAACTTCATCTCAAACAATAAGAAGACTGATCAGAGATGCAGCCAAGAGGCCCATGATCACTCTGGATGAACTGCAGAGATCTACAGATGAGGTGGGAGAGTTTGTCCATAGTACAACAATCAGTCGTACACTGCACAAATCTGGCCTTTATGGAAGAGTGGCAAGAAGAAAGCCATTTCTCAAAGATATCCATAAAAAGTCTTGTTTAACGTTTGCCACAAGCCACCTGGGAGACACACCAAACATGTGGAAGAAGGTGCTCTGGTCAGATGAAACCAAAATCAAACTTTTTGGCCATAATGCAAAACGATATGTTTGGCGTAAAAGCAACAAAGCTCATCACCCTGAACACACCATCCCCACTGTCAAACATGGTGGTGGCAGCATCATGGTTTGGGCCTGCTTTTCTTCAGCAGGGACAGGGAAGATGGTTAAAATTGATGGGAAGATGGATGGAGTCAAATACAGGACCATTCTGGAAGAAAACCTGTTGGAGTCTGCAAAAGACCTGAGACTGGGACGGAGATTTATCTTCCAACAAAACAATGATACCAAACTTAAAGCAAAATCTACAATGGAATGATTCACAAATAAACATATCCAGGTGTTAGAATGGCCAAGTCAAAGTCCAGACCTGAATCCAATCGAGAATCTGTGGAAAGAGCTGAAAACTGCTGTTCACAAACGCTCTCCATCCAACCTCTCTGAGCTCGAGCTGTTTTCCAAGGAAGAATGGACAAGAATTTCAGTCTCTTGATGTGCAAAACTGATAGAGACATACCCCAAGCGACTTGCAGCTGTAATCGCTGCAAAAGGTGGCGCTACAAAGTATTAAATTAAGGGGGCCAAATAATTTGGCACACCCCACTTTTAATTTTTTTACTTTTTGACAAAAGTTTAAAATAGCTAATAAATTTTGTTCCACTTCACGATTGTGTCCCACTTGTTGTTGATTCTTCCCCCAAAAATTAAAATGTTATATCCTTATGTTTGAAGCCTGAAATGTGGCAAAAGGTTGAAAAGTTTAAGGGGGCCGAATACTTTTGCAAGGCACTGTAAAAGCAAAATACAGTACAGAAAATAAAATGGGATTAAAAGAGAAAAGTATTACCCAGACCGAGTTTGTGATCTGGTTCCCTGAGCCTCCATGTGTTAGGCCTCAGGTCACTTCCTTAAGCAAGTTACAGAGTATGTATCTTTACACCTTCCCAGGATAGAACTCCCCCTCTTCCCCAGGTGAGACCATATACTACCCCCAGTCTCCTCCCTGAGCGATGTCACTAGGAGTGGAAGTCCCACCCTCCATCTGGAAATCCCAATAGTTATGATTCATCATATTTCCTTGCCTGATGACTGCAGTGTCAGGCAAGAGGTGTGATGGAGTTCGTGGCGAGATCCCCATTGTGTAGACACCAAGAATGACACCCCAGTCCCCCTTGGGTAATGAGATCAGAGTCCAGACCTTTTCCCTGCTCCCCATGGTACCGAGTTTAGATTGTGGGGCGCTCGTCTCTGCCTGGTGCACCCGAGGAATTTAATGGTGCGATGATAGGCAGTTCCACTGGGGAAATATTGTCATAAAACCATATTCCCTTTGTACTGTATCCTAGAGACATGGAGTCTGGGTTTTGTGTATTCCAAGGTCTTTCCAGCCACAGGTTTGCAGGAACCCCCTGCTGGGATAATGAGATTAACAAGGGTATGCTAATTGAGCCAGGGACAGAACAACAAAGGATCTTGGTTGCAGAGTAGAAATACCACATTCCTGGAGCCAGAAAGGTTATTATGACCAAGTGATAAGACATGAAAGACAAATATCTGACTGGCAATCCACAACTGGGGCTCTCATCATCACACTCGGTCTGGCACTTCTACTAATTAGCTATATTTTGTAAGAGAAAACATTTTAGTGCCATACATGACTACAGTAAATGTTATGTATACCTTTGTAGCAGTTTTTGCATTCACCAATTTACATGGATTTTTACTGTAAAAACACTTTTGCAATATGTTTTTCTGGAGCTTATGAAAGAGGGCCAAGGCCTGGGCCCACAGGTTCAGCAAGAACAGGATGCCACACAGACACACACACAGTTTTTTAATTCCCAGGACAATGTTTACTGAGTAAAGTAATGATGAGAGACATGGGAAAATATGCAACAAGGTATAAACAAAGAAAAAATACAAAATAATATGGAACAGAATATTGTAGCAAACCAACACTATACCCCTAGTTCCCACAGTTACTTAAACAGGTGATGGATACAAGTCCATTAAGAATGTGGTTTTCCTGGATCGGTCCCTTGTTGGGGTGCACCCTAAGTATTGAACAATACTATTTGTAATCCAACAGTTAACTTATAATCCACAGGCAAATGCTGTCTTCCCCTTAAAGTACGGTTATTGGCATTGCTCCAGCTCTCCACTTAAAAGACAGGCCAATTTCTCCAATGATAAGGTGTCTGCGTAAGAGTCCCTTATATAACTATCAGCACGTGGTCTACATAGATGCGGCCAAGCCATACTTACAGGTCCTTGAGGCCTTTCTTTCATGTAGCCTCTTTACCTTCTGAATTTCAGGGGTGTCATGATTCCACAGCCAGCACCAAGTCTTCTCCTGCAATCAGCTCAGCTCAGGCCTCCATCCAGCACATAGCCTTCTCAAGCAGCACAGCACGGCACAGGCTTACACAATTCAAGACCCTTCTTCACAAAAAAACCTCACTTCCTGTTTCCTTCTGGGGGATGATGCAGTACCCTATCTCAAGTGGGAGGCATCAAAATTGCAATCCCAGTGCACTGCCAGGCTTGTAGGAGTCCAAAATGTCCCAGTAATTACCTATAATCAGATTGTTCAACCTACAACAATATTTACATTCTCATGCATTAATACATATATTTAAGGACAGTTTATTACTTTGCTGCCACCTACTGACCAAAGTTAGTTACTGCAGATGTATTGCTTCACAACCTTACACTTACTCTATATTTTGCAAGAAAACTCGATAGTATTCTGTAAGCCTGACCTTAAAGTACTGACTTTCTGAAGAAGGGGGGGGGGCGTGTCCTGACTCTGAAGAAGATCAGTCATATCTTGTCCCAGCTCTGGCTTTACATTCTTGTAGCCAATTTTTTTTTAGGTCCCCCTGCTACTTTCCACCTCCGGATCCCTCACTGACCCCGTGGATCTGACCCGGAGGGGTCTGAAAGCCCGTCGGCTCCTGCAAACCAGCCAGGTCTGTGTGCCGCTCTTTCATGTGCTGCGCCCACCATCTTGCCTGCTCTGAGGTGGCCCAGCTTCACTACCCCGCCGGCTACTCCACTGTAGCAATATATAACTTCTTTGGGCGGCTGCAAGCATCTCCACAGCGCCTCCCTGCTCTGTGCCCAGACCTGTAGAACTCAGCACAGTCCCCAGTTGCTGAACGATCCTCCTCCTGAGCTGCTCCAGGTAGGAAGCCATTACTCTTCCATCTCTTCTACAGTGAAATCTCTTGCCTGGTGCACTATTGGTCTGCTGACCCCAACCTCTTCTCTCTTGGACCAGTCCCTTACTGTGGAATACTGTGTGCTGTTCTTGCTTTGGAGGACTTGTACTTTTGTTTTGCTGTTGGTGGACATCTTGGACTTGTTGCTTTTATACTGTCTGCTACACCTCAAGTCGGTTCTCCTGGAACTGCTGCTAAGTGCCCGCTAGATTGAGTGCTCTACACACTGCTAAAGCTGAAGCATATTAAAATATGCTATGGCGCCTATGTCTATTTTTTGTTCTGATATCAACTTGCACATAATGTCTTATTACCACCTCAGCTATCTGCCACGGCTCCCCCACTCACACCAACGACTTGATTTTGCTTTAAAAGACCTGTAAATAGGTCTAGGAGAGCCAATATTTGCATCAGAGGAATGCCAGAATCGGTGACTACCCAGTGGTTACAACGGTTCTTAGCTCTCCTCCTACAGGCCGACCCCACCCTGCTTCACATGGATTGTATTCATAGAGTACTGGGTCTCCCTAAAAACCCGAATGTACCCAGAGACATTATACTTCAGCTGCACTCCCCAGCATTCCACAACCAAATCTTATCCGCAGCCAGAAATCTCCAACCTCTGCCGGGTATGGTCTCATCTCACCACTACTCCCTCTTTCATAATCCTTTCTTACCTTCTGACCTATCTTCCGAGGTGTTCACTTGGTGGAGGCACGTTAGGTTCATGCTTATCAATGACTTCCTCTGTGACGTGGGTCTCCACCAAGGACTACTTCATTTGCACTCATTCCCCACCCCCCTCAGAGGTCTTCATGACTACTCAGGTCTTCCAATTCTTATGTTCACTCGCCCCACATAACCTTGAGATCACTCCAACTGACTTTGAAAGACTGTGTCTCTATAGCAGGGGCCAGCAACCTTTGGCACTCCAGCTGCTGTGAAACTACAACTCCCAATATGCTCCATTCACTTCCATAGTTGTTCCAAGAACAGCAGAGCAAGTATGCATGCTGGGAGTTGTAGTCTTACAACAGCTGGAGTGCCGAAGGTTACCTACTCCTGCTCTAGAGGGTGGCTGATAGGTGTTCCCTTTATGTATAGAGTGTGCTAAACGCTCCTCCCTCTGAGCTGAAATTAGACTATATGATAGCCTGGAAACAGGACTTAGAGACCACCCCGACCACAGCTCAATGGACCGATTGTTGTACATTCATTAGCAAGGGCAGTTGGCAAGTCACCCTAACAGAGCCCTCCTTAAAAATTCTTCACAGAACCTATTTGGTTCCCTCTAGACTACACAGTTTTAATCCTACGGTCTCACCCCTTTGTTTCCAGGGTTGTAACGCTTTGGGCGACAAACAAATTACTTCAGTATATACTAATGGGAGCGAGTATCCCTATTGCTCTTCCAATTGGAAGAAACCAAGTCTCTCATTGACAGATGTCATTGGACATGTTGACACGATCATGCTACATGAAAAAAAATCAATGTCACTATTTGAGATACCCGTCCACATTTCGACAGGGTATGGTCTTCCTGGGTTAATAAGTCCAATATCCCGGGTCTGTTATATTGTCTCCAACTTTAATTTATTGATATAATCGAGTGTTATGTTTCCCACCCTCCCCCGACCAAGGCACTATAGTGTTACCCATACCTTTTCCCCTCCCACTGTGTTTGTTATTGGTTATCTACCTTTTTATCTCTAATATCCTGAAGGACTTCTCACTTTGGTTTAGTCACAGGGCCGGTTTTAGACAAAGTGGGGCCCTGGGCAACCCCTATAATAACGCCTCCTTTCTGCCAACAAAAAAGTAATAAGCCCCATTTTACCACACACAATTCAAATGAGCACCTTTGTACCACCTTATAAATTTTTGCACCCAGTCATCAGTTATTATAGTGCCTCCTTATAAATAATAGTTCCTGCTTATAAATAATATTACACCCTTATCAGTAATAGCTCCCTTATAAATGATAAATAGTGCCCTGTATCAGTAATATTCCCCCTTATCAGTAACAGTCACCCCGTAAAAATAATACTGCTCCCTTATAAATAATAGCCCCCTCATACTTAAGTTTCCCAATTATATATAGTAACCCACCCTTATATATAATAGTTCTCCGTTATACAGTGTCGGACTGAAGGGACTTAGGCCCACCAGAGGATCTTGTTCTGGGGCCCCACCCAGCAGCTTTCTGCTAATAGCCTACACCACGGCTCCTTCACTGAAGTCTTACATATGTGCTGACTATCTGGTGTTACTGAGTATGTTCCCAGTATAGTCAGCCCCTATAATACTGTGCAGGCCCCAATAACTCCATGGCCAATTCATGCACAGTACTGTATGGGGAATGACATGGCTATGGAGCACTACACGTATGTGCAAGATTATAGTGAGGGAGCTGTAATGCAGACATAGCACACAGGGCTGTCAGCAGGAATTGTGAGCCCCCCCACACAGTATAATGCTCCACATGATATATAATGCTCCACAGTATAAAATGCTCTCCTGAGCCCTCCAGTTTCCCCACATGGTATATAATGCTCCACATTGACCCCACACAGTATAAAATGCTCCCCTGAGCCCCCCATAGTGGTCCCACATGGTATGTAAGGCTCCACACAGTATAATACTCCACCAGTGGCCCACACAGTATACTACCCCTTAGTGGCCCCAGACAGTGCAATATGCTCCCCAGCAGCCCCACACAATATAATATGCTCCATACAGTATAATATGCTCCCCACAATACCCCCCAAGCATAATGCTCCAGTGGCCTAACACAGTATAACATGCTCCATAATGACCTCCACACAGTATAATATACTCCCCAGAGGGGTTCCCCAGTATAATGCTCCACAGTGGTCCCCCACAGTATAATATATTCCCCACAGTCCCCCACAGTATAATGCTCTACAATGGCCCCACAGAGTATCATATGCTCCTGAAAAGCCCCACACAATATAATACACTCCACAGTGGCCCCACACAGGATAACAAGCTCCACACACTGTCCCTTCCCCCAGTATAAAGCTCCACAGTGGCCCATAGTATAATATGCTCCCCAGAGGGCCCCCGCTAGTATAATGCTCCACAGTGCCCCCTCCAGTATTTTGCTCCACAGTGGCCCCACGCAATATATTATGCTCCCCACAGCGTCCCCCCAGTATAATGTTCCACAGTAGGCCCCACACAGTATAATATGCTCCCCAGAGGGCCCCCTAGTATAATGCTCATTAGTCCCCCCCAAATAATGCCCCACAGTGGCGCCACGCAATATAATATGCTCTGCTGATGGTCCCCCCAGAATAATGCACAACAGTGACCCCACTCAGTATAACATGCTCCAGAAATGGCCTCCACACAGTATAATATACTGCCCAGAGAGGTTTCCCCAGTACAATACTCCACAGCGGCCCAAAACAGTATAATATGCTCTCCAGAGCCCCCCCCAGTATCATGCTCCATAGTGGCCCTGCACAGTATAACATGCTCTCCAGAGCCCCCCCCCCCCACAGTATAATGCTCCACGGTGGCCCCGCACAGTATAATATACTGGGGGGCCCCTCTGGAGAGCATATTATACTGTGTGGGGAAACCGTGGAGCATTATACTGAGGGGGGGCTCTGGAGAGCATATTATACTGTGTGGGTCCACTGTGGAGCATTATACTGGGGAGGGGGCCCTCTGGAGAACATGTTATATTCTGTGGGGCCTCTATGGAGTATTATAAAGTGGGGGGCTCTGGAGAGCATGTTATATTCTGTGGGGCCACTTTGGAGCATTATACTGGGGGGCCCCTCTGGAGAGCATATTATACTGTGTGAGGCCACTGTGGAGCATTATACTCCAAAGTGGCCCCACATAATATAACATTATCTCCAGAGCCCCCCCCATTATAATTTTCCACAGAGGCCCCACAGAATATAACATGCTATGCAGAGGGCCCCTTCCCCACTATAATGCTCCACAGGGGCCCTACAGTGCTATTATTATATTATATTCTGGGGTCTATTCAGAACCCAGAGTATAATAATCGAAGGCCCGGGGGAGGTGAGGGAAAATAACAAACAGTTATACTCACCTTGTCTTACCTCTGCTGGGCCTTCTTGCGCTGCTCCGTTATCCCCGCCGGCGCTGGCTTCTTCTTCTCTGCGGATGACGTCACGCGTTGTGGACGTCACCGCGATTACATGAGGCACGCTGTCAGCACGCCCCACATGATCGCTAAGGCTGAGTCCTGGCCTCAGCGGTGATGTCCGGGACGCCAGAAGATGACGTCCGATGCCAAGGACAGGTGAGTAAAAATGTTTGTTATTTTTACTCAGCACGGAAAGGGGCCCTGCGGTCCCTTTCTGTTATTGATTTGTCCGGGCCTGACTCCGGGATCCGGAGTCATCAAGTTCCGGATCCCGGGGGCCCCTTTGGGGACGGGGCCCTGGGCAATTGCCTAATTTGCCCCCCCCTAACGCCGGCCCTGTTTAGTCATTAAAACTTTGTATTATATTCTGTATGTTTTTCTCTCAGGAATGTTTTCATTTCTGTCCTTTTATTTGCCTTGCTGTTGTATTTTTGCAATAATTCAATAAATACCTTTGAAACTAAAATATTGTGTTTCTACTGGCATACCTGCACAAATGACCAGGATTTCACTTACAGAATAAATAACTAGCATGGAAAATAGTATTTTCAATACTTAGCGAAAAAATCAAGATGAATAATTTCCTGGAACTGTTCCTTACCCCAGAGAAAGAGCAGAGCTGGTCTAACACAAAGAAGCTGCTATTGAGCTACACAGTACCTTCTACAAAGACTGCTGTGAACATATTTATTTCAGTTCTCTGCTGAAAGCCTTTACTGTATACAGGCAAAGTATGAGTTTATTGGCATACCATGATATATGTTTCTCCCAAATAGGTTTATACACTTTCTAAATGTACATTAGGTAGAATTTTTTTTGAAGATTTTTTTGTGGTAAGATGAGCTGTCCATACACTACTTGAATTAAGGAATATGTAAATTCTTACACCTGATGAACTGCAGGAGGATCAGGTGTTGCATCTAGAGATGGACGAACCTCTCAAGATTCATTTAGTTTTGGGTGGTTCCGGACCAAGATTCGTTTTGGGGTTGAACAAGTTTGGTATGATCCACAGTTTAAGTTGGCTTAAAACATAGTGAATAACACTGTCAGGGCTTCTAGGAACCTATCTATCCAATTTCTAGCTCTGTAAGGCTAACACAGCTGAAGTTATGTAGTGAAGTGAAATTGACATGTATGTCTATGGAAAAATGAATGGTAAGCGGAGGATACAAACTCAGAGTTTAACCATACACTCGCTTTTATGCACTTTAACCCCTTAATGACCTTGGACGTACTATTTCGTCCTGGGCACTAGGTACTTTGCGCACCAGGGCATCGGAACTGGGTGTTAGTTGTAACTGACAGCTAACACCCTGCTCCATAACATGACTGCGGCATCCAAGGGGTTCCGCCATGTTGTCGCCCGCCCCCTGGCACCCCCCGCAGCGAGATCGGGGGGTGCCGATATCTATAATCTGCAGCCCGGGGTCTGGCCAGTGACCCCAATCTGCCTGGAGCCCCCAATACCTGGTTGATCCTGCCGGAACCTCCGGAAGTCAGGCTATGCATCTGCATAGCGCTGACTTCCTGTATAGACTGCTAGACACTTGTATGCTTGTGTCTTGCAGTCTATAGTACTGAGATAGAGATCAAAGCATCTCTGGCTCAGGTGTCGTAATAAGACACATGAAAAAGTAAAAAAAAAAAGTGAAAAAAAAAAAATAAAGTGTGTGAAAAAAAATTAATAAAAGAATAAAGCCCCAAAAATTCCCTTTTCCTATATAAAATGAATTACATAAAAAAAAATCCTAAAAATTAATAAAAACAATACATATTTGGTATTGCCACGTCCTTAACAACCTGTACAATAAAACTTAAACAATATTTAACATACACAGTGAAAGTCGGGGAAAAAAAAATGGAAAAAAAAAACACCAGTAGTAATGATTTTTTGCCATCTCGCCTTACAATATATGCCATAAAAAGTGATCAAAAAGTCATATCTACTCCAAAACAGTACCAATAAAAAGAACAGATTGTTCCACAAAAAATAAGCCCTAAACCAACTCTGTAAACTGCAAAATAAAAATGTTACGCATCTCAGAAGATGATGATGTTAGTACTTGGACAAGTGATTCCTCCTCCTCTCCTTTTACCTGTTCACTGCTGTGTTCTTTTCCAGTCATTTTATTGCAAACTGCTTAATTATAATAGTGATTGGCAACAATTCTGACACAAAAAACAATTCAAGAAAAATAGCAAAGCACTAAAAGCACTCAGTGACCTGAGATAATTAGACTAGAACTGTATCAGTCAGCTTGTTTTTTCTTTTGCCATCATAGTGGCTGCGGTTTCTATGTATATTAGGCAACCGAAAAAAAAACCACTTAACAAATGGAGATTTTTTTTTCAGGTTAACAGACTGCATCACAATGTTTATTAGGTGAGAAAAAAAAATGTTAAGATACTGAGATTTTTCAGATTAGCGCAGACTGCAAGGCTTTTTATTGGGTGAGCCAAAGAATAGACCTCATAAACAAATAGATTTTTTCAGATTAGCACAGACAGAATCAGTGTTTTTCTGTTCGAATAGCAGTGTGCATGTATATAATGAAAAAAATGTAAACTATTGCCCAAAATAACTTTTAGGAAAACATTTTTTATTAACAGGACTGACTTTGTCAGTTTAAACAATGCAAAACACTCTGTGGAGAGTCACAGATGGTCTCAAATTAACTGCTCTATTGAAAAACACAAAATTAGATATTGGTAGTGAAAGGGTTAACTGTCCTTTGTCTGTCTGTATTACTGCAGCAGTCTCAGATTCACTCAGCACAGATATTCTACCGCAATACTATCTATGATTTCTATCACTAATCTGCCTATAATTTATTAAATCTGACTAAACTTTGTTCTAATTTTCCTACTTCTAAGATTCTCTAGTTGGTATTGCAAGCTTTGCTGCACTAAGTGCTGTGTATTGCTTAAGAAAATGGAGTAATTGCTTTGGATCATACAGTGATGAACAACACATCCATCCCCTACTTTCACTACCACTGAAATGCCTTGTGTTCAATTGCACAGCATTTTATATACTATAAATGACATCAGCACTGTAAGGTTTCCATCTACCACTCTGACTATTTGCTGAGAGGCTGCAGGTGATGTCAGGTGACGCCAGAATGTCAATCACTCACAGACGTGTGTTTTCTACATATGACTGTGGCCATTTTAGTTCATTTGAATCCGAACTGCCTTTGATTCGGTTTCATTAAAAAGCAAACAATTTGGAATATTCGGGACGAACCCGGCTTGGAACGGATCAATTCACCCATCTTTAGTTGCATCCAAAGTATGGGAACAATAAAGCACTCATATTATGCCTGTCTGTCTGGGCCTTACTATTATTGATCAGAGTTTTGGTTTGTGTAAGGAAATGTAAAATGATATACTTATATAATAACTAGTTTTAGTTGCATACAAAACAGCAAATGGTGCAACACTAAAGCTTTCCAATAAAATGGGCAATATAAACAAACAAGAACAGTGACACTAAAAACACCTATATATTGTATGTCTGCGCAATAACATCCAAGATACTTTCCAGAAATGGTATGCATCTGACTCTCTATACACACTTTACCTAACAGCTTTATTTAGAGTTGGAAAGATCTTATTTGATTCTCGATTGTATTATTGCACTTTTTACTTTGGGTATTCAGTCTCTTAAATTCAATCCCAGCTTTAGAATAGATTAGAAGCTCCTTACCACCAGAAGTCCTGCATCCAGACCAACAGACTACTGACCATCAGAACACAAGCAGGCTTAGTATATCCCTTTCCCTTCATTTTATTGATGATCTATTTTTACGATAGTCATATAGTAATAATATATATGTTGGGAGCCCAATTGGATGTATTTGCCTCCTATGTGCTGAATCCCTAACTATGCCTCTGGTGCAAAGTCTCCAGAACCCCCTGGCTGTTAAAGGGTTACAGTAGTTAAAGCACTGTACTTGACAGCATGTTTGACTTTATGTACCTGGGTGTTGGTTGTAAGGTTCATTTGACTGTCAATGAGCCAATAAATAGAGAAAAAACTTCCCATTGGTCAGGCATATACAGGGTGGGCCATAAGTATGGATACACCAGGGTGGGCCATAAGTATGGATACACCCAGAAAAAATGGAAGTGGTTGCTGATATCACCTTACCATTTGTGGCATATTAGTACATGGGAGGGGGGAAACATTTGAGGCCAGGTGACGCCCATGGCGGCCATCTGCAAATTCGCCATTTTGGATTCATTTTATCTCGGTGTATTCATACTTATGGCCCACCCTGTATTGTTTAGCAAACAAATGTCCACTTGTCTGTCTTGCCAGTTTGCCTATAGTAATGTTTAATTCATATAATTATACTGGAAGGTACATTTATTAAAACACTGTACAATATATCTATTTAGCTCGGTTGTATGACCGCGCTCCCAGGAGGTAATTGTTTGCATAGAAGTTTGTTTGCAAAGAAACTAGTAGAAAACTTTTAGAATTCCACACTGCACAGCACAGATTTTAAGGAAGACAGTGTAGGCAAAGGTTAAATTAAGCCTGAAATTGCTCTCTTGTATTCCCTGTGACACTATAAAGTGTGCTGCCAGAAGACGTCAAGCAGCGTAAGTGCGGCACCAAGCTGCAGTACATGCTGAGTAACCTATTACACTGGCCGAAAACTAGAGTCTGAAAAACAAATGGCATCAGTTTACTTAAGAAGTAGCACTTACTGTAAATTCATTTAATAACTATTAGATCACTATGGGTTATCATTCTGCAAGCTGGCTTTACATCATCACTGCTAGAGCTTGTTCATACAGCTTTAAATAATATCCTTTGCCAATTGCAACAAAGAAGAAAATCATAATTGCCTTCTGGGTAATAGCGTTCAACAGATCAATTTGTTCAGTAGGTTGTGTAACTCAATGACGGCAGGCATCACCCTGGTTACCATGGTGGCAATGGCTTCCTGCTTAAGGGTCATTTCCACCCTCAGTGAGAGTGGACTGGTTTGGAGGACAGCTTGAGAGGAGGATTGCTTGTAGGAGTGGAGGACAGCTTGGAGCATGGCAAGATAGGAAGCTTGTTAGGGAAACTTATGGAACAAGGCGACCTATTTGCCAAAAAGATGCCATTCGGTTCTTTGAAAAATACACCTAAAGGACACTCATGAGGAAGAGGGAACCAGAGGATGTCGGGAAGGGGTTAAAACAATCTAGCAGTGTCCACTGTGATGCTGCAGAAGCATGTTTGTTGCTACAGCCTATGCTATTACGAGTTACATCTACCTGTTGTTTTATACCTGTCAGCTTGTATTCCACTGAAGCATTCCATGTGCTATGTACAACTATCTCAGAAAAGAAGACAGAGAGTCAAATAAACTAATAAAAATGCACCAGAATTGTGTCATAATTTGCAACAAAAAAACTGATGTATACGCTTTACACTTTCTTTTCTGTATGTTTATGTACACTTCTAACAGTTTCTACACCTCATCTTACTGGTGGGCATGGCTTAATCTGCAGAACTGTGCACCAAAAACTGCACCAAAATTCTGGACAATGTGCCAAAATTTTGCTTTATAATTTTGTTGGAAATGAAGCCAAATAAAAATAAGTATATAAAATTAGACTAGCCAGTTTAAAAGTATGTTGGATTTTCAAACAACATTAGACATATGGGCATAACGATCATGGGCCCACAGGGGTAGGGGGCCTGCGGGCCAACTGGAAATGGCCAGGGCCCCGCAGCATCATGACAGCGGTCAGGGAATCAGGCTATCACTGTACTGAACTATTCAGGCAGCAGAGATGAGTGCTGACCTCTGCTGCCGGAGGTGTTTTAGCTTTACATAGGAGATTGTGGTTCAGATATCAGGCTTTTCCCAACCATTGTCATGAGGATGGAATAATTATAAAATAATAATAGTGAATAAGTCTTCTAAATGGTTATTCCAGTTACCTGTTACTAATGATCTATCCTCAGGATAGGTCATCATTAAGAGATCAACGGGGTCCACCACTCAATACCCCTTCTGATCAGTTGTTTCAAGGGACTGCAGTGCTTGTATGAACTCTGTTTCAGGTTTAATTGGAATTACACTTAGCAATAACGTTACATTTAGAACCAACTAAGCCATCAATAAAATTTTGAGAATACTCTTTTAAAATCACCAAAAAGTTATTTCAGCCATGAGACTCAAAGCTGTTAAGTAAGTGTTTCTTTTATAAGCAGCTTGAATAATATGCATGTCAACATGTACAGCTCCAGGCCAAATCTGCTCATAACCTAACCATGTCTCCCCTGCATTAGCTGAACATCTGTGGACACGTCTTTCTGCATTTACTTAATACTTTTGGAATTTGATGCAATTTAAACTAGATTTTTCCCATGGTTTTTTTCACTTTTAGCCCTCAACAGTGAATGGAAAAAACCCTCTGATTTTATGTTTATAAAGCTTTATTGCTGTAGAAAAGTTATATAACTTGGTTGTATACTTTGGGGCAGATTTACTAATATTGCCTTATACTTTAGTTAGACAATGCAAACTTAGACTAGACATTCTTAAAATATGCCAAATTTATCACTTACTAGAGGCAAGTGACTTGGTAGTTTCAGAACAGAATCTTAATAAAGGTTTGCACAGTCCCCCAAAAGGGGCCACCGCTAAGGATTTTGCTGCCCAACAGATGCGCAATGTGTTTTGCGCTATTATGTCTTGCACTGTTTAATACTGGCTATTTACAGGTGCATCTCTCAATAAATTAGAATATCTTTGAAACATTTATTTATTTCAGTAATTAAATTTAAAAAAGTGACCTCCTATATTTTGTAGATTCTTTACACACAGATTGTTATATTTCAAGTGTTTTATTTCTGTAAATGTTGATTATGGATTACAGGTAATGAAAACCCAAATCTAAGAAAATTTGAATATTGTAAAAAAGTTCAGTATTGTAAATTCAGTGTGTCACCTGCCAAGGTTTCCTAAGCCTTTAAATGGTCCCTCAGTCTGGTTTAGTAGGACACACAATCATGGAAAGAAAGAAATAGAAAAAACAGCGCAGAGCGCTAATAGTATAAAACCAAAGGATGATATATATCAGAAAACTGATACAAATTGCTCACCTTGGTGGGTTGTGATCAGCTCAAAACAACTTAGTAGCCATGTAAATTCAAATTTTCTTCATTGGGACCTTGTAAAGCAGCTGCTAGCCTTGGAACTGTGGTGTAAAGCACGTGTAGAAGAATCCAGATGCAGGTAGAAAAGAGGAGGCAGATGAGCTCTGGTCCAGAATACATGTAATCTTTAATCCAATTGAATAAAACACACGACGCGTTTCGGGACAAGCCCTTTTTCAAGTCTGCATAAAAACATAGCATGGGTAGCATGACATATACTTTACAAAAATAAAAAAAAATGGGACAAAAACGGGAGGTAGCCACGCCCCCTCATGTGTGGGGGCGTGGATAATGGGTCAAAACTAAATTTAAAAAAAACTAAATAAAAAGAAACAATTGTATGTTGTGGGTAGTAAAGGAAAAGAAAGAAGGATCCAACGTGGGAATAATAGTGTATTTCGATAGTACTGTCAAATACTCAAGCGTATTTTTTGTACATATTTATACCTATACAGCACAAGATATACTCTCTATTCCTTAGCCCACAATGCTAGCCATTCCTTTTTATCACTTGTTAGAATCAGCGCATTATCTGTTTTAACAGCTGATCGCTGTCTCAGCACAGAGCCTGATGCTGCGAAGCAATCCTCCTTCTCCTTCTCATTCATTGTAAGCACACATCACACATGCACTCTATATTTCCTTCTCAACAGCTGATCGCTGTCATGGCAAGTCGCTCCATGCTGTGAAGCGATCCTTTGACAGTACTATTGAAATACACTATTTGTAACGTCTCTGCCTGTTCGGGACTCTGAGCCACCCTCTGCTCGCATGCTGCGGCGAAGGAGGCATGTTTAGTTTGATTCCTTGCGTAGGTTTCTTGTTGCTCAGTCTGAACACTGTCCTAGACTATGTAATTGATTTTCTGCTACACCAGTCTCTTCACCTTGGTTTTCCTCTGCTCCACTAATAGTTAATCTCAGCCTTGCCTGTGTGATTGACAGTCTGTCTACCAATCCAGTCTGGGGCTGTTCCAGGCTTTCTATAAACAGGTTGTCAGCCCTCACATGGTCGCTGGTTATTGCTTTGTGCGTTCTGGCTATTACTCCTTGCTGTTTTTGTTACCTGTATTCCTATTCCTGACCTCTGGCCTTGACTTTTGACTATTCTCTTGGACTTTGATTCTGTACTGCATTGCTCGTCTGTTACCGACCCCTTGCTTGCTGACCTCCCTTTTTGTTGTTCGTCCTGTCTGCGTTTTGTGTTGTCACCTATTTTAGGTAGGGCCTGTCGACCAGTTGCTGCTGTCGCCTAGGACAGATCAGGCAAGTTAGCCAGTGACAGTGGGGGGGGTTCAGCTTAGGGCTCACTGTCTTGTTGTGCCCCTCCCCCAGGGTTCTGCAGCAGCACTGGGGAATCGCTCCTCTAGCGATTTTTTTTTTTTTACTTAGTTTTGACCCATTACCCACACCCCCTCACGTGAGGGGGCGTGGCTACCGCCCATTTTTGTCCCATTTTTTAAATTTTTGTAAAGTATACAGTACAGACCAAAAGTTTGGACACAACTTCTCATTCCAAGAGTTTTCTGTATTTTCATGACTATAAAAATTGTAGATTCACACTGAAGGCATCAAAACTATGAATTAACACATGTGGAATTATATACTTAACAAAAAAGTGTGAAACAACTGAAAATACGTCTTATATTCTAGGTTCTTCAAAGTAGCCACCTTTTGCTTTGATTACTGCTTTGCACACTCTTGGCATTCTCTTAATGAGCTTCAAGAGGTAGTCACCTGAAATGGTTTTCACTTCACAGGTGTGCCCTGTCAGGTTTAATAAGTGGGATTTCTTGCCTTATAAATGGGGTTGGGACCATCAGTTGTGTTGTTCAGAAGTCAGGTGGATACACAGCTGATAGTCCTACTGAATGGAGTGTTAGAATTTGTATTATGGCAAGAGGATCGCAGGTAGGTGAGAATAACTTTTTTTGTTTTGTTTTGTTTTAGCTTTAATAGTATAAGGGGTTGTTAGGAAGGGGAATTATAACTATAATGGAGAGGGCATTATGAACATAAAGGGGGGTCATTTACATAAGGGCTATTAGGGAGCATTATGAATACAAGGGGGGAGATTATTTATATAAGGGGCCATTAGAGGGCATTATGAACATAATGTGGTGGTCACTGATATAAGGGGTCATTAGGGGTGCAGTATTTATGTCAGGGGTAATCAGGGGCATAATATGAGGGGGCAATTAATTTAATTAAGGTGGCACTTGGGCTTTATTAAGACTAAGGCTCCACGTAGTGGGCGGCAGCAAAAAAGCGCTGCAGAAAAAATTGCATCAGTAACGTATTGTGGTTTTTCCCATAGCACTTTTCACAGAAGGTCACCAGAGGTTTCCTCTTTGGACTTTCTGCTTCCATTATACCTATAGAGAAACCACCAGTGTTTCCGTAGGTATTATTAACATGCTGCGATTTCTAAAACCGCAATGGTTTTGGAAATCACAGCGTGTCCGCTGCATGTATTTTTCCGCAATGCTAGAATTCCATCCACTTTGCAAGAACTGTAAAATGCCAGTTTTTTTTCCCATGGCTTTTTCGCCACTTGGGGCCCCATCCCTTCCCCACTTTGTGGTAAAATATGCGCAGCGGAAACACTGCGATTTCCAAAACAGTCGCGGTTTTGGAAATTGCAGCATACCTACGGAAACGCCAGCGTTTTCCCTATAGATATAATTGAAGCAGAAAGTCCGCAGACGAAATCTCTGCAAACTTTTTGTGCAAAGCTCTGCGAGAAGAAGTGCAATGTTTCTCTGCTGCAGTTTTTCCTGCAGTACTTTTTTGCTGCGGGACACCATGTGGGACCTTAGCCTTAAGGAGTTTTCCAGTTCATTTTTATTGATGCTCTGTCCTCAGAATATATCATCAATAAGAGATAAGTGATTCCCCTCTGATCAGCTGTATGAAGGGGCTATGGCGTCTGTTTATATCACACACTGTCTGTTTATAGTGACCATGTGATGTCATTACAGCCTTGTCACAAAGACGTGTATAGGACGAGGCCGTAGTTACATTACATGGCCGCTATGAGATGAATGACACTATGTAAACACTGAAGTGGTCACAGGTACCACGATTCATTCAAACAGCTGATCCTGGGGTCCTGGATATTGAAACCTCACTATTTTTTTTTACCTTTTGTTTACCTTTTAATTAGGAAACACCTGGGGCATTATTAATAAGGGGCACTATTTATACAGGGTACACGGGGAAGTTATTAATTTAAAGATACAAGTTATTATTCATTATGGGGGGTATATATTTTATAATTGGGGGTAGCAGCAGGATGGGTGTGCAGGTAAGGACAATGTGGGTCAGGTGTCTGGAAAAGTGAGGAGCCAAAGATGTCTGTGCGGCAAACTTTACAGAGACTGGAAGAAATGGTCATGGTGGTCCAGATGAAAGAGGTCATGGTGGTCCAAATGATGTATTCACTTAAATCATCTGCAGAGCCCTGTGTAGAGCCGATATATACTACTATAAGGTCACCGTATAGTGATAATATCGGTATACCTAAGTTGGGGGTCCACTTGGACATGTTCGCCCCCCTGTGCTGAACCCCTCCCTAGTTACGTCTCTATGCTGGCTATTCAGAAGATGCAGGCTATTTCTGTGTTGCTGTGCAAGCAGGAGTAGGTTCTGCTTCAGGCAAGGTTATAGGAGTATAGTGGCTCTCGGAGTCTCCAGTCCAATCTTCAGCCACTACTTTTTGGTGTAGTTAGTCTATAGCTAACTGCATTTAGGAGAACTAGCTTGTAGGAAACACCTTAACAACTATAGGTTAGTTAGCGTTAGTTAGGGCATCCAAAAGCAGTCCCATGTCACTGGACCTCAGGTTTGGAGAACCAAGACTTCTTAAATCTGCTAATTATTGAACATCTCCACTTCTGTAACAGTGCGGAAACTTAAGTATCCATGGCCAAAACGTGCCTTATATTTCCCCACAAGTAGTTGGAAAGGAGAACTAAGTCATCCAGATTGCTACGGAACAAAACATCAGAAGTCTAAAAAAAGGGGTGAAAATCTATAGTTTAGAATCTGCTAAAGTGAAATGGGCCTCCATGTTGCTTTGTAATTGGATGATTATTTCCAAGTAAATTGAGCCGTAAGCTATACCTGTTTCAACTGCCATCCTGTCTCTTGTGCCTTTTTTCATACCTAATGGCAAGGCCACCCCGAAAGGCCATCATAAAGGAGACAAGTAACAGGGAGGGCCTTGGAGAACCCTAAACACCATTAGCTCAGTGTGACCCCCCCCCATCACCTTTTCTTCTCATTCTTCCAGAAGCCACTACTCTCCAAAACAATCATCAAGGGCGGACTGACATTATGCAGGAAGTACAGTCATTTAAACTTGAGAAGACTAGGTTAAAATTCTCTTCTGAAGCCCCCTTCAGACTGTGTGAGACACCCCCTGACAAAGCCTGGGTGGCGAAATGCGCGTTGGGGTGCTTAATTCTCTCTTGGTCGGTATTGTTGTTACTCAGCCATGTAATATTGTGGATTATGCTACTTTCCCACCTTTACTGTTGCCACTTTAGTATTGTTTGATTACAATTTGATGTCTTGAATAGATTGATGTTACATAGTGCAGGTTTTCTGTTTGCATGTTTACTGTACAGTGTCTATCTATGACTTGTATGAACTGGCATTTTATCAATATAGATATATACTTAGATATTATTGCATTCTATGTAGCATTCATTGCTTTGCTCTTTCCTGTTTTCATTTTACCATTCTGGCATATTATTATTGTGATACATGGTATAATTTTTCCTACACGTACCACCCATTGGAGATTACGCTTTATGTGTTTAGGGCTTTGGCAATTCTCCACTTTACTTTATTGTTGGTTTTTTGATATTTTTAGAAATTAATAAATATGATTTTTATTCATTCATGTTGTGTGAGCCTGTTTTGGACATATTTGTGTGAGACATCTAGAAGAATGATTGTCCGTAAAAGAAAAGGTGAGCGCTACCATGAGTCCCATACCATGCCAACAGTAAAGCATTCTGAAATTATTCATATGTTTAGTTGCTCAGGCATTAGTTCACTCACAATTTTTCCTAAGAACACTGCTATGAGTAATCCAGGAGCAATTTGTTGAGTAACAATGCTTTTTCCCGCATGATAGAGCCCCATGCGACAAGGCAAAAGTGCTAACTGAGTGACTCGGTGAATAAAACATTGCAATTTTGGGTCCATGGCCAGGAAACTCCCCAGATCTGAATCCTATTGAGAACCTGTGATCAATCCTCAAAAAGACAGAGGACAAACAATAACAGAGAAATTGTAATATACTCCAAATAATGATTAGACAAGATTGGGTTGCCATCTGGCAAGATTTGGCCCAGAAGCCGATATCCAGCATGCCAGGGCAAAATGCATAAGTCTTGAATAATAAGGATCAACACTGTAAATACTTTGCATAAACTTGATGTAGTATAAAAACGTCTGAAGTGCTAAAGCTGCTACATGCTTTTTCCCATTGTACAGTTCAGCAGATAAACCGTGTCAGAGTCATTGTGTCTGAGATTGCCGTCAAACTCTCAGATCTTAATATTCAGGTCTTGCAGGGTTCCTACCAAGCATCACTGCAGTTAGGCACGTATGGCAGGAGCTAAACAATGTAATCTTACACAGGCAGTTTGAAAATGTGCCAGATTTATTACAGTGGCTGATGCTGGATGTTATAACTGGCATATCTTAGGACTGTCTAGTCTAAGTTTATATCAACTTTAATTGGCTTTCTTGGACACAGAATTTTTCTGACACAATTTTGGCAGACAGGAGGCAGACAGGAGGTATGATTCTGAGCTCTGACACTGGCTGCCTCTGATTGGACCTCTGAATCACACCCCCTGCCTGGCTCTGCCCTTCTGACATTACACAGCTTAAATAGCACATCAGGCACCAAAACTACCTGCACTTGTTTCTTGGGAATGCTGGGGGCTAGGGCTAGAAAGAAAATTCCAACTGCACTGGAATCAGTGGATCAACACTTATTAATAGATGCTAAAAACTAGAATTGGTGGAGGTCCTCTTTTTTTCTGGAAAGCCATGTCCACATGCCTAGTAAATTGAAAGCACTTTAACTCTAACTAAATGTACCAAGAGGTGCCAAAATGCACCAACATTCACCAAAGATGTGCCACATTTATGCCAGTGTATACTCATAACCACAACAATAAATCTGGGCATTTGGGTGTCAAGTTTGATATATATGGATCCTTATTAATATTGTGTTTTTATTTTCTAATTGCAGATATTTTTATACATTTTTTGCACATGTTGTGAGGCCATTCATATTGCCTAAGCTGTCTTTAACAGCATTCAGCATTAACCTATACAACAACCACATACACCATAGGATCCTGTAGATTGGAAATGGGTGTTATGCTGTGGGGGGCCCCAAGTCATAAATTTGCTATGGGCCCAGTCTTTGCTAGGTACGCCCCTGATAAGGGGTCATTTATATAATCACAGTATAACCTACTCACTTGTCCCTTGTGCTCCGATGTCTCCCACCGCAGTCTGGTTCTGCTGCTCCGGTGTTTTATTCTGACAGAAGTCCCCACTGCACATGACCGCTGAGGTCGCTGACATGAGATGTCACAGTGCTGTGGGGAAGAAAACACCGGAGCAGCAGGACTGTAACGCACTGGAAGATGCTGGAGAACCTTCCCCAGCCTCACATTAAAAAAGTGGTTATCCTGGAAATCCCTTTAAGGTGGTACTTGGGCTTTATAAAAGGGGCTTTCCAGCTCATTTTTATTGATGATCTATCTTTAGGACAGATTATCAATAAGAGATCAGTGGACCCCCTCTGATCAGCTGTTTGAAGGGGCCATGGTGTCTGTTTACATCACCTGCTATCTGTTTATAGTGTAGTTACATTACATGGCCACTATGAGATGAATGACACTATGGGGGCGTTCACACTACCGTTGGTGACTGTCAGTAGTGTCCGTTGCTATTGTCCGTTACAAGATTTTAGCAACGGACACTAGCTGAACCGTCAGAAATCCGTTAAAATTTCCATTCATTTCAATGGGTTTTTATATTGTGTCCGTTAGTGTCCGTTTGTGTCCGTTTACACACAATCCGTCAGAAGTCCGTTTTTTTTTTCGCGGACAGAAGATCCTACATGCAGGATTTTTTTTTTCCATTAGAAATAACGGATTCTTAACGGACAGCAAGTGTCCGTTATTTTTTTAACATTGAAGTCTATGGGAAACGGACTTATAACGGACACTAACTGATAGCCATCAGTTACTGTCCGTTATTTTATGTCCGTTTTTTTTCTGAGCATCCTCAGAAAGTACAAAGGAAAAAAAAAAGTTCATCACCAAAAAATATATAAAAAAGGTGTTCAAACACCAAAAAAAAAAAATGTTTTGCACTCCTATGCCCTGTACCTCCACCAGTCAATCTGAAAATCTACCTCTACTGTTTCACTATATGTTTGACTAAATTTGTTTTTCATGGCAGTGATTTTTGAAGAAAAATTAATATAAAATAAAATATTTTAATAAAGTTTTTTTATTAAAACAAATGTGTGTGTTTTTTATCCACAAAATTACAAACAGAGCCAAAAGGATGAACAAACACGCTTTCTTTAAAGGTGGTGGCAGGGGAAGGACCCTCGATGGAAAAAGTGTATGTTTATACTTTGTCCACTGAGGGCCAACCCCCATGACACCACCCTTTAAGAAAGCATGTACAAAACACAAACTCAGGCAAAAGAATGAACAAACACGCTTTCGTTAAAGGTGGTGTCAGGGGAGGGACCCTCGGTGGAAAAAGTGTATGTTTACACTTTGTCCACTGAGAGCCACCCCCCATTGCACCACCCTTTAAGAAAGCATGTGCAAAAGACAAAATCAGGCAAAAGAATGAACAAACACGCTTTCTTTAAAGGTGGTGTCAGGGGAAGGACCCTCGGTGGAAAAAGTGTATGTTTACACTTTGTCCACTGAGGGCCACCCCCCATGACACCATCCTTTAAGAAAGCATGTGCAAAACACAAACTCAGGCAAAAGAATGAACAAACACGCTTTCGTTAAAGGTGGTGTCAGGGGAGGGACCCTCGGTGGAAAAAGTGTATGTTTACACTTTGTCCACTGAGGGCCACCCCCCATGCCACCACCATTTAAGAAAGCATGTGCAAAAGACAAAATCAGGCAAAAGAATGAACAAACACGCTTTCTTTAAAGGTGGTGTCAGGGGAAGGACCCTCGGTGGAAAAAGTGTATGTTTACACTTTGTCCACTGAGGGCCACCCCCCCATGACACCACCCTTAAGAAAGCATGTGCAAAAGACAACTGAGGAATAAACAAAAGTCTGTGGCAGTTGCAAGCATTGAAAATGGAGCAGTCTGCATGCTGAGTAATAAAGTCTCTCATTTTCAGTGCTCAGGACTTTAATCATCGAGACTTTTCAGCACATTTGACTGTCCAAAAAAAGTTAAAAAAAAAAAATTCAAAGGAAAAAACTTACACTCTGCCATCCTGCCAGTCCACCCAACCTGCGTTGGAAAGAAAAATAGCTGCAAAATTGTCCCTCATGCGGTTGACAGCTACTGTAGATCATGGGCCAGATGTGTCGAGACCATGTAACCCAGACTCGAGTTCCTGGGTGTCAACTGGCAACGGTTCCCTTGTCAGCAGGAAGTTATGGAGGACCACGCAGGCTTTCACAACGTCATCCACAGATTCTGGCTTCAGCTGGTAGCAGTGGTAAAAATTCGCCATTTCGAAGTGAGGATCCCAAACGCGCACTCCACAAGTTTCCGGGCTCTTGATAGTCTGTAGTTGTAGATTCTTTTCTGGAAGTTGAGTCCACGGCTGGAGTACGGTTTCAGAAGGTTTCCACACATCTGGAAGACCTCGTCGCCAACAACCACAAACGGCATAGGAGGTCCATCAGTTCCAGGAAATGGCTTTGGTGCTGGCAATCCGAAATTTCCAGAATAGATCCTCTGTCCCATGTCAGAGTCCTTAAAGATTCTGGAGTCATTGGTGCGGCCGTATGCCCCAATGTCCACAGCCAAAAATCAATACTGGGCATCAGCAATGGCCATCAGCACAATGGAAAAGTATTTCTTGTAGTTGAAGAACAGGGAGCCACTCCTTGCAGGTTTCTGGATACGGATGTGCTTTCCGTCGACTGGTCCTACACAGTTTGGAAAACGTGTCACCTCCCAGAACTTTTCTGCAATGACCTTCCATTGTTCGGTAGATGGATGTGGGAGAAATTCTTCACACAGCAAATCCCACAGGGCTTGGCAAGTATCCCGGACGATGTAGGAGATGGTCGACTTGCCAAAGCGGAACTGGAAGTGCATGGAGGAGAAGCTCTCGCCTGTTGCCAGATACCTTGAAAAAAAAAAAATTAAAGTAAGTGTAACTATATATATATATATATATATATATATACTGTATATATATATATATATATATATATATATATATATACACACACACACACATTTGAAATACAGTTTTGATACTCACCGAAGGGTCACTATCAAGCGCTCCTCTGGTGTAACGCTTCTCCTCAAGTGGGTGTCCTGCCTCTGGAGTTTGGTTGACAGCCGCCGAAGAAGTTCATCAAATCTGGGAATGGACATACACAGATAATCGTGGAACTTCTCTGGATGTTGTCGCAGTTCTCCATACAGGCTTGAATATACTCCCCTTGTCATGCACGCGGATGTAATGGGATGGACCCAGAAGCGTCGCCTTTGCCGCCGCCTCTGCCTTCTCCACTTCGCCCTCAGCTGGAACACCTCTAGGTCAAATAAAAGAGATGGAGGAATCATTTTCTAAAAATGACAGCAGCACCACAAGAAGAACTGGAACACAGAACACATACTCTCCTCTCCAAAGTTGGCTCCAGACTGAATTGTCAGCTCTTCTTCCTGCTTTTATATTCTCTCTGTCGTCATTCTGTGTTTATGGCAACCAATTAAGAAAAAAAAAACGGACTAGAAATTAACGGACATAAACGTACACAAACGGATGGTTTACTGTCCGCTTTTTATGTATTTTTAACGGATTGAGTTTAACGGATCCGTTAAAAAAACAGACATGTAGGTATCATTTACTGTCCGTTTGTGTCCGTTATTGTAGGTGTCCATTATTTTTTTTTAACGGACACCTTCATAACGGATTTCCAACTGTAGTGTGAACCCTACCTATGTAAACAGAGAAGCAGTCACGGCGCTTACACAGGTACCACGGTTAATTCAAACAGCTGATCAGTGGGGGTCCAGGGTTTTTGAGCCCCACTGATTATTTTATTAATGACCTGGAAAACCTTTTATTTAAGGGGGGTACACACGGACATTATTATTTTAAAGAAGGAGTATTATTCATTATGGGGGGTTATATCTAGAGATGAGCGAATTTTGCAAAAAGCGGGGTGCCGCTGCGCCTATTCGGCAGCCGAGGGTCTGACCAGTGACCCCGGGTCTGCCACAACGCTGTCCCTCCGCATACCTGGTTGATCCTGCCTAGAATGGAGTCTGCACGGGCTGACAGCCTCATATACACTGCAATACACGTGTATTGCAGCGTATACCTATTGAAGCAGCAATCAGAATATCGCTGCTTCAATTCCCCCCCCCATTGAAGCAGCTATTAGATATCGCTGCTTCAATCCATCCCTCCCCTCCCATTGAAGCAGCGATCAGATATCGCTGCTTCAAATCCCCCCTTTCCCCCCAGAGCTGGTGCTATTATTATACTTTGGGATCTCCTCAGACGCCAGAGTGTAATAATCAGAGGGAAATGATTAAAAATAACAAACAATTATACTCACCTTAACCTCACCTCTCCTGGGAACCCGGCTGTCTGACCGTCCTCCTCGCTCCTCTTCTTCCTTCCGAATGAAGTACTGCTCCCCGGACGTCACTGCCGGGGCCTGTGAGTGGGCCTCAGCAGTCATGTGGGGGCTTGATGACGTCTTTACGCTGGCGCCAACGTCATTACGCCCCGGAGTTACTGCTGAGCCCAGGACAGGTAAATATCAGCATTTTTTTTATTTTAATCACCACGGGGTGCCGAGGGGGACAGGTAGCATGGCGGAACCCCTTGGATGCGCGGGTAATGTTTGACCGCAACATCCAAGGGGTTAAAACCCCCGATCGGAAATGTGCGATTCGATACATTGAAGCGTGAGGAAATCCGGAATCGATGCAAATCGAAGATTTCCTGAAATTCAGATTGAATTCCACTTCGTCAGCTTCAATTCGCTCATCTCTAGTTATATCATATATTTTATAATTGGGGTAACAGCAGGATAGGGGTTTTGTGTAGGTGAGGACAATGTGGGTCGGTGCCTGAAAAAGTGAGGAGCCAAAGATGTCTGTGCTGCAAACTTTACAGACAAGTCACAGCTGGAAGAAGTGGTCATGGCGGTCCAAAGGGAAGAGAAGGGAAATGTAAACGATTAGTCAGAGACGTCACCTGTAAGTCACAAAATGTTACTGCCCTGTATTCACCTAAATGATAGAGGATAAATACCTGATTGATGGGGGTCTGTCTGCTGAGACCCCCACTGGGCCTGAAAATTGGTTTTTTTTTCTCCCCCCGCTGGGTGGGAATTCAGCCTGGCCGTAGCCATATATATAGGTGTGTCACTTGGTGGATGGACGAACCCGTGTGGCTCTCATTCACTTCAATGGGAGTGCCAAAGATAGCCAAAGTACAGTACTCAGCCATCTGCGGCGCTCCTATTAACCACTTCCGTACCACCCATAGACTATATACGTCCAATGGGTGGTTGTCTAGTTCTGCAAGGACGTACCAAACTGGGAGCCGGCTGTAACTTCAGCCGGAGCTCCCAGAGAGAAGACAGGGAAGGTTTATTACCTTCCCTGCCTTCCCGATCGCTGTGTATACAGCGCTCAATGAGTGCTATGGGCACCGCCATCTTGCGGCCGCTCTCTGACCCGGCGGTCATGTGATCCGCCAGGTGCAGCGTCTGCAAGAGCTGCTGGGTCCTACAGGGCCAAGATCAGCTCAATAGCTCCTGCAACTGGGGCTAAATGTACCAGCCCCAGTTACAGGGAAAATCAGCCTCCCCAAAAAAAAAAAAGTGATCAGATGTCCCCAAAGGTCTATTATGACCTTATGGGGACACAATGTAAAAAAAAAAAAAAAAAAAAAAAAATTTATAGTAAAGTAAAAAAAAAGTAAATAAAATAATTAAAAAAATAAATAAAATAATACGCCAATAAAATGCCCTTACTACAGGTTATAGCCCCACCCCCGACAACACCATAAAAAATAAAAATTATCGTAATGGAGAGGAAACACTATTTTACAAAGTTTTTTTAGTAGCACTTTGTGTTATTAAATAAAAATAAAAAAAATGAAGTGAAAAACACACGTTTTCCCTTCTCTTTTGTTTATATTTTCCCGGATACAAAAAAAAATGAAAACACTTGCAAAAATAAAAACAACATAAAAATAAAGCCCTATGTGTCACCAAAAAAAGATGCAGAAATTAGTTGAATAATGCATATGATAAAAATGTTACAGCCCTCAAAACTGCACATACAAAAAAACCCGAAAATGTGTCTGGTCCTGGACCAGAAATTGGCCTGGTACTGAAGTGGTTAAAGAGAATGGGGGGGCCATTTGGGCTCGTCCATCCACCAAGCAGAAGATGTGTTAAGTTATTTTCATTGTTAATGCCATGTTATTGATCTTTGAAACTGAAGTAATACAGTAAGAAGAATTCTTAAAAACTGTTTTATAACTTTGTGTATATTGTGCGACGATAACAGCGTGTGAAGCTAGTAGCATGGAAACTCAATTTTTTTTTTGGGGGGGGGGGGGCATCTTTCTATAGTCCGTCTCAGGCAGCAAAGAGGCTAGGTTCACCCCTGGATTAAGCATGACATAAAAAGGAATGGGTGATACCCCATACTTGATATAGTGTTCAGCTCTTTCTACTAAAGGAGAATCCTGATAAGTGAAGCATTTAATGCCTCAAGATGTATTAATAGTGCAAGCTATGTCAGACACTCTCTGAAATGAGACAATGATTCCTGTGACATAACACAGTAAACGTTACAACTTAATCTCTTAAGTAAATTCTGCTAAAATGTGGGAACTGGAATATATATAAATAGAATATTTCTTTGTGTAATCTCTTACTATATTTAAGGCTTAACAATCAGTGCTTGTACATCTGACAAACAACATTCTAAGTGATTGGTTTCCTGAATGGTTGGTAGAAGGATGACCTGAAAATCTCTCCTTAATCTTTTGTCAGTTTACATCAACAAATGACAGTTATCATTATGCAACATGCCTAGACAGCTTAAACTAGGATCCACGATAATAAAAAGTGTTGCCAATGAAGTTTCAACTATTATGTCCATTGCTGTGTGTGCCCTCTAGAAACAGTATATTTATACCTTTCTACATTTTTAAATGGAACATTTCAAATTTATTTTTAAAAAAAATTGCTTTATAAAATATTATCAAGACATAAGAGAATGCCTATTTACATATAGGTCAGGAGACAGAAAACAGTGTTTGACACCAATGCTTGGTGAATACATAGTCATACATGTCCAAAACCTTCATGGAAGGTACCTGAGAATTATGAGGAGGGTGAGAGAAGGAAGGAGAAGGGAGAAGGGGGAAGGGGAGGGAGGTAAGAGAAGGAGAGGAAAGAAGAAAAAAAAATGGGTTGAGGGAGAAGTAGGAGATGGTGTGAAGGAGGAAGAGGGGGAAAAGGCACAGAGATAGGACAGCAGGGTACAAAGTACCAGTATAACATTGTATTAAGACATGAATCAGTGTCAGTTGAGAGTTCCCGATCATATATACCAACACAAAATAAAGTGAATTATCGGAAGAGTAGAATGTAGGAGTAGGGTGGGGGGTAGAAGGGAGGGATATAGGAGTATAACAACAAGAACAACACTTCCTGCCAGAAAGTTTAAAGTGGATATAACGACCATGATGCAAGATATCTACTGATAGATTATTAAGACCAGGCATTATGTACCTTATATACGCTAGTATTCCAGAAAGGGAAGGGAAAGATATAGATGTTCAACAGGTGGATCCAGACCACAAAAGCCACTGCTCCCATTTAGTTTTGAAACTAGAGACATTGTCTATTCTACTAGAAATCAAGTGCTCCATTGTGCAATTAGTATGTACACCATTCACTATCTTTGGTAATGTAGGAATAGCCGTGCTTTTCCAATGTCTGGCAATGCTTTAGTGACAGTTAAGATATGGAATATAATACACTGATCGGTAAGGATCCTAGCTCCAGTGATAATAATGCTACTTGTGGGCCCCAAGGGCATGGGTACTGTAAGATGTTTCATAATAAATCATACACTTGTGTCCAGTGGGACATTATAACACGGCGCAACCAACAAACATGCATAAAAGTATCTATTCCACTGTTACACCTCCAGCAATCTTTGGAGACATATAGAGGAAGCCTTTTGGAAATATAGAGGCAAGTCTAGAGGGCGTGTAGTACCACCTGTATAAAAGTTCCCTCGAGGATTCTAAATGGTCAATGCGATGAGATACCTTGTCAGGAAGAATAAACACTTCAGACCATTGATCCTCTGAGAAATTTTTTTGAAGATCCACTTCCCATTTTCATCGGTAACCCAATTGTGGGGGAACAGTGTTATCATGTATAGCTGAATACGCTCGGAAGATAACTTTTGTCATATTAACTGGATTGTGAAAAGAGTGGAGATAGTATGTTTAGGGACTTTAATAAGGATATTCCTGAAGTAATACAAAATTTTAGGTTATAGTAACATCTTAACGGCTGATAGTCTACCCAACCAGGAGATTTGAACTTTGGCATATAAAACAATGTTGTGCTGGATAGTTCGTAGGTTGGAATAGTTGAATTTGCATAACTGGGCTGGTGGATATGTCAGGTTCATTCCCAAGTAGTAAATTGCTCCATTTGCCCAAGGGAAGGGGAAAGTCTGTTGTAAGTGTTGATGAACAGGAGGGGAATGCTCATGTATAGAGTGAGAGACTTTGTAGTGTTGACCTTATAATAGCTGACTTTGCTGAAATTATGGATGAGGGATAACATTGCGGAAAGTGAATGTTCAAAATGTGACACGAACATAATAATATCATCAGCAAATAGACCTATACAATGTTCCATGGGCCCTACAGCAATACCAAAAATATGTGGGGAAGATTGAATACTTTGGGCGAATGTCTCCATAGTTAATGCAAATATTAGGGAGATAATGGGCAATCCTGACGGGTGCCATTGGTGATACAGAAGGTATCAGATAGTACTCCTGAGGAGTATACTCTCGCAGATGGTTTAGTACATAGCGCCATAATGGCCATCACAAAATTGGGTGGAAATCTAAATTTTCTTAACACCGCCTCAAGGTAATTCCACTGCACATGGTCGATCGCCTTCTCCGTGTCCAAGGCTAGGAGTAGAGAAGGCGTTCGATGACGTTGGGCCACTGAACAAGATCGCTGAAGCATTGGGTTCCATCTATGGTTTGTCTTCCCTTAATAAATTCCACTTAGTCTTTATTAATAATAGTGGCTAGTATATCAGTCAGTCTAGGAGATATTGCTTTAGCATAGAGCTTTAGATCCATGTTCAACAAGGAAATGGGCTTAAAGTCAGCTGGAGAGTCTGGAGTTTTCCCTGGTTTAGGTAAAGTAATCGCCAAGGCTTCCAACATCTCTGGTGGTGGAGATCCAGATGTGGCTAAATGGTTAAATAAACGAGTGATATAAGGGGTTAGGAGGACCGTCCGGTCCAGGCGACTTATTAGATTTCAAAGAATTTATAGCTAACATAACTTCATCTTGGGATATTGGGGCTATAAGTGGCATAAGGATCCTCCGCAAGGGAGGGGAGAAGTAGGGAATCCAGGAAGGAGAATATATCCTCTGTTGTAGGTTGTAGCATAGAGGTCATTTTTGTGATTGTATAGGTTGAAGTAATAAAGCGCTAGGACATTAACTATTTCTTTAGGGTCAACTACTTTAGTTCCAGTGGTATTATAAATAAATGGGATACAGGTTTTAGAAAGCTGAGTTTTTAGTCTTTTAGCCAACTGGGTCCCAGATCTATGAACTTGCCAATAATAGGATATTTTGAGCTTACGTAAAGCCAGGTCATTTTTATATAAATTAAGATCATGCAGTTGAGCATGCAATTGTGTTATTTGCTTAGCTCTACTGGCACAATAAGAGGCTTTATTCAGTCTATGTAGGTCCTGAAATTGTGTTAGAATGGAGAATTCCTGTTACTGTCTACATTTTTTTGCTTGGGAGTTTTACTGAGTGAAATGTCTGCACATGGAAACTTTATGAGCACACCATAGCGTGGTATCATTTACTTGGTTATTATCTTTAAAGCGAAAATATTCAGTCAAAGAGAGGTTCATGGCTTTAGTATATTTGGGGTGTTTTAGAATATAATTATTCTAAAAAATATTTGTTCCCAGTTGTTAAGTGTGTTTTCCTGATTGTTTGTACCTTAAATGAATAGAAAAAAGTTATTATTCACTGTAAACTTTGCTTTTGTGGTCAGCACAATGATATTTTGAAATTGATCTATTTTTAACGATCTGATCAGAGACCTTGGTCTCACCAAGTCCAACGCTGAGCTTCTGACATCAAGGCTCAAGCAATGGAACTTATTAGATGAAAGTGTCCAAGTCACAGATCAAAGGAAGCGTCACCAAGTTTTTTCCATCTTCTTCAGTCATCAAGATGGACTGTGCATCTGCAACAAGGTGGCCGGTCTATTCGAGGCTATAGGTATCACCTACAACCCGAATGAGTGGCGCCTCTTCATAGACAGCTCATGCAAGAGCCTCAAAGCCGTGCTGCTTCACAATGGGAACAAGTATCTGTCTCTTCCTGTAGCTCACTCGGTGCACCTGAAAGAGGAATACACCAGTGTCAAGATGTTGCTAGGTGCCTTGAAGTATGATGAGTACGGCTGGGAAGTTATCGGAGATTTCAAAATGGTGTCATTCCTGATGGGCCTCCAAGGTGGTTTTACTAAGTATCCTTGCTTTATGTGCCTTTGGGACAGTCGGGATACTGAAGCACACTACCACAGGCGGGACTGGCCTCAGCGGACAGAGTTCACTGTGGGGAAGAACAATGTAAAGTGGGAGCCACTGGTGGACCCACGCAAGGTGCTGATGCCACCACTACACATCAAGTTGGGGCTCATAAAACAATTTGTCAGGGCTCTAGATAAATAGTCGAGAGCTTTCAATTACCTCCAAGATCTTTTACCTAAGCTGTCTGAAGCAAAGATCAAAGCTGGTGTCTTCGTCGGACCACAAATCAAGAAGATCATAGAGTGCAGTGAATTTCCCAAGAAGCTGAATAGGAAGGAGAGAGCAGCTTGGAACAGTTTTGTCGCAGTGGTTCGCGGCTTCCTAGGCAATCATAAAGATGAAAACTATGTACAACTGGTTCAGACTCTGATAAAGAACTATGCTGCAATGGGCTGCAGGATGTCACTCAAAATCCATATCCTTGATGCTCATCTTGATAAGTTCAAAGAGAACATGGGAGCTTATTCAGAGGAGCAAGGCGAGCGCTTTCACCAGGACATTATGAACTTTGAACGCCGTTACCAAGGACAATATAACAAAAACATGATGGGCGACTATATTTGGGGATTGATTCATGAAACTGATTTGCAGTATAGTCGTAAATCTCGGAAAACCGCACACTTCTGAACAGTTTTTGGTAATCTGTGTAAATTTGCAATGCATATAGTGTTCTTAGTCTGACTGTATAAATGAGAAGATGCAAAATCGTCTGTTTCTATAGTAAAAATGCATAATTTTCGTTGCCGTGGTCACAAAAGCGAAGTTTATGATGAATGTAAGCAATTTTTAATTTGTTTTAGACATAAGCAATTGGAATATAACATTTAAAAGCTGGGAACAAAATTTGTGTTACATAGTTATTATACATATATAATAATTATTAAGGCACCAGAGAGAGTCAGGGCGAGTTGTATAATGTTCCTGTACAACAATGGACACCGGTGCGTGGTCAGACCATATCAGAATTCCCAGTGCAGAGGATTGCACATGAGGGAGAATCGATTTATCCACCAAAAATAATCAATCCTGGTGTACACCTGTTGAGGATTAGAGAAAAAGGTACAATCGTTTTCAACAGGGTGTTGCGTAGATACAGCATCCCAGAGGCTGCTGCTCTTTATTGTTTGTCTTTGGGCCTCTGGGTTTTTTTGGTACGTCCCGTTGTGTTAAATGTTAAGTGTATTGTTGCAGCATTCCCCTCGGCATTATTCCCCCCTGCAGTGTTCAAAACCTAGACTTGGTTTAGCCCTGGCCTATCACAGGACACTGGGAGGGGTTGTAAGGAGACCTCGTCTTCCCGGCGACGGTTGGTCTTCAGTCTATTGTGTACAATTAGCTGGAGAAGGTGTGCAGAGCTTGCCTGCCACAGCCACTGGACTGAGGGTCAACGGTTGCCTTCACAGCCCCAGGAGGGATATCATCAGCCCCAGGCTAATCCAGAGACATCCCAGAGCAAGGGAGAGAAGCTGTCTAAGCTTTGGACATTTTTCGGTGCCATGCCAGGAGGAGAAGGAGAGGACCCTGACAGGAGAACTACTTTCGGGCCTAGTCTACAGGTAACCAGATCCCTGTCAGGACTCCCTGTGACTCTATTCCCAGTGTACCTGGCTGGGAGAGGCGTGAGAGGAGGAGTAGTGGTGGACTATATTACAGAGCCTGTATCATCCCTGGGCACCCTCCTAGAACCAAGGCTGGGGGTTGGACACTGTAGAACTACTACCCCCATTTGAAAGCTGCCGTTACCTTTTGTTTCTGTTGCCAAATAAAGGCTGTTTTGGTTTACCTGCACCGCTGACTCCTGAGTTGTGCCTGCATCACTATCAGGGCCCTTCCGACCAACACCACACCGGCTCAGAGAGGAGAGGTCCCCTCTCCAACTGGAAGCGTCCTGGGGGAAAGAACTACTACCACCACCATCCGGTAGTGCTGCAGGACCCCCCTCGACTTTGTCCTGCTCAGGAGTGGGACTGGAGTGGTTAATGAGTGTGCTCGGCCTGCTAGGTGGCACAGCATCCGCCACTACTACTCCCATCCTCCGGTCTCCTCCATCTGGGTTGCGGCATAGATTGTGTATATCGTATATGGGATATTGTTAACATGACATAATAAAATAGCATAATGCTCTTCTGCATCAACAAATTCCTGGTCAACAGAGAAAGCTAAGTAATAATAAGAAATAATTTGCATGGGGTAGCGTTTATTGCGAAGGCAAAAGGCATCGCTTTGATTCAAATGGGTCTCTTGGAGGCAAAATATGTCAGAGTTAAAAGCCTTCACCTCCTTCCATAGCATCATCCTTTTATAAGGAGAGTTGAAAAAAAGAAAGTCAGCATGAAAGGAAAGGGGCCAATACAACAGGATGCCATGGTAATCAATACGATAGTCTTGCAATGGGTGAAATTAGGCAGAAATAAACTAAGAACATAACAATAAAACAGCAAATTAAAGAAGTTTCCATAAGAATAAGGCCTAAGTAAGCTATGAATAAAACACAATAGGTGTCTTGACAGAGTGGGTCCTCCTCAGTTGGGGGGTAAACAAACGGTGAAGCACCTAGTACACGCCAACCCGACTATTCAACATGTTACCTCAGCCAGTGCTTATAATAGTAGAACTAAACAATAATAACACCAGGCTAGTGTTAGCCACAGAATTAAGACAGGAGATGCTGCCTCGGTGCACCGTGCAGGGTACCAGAATCAAATGAAAAACAGCGTAATTTGAGTTGCTTCTTTCCCTTCTGTACAGTAGACCACTCCTCAGCCACAGTTAAAGGTGGGGTTATTTCCTTGGAGAGCTGCTTTGTGATGGCGGGTTCAAATCACACTCTTGACAGAGTTTCAAAGCTTCTTCAGGGCTATTTGCTACAAACTTGGAGACGTTTATAAGAACTAACAAGGCGAACTGGAAATCCACATTTGTGTGGAACGAGAAATGATCACGCAGTATTTTTCAGTTGCTGTTCCAAACATTCTCCTGTGAGTCAAAGTTGTTGCCGATAAATCCGCAAATAGTGTAGAGTCCCGAAAACGATCTGGTAAGTCAGGGGGTGCTCTAGCCACTGCCATTAGACATTCTCTTTGGTATTATAAAAGTGCACCTGAGCAATAATGTCCCTCGGAGTTGTCTTTGGCAAGTTTTTCAGCTTAGGGAGCCTGTGGGCTCTGTCGATAGTAAGATCTGGGGTAGTCGCAGGCAGGATCAAGGCAAAAAAAAATTTAGCAGGAAAGTTACAATGTCTTCACCTTTCACTTGGGTATGCCTCAGAATCGCACATTATTTCAGCGGGACCCATCCTCAATGTCAGCCAGTTTAAGCTTTATGGCCTCTACTTCCTCCTCCATGTCATTGAATACATCCACTAGTTCATTATGTGCTACAGTCAGTTCAGTCATCTTATTTTCTATATGGGACATGCAGTCCCCTAGGGAGTGTATTTCAGATTGTAAAGTCCCAATGAGGTGTTGTAGTTCAGTTTGAATAACCTTTTAAAAATCTGTAAATAAGGCCTTGATGGCTGACTTAGAAATGGGTTTAGTAATGTCCCCTGGCAGAGCTCCGGAGGAAGAGTGAGTAATAAGGTTATAGGAGCATGGAGTGGGCGGTAAAGGTGGAGCCATTATAGGGGATAGCACGGGTGAGGCAGGAATGGCTGGATAAGTAGGCAAGTCCACCGATGTGTGAGAGGTTGGACTACTAGCAGATGATGGCAGCAGTAGAAGTATGTCAGGAGTATGAAGAGCTATACTCACTGGAGGCCTGCTCCAGGATTGCCTGCAACACACTCTGTGCAGATGAAGTAGTGATGCGTGTGCCATCTTGGATATTCTCAGTCATAGCCATGGGAAAGAATTTGGTGAGTTTTAACAGACTTTTCTTCCTTCTGCTATGCACCATCAGAGTCAGGGTGATGTCTGGAGGCAGGTGAAGGGTCATTGAGCCAGTGTGTTCCGCTAGAATAACTGGTGAGCAGCGGAGCCAAAGGCTACATGTCTTCCTCCATGCACCTTACCCCCCCCCCCCCACATTGATGCATTTTAAGCTATGCCCCTCTTTTTCACAAAGCCCCACACATTTTCCTCTAAGCTTCCACTTGGTGGTCAAGGTGAAAAAAATTGTAACATAATGGGGGGAATTTATTAAGACCAGCACATTGTGTACCAGTCTCAATGTTTTGTGCCCTGGCTGCAGATGCACCTGAATTATTAAGGGGCTCAGTGAAGTGAGTATGATTTTTTCTGAGCCTTTTTTATGGGGGGGGGGGGGTGTATGTTTTTTTAATTATCTGCTGGACAACCCCTTTAAAGGGCAATACCAATGACCCTACAGTCCAATTTTCACTGCAGCTATTTTACATTCTGACTTATGGGGGCTTTGTATATGTCAGAATCATCAGCATATTTGACAATATATTTTTGGGCATTAAGCCTGCACAGTATTTGTGTGTGTTAAATCTTTTAATTACATACAGCTCATTGATGATAAAAGGTTTGGAGATAATAAAATTGTAGGTTAAAGCACTGCAGTAATGCCCGTGAGGCTTTCTGCTTCTCATTTATATTTCAGTCACAATAAGTTTTCTTAGCTAAGTCAGGAGGGACATTACTAACTGTATCACACATTTGTAATTACAAACAAGCAATTCATTTCATCAAGGCAGAATGCGCTGCCTAAAATGTCAGAAGAAATGATAATCAAAATGACAGTGCCATTATGCGAGATAATTCTGATAAATGCTGCAATGAAGCGTAAATCAGAGAGCCAAAAGACAAGAAAACACTCTTCCCTGTATTATTGTATTCACTGAATTTTTAGCATTTATATTTGACTTTTTGATTTTCTAGTTTAATCTCTCACAGTCTATTAACATGATAGGAATTAAAGCGTCAGTTAATAAATGGGCAATGAAGACGCACTAGTTACCTTTTTCACAACAACAGAAACAATGGAAATGAAATCATAATCAGAACAATAGCACTACTGAGTTTTTCTTTATGTGAAGTCTAGAATACAAAATACGGTAAATGTAATGAACTAGCAAGGAAGGTTTATATGATACAGATGTCCCAAGAAGTAAAATAATCACCTTTTTAACCCCTTCCCATCACAGCCACTGTTCATTTTTGTATTTTACTCCCACCATTTCAAAAGCCAAGAATCTTTTTTGATAATTTTTTCTGGTTACAGAGCCGTATGAGGACTTATTTTTTTGCAGGATAAATTGTACTCTGTAATGGTACCATTTAATATTCCATGCAATGTACTGGGTATCTGAAATAAAAATTGAGAATGGGGTGGAATTAGAAAAAAACTGTAATTACACCATTTTCTTATGGGCTTTACGTTTGGCCTTTGACAACAAAAATTATATATTTCCTATATTCTTCAGGTCAGTGCACTCATGACCATACCAAATTCATATAGCTTTTGAGCAGGTGCCATGTGTAAAGTTATGACATCCATCATACTTGTTTGGCAGATTTCGGGAAAGGGTTAACTTATTTATTGTGATTATTAAACACTGAAGGGGTAGTTTATTCTTAAGATATTGATAACTTATTAACTGGCACCCCAACTGATCAGCTGATATCAGCAGCTGTGGGACTTCACAGTGTATGGAGCAGGAACCAGTATTGTGAAAGTAGTGTGTCAGCGAATACTAATGAAGCAGGCAGTGCAGTTGCTTGCTACCTGTGCCACTTCGGGCCGCATGTCTCTGTGGTGAGGCACTGCCACTTTTATACGCTAGTGAAAGGCTACATTCACATGACAGTGAAAACTGGCCGTGTGACATCCGTTTTTTTAACAGACGTCACATGGCAGAATTAATTTTACTGTCAGTGAATAGGGGATATTTTCCTGACCGTAATTTTGACGGTCCATTGTCACGCACCATCAAAATATAGGTCATGTCCTTTTTTTGGCCATTTTCACGCATCCTCGGGTGCAAGACGACCATGAAAAATGGATGTTTTTCACCTCTGTTTTGCGTCTCTGTCACGTACATCTAGCCTTAGTCAGCCTCTACTAGAAAGGGTCCTGGTGGCGTGTACATACATTACATGACACCAGGCCACTTTCCATTAGAGCTGTGGCCGGGCCTCTTGAGGCGATACTGCCATTACTGTCCTGAGCACAGCACTACTAACAGGCGGACATTATTAATACTAATTTATTAATATTACATAAACCAAGTCTATTACACAGGGCTATGTCTTTTGGAAAAGTGATATACACTTATTAAAACAATCTCCATTAGCTGAAATTCTAATCCTTCTATCAGCATAATTTTTCATTTGCATTTTTTGGGATGTCACTGGTCACTCCTTCCAAAATCCAAGCCTAACATCACTTATTACACAGAAATGAGAACTGAAAACAGTGTTAGAAGTGAGATGACATATAGCTATATACCATAGACAGTCTGCAGAAACTGAGGGGAATGGGAAAACAGTATAAAACAGACAAATATTGCTAGGAAATGCAGTATTTCTTTTCCCAAATGTTGCCATATGTTGCAAATAATGAGTTGATTCACAAATAATCTATTCTTGATGATTGTGTGTGCAAGGATGACAACAAGATACAATTAAAAGTTCATGTGAACAGATTTTCTGGTGGGCCCAAGGAATTTCAGTCTGCTCTTTATAGAAGTGATAAATGGAGGTCATATACCTGTATATTATCATGGCATTTCCCAGATAGGTGAATTCTATAAGTACTGGAATTAGTGAAATAGCTTAAAAAAAATTCTGAAGTAAAATAAATACTGTATACAGTAGGTTTGTAAAATATCATTAACCTATGGTAAAGTGAGGTTTTTAAATCTTTTTTTTTATGAATAATGATGGTAGTGATGTGTGTGTGGTGGTGTAGTCTTGCAATGGCTCTGTGGTTCTTTTAACAATGGATTATTTGTAGATTGCTAATTTAGACAATGTATTTAGAGATGAGCGAATCGAAGCTGCAGAAGTGGAATTCGATCCGAATTTCAGGAAATATTCGATTCACATGGAATCCGGTTTTCCTGATGCCTCGCGGTAACAAATATTTAGTAAGGACCTTTGTGACATGAGACGGTCACATGATATTCTCTAGTGATGTGATTGGGTAGGCGTGTCTTTGCTTGTTAGCAGATCCTTCCACATGAATAAAAGTTGTCCGTGCTGGAGAGAGAGAGATGACCGCGGCATCCAAGGGCTTCTGCCATTTTGCTGCCCACCCCGGCTCTCTGCAGACAGGAAATAGCTGTTTATTCACCGCAAATTAATTCGGATCGAATAGAATCATATTGCGAAATTCGGCAAAGTTGCCGAATCGAATTTTTGAATACTTCGCTCATCTCTAAATGAATTCAAAGGATTAATAAAGAAAATCTTCCTGTTATCATTGATCTGGTATTCCAGATGCAGGAGAGAAACTGTTAACATCACCTGCGGCTTGTTCTTATCACTCTGTTACCAGAATAGTTACATACCAAGAATAATAACATCAGACGATCTCCTCTGTGGATGCAATTTTCTTACGTGCATATTGTGACAAATACAGATAAGTACATTCTATTTCTATAGCCCTTTTATTATATTTCTGGAGAGTCAGAAATGTAAATGGCTTCTGGTCACTAATAAAACTGCCAAATACGGTGAAAAAAATCATAAGTGGGCATTAACATCAGTAAATTATTTTTGATGACTGAAGACAAATTTAGATAAATAGTATATGTAGAATATGCAGCCTACAGATTCAGTAGAATTTCAATGGTTGTGTTATTTATTGCCTTGGGTTAGCCGTTAGTAACATTTAAAATATGTGCAATGGGGAACCCCAGTTATGCACTGAGTGCAGACCCCAGCAAATTCATATGTGGAGGTTATTTTCTTTTTTTTTTTCAACTGTTTATTTTAAAAGTTTTTGTCATATAAAAAGAATAACAATATACAAGAAAAATAAGATAACTGAAGGTAACAAACATAGGACAGACGAGGATTACTCAGCATTCTCAATAAATTACAAGGCTTTAAACAAACTGGCCAGAAATGGCCCCAAAAAGGCCAAGGAATCCGACAACAAACAGGGGTAGAAAAGACAGGAGGACAGAAGGGTGACAGAAGGACATCCAGGAAGGGGCCACACAGCAGCCGAATCAGAGAGGCCGGACCGTCCAAAACTCATCCCACGGTTTCCAGATCAGGCAGAACCTCTCCTCCTCATTATTAAGAAGGGCCGTCAGGTACTCCAGGGAGCGCGCATCTTTTATCCTAGCGTATAACTCCTCCAGGGCCGGGGGGGCCGGATGCCGCCAGTGTTTCACAATCAGACATCTAGCGGAGATGAGGAGGAGCAACAGGAGCTGAAGAGCGGGCTTGCGCAAAATATCAGGGGGGGGGGGAGGTTGAGAAGGTAAGTCCTAGGGGACAGGGGAAGACTAACACCCAGGACCTCCTCCAGGAGACCCCGGACCTGGCGCCAATAAGGCTGGAGCAGGGGGCAGTTCCAAAAGAGATGGAAAATGTGTGCGGGACAGGTGCCACACCGCCAGCAGCAGTCCGGGACATTCTTGTCAAAAGAGTGAAGTGCAGCTGGGGTATGATACCAATGCATTAACATCTTAAAAATATTTTCCTTTTGTGTAACACATCTAGAAGTCCTGGGTGCTCTACTCCATATGAGGGACCAATCGTTACTCGATATGGGTGTGCCCAAATAGGCCTCCCACCGTGACATATAAGTATGTTGGGGCAGAGCATCTGGGGTGGGGTTCGAAAGAAGGCGGTATATATCAGAAATAAGCCCTGTTGTCCCAACACCCGTTTTACAAAGTTTCTCAAAAAGCGTAGGGATGGATGCTGTGGGGCCTTGAAAAATAGAGGAGGCCAGATGGGAGACCTGGATATACGTGAACTCACTGGACTGGGGCAGGCCAAATCCGGACTGGAGATCAGCAAATGGTAAAAGAGCCCGGGTCCTATAATCAATGATGTCAGCGTACCGAAAAAGGCCCGCTCTCAGCCAAGGACCCGCTACCGGCCCAGTGAGTCCAGGTGGGTAATTAGGGTGAAGAAGGAAAGCAGTCATGGAGGAACACGAGGAGGAGAGGGGAAAACGGGATACACATGTGTGCCAAATATCTCTCGTGAGTGCCATAGGGCCTAACAGGGCACTCCCGGGGGGGGAATGAGGACCAGTCCAAAGGAGGGAATTAGGATGTTGCGGAGCAAGCCATAGCTTCTTGATCTCCATCCACTTAGAGTAAGCCTGGAGGGTGGACCAAACCGGGACCCTGCGTAGGTGGGCCGCCCAGTAGTATAAAACTAAATTGGGGAGAGAAAGGCCACCTCTCTCCCTAGGGGTCATCATAAGCTGCCTAGAAAGCCTGTGTCTCCCTCCGGCCCAAACAAATCGGAGGATTGAGCCCTGCAGCGCCCGGAGGTCCCTAAGGGGCACAGGGACTGGGAGGGTCTCAAAATAATAAAGCAGCTTAGGCAGGATAGACATCTTCACTGCGTTGATCCGGCCAAAGAGAGACAAAGGCAGTACCAACCACTTAGTAAGGAGGGCCCGAATGTGTCTAAAAAGGGAGGGGAAATTTGCCTGGTATAATTGGGAAAAGGATCCAGTTAAATATATGCCCAAGTATTTTAGTGAGGAGGACTGCCATCTATACCGAAAGGCGGCCTGAAGGCCAGCCAAGCTAGACGGGGGAATTCGAATAAGTAGGGCCTCTGTCTTTGAAGTATTAACCTTATAACCAGACAGACGGCCAAAGCGGGAAAGGAGGCCATGGAGGTTGGGAAGGGATACATGGGGGTTAGTAAGGGTCAGGAGGATATCATCAGCGAATAGGGAAAGTTTGAATTCTCGATTGCGTACACGGACCCCCGTAATATCGGGACTCAGACGGATGGCCGCCGCCAGTGGCTCAATACAGAGTACAAAAAGAAGAGGAGATAGAGGGCAACCCTGTCTAGTGCCGTTGTGTAAACGAAACGGGGGAGACGAGGCGTGAGGAAGCTTGACAGTGGCCGACGGGGAGGAGTAAAGACCCTTGATTGCTGTCAAGAAGGGACCCGCAAAGCCAAACATGGCCAGGGCCTCAAATAAAAAGGCCCATCCCAGACGATCAAACGCCTTTTCCGCTTCCAAGCTGAGTACCAAGAGTTCGGAACCGGAGCGAGATGCCACGTCTATAAGATCGATGGTTCTCCTGGTATTATCACCTCCCTGGCGGCAAGGTACAAAGCCCACCTGATCTTTATGGATCAGGGAGGTAAACAGCTTGAGATCCGTATTCAGAAGTGATATGGGCCTGTAATTCCTGCAATCTAGGTGGTCCTTATCAGGTTTCGGGATGAGGGTTAGAAAAGAGTGTGAAATAGAATCAGGGATTGGTTCGCCCGACAAAAAGGCCGTAAATAGGGAAACAAGATGCGGGATCAACTCTGCCCCAAATACCTTGTAGTATAGGTAGGTGAGGCCGTCAGGGCCAGGTGATTTCCCATTAGGGAGTTCTTGGAGAATTTGGGAGACCTCGTCTGTTGTGATAGGTTTGTTAAGAAGAGCAAGGTCTTCCGGGGGAAAGAACAGGCAAATTACAGGAAGACAGGAAGTCCTGCAATAATGCTGAGCGTGTCGCAGGATCAGGGGGCAAGTCCGATGGGAGGGAGTACAGGTCTGAGTAAAAGGCATGAAATAGACGCGCAATCTCACTAGGGTCGTAGACAACGGCCCCGTCAGATCGCCGCAGCGCATAAGCCGATCCCCTCTCCGTTCGGTCTCGTAGTTGACTAGCCAAAAGCTTATGGGGTTTGTTGGCCCTATCATAGTACCGCTGCCTAGTGTAAAGCAGTAACTTGGTGGTCTTTTGAAGAAGGGTCTCCCTAATCTGGGCCCGAAGATCTATCAAGGTTTTGAGGAGGGACCGCGACGGGCTAGACGCCATACGAGTCTCTGCATATTGTAGATGGAGCCGAAGCTCCTCAAGCCGTGCATTAGCGTCCCGTTTTAGCCGGGTGCCCAAGGCAATACAATGTCCCCTCATCACAGCTTTATGGGCCTCCCACAACGTCGCCACGGAAGATACAGATCCCAGATTAAGTTCGAAAAACGTTTTTAGGTGAGTACGGAGCTCCTCACGAGTCTGCGCCCTCTGAAGGAGACTCTCATTAAGTCGCCAATGGCATATTCTGGTGCGGACCGAGCCAGCACGCAATACTAAGGAGATTGGCGCATGGTCAGACCAAGTGATGGAGCCGATCGAGGCATCCCGAAGAAGGCGCAGAGCCGGAGCATTCCCAAAAAAGTAATCTATTCTGGAATGGGTCTGATGAGGGGCCGAATAGAACGTGTAAGACCGGTCAGTCGGATAGTTAATCCTCCAGAGGTCATACAGAGAATACCGACGGATTATGCGACGGAAATCAGCTGAAAGTCTACGCCAGGAGAGGCGACGGAAGTACCTGACAGGGAATGGTAATCCATAGAGTCCGAAAAAGACATGTTAAAGTCCCCTCCAACAATAAGGGCAGCAGGGGGTAGAGCTTCCAATTTATTAAGGACCTTAGTAAGGAAATCAGGTTGGGAGGAATTAGGGGCATAGAGGTTACAGAGAGTGACTGGCTGGCCCTCAAGCCTACCGTGGAGAATCACAAACCGTCCCAAGGGGTCGAGGACGGAGGTAGTAACCTCCAGGGGGCATGATGAGGAGATAAGAATGGCAGTCCCCAATCGCTTTTTAGAGTGAGTGGCCGAATAAATTGTTGGGAAAAAACGCAAGGCAAAGTTAAAATTACAGGTGCTGTCAAAATGGGTCTCCTGGAGAAATGCTATATCAGCCTTAAGGGCATGCAATTCCGTCAGGGCTAACCTATGCTTCACATTGGAGTTAAGGCCTTTAACATTAAGGGATACAATTTTAGCCATAACTCAGGATAAAGGGAGGAGCGCAAGGGGGACGAGGCCTACCACAAGGAGTCAATGAGGGTGCGGAGTCCCCGGGGGAGCAGAGTCTCGTCCAGGAGGCTTGCCGACGTCTCGTCAGGATGAGTGAGGACCACACCTGGAGTACACAGAAAAGAACGAGAGGGGAGGGGGAAAGACAAGACAGAAAGCAAAACAAGTAAGATAAATTACAATAAAACAACACCATTACCGGGAAAAAGATCTCCCGGTAGGGACTAGGAGGGTATACAAGGGTTTAAGACCAATGTAAATCCGCCTATAATGAAGTGCTGTGTAAGCAGTTAAAAACCATGGCAACGTACCCCTAAGGGGTGGGAGGCAAGGCTGAGGGGCCAGCTAGCAGCAGAGAGCCAGTCAATCAAGCCAGGAGAGACTCCCGTCGGCCTCCCCTGCCACACATATAAAATAAACTTTAGCAATACTAGTAAATCGAGCCAATAAGATAACTAAGAGGAAAAACCAACTACACTTAAGAAATGTGCTGGAACCAGCATTAACTAACACAGCATCAATCCTGTACGGAAGCAAAAAAGAAAGTCATCAAAGGGCCAGGTTAAATCAAAGGGGGGGGAACCCGCCATGACAGACGGGATGACCCAGTGCCAGATGCCGAGTCCGGATATGGCAGGTGTCGTCTTCTTGTCTGGACAGTAGTCCAAACCAGGGCCGGAGGGGGGGAGAGGGTAGCAGAGTCCCAATCTTCCAGCGTAGGGAGTGGAACATCCAGGGCAGCACAGAAATCCTTCAGGTCGGCGTGAGATTTCAAAGTGATAGTGCGACCATTTCTCCTGACAATGAGAGCAAAAGGGAAGCCCCACCGGTACTGAAGCTGGTGTTCCCTTAGGGTTGAAAGGAGAGGTCGGAGCAAACGCCGCTTTTGCAAGGTAATCCAGGACAGGTCAGGGTAAAGCTGGACTTTGGCACCATCAAAATCAAAATCTTTGTTAGAGCGGGCCTGGGCCATAATAGCTTCCTTGAGTTCAAAGTCCTGCACACAGCAAATAACGTCCCTTGGTGCAGCGGTAGCGCCTTTGGGACGAAGTGCCCTATGTGCTCTGTCCAATTTGATGCGGTGTTCAGGTGGCTTACCCAAAAGCATGTTAAAGATGGCCTCCAGAGTAGCCTTTAAATCCTCCTCCCCCGTGGCCTCCGGGAGACCGCGGACTCTGATGTTGTGCCTCCTACCGCGGTTGTCCAGGTCCTCTAGGTGGCGAGTGGTTGCTTTAAGAATCTCGGATTGGGTAGAGACCACATCATGCATTTGGGAGACATAGTTACGGGTCTCATCCTGGGAGGACTCCAGTGTATCCACTCTGACAGCTAATTGGCGCAGGTCAGCGCGCACCACGGAAAGTTCTTGCTTAAAGGTGTGTTTAACCTCATCAATGAGAAGTTTGAAGTCTTGCTGAAAGTCCTGCCTTTTAGGCAATTGCTGTAGTATAGACTGCCACTATAAGGGAGGTTCTTGGACAGATTGAGGAAGGGGGTGGGGGACCAGCGTGGGACCCGATGACAGCGTGCCCCCTGGGCTTTCCACCACCACCGTTCCCACCACCCCTTGAGCACCCAAAGGGAGGTGTAAAGACGGCATGGTAGGCAGGGGTGCAGGGCCAGGGGGGGCCCCCAGGGGGGAGGAAAGTCTAGTTTGGTGGTCCCAGCCACTCTGGGACATGGTAATGTCCTGCTGGGCTGTGAAGGTGGGGGGAAGGGCTGCAGCCGACAGTACCTGCAAGTTGGCATCCCGCCTGCAGGATGCATCTGGAGATGGTGCCTGGGCCACGTGAGGAGGAGTCCCCAAGATGGCGGCCACCTGAGGGGAGGTTGTTTTCTATAGGACAGTTGTCAGACAAGAGCTCAATTATACAATGAGTGATCCCCCAACCACAAAGAAAAGAAGCACTGTGGTACCTATCTTTTCTGTATATATTTATCTATATCAATATGTTTGTCTGTCGTTTGTGCTGCCAATCTGACCCTTCAGTGCCTTCTTCAAGGCTGTATCTAGCTAATGTCCTGATTTTTTTTCCTTCGCTCTGCCATGGGGGCCGCTGTGCCTGGTTCCAAACTTTCCAACTGTCATGCAACACTTCCTCTGTCTGAGATGTCCTCCAGGTCACCACTGCTCTACTGCATTCTTTGCAGGGTGCATGCACAATGACTATTGGCCCTTAAAGGGAAACACATGCCAGTTCTCTCTCTCCAGTTAATGTCCAGCATTAATCACCATGATAAGGGGCCCACTCCCATCTTCCTGTGCAAAAAAAGTTTGGTACCCAACTTTGAGCTAACTTGACAACTGCCCATACTGACGTTACACCTTTCTACCATTGTAGAATGCTGCTATCCCTGACTCCAGAATGTCTGCTGTTGGACACAAACTCTACCTGCTCTGGCCTCTTCCTGTCTATGTCTTCTACCTTATGATTTTGTACTATGCCCTGGTGTTATCTACTCTGCTGAATTCAATTATTCCTAATGAAAACTACTCCTGGTTACCTAGGGATCCCCTGCAGTGAAGTCAGGATTCCTATAGTGTATTAATGGAATAAATGCAGGGAAATCCCTTTGACCCTGCTCCCAGGTGTAACCCAAAGCCAAATCTAGAGAAACCCTGTCGATCCCCACCATCTCCAGAAGGTGACATGCGCTCTATGTGTATTTTGCCAATAATAAGACCCAACTCTTGAAAGGTTTTATTTGGGAAGTCTTTATTTTTATCTACTAAGTCCAAACCTGTTTCAAATAAAATATATACACACGTGGACAAAATTGTTGGTACCCCTCGTTTAATGAAAGAAAAACCCACAATGGTCACAGAAATAACTTGAATCTGACAAAAGTAATATATAAAAATTCTATGAAAATGAACAAATGAAAGTCAGACATTGCTTTTCAACCATGCTTCAACAGAATATTTTTAAAAAGAAAACTCATGAAACAGGCCTGGACAGAAATGATGGTTCCCTTAACTTAATATTTTGTTGCACAACCTTTTGAGGCAATCACTGCAATCAAACGATTTCTGTAACTGACAATGAGACTTCTGCACCTTTCAACATGTATTTTGGCCCACTCCTCATGAGCTGGGTTGTTTTGTCTTGTCCTGTTCTGTGTGTCACTTATATTAGGAAGGGACTGATCGACTGGTTGCTGGCTGTCGCCTACGACAGATCGGGCAAGTTAGCCAGGGACAGCGGGGGGGTTCAGCTTTAGGGCTCACTGTCTTGTTGTGCCCCTCCCCCCAGGGTTCTGCAGCAGCACTGGGGAATTGCTCAACTGGCAATTCCCTTACAATATTCTTGAGATTTCATTGTACCCTGCACAGATTCAAGACACCCTGTGCCAGATGCAGCAAAGCAGCCCCAGAACATAAGAGTCTCCTGCATGTTTCACAGTAGGGACAGTGTTCTTTTCAAGATATACTTCATTTTTCCATCTGTCCATAGGACATTCTCCCAGAAGCTTTGTGGCTTGTCAACATGTAGTTTGGCAAATTCAAATTTTGTCAGATTCAAGTTATTTCTGTGACCATTGTGGGTTTTTCTCTCATTAAACGAGGGGTACCAACCATTTTGTCCACGTGTGTAGCAAAACTGTCACACACAAATACAGCTGTGTGTGTATGGGTGCTTACGTCCTAACTTACGCTCTGGGTGAATGGATAGTACTGCCTTTATATTAAATTAAGGGTCAAATTTAAGACCCCAAAATATTTCAGATTGACCACCACTGCCCTAAAACAGCAAAATAAATGACATTTTTCAAGTTGCCTTTGTCATTCTAGTTCTTAAAATCATATTTGTTAGTTTCTAGTTTATATCTTTTGCTGGCAAACCTAAGTGACTATCTCTGTGGGAGCTGTCATGGCAGCCTTTTTGCTTTAATACAAATTTTCCAAAAACAGATATAACTAAGAATTGACTTTGAAAACTATTGAACAGCTTGACAAAATGGGAAGAGCTGTCAAAGATTTATATTTACTTTTTACTTTCAGGAAGAAACAGCCTTAAAGGAATATGTCATTGTACTGACACTCTGCTAAAGCTGCCGTGTAGTTATTATACATATACTTTAAAAAGTAAGTAATTGTAAACCAACTGTAAAGTGAATTCAGGAACGTTAAAAATACAAAGAAGTTATATTTTCTTTTTGTTTGACATATGCCATTATGTTCAACACAACTTTCTTCAATTTGCTGTTTAGCTGGTAACTCCTGTATTTTATATATATAATTCATGACAGGGCATATGGAACAAGGTTCATATTGAAATGACTTTATGCTTTCATACACAATGAAGAGTTGTTTCCATAAATATGTGTGGATTGTCCAAAAACACATAGACCATATAGAAGACCAATCCTCCACCCATGTTACTTCTATTTTTAAAACTCATTTGTCCTACTAATGAATTCTTTTCATTAGGGGCCATTCACATCACATTTAATATGGACGCAAATAGATAACTATTGATTTGCATAGAGTCAATGTTAAAAAAAAACAGATGCAAAGAAAAATCAGAATGTATACAAGCAAATGGCCATCTGCCTCTATTTTTTTTTGGTCAGACACACAAGCACCAAATGGTAAAAACATGATGTGAATGGCCCTTATGATCATTGTTATACCTATTAATGATTATACATGTATACATTGAAATCTATGCAGAAGAACACTTCTTTAAGAAGACCCCCTCTTACAGACCAATTTTTTTCACTGACTGATTTTCTTCCTATTATACTTTATAGAAGTTACCTCTCTATGACCAGACCGCCCCCCCCCCCCCCCTTATCTAACCAAAGACCCCTTTTTTGAGAACATTTTTCAGTGGGAACTTTGAAAAGACCACAAATTAGACATACACTGAGAAACCAATATGGACGCATATGGACGTCTGTGCTGTACCAAATCATTGGACTGCAATAAGCAAGAGACTTGTGTGTGAATTGCAGCCTTTCAGGGCTTTTGTTAGCATATTGTGATACTGTTTTGAATTGATTTAATTAGAAATAGATTGGGGTCACCCAGACAATTTTGTATTTTCCATGAAAACTCATTATTTATCATTATATATATATATATATATATATATATATATATATATACAGTATATATAATTATAATTATTAATTTAATTTATTATTTATCAAATGAGTTGCAAAATGAATAGAAAATATAGTCAAGACATTGACAAGGTTAGAAATAATGATTTTTATTTGAAATAATAATTTTCTCCTTCAAACTTTGTTTACGTCAAAGAATGCTTCATTTGCAGCAATTACAGCATTGCAGACCTTTGGCATTCTAGCTGTTAATTTGCTGAGGTAATCTGGAGAAATTTCACCCCATGCTTCCAGAAGCCCCTCCCAAAAGTTGGATTGGCTTGATGGGCACTTTTTGCGTACCATACGGTCAAGCTGCTCCCACAACAGCTCAATGGGGTTGAGATCTGTGACTGCACTGGCCACTCCATTACAGATAGGATACCAGCTGCCTGCTTCTTCCCTGCATAATTTGGAGGTGTGCTTTGGGTCATTGTCTATTGTAGGATGAAATTGTCTCCAATCAAACGCTATCCACAGGGTATGGCATGGCGTTGCAAAATGGAGTGCTAGCCTTCCTTATTCAAAATCCCTTTTACCTTGTACAAATCTCCCACTTTACCAGCACCAAAGCAACCCCAGACCATCACATTACCTCTACGTTGCTTGACAGATGGCGTCAGGTACTCTTCCAGCATCTTTTCAGTTGTTCTGCGTCTCACAAATGTTCTTCTGTGTGATCTAAACAACTCAAACTTCGATTCGTCTGTCCATAACACTTTTTTCCAATCTTCCTCTGTCCAATGTCTGTGTTCTTTTGCCCATATTAATCTTTTCCTTTTATTAGCCAGTCTCAGATATGGCTTTTTCTTGGCCACTCTGCCCTGAAGGCCAGCATCCCTGAGTCGCCTCTTCACTGTAGACGTTGACACTGGCGTTTTGCGGTTACTATTTAATGAAGCTGCCAGTTGAGGACCTGTGAGGCGTCAATTTCTCAAACTAGAGACTCTAATGTACTTGCCTTGTTGCTCAGTTGTGCAGTGGGGCCTCTCACTTCTCTTTTTACTCTGGTTAGAGCCTGTTTGTGTTGTCCTCTGAAGGGAGTAGTACACACCGTTGTAGGAAATCTTCAGTTTTTTGGCAATTTCTCGCATGGAATAGAAAAAGAAAAAGAATAGACTGTCGAGTTTCAAAGTTCTCTTTTTCTGGCCATTTTGAGAGTTTAATCGAACCAACAAATGTAATGCTCCAGATTCTCAACTAGCTCAAAGGAAGGTCAGTTTTATAGCTTCTCTAACCAGCAAAACTGCTTTCAGCTGTGCTAACATACTTGCACAAGGGTTTTCAAGGGTTTTCTAAACATCCATTAGCCTTCTTACACAGTTAGCAAACACAATGTACCATTAGAACACTGGAGTGATGGTTGCTGAAAATGGGCCTCTATACACTTATGTAGATATTGCATTAAAAACCAGACGTTTGCAGCTAGAATAGTCATTTACCACATTAACAATGTATAGAGTGTATTTCTGATTCATTTAATGTTATCTTCATTGAAAAAAACTGTGCTTTTCTTTCAAAAATAAGGAAATTTCTAAGTGACCCTAAACTTTTGAACGGTAGTACATATATACAGTTGTGTCCAAACTTTTGGTCTGTACTGTATACAGTCATGGCCAAAAGTTTTGAGAATGACACAAATATTATATTTTCACATGATCTGCTGCCCTCTGGTTTTTATGTGTGTTTGTCAGATGTTTTTATCACATACAGAAATCTAATTGCATTCATATTATGAGTAACAGAAGCTTATATTGACAGTTAGAATGAGTTAATGCAGCAAGTCAATATTTGCAGTGTTGACCCTTCTTCTTCAGGACCTCTGCAATTCTCCCTGGCATGCTCTCAATCAACTTCTGGACCAAATCCTGACTGATAGCAGTCCATTCTTGCAGAATCAATGCTTTAATTTTGTCTGAATTTGTTGGTTTTTGTTTGTCCACCTGTCTCTTGATGATTGACCACAAGTTCTCAATGGGATTAAGATCTGGGGAGTTTCCAGGCCATGGACCCAAAATCTCTATGTTTTGTTCCCTGAGCCATTTAGTTATCACCTTTGCTTTATGGCAAGGTGCTCCATCATGCTGGAAAAGGCATTGTTGAGCGCCAAACTGCTCTTGGACGGTTGGGAGAAGTTGCTCTTGGAGGACATTCTGGTACCATTCTTTATTCATGGCTGTGTTTTTAGGCAAGACTGTGAGAGAGCCGATTCCCTTGGCTGAGAAGCAACCCCACACATGAATGGTTTCAGGATGCTTTACAGTTGGCATGAGACAAGACTGGTGGTAGCGCTCACCTCTTCTTCTCCGAATAAGCTGTTTTCCAGATGTTCCAAACAATCGAAAAGGGGATTCATCAGAGAAAATGACTTTACCCCAGTCCTCAGCAGTCCACTCCCTGTACCTTTTGCAGAATATCAGTCTGTCCCTGATGTTTTTTCTGGAGAGAAGTGGCTTCTTTGCTGCCCTCCTTGAGACCAGGCCTTGCTCCAAGAGTCTCCGCCTCACAGTGCGTGCAGATGCACTCACACCTGCCTGCTGCCATTCCTCAGCAAGCTCTGCACTGCTGGTAGCCCGATCCCGCAGCTGAAACACTTTTAAGAGACGGTCCTGTCGCTTGCTGGTCTTTCTTGGGCTCCCTGGAGCCTTTTTGGCACCAATGGAACCTCTCTCCTTGAAGTTCTTGATGATGCGATGAGGTGCAATCTTTCTAGCTGCAATACTCTTCCCAGTTAGGCCATTTTTGTGCAGTGCAATGATGACTGCACGTGTTTCTTTAGAGATAACCATGGTTAACAGAAGAGAAACAATGATGGCAAGCACCAACCTCCTTTTAAAGTGTCCAGTGGTGTCATTCTTACTTAATCATGACAGATTGATCTCCAGCCCTGTCCTCATCAACACCCACACCTGTATTAATGGAGCAATCACTGAAACGATGTTAGGTGGTCCTTTTAAGGCAGGGCTGCAATGATGTAGAAATGTGTTTTGGGGGATAAAGTTCATTTTCTAGGCAAATATTGACTTTGCAAGTAATTGCTGTTAAGCTGATCACTCTTTATAACATTCTGGAGTATATGCAAATTGCCATTAGAAAAACTGAAGCAGTAGACTTTGTAAAAATTAATATTTGTATCATTCTCAAAACTTTTGGCCATGACTGTATAGTACAGACCAAAAGTTTGGACACACTTTCTCATTCCAAGAGTTTTCTGTATTTTCATGACTATAAAAATTGTAGATTCACACTGAAGGCATCAAAACTATGAATTAACACATGTGGAATTATATACTTAAGAAAAAAGTGTGAAACAACTGAAAATACGTCTTATATTCTAGGTTCTTCAAAGTAGCCACCTTTTGCTTTGATTACTGCTTTGCACACTCTTGGCATTCTCTTGATGAGCTTCAAGAGGTAGTCACCTGAAATGGTTTTCACTTCACAGGTGTGCCCTGTCAGGTACACGGTTCTGAGCTCCTTCCAATTGGAAGATGTTTTTTCTTCTAGACAGCTCCAAACTCCTTGTACGATCTTCTCGTACAGGTGGGTTCCCCATCCCGAGAGGGATGCATCGGTAGTCAACAAGGTCCAACGAGGTTGGACCGTGGACATTCCGTCTTTCAGGTATATCCATCATCTGAGGGAAAGACGGGTACTGGGAGAATAGCCTGATCTTCTTGTCGAGACTGAGAGGAGTACGGCTCCAGGCTTTTAGTACATCCATCTGGAGAGAATAAACATAACTCGAAAATCCAAATGGCCTCTCTTTTTAGAAGTTTTCTTCTCCAATCACCCCCTCGTATAGGTCTGGCTATTTGTTCCAGAGCCATAAATTTAAATGAGGGGGGAACTCCCTCTATATTGGACTTGTACTCCTTCCATTTTCATAGGACTATTTAATTGTAATAGAGCACATTCTTACAGTGCCTTGCATAAGTATTCATACCCCTTGAACATTTTCAAATTTTGTCACCTTACAACCACAAACTTAAATGTATTTTATTGAGATTTTAAGTGATAGACCAACACAAAGTAGCAGATAATTGTGAATTGGATACATAGTTTTCAAAATTTTAATCAAATCAAAATCTGAAAAGTGTGACGTGCAAAAGTATTCAGCCCCCCTATATCAATACTTTGTAGAGCCACCTTTCCCTGCAATTACAGCTGCAAGTCTTTTGGGGTATGTCTCTTCCAGCTTTGCGCATGTAGAGACTGAGATTTTTGCACATTTTAATTTGCAAAATAGCTCAAGCTCAGCCAGATCGGGTGGAGAGCGTCTGTGAGCAGCAATTTTCATGTCTTACCACAGATGCTCAATGAGATTTAGGTCTGGACTTTGACTGGGCCATTCCAACACTTGTCTTTCTTTCAACAATGGTTTTCTTTTTGCCACTCTTCCATAAAGGCCAGATTTGTGGAGTGTATGACTTATAGTTGTCCTGTGGACAGGTTCTCCCACCTGAGCTGTGGATTTCTGCAGCTACTCCAGAGTGACCATGGGCATCTTGGCTGCTTCTCGGACCAGTGCTCTCCTTGCTCGATTTGTTAGTTTAGGTGGACGGCCATGTCTTTGTAGATTTGCAGTTGTAGAATACTTTTTCCATTTTTGGATGATGGATTAACCCTCGTCCGGCTGAGTAGGTACAATTGTACCTATTCCTATGGAGCCTGTAATGTTGTAAAATTATGCAGCCTGACAAGGGTTAAACAGTGTTCCTTGGGATGCTCAAAGCTCGGTATATGTGTTTATAACCTAACCCTACTTTAAACTTCTCCATAACTTTATCTCTGACCTGTCTGGTGAGTTCCTTGGTCTTCATGATGCTGTTTGTTCACTAGTGTTCTCTAACAAACCACTGAGGCCTTCACAGAACAGGTGTATTTATACTGAGACTAAATTACACACAGCTGGAGTCTATTAACTAATTAAGTGACTTCTGAAGGTACTGGATTTTATTTAGGGGTATCAGAGTACAGGGGGCTGAATATTTTTCAACTTCACACTTTTCAGATTTTGATTTGATTAACATTTTGAAAACCATGTATAATTTTCATTCCAATTCACAATTATGTGCTACTTTGTGTTGGTCTATCACTTAAAATCTCAAATTAATACATTTACGTTTGTGGTTGTAAGGTGCCAAAATGTGAAAAAGTTCAAGGGGTATGGATACTTTTGCAAGCCACTGTAAATCCTACTTCAGTCTCCCATCTGTCCAAAGCTAGTTTAATTGAAAGGGAGCATGGCTCTAAATCCTACTTACCTTGTATTCACACTGTAGACCTATTCTGGGTCTGGAAGGGGTATATTTTAATATAGGGTCCCATTTCAATGAGGTTGCCTTGTCGTGGCAGGATGGGCTCTTACAAGCTTGAACAATCATGTATGTGAAGAACCTGAAATTCATGTGTATAGATAGTAACTAACAGTAATAAATGTATATGTGTGTATAACAAATAGCAGCAATGCATTTCAGCTTGATTTATCTAGGTCTTGATGCTGTTTACAAAGTGCTGCTGTAGTTTTTGTATTTGTATTACTGCTATATCAGTTTGCAACTGTTCACATTTGGATGTTTTGTGTTATATATGCTTATATATATTACTGTGTTACCATAGGTTAGCATATTTGGATGAACAAAGCTGAAGTCAGCCTTTAGAATGATTAATGAACATACATAATAATCCTATATAAATTTCTGACCTCGACTTAGACTATAAATTATATTGGGTATAATAAATACAGTAGTGTTGATGTGTATAGTTTTTTTTGTGCTTTAACAATGTTCTAGAATTTTTAGATGAAGCGAATACAGTAGCGTGAGACAGGGCAAAGCGATTGGGTCACTTCCAAAATTTTGCTCTTTACATGCTCTGTTAACTTAATGTTTACTCACTAAAATTATAACCAAAATCTATTGCTTGTTCATGCCAGGTTGCATTTTCTGATTCATGTGTTATGATAAGTATGGGTAACTTTAGGTCAGAGCCACTATTTACATAAGCAATCAAAAAGTTACACATTGTTTTTCTTTTTTGCACTCATATCGTTTTTATTTATTATATTCTTTAATTTATTCACACAAGAAAGAAAACACTAATGGCTAATAATGTCATCAATGATAACAAAGTTATACCAAACTTATCAAGGTTTCCATATGTAAAGGGAATATTTATTTCTGATTAATTCTACATATCTTATATAAGCATGACATTTACAACAGAATGTTGTTTGAAGTATTCCTATGGAGTTCATTGACTGGATGCTCTGATTATGTATATTGAGATTAGCATCGTCACATATATATGCACTATAGTTTACATTATTATGTAGGGGGTCGTATCTTTCAGAAAAATACCCAGATTATGTAAATTCACTTTGCTGAACAAGCATACATTTTATTAACAAGCATACATTTTATTTTTTATTACTAGAGATGAGTGAATTTTTCAAAAATTCGATTCAGCCAGTTTGCTGAATTTTCAGAAACGATTAGATTCAATCTGATTTAATTTGTGGTGAATCGCGTTAATAAACAGCTATTTCCTGGCTGCAGAGAGCCTGTATAGTGGTGTAGAACACTGTGCCTTGCAGTAAAACGCATAGGGAGACTGCTGTGGTAGTGAAACCCCAATAATTTGAATTACACAGGTATGATCTATTGCAAACCTGCAATGAGCAGCAATATAATGGCAGTCAGTGCAGCAAGGTGTAGTAGGATTGTTCCTATTACCCAGGCTGCAAATAGTCCAAATGAACCCTGTTCTGCTTCAATACTCTGTATAAATTCCTCCCTATCCTTTCCCTACACTTCTAATGCTCTTTCCCTGAACTTCGATTGAGCAAAATATCACTACCACTTTCCCTAGCGCCTGCTGACGTCTCTCCCTACACTAAGTACACTGGAAAATGTCTGAATCCAAGATGGCGGAGGGTATTTATTGGACTGTGACATCACAGGGCTGACTGGCTGCTGATTAGCTGCACGTATGGCACTGTGGGTGATCCCGCATTCCCAGAGTTCCTTGCCCCATGTCCTAACATGTGCAGCAGCCATTTTATTAAAAAATGCGATTCATTACCATGAAGCGTGAGGAAATCCGGAATCGATGCAAATCAAATATTTCATGAAATTTTGAACAAATTCCACTTTGTCAGCTTTGATTCGCTCATCTCTATTTATTACATGACTTTTGAATAGAATGTTAAAGTTTCAAGAGCAATTTTAAATCATATACTAAGAAATTGCTATATAACAGCTCTGTATTATAATAGTATTAGGCTAGGTTTACATCTGCGTTGGAGGTTCAGTGACGAGATGCTAGGGCGCATCAGTATTAATATTTATGACTGCAGTAAAGAACCCTCTGTGAAATTACAGTTGACCCATTTTGCAGCAATTTGTTTTCACAGTGCGACAAGGGCCATAACTTTTACTGGGCTTCCCTATCCAGAACACTTTGTACAGTTTTGAAGTTCCATAAAATATACAATGCAAAATGAAACATATAGAGCATCTGGTAGGAGCTGAGAGTAGATGGTATACCTACAAAATTACCACATCTCAGCAGAACTCGGTCATTGCAAACCAACCCAAGGGAATTAAAACAATAGAAGAACCATAAAATGTGTTATTTTACTGTAAAATGTTTCATTTACTCAATTATCACACTTGATTCATCCTTGGAGTTTTTTTTTTTTTTATGGGACACAGCCCACCTGTTGAGGTTACCATTGTCCTATACACATAGCTACTGCCTAACTGCAGGGTTCACTGACCTATCTCAAGGATAGTTCACCAATATCAAATTGATGGGGTCCAACATCCAGCACCTCCATCGGTCAGCTTTTATCAGCAGAGAATTGAGCAGTTAACAGGCAGCTCAGTTCTCTGTCTAATGTCCACACCATGCTACTACAGATGCTACTACAGATCAGTGATTTCAAGAACCATGTCGCATTTGCAGAGCCTCTGAGGTACCAGTACAGTAGAAAGCCCCAATAAATTACCTCATTTTGGAAACTAGATCGTTCAAGGAATTTATTGAGGGGTCGAGGGGTATATTCAGCATTTTTCACCCACAGCTGTTTTACCGAATTTACTACCAATGAGATGTGAAAATGGAAAATTACTTTTTTCCAATAAAATGTTGCATTAGGCCCAAATTTCTTATTTTCACAAAAGGTTAAAGGAGAAAAAGAACCAAACAGTTTGTTACAGAATTTCTCCAGAACACAGCAATACCCCATATGTGGTCGTAAACTGCTGTATGGATACATGGCAGAAAGAGGGCTATTTGGCTTTTAGAGGGCAAATTTTGCTAGAATTGTTTTTAGGCGTCATGTTTCATTTGCAGACCCCTAAAATACCAGTCAGGGGCGCACCGCTAATGAAGCGAAGTGAGGCGGCCGCCTCAGGCGGCACTGTCCATCACTGTCTGGGGACGGCATTTTTTACATTCTATTCACCGTAAACCAGCCCAGGACAGGCTGCTTAAAAAAAAACAAAGCTGAGCGGGGCCTGTCCTGGGCTGCTTTACAAGATCTCTGCATCTCAGCGCAGGCGGCGCTACAATTACGCCATCGCGCCACCTACCCTGAGACGCGGGTGAAGAAGAGGAGGCGGCATTAAGGCATCGCAGGTAGGTGAGGATAACTTTTTTATATATATATATATATATATATATATATATATATATATATATATATATATATAAATAGGCCGTAACCTGCTGGCGTATCCCCGGCAGGTAACGGCCTATTTACTTACCAATCCCCGCTCCTGCTGTGGCCGCCTCCGCTTCCCCTTCTGCTACGGATGCAGAAGGGGAAGTGGATGCCACTGGGGTCTGAAAAGACCCCAGAATATAATAATAGTTCATGGGTGGGTTACTATGGAGCAGAATACTGTGTGCAGGGGCCACTATGGGGCATAATTACGTGTGCAGGGGCCACTATGGAGTATAATACTGTGTGCAGGGGCCGCTGCGGGGCATAATACTGTGTGCAGGGACCACTATGGAGCAAAATACTGTGTGCAGGGGCCACTATGGAGCATAATACCGTGTACAGGGGCCGCTGCGGGACATAATATCGAGTGCAGGGGCCACTATGGAGCATAATACCGTGTGCAGGGGCCACTATGGAGCATAATATCAAGTGCAGGGGCCACTATGACGCATAATACCGTGTGCAGGGGCCGATGCGGGGCATAATACCGTGTGCAGGGACCACTATGGAGCATAATACCGTGTAGAGGGGCCGCTGCGGGACATAATACTGTGTGCAGGAGCCACTATGGAGCATAATACCGAGTGCAGAGGCCACTATGGAGCATAATACCATGTGCAGGGGCCACTATGGGGCATAATACTGTGTGCAGGGGCTGATGCGGGGCATAATACCATGTGCAGGGACCACTATGGAGCATAATACCATGTAGAGGGGCCGCTGCGGAACATAATACTGTGTGCAGGAGCCACTATGGAGCATAATACCGAGTGCAGAGGCCACTATGGAGCATAATATCATGTGCAGGGGCCACTATGGAGCATAATACCGTGTGCAGGGGCCACTATGGGGCATAATACCGTGTACAGGGGTCGCTGCGGGGCATAATACTGTGTGTAGTGGCCACTATGGGGCATAATACCGAGTGCAGGGACCACTATGGGGCATAATACTGTGTGCAGGGGTCGCTGCGGGGCATAATACCGTGTAATACTGAATTTAAAAAAAAAAAACACCTACTCACCTGTCCCTTGTGCTCCGATGTCTCCCAACGCAGTCTGGTTCTGCTGCTCTGGTGTTTTCGTCTGGTGGAAGTCCCCACCGTACATGACTGCTGAGGTCGATGACACGGGACATCACAGTGCTGTGGGGAAGAAAACACCGGAGCAGCAGGACTGAAATGTGCTGATAGACACTGGAGAACCTCCCCCAGATCTCATATTAAAAAAGTGGTTATCCTGGACAACCCCTTTAAGGTGGCACTTGGGCTTTATTAAAGGGGCTTTCCAGCTCATTTTTATTGATGTTCTATCCTTAGGACAGATTATCAATAAGAGATCAGTGGACCCCTCCTCTGATCAGCTGTATGAAGGGGCTATGGCGCCTGTTTATATTATACGCTGTCTCTTTATAGTGACCCTGTGATGTAATTACAGCCTTGTCACATAGACGTGTATAGGACGAGACTGTAGTTACATTACATGGCCGCTATGAGATGAATGACACTGTGTAAACAGAGAAGCGGTCACGGCACTTACACAAATACCAGGGTTCATTCAAACAGCTGATCAGTAGGGGTCCTGGATTTTTGAGCCCCACTGATTAGTTTATTAATGACCTGGAAAACCTTTTAATTATTTAACACCTGGGGCATTACTAATAAGGGGCACTATTTATACAGGGTACACACGGACATTATTAATATAAAGATGCACTTGGGGGTATTATTCATTATGGGGGGTTATATCATATATTTTATAATTGAGGTAGCAGCAGGATGGGGACTTTGTGTAGGTGAGGACAATGTGGGTTGGATGCCTGGAAAAGTGAGGAGCCAAAGATGTCTGTGTTGCAAACTTTACAGAGACAAGTCACAGCTGGAAGAAGTGGTCATGGCGGTCCAAAGGGAAGAGAAGGGAAATGTGAAGGATTAGTCAGAGACATCACCTGTAAGTCACAAAATGTTACTGCCCTGTATTCACCTAAATGATAGAGGATAAATACCTGATTGATGGGGGTCTGTCTGCTGAGACCCCACTGAGCCTGAGAATTGGGTTTCTTCCCCCACTGGGTGGGAATTCAGCCTGGCCGCAGCCATATATAGGTGTGTCACTTGGTGGATGGACGAACCGGCGTAGCTCTCATTCACTTCAATGGGAGTGCCAAAGATACCGGAATTCCAGTACTCAGCTATCTGCGGCGCTCCTATTATAGAGAATGGGGGCCACGTGGGCTCGTCCATCCACCAAGCAGAAGACGTGTGAAGTTGCTTTTATTGTTAATGCCGTGTTGTTGATCTGATACTGAAGTAATACAGGAAGAAGAATTCTTAAAAACTGTTTCATAAGTTTATGTATGTTTATTGTACAACAACAGTGTGTAACGCTAACAGCATATAAACGCAATTTTATATTTTTATTTTTTGGGAGGGGGCGTCTTTCGATAGTCCACCTCAGGCAGCAAAGAGGCTAGGTTCACCACTGATACCAGTACAACAGCAAAATCCAAAACATGACCCCATTTTGGAAACTACACCCCTCAAGAAATTTATCAAGGGCTATACTGAGCATTTTGATCCCACAGCTGTTTCATAGATTTTATTAACATTGGGCACTAAAAATGAAAAATTATATTTTTTGCAATAAAATGTTGCTTTAGCCACACATTTTTCATTTTTACAAGGGGTTAAAGGAGAAAATGTAACCAACAATTTGTTACACATTTTCTCCAGACTACAGCAGATGGCAGACGACAGGGCACAGAAGGCAGGGGGCGCCATTAGGCTTTTGCAGGGCAAAATTATTTTCAGGTGCCATGACACATTTGTCCTTAAGGTGCCAATGCAGTGGAGAGTACCAAGAAGTGTCTTCATTTTGGAAACTGCACCCCTCAAAGAGTATAGTGATCATTTTGATCCCAGAGATGCTTTCCAAAAAGAAATATGCAGCAGATTGAAATGAAAATTGACATTTTTCCAGATAGGCCATTTCAGTGCCCAATATGTCATGCCCATATCATGGCAGCTCTTCAGTTATTATACTCTGTTTCCTGATTTTGGAAACACCCTATATGTGGCTCAAATCTATTGCCGAGATATATAGCAGGGTTTAGGAATGAAGAAGCACCTTGCGCATTTGAGACCTAATTTGGTTATTTACACTGCATTGGCGAACAATTGCAGAGGGTCTGAGGCAAAATTTAAAAAAAATGGACCCCTTATTTTAGAAACTACTCACCTCAAGAAATGTATGAAGGGGCATAGTAAGCATTTTTACCCCTCGAGTATTGCATTATTTTAATTTCCAGAAATAAATGTGCAGTGGAAAGTTAAAATTGCAATATGTTTCGCCTGATATGTTGCGTCCAGTTTGTGTCAGCAGAGACACACTCTCCAAGAACTGTTAAGAGGGTTATCCTTGGTACAACAGCTTTTGGAGCGTTTGTTGCTGACACACGCTGGGCACAACATATTGAGCACTGAAATAACGTATCGCTTAAAAAATGGTCATTTTCACTCTGCGCAGCTGATGGTGCATTCATTTCTGGAAACTAAATAAATGCAACACTTGGGGAGTAAAAATGCTCACTGTACCCAGGGATAAATTCCTTGAGGGGTGTAGTTTCCAAAATGGGGTCACATGTCAGGGGATTCTACAGTCATGGCCAAAAGTTTTGAGAATGATACAAATATTAATTTTTACAAAGTCTACTGCTTCAGTTTTTCTAATGGCAATTTGCATATACTCCAGAATGTTATAAAGAGTGATCAGCTTAACAGCAATTACTTGCAAAGTCAATATTTGCCTAGAAAATGAACTTTATCCCCCAAAACACATTTCAACATCATTGCAGCCCTGCCTTAAAAGGACCACCTAACATCGTTTCAGTGATTGCTCCATTAACACAGGTGTGGGTGTTGATGAGGACAGGGCTGGAGATCAATCTGTCATGATTAAGTAAGAATGACACCACTGGACACTTTAAAAGGAGGTTGGTGCTTGCCATCATTGTTTCTCTTCTGTTAACCATGGTTATCTGTAAAGAAACACGTGCAGTCATCATTGCACTGCACAAAAATGGCCTAACTGGGAAGAGTAGTGCAGCTAAAAAGATTGCACCTCAGTCAACAATCTATCGCATCATCAAGAACTTCAAGGAGAGAGGTTCCATTGGTGCCAAAAAGGCTCCAGGGCGCCCAAGAAAGACCTGCAAGCGGCAGGACCGTCTCTTAAAAGTGTTTCAGCTGCGGGATCGGGCTACCAGCAGTGCAGAGCTTGCTGAGGAATGGCAGCAGGCAGGTGTGAGTGCATCTGCACGCACTGTGAGGCGGAGACTCTTGGAGCAAGGCCTGGTCTCAAGGAGGGCAGCAAAGAAGCCACTTCTCTCCAGAAAAAACATCAGGGACAGACTGATATTCTGCAAAAGGTACAGGGAGTGGACTGCTGAGGACTGGGGTAAAGTCATTTTCTCTGATGAATCCCCTTTTCGATTGTTTGGAACATCTGGAAAACAGCTTATTCGGAGAAGAAGAGGTGAGCGCTACCACCAGTCTTGTCTCATGCCAACTGTAAAGCATCCTGAAACCATTCATGTGTGGGGTTGCTTCTCAGCCAAGGGAATCGGCTCTCTCACAGTCTTGCCTAAAAACACAGCCATGAATAAAGAATGGTACCAGAATGTCCTCCAAGAGCAACTTCTCCCAACCGTCCAAGAGCAGTTTGGCGCTCAACAATGCCTTTTCCAGCATGATGGAGCACCTTGCCATAAAGCAAAGGTGATAACTAAATGGCTCAGGGAACAAAACATAGAGATTTTGGGTCCATGGTCTGGAAACTCCCCAGATCTTAATCCCATTGAGAACTTGTGGTCAATCATCAAGAGATGGGTGGACAAACAAAACATTCTGGGGGGTCAGTGCTGGTATATTTTCCCTGGGTGTACACTGACATACACCCACACAGTTTATACATCTCCTTCTTGCCACAGTTTTTTCCTAATGATTTGGTGATTTTTGGAGTTTTTTGTCTTCACATTGTTCAAGCTATATTTTGTTTTATTTTTTTGATGATGTGGCTATATGAGGGCTTGATTTTTGTGGAATGAGATGTACTTTTTAACAACATCATTTTGGGGTGCCTATAACTTATTGACTAAATTTTATTAACTCTTTGTAGGTGGGATGTAAAAAAATCAAATCTGTAACAGCATAAGTAAAATGTTACTTTTATTCTTTGGGTCAGTATGATTAAGTAGACACCTAATTTATGTTGTTTTTTTATGCGTTACTGTTTTTTCTAACATATTTAACCGCTTAAGGACACAGCCTAAAAGTGCGTTAAGGCCTTGTTTTTCAAAACTGACATGTGCCATTTTATATGGCAAGAACTTTGAGATGCTTTAACTTACACAAGTGATTTTGAGACTGTTTTCTCGTGACACATTGTACTTCATGTCAGTGGTAAACACTAATCAATATTTTTGTATTTATTTATAAAAAAAATAGGATATTTAATGGAAATTTGGAAAAAAATTGCAATTTTCAAAATATGAAATTCTCTGCTTTTCAGACAGATAGTCATACCACCCAAATACATTAATAAATGTTATCTACCATATCTCTGCTTTATATTAGCATAATCTTTTAATTGTCCTTTAATTTATTTTGGATGTTAGAAAGCTTACAAGTGTAACAGCGATTTTCCAGATTTACAAGAAAATTTCCCAAACTAATTTTTTAGGGACCACTTCAGTTCTGAAGGGGATTATAAAGGCCTATATATTATAAACCCCCATAAATCACCCCATTTTCAAAACTGCACCCCTGAAATAATTAAAAATAGCATTTGGGAGGTTTGTTAACCCTTTAAGCATTTCAAAAGAATTAAAATGATATTGAGGTGAAATTTAGATATTTCATTTTTTTCCACTAATCCCTTCATTTAGCCCTAAAATTAACACATTCACAAAGGGTTAAAGGAGAAAATACATCTCACAGTTTGTTATGCAATTTCTGCAGAGCACAGAAATACCCAACATGTGGTTGTAAACTGATGTTTGGGCATTCGGCAGCAAACAGAAGGGAAGTAGTGACACTGGACGTTTGAAAAGCAGATTTTGCTGGAATAGTTTTCAGGTGCCATGTCTCATTTGCAAAGCCCCTAGAGTACCAAAACCATGGAAACTCCCTAAAAGTGATCCCATTTTTGAAACTACACCCCTCACAGAATTCATCAAGGGGCATAGTGAGCATTTTGACCCCACAGCTGTTTCACAGATTTTACTAACATTGGGATGTATAAATGAAAAATTACTAAACCGTCACTTTATCCCCAAAGTTTTCTTTTTTAAAGGGGTTAAAGGAGAAAAAGGACCCCATAGTTTGTTAAACAATTTCTCCTGAACACAGCAATACCCCATATGTGGTTGTAAACTGCTGAATGGGTACATGGTGGGGCTCGGAATGGAAAGAGCAAGACCAAAGTTTTAGGGTTTTTTTTATATAATTAATTTTATATAGGAAAAGGGAATTTTGGGGACACCAGCATACAAGTGTATTGTAGTCTATACAGGAAGTCAGCGCTATGCAGATGCATAGCCTAACTTCTGGAGGTTTCGGCAGGATCAACCAGGTAGTGGGGGCTCCAGGCAGCCTGGGGTCACTGGCCAAACCCTGGGCTGCAGATTATAGATATCGGCACCCCCCGATCTCGCTGCGAGGGGAGTGGCAACATGGCGGAACCCCTTGTATGCCGCGGTCATGTTCAGTTCCGACCGGAGGTTATGGAGCAGGGTGTTAGCTGTCAGTTACAGCTAACACCCGGTTCCGATGCCGCCCACTCAGATAGTGTGCGGGCGGCCGCCCTAGGGCGTAGTGTTATGTCCTGTTGTGCGAAGTACCAAGCGCGCAGGATGTAATAGTACGTCCATTGTCGTTAAGGGGTTAAACTTTTGTTTTTACTTTTTTTTACTTTTTCTTGTCCCAATAGGTACAATAGGTATACACCACAGTACACGGTCCCCGGGCTGCCAAATCAGAATGCCGGCACCTCCCGAACACGTCAGATGGGGGGCCCCTAATATATAGTAAAACCCCTGAGATGCCTTTGACCGCGGCATCTCAGGGGTTAACACCCACGTTCGGAGCCCAGCTCTGACCGCAGGTGTTAAAGGAAAGTGTCAGACTTATATAATGGATGACACCCGCTAAGCAGAAACTGTGTGCGCACCATGCTTTCACCTTAACAGTAAGGTGGTTTGCGGGAAGTCCTTTCCCGCTGTGCTGTACTATTACGCCAGATGTCAGGAAGGGGTTAAAGGAGTTTTCCCATGAGCATAACCATATTTAAATTTGTATTCAATTAAAACTTAAACCATTTTGCAAATATAGATATTAATACATTTTGCAGCAGTCAAAGAATTTCGCTAACCTCTCTTTTTGAAAAAGGGACATTTCATTAATGCATTGTAAAAGATAAACCACACAAACATTCCCCGACAAAAAAGCAAAGTAATGAAGCCTTCAAAATAGCAGTAAACACATGATCAATCTTATGCACAACGCATAACACTTAAAAAAGGGGCAGAATTAGGAGGGAGTCTTGAGGATTGATAAATAATATTCAAATAAATCTAATGTATGGAGGACCTGCACATTACTTAGAGTGCAAAAATACTACTTTACTTATAAGGGATTTCTAACAGAAGAAACATGTTTTGTTTTGTTTTTTTCTAGAAATGACACCACTATTCTTCATATGTGCCGGGTATTTCAGGTTAACCTTAGCAAGAGTAACTCCGCTGCAAAATCAGATAAAGCCCATGGACAAGAGTACTGTTATTATTATTATTTTTTTTTAATTCTGACCTTTTTCCAATCTCATAGAAATCTCTTGAAAACAACATAAAACAGAACATTAAAATAATAATATGTTAGAGCAGTTTTATATTAGAAAGCGAAACACCTATATTTGTAATGAAATATAGCCAAACCTTTTGCTGTGATTTATGCCTGTGTGCACAGAGGCTGCATTATTGTTCCTTTAGTGAAAAAGCCGCATTGAGCATCACATTTAATCAACACTAGACAACACTTTTGGCATAAATAAGCTGAAAGATTTATTGGAGGTCTAGAGATGAGCACAAACAATGTAAATTAAATTAAAATTACATGATTAAAGTGTCAGTGAATAATATGAAGTAATGCATATTCTAAATAAGTTTGAGATGCACAGTCAACCACAACAGGGAAACCTACGCAAAATCAATCTTTAAAGATATCTAGAATAAATTGAGTTCTCAATGAAAGTAATTGTGCTTAGTCCCAATATAATCTCAGTATAATTTCATAGTGAATATACAGAGGCAAAGTCAGCCTTATACTCTACTTGCATTTGACTAATAAAATATACTTCTGAATTTATTTTGTAGCATTTCCTTAATATTTTAACCAAAGTGCTCTTTTTCTACAAAATTTAAATTGAAAGGGATTTTTCTAGAACTACAATAGGCAAGGGAGGATATGGTATTTGTGGGGGAGGTGATACTGGTGGAAGAAATAAATACTACTGAATCACAGTTGGAAAATTGGAAAATGTTCTAAGGAGATGGAGCAATGTTTATCAGGGCATGGTTTGTTGTGAGTGGCATTTGTTTTGGTGTGGCTGGTCACAAGTGGAGTTTGGCAGAATATACATTTTTTCAGAATATTTTCTGCATATTGTCCTCATTATAAATACTTTACTTTGAAAACAGGATTAGACGGAACAGACTGTACACAACAGTAATCTCAAGCACCATCTGCTGGTTTGATTTGTTATCGCCCATTCGGACCCCAGGCCTGTTAGTGTGTGGCAGTATACACACATATACGGTACATGCATTAAGATTGCTACTATTTGGTAATGAACTGTGGTTGGTACGGTCACATATGTGCTACTGCTAGTACAATATAGTAGTGCATGAGTTTTTATAAATTTATATAAATACACACATGGGGTTTATACAGAAAATTTGATGAAGTTAATGATACAGAACATTTGTCTAACTAAGGGTGGGTTCACACCTGCGTTCCAGTCCGTCTGTTGCCAATCCAGTGAAAATCTCGGCGAACGGGATTGGCATCGGATACAGACCGGTCAGCGACGCATTGGTTAAAAACCCATTCATTTGAATGGGTTTGTAAACACCGCGGGTGTCCGATGGGCAGCCTCTGCGCTGCGAATCCTTTTTTTTCGTCGGAAACAAAGTCGGACAGGCAGGACTTTGTGTCCGACGAAAAAAAACGGCTTCGCAGCGCAGAGGCTGCAATCGGACACACGCGCATTGCTTTAAAAACCCATTCAAATGAATGGGTTTTTAACCAATGCGTCGCTGACCGGTCTGTATCCGATGCCAATCCCGTTCGCCGAGATTTTCACTGGATTGGCCACGGACGGACTGCAACGCAGGTGTGAACCCACCCTCATGTAAAATGTTACTTTCTAAATGAGGATGACTGAATTCAGACACTGATAGTCAACTCTTGGTGTAGGCACCAAGTGTTACAGCATATACATGTAAAACAGTCAACTAGTATAGTGTTGCTGGTGGATGCAAAAGGAGAAGAGTCTGGATACTTGTGGGATCATCTGAACACTGCCACTCTAATACCAGTGCCTGTGCTCTAAAGCCATAGTATCTCATAACACCAGTGACAGCGCAACATTAAACTAGCAATAATTTTAAGTATCATGATGTCACAGGCCAGCAGGATGAAGTGAGGTGCACAAGTAATCCCAGGAGGAGGACGGCACAGCTGAAGCAGAAGAATATAGGCAGAAGACAGGAGGAGGGCAGGAGACAGGACGACTGTAGAATAGAGACAGGAGAATAGAGGCAAGAGACAGCAGGACAGTGGAATAGAGACAGGAGAATAGAGGCAGGAGACAGGAGGACAGTGGAATAGAGACAGGAGACAGGACCGGACAGTGGAATAGAGACAGGAGAATAGAGGCAGGAGACAAAAGGACAGTGGAATAGAGGCAGAAGACAGGAGGACAGTGGAATAAAGACAGGAGAATGGAGGCAGGAGACAGGAAGACAGTGGAATAGATACAGGAAACTTGAGGCAGGAGACAGGAGGACCATGGAATAATAGGATGGGAGTTGTAGTGGTGGTAACTGTGCCACTGGATAGGCCAAGTGCCCTCAACCACTCGGCTCAGTTCCTAGGCAGGACACTGACAAAGGGGGCGTGCTGTGCTACTAGATGTAGGTGGTAGTAGTTCCCCTGGGGAGCTTCCAGTTGGAGAAGGGTCCTCTCTACTCTGAGCTGGTGTGATGGTGCTCGGAAGGACCCTGATGTTAATGCAGGAATGACTCAGGAAACATCAGTGCAGTTGAAGCAGGTTTAACTTTACTCAGAAAACTGTAAACTGTGAACAATGCATCTTCAAAATGGGGGTAGTAGTTTGCCACTGTAAAGTTCTCCCAGCCTTGGTCTTGAGGGGTGCCCAGAGATGATAAGGCTTTAGTGCCATACGCCCTCCACTTTGTGACAATTTGGGGGGATTAATCTCAATGGCGGCAGACTCCTGGTCCCGACAGCAGTGGTAGTGGTACTGGGCGCTGGAGAAGCAGCGTGCAGACGGTGCTAGTGTAAAGTAAAATGGCTTTATTTCAGCTTAGTAAAAAGGTGGAACATAACAAAACAAAAACAGCCTGGGCCACAGTTAGGGCACTAACTCACTGCTTGACCCCTATCTATCCTAGGGGCAACAAGTGCGGTGACCAGATGGAAGGTAACGCTGCAGTTGGGATTGCGGGGTGCAAACAGCGCAGACTTGTCACGGTCTCTGGGCACGAGGGCGCAGCGCTGGTGCTGTCCCACGTTACCACCACTGGTACCGGTGATGAGGGGGCTGCACAAATGTTGGTGGTGATTGTTCCCCCGGGGCGCTTCCCCTATACTGTGCCGACTGGTGGTGTTTGGGGCGCCCTGATGTTGTCGGTGCAGAGTCAGACACAGAAACGGTTGTAAAGTTGAATTACTTCCATGGATGTGGAGGCACAAATGCTTAAACAGTTTCTTCAATACAAAACAACGGGGTACGCCTGGTGACACAGCAAAGTCCTGGGGTGCAGGGTAGACTTGATGAAAGGTGTTCCTAGCCCCTTATACTTCAGTGTTACAGCCCTAAGGTGCGTCTGGGCTCCTATTTGGCTCATAGGAGGATGCCCACCATGATACTAGTACATAATATTCCCCACTCACGTTATGTGGTCCTGATAGCTCAGAGTTTCGGGGTGCAATAGTCAGGGTGGCAGGATATTCCACAGGTCTGGCCTTGGCCCCTGGATCCTGTGATACTTGCTATGGAGCACGTGTTCCAGAATGTTCTCTCCACAGTCTCATGCTGACAAGATAATGATGCTTGACTTCCTTCAGGGCGATGGCTAGGCAGACAGGAGACAGGATCTTCTGAATAGCTGGAGTATGTCAGCTCTCCAACCTTCCTGGGCCTGTCTAGGACTTGAGATTCCTGCACTAAACTCACTGCTTTCTTCACAGGACATCACACTTATCTCCTCACCTCCTCCTCCTAACAGTCCACACTTCTAACTCCTCACACGCAGGACCTTCCTGCAGGGGTGTTACCATGGGGACCCAGTGATCAGCTGACTCCTCCCCTTTTCCCAGGCAATGTCCTCCCATTGGACATTTGGTTACTATTCAATCCTATGGGAGGTGTAATGCATGTGTGAGGCTCACTAGGTGGCGCTGTGTTGTGTGAGACTCAGGACCCCCTGCTATGTCACACAGGCTATGAAGCAACAGGAAATAATACAATGCACAGAGATCACCCTCAGCCCAGCCATAGCCAGCTCGGGGATGCCACACAAGCAGCCTGACTTATGCCAAAAAGTCCTCTTTTGGACCCCAGCCCTCCTGGGACAGACCGCCTGTCTGTCCTTGGCTGGTTCCACAGTCCCTGCTTCCTGCAGGACTCGACAGCAGCTCTGCCGCTGTATCCACTCCCTTTGGAGTTACGTCCCCCCCATAGGTGTGGCTGAGGGCCTTTTCAGGCCTGGCCTTGGGTCGCTCCCTACATCTTCAACACATCTCCACACCTTAGCCACCTCTGGCAAAAGATACTGGGGCTGTACTCCTAGGCAGTCCTTGCAGGGGTCTGATTACCTTTAGATGTGAGGTACCGGACAACACCTCCTGGCACAGTGTCCAAATATCAGACAACAGGTTTTCCCTGTCTCAGGGCTGTCTCTAGATTAACCTTGGGCCAATTCTTCTCCTCAGGGGCTGTGTAGTAACCGTTGGATCTCAGTAAGACAGTGCTGACATACAAAGTCCACTGCTAACTGCCAGAACTCGAACTGAGGCTCCAACGGTTCCCCTGCAAACAAAAGTCTCCTCAGACCCTGCCCAGTGGATTGTGATAGGCCAGGGCCGTACCAAGTGTGGGGGACCAAACAGTAGGGAGGAACTAACAGGTAAAATATAATGGGAGAGCTGCAAAACAATACACAGAACATATAACATATTGACAGGATGTACAAACACACCCAGAGGCACAAAGAAAAACACAATTAAAGCAGGAGAACTCTGGGATGCTGCAACAGGAGAATAGAGGCAGGAGATAGGAGGACAGTGGAATAGAGGCAGGAGATAGGAGGACAGTGGAATAGAGACAGGAGAATAGAGGCAGGAGATAGGAGGACAGTGGAATAGAGACAGGAGAATAGAGGCAGGAGATAGGAGGACAGTGGAATAGAGACAGGAGAATAGAGGCAGGAGATAGGAGGACAGTGGGATAGAGACAGGAGAATAGAGGTAGGAGACAGGAAGATGGTAGAATAGAGACAGGAGAATCGAGGTAGAAGACAGTAGAATACAAGCAGCAGACAGGAGAATAGAGGCAGAAGACTGGAGGACAGCAGAATAGAGGCAGGATACAGGAGGATAGAAGTAGGAGACAAGAGAATAGGTTCCAAGGGAGTTACACTTTAAGCCTAGAAATTAGGGCCATTGCTGAACTAAGGGCACCCAATGTGCAAGAAGGTTAGTGCCAAAAAAACATGTCACTTATCGGCTTTGGTGCTGTGTTCAGGTGCCAGTCTGACTAGTTGCTCTGAGTAGCACTTTCACTATTTGGGGTGTTCTCTGTATATTTTTTCATTTTTATCTTTGTTTAATGGTAAGGTATTCTTGCCACTATTTTAATTATGATATCCAAACAGGTTGACTCTGTCAGTTAGGGCAAAAGAGGAAATCTTGGGCAAGGTTAGTAATCACTTGCCAAGAATGGGCCTGCCCTTGGAGTACTTGCACCTAACCTGCATACCAGCGTAAATTGGTATCTCTGCAATCAAAAGACGCAAAGGTGTGTATCCACATGTTTATAAGTTTCCTAGTGTGCATGGGAAGACATTTCATGGACATAAGTCTGCTGACAGATTCACTTTACTGATCAGAAATGCACATACAGTGGTACAAATGTCACTTTAAGTGGCACAATACACCTAAAGGGATTTTCCCTACATACAACAGTTATGGCATTACAACACTACATCTGTGTTATAATGCAATATATGTCAACAGTTACACCTTGTTATTCTTTAAGGAATTTTGGAACCTTATAAAGCATGATTCTGTTATCCTATTAATACTTTCCTATTCAGAAGGGAAACATTACTGTATTCCAGCTGAAAGGAACATTGCATTAGGGAATCTTTACTGAGTACACAATCCATAGAATCAGAACAGAAATATGTGAGCTCCATTCTGCAATATTTTTGTAAGTTAGTTTAGGTGGCAGCTATGATATCATATATACTGAAGAAATTTAGCAGCTTTTATGCTCTACATTATATTTTGTTATCTATCAAATAGAAGGTACACTTTTCATATTGCATATTTTATCAGTTCTTCTCTCAGTCTTATATGGGCATTTTACAATTTACAAGTAATAATAATAGTGTCAAAATATTGCTAATGAATTGTAGTACATTTTCATTAGATTTTTTAATATTCTTTTTATATACAGCTATTTAAAATGGTGGAAGTTATAAAGATATCATTTACTGAAAGTATGTTCTACTGCCATCCAGTGGCAATTTGTAGAAATTACATAATGTGAATGAAATGAATAGGAATATTTTACTTCTCTACCTTACAATAAATTATAATTATGTAATTATGTAATCCTCAATTATTATTGTATAAGAAAGGTCACTCTCACAAATATACTGGTAATTCAAAACCAATGTCTAAGGCATTGTCTAAGGCAGTGGTGTAACTAAAGTCTTGTGGGCCCCAGTGTAAACTTTGTCCAGGGCCCCCTACCCCCTCCCTACAGTGTATTCTTGATAGCAACGGTTATGTGCATTGCAGTCGTATTCCAGATACTTGAAAAGGATACATCTACAGTACCCACCACTGTGTTTATCAAGAATACAGTGAGTGAGCAGCACAGTGTCTGGCATGTAAACAAGTCCTTATACGCACGCGGACAAAATTGTTGGTATCCCTCGTTTAATGAAATAAAAACCCACAATAGTCACAGAAATAACTTGAATCTGACAAAAGTAATAATATATAAAAATTCTATGAAAATGAACAAATGAAAGTCAGACATTGCTTTTCAACCATGCTTCAACAGAATTTTTTAAAAAAGAAAACTCATGAAACAGGCCTGGACAGAAATGATGGTACCCTTAACTTAATATTTTGTTGCACAACCTTTTGAGGCAATCACTGCAATTAAATGATTCCCGTAGCTGTCAATGAGACTTCTGCACCTCTCAACAGGTATTTTGGCCCACTCCTCATGAGCAAACTGCTCCAGTTGTCTTGGGTTTGAAGGGTGCCTTTTCCAGAAGGCATGTTTCAGCTCCTTCCAAAGATGCTCAATAGGATTTAGGTCAGGGCTCATAGAAGGCCACTTCAGAATAGTCCAATGTTTTCCTCTTATCCATTCTTGGGTGTTTTTAGCTGTGTGTTTTGGGTCATTATCCTGTTGCAAGACCCATGACCTGCGACTGAGACCAAGCTTTCTGACACTGGGCAACACATTTCTCTCTAGAATCCCTTGATAGTCTTGAGATTTCATTGTACCCTGCACAGATTCAAGACACCCTGTGCCAGATGCAGCAAAGCAGCCCCAGAACATAACAGAGCCTTCTCCATGTTTCACAGTAGGGACAGTGTTTTTCCATCTGTGAACATAGAGCTGATGTGTCTTGACAAAAATTTCGATTTTTGTCTCATCTGTCTATAGGACATTCTCCCAGAAGCTTTGTGGCTTGTCAGCATGTAGTTTGGCAAATTTCAGTCTGTCAGATTCAAGTTATTTCTGTGATCATTGTGGGTTTTTCTTTCATTAAACGAGGGGTACCAACAATTTTGTCCATGTGTGTAAAATGTTGGTTTAATACCCCGAATATACAAAAAAAAAAAGACTTATACTTAAATGGGTTTTCCCCACAAACAAAACCATATTTAAAATTTGCATATAAGTCATTAAAAATGTTGTAGTATTTTAAATATTTTTTCTAAATAGTGACAGAAAACCCCACGTAACGGACACAAAGGGGTAGTGGAGGGGGCTCATGACAGGAAAGGGGATGAGGAGCAGACAGGTTAAAGAGAGGTAAAAGGGTCAGTGAAGGGATAGTAGGTGTGGTCAGGGGCGTAACTACCGGGGTAGCAGCGGTAGCAGCTGCCACATGGCCCGGGACATTACGGGGCCCCGCGGGCCCCCGATGCGTTTTTTTTTTTTTTTTTTAATAGTCCGTTACCTGCTGGAGTAACCCCAGCAGATAACAGGCCCTATATACTTACCATTCCCCGAGGTCCCTGTGATGATTCTGTCTAAATATGGCCATAACTCAGCTGTATTTTGGTCTCTGGGTATAGGATATCCCTTCTTGCTTGCTTGCATACTGTGTGCAGCTACAAGCCTAGGTGCATATTGGCAGTAGCAGCCAGGCTGGAACAATAGGGCTCCATTGTATTCCTATACAGCCCTGGCTGATCAAACAATAGTGCATTGTTCAAGCCTGGGCTGTTGATCAGATATGACTGATAACAGTGTATCAATTCACTTTGTCTCAGCTCTATACAAAAGATCTGGATTTGGTTGAATTAACTCATCAGACGTACTGTCGCCGGTGACCTCATTCTGGGAGGTGGCATAAAGGGTATAAAAGATGAGGTAAGAGGTCTGTGGGTAGAGACTATCACTAAGAGATCATGCTATGAAGACTGTGCTGGGATCATGCTACAGAGTTGTTACAGACAGACCATGAGGAGTTTTTTTTGTGATTGACTATTGGACTAATGCTGAGAGACTGTTATGAGAGCATGCAGGCGGGATTGTCGTTTTAATGCCACATGCTGAAAAGCCTCCACTGGTGACTCACACATGCCATGTGTGAGTGTTGGACTATAGAACCATATCAAGGACATGTGTGGTAAAGTAATTATTTCACCTTTATTCCCTTTTATTTTATTTGTACTGTATCTTGCAACTAGTAACTGTTAATGCTTGCATATGTCTGCATATCTGTTCTGATCTGTATATGTTAGATTTTAATACCGACCCATTTAGGGGTTAATAAATATATAAAATTTAGAAGGCTTGTCTTGTATTTATCTGGTGAACCCGGCACTCACTGGCGGTGAGTGTGGTTTTTATATGAAAGAAGATTCAGGTGGGGCCAAAGCGGTTTGGCGCACGGAGGATCTTTCACATTGGTGGCAGCGTGGTGGGATCTTAGGATAAACGGCGTGTGTTGGTGACCTATATCACTCACATGCTGGGGATTAGGGTAATCCTATGAGACAAGCTCGGTATTAAAGCAAGCATTAAGATACAGTGAAAGTTTGATACAGTGCTGTTCCCTCCCTTACTCTTTGTATTCTATCCTATCTTTTATTTGGCAAATACCAGTGGATGGCTAGTGGGCTCAGAAGCAGATCTCCAGAACTGCTGAACCAGGCTTTTGGAGATCCTGAGCGTATGGCTGAAATGGAATCAGCCACAGCCATGCAGAGAATCGAGCAGAGTCCTGATTTTGGGGCTAGGCCAGGAAGTACAGCAAGCAGCCCGGTCCCAAGGATTACTTCACCAGGAGGGACCAGTAGCCTCAGCCTTGCTGGGGGAATGGCTTCAGTCTGGCAAATGGCCCTGCAGCACTTAAGCACCAGGGACCCTAACATATACCAGCAGGCGTTGCACTGTTTTCAGGAAGCTGTAGAACGAGAACGGCAGGCTGATCGTGAGGCTGCTGAGCGACAGGCAGAGAGAGAGAGGAAAGCTGCAGAACGAGAACGGCAGGCTGATCGTGAGGCTGCTGAGCGACAGGCAGAGAGAGAGAGGAAAGCTGCAGAACGAGAACGGCAGGCTGCTGAGCGACAGGCAGAGAGAGAGAGGAAGGCAGCAGAATGGCAGTATCGGCTTGAGCTCAAAAGGATGGAGCTCTCCCAGCAGGCGCAAACTCCAACAACCCTGCAGAGACCCTCAAGTTGGAAGGAGAAGTCAGGCCGGAGTTCACCACAGCCGTCTGTCGTCAGGTCGGGTGAGACAAACTATGCCCCGGGTGGTCCCTCCCCTGTCCCAAGAACTCTGGGCACCCTAGTGACCTTCCCCAAACCCCAAGGGGAGGTGCGGCGGGGCCATGCCTGTAACCCGACAGGACATTTCAAGAAGGAGTGCCCCAACCGCCCTGAGAACTTCCCTGCTTCCCAAGCCACAGCAGGTGGCCCATCTGTGTATCTGGATGTGGGTGCAGGAAAGGGAATACGGACTGTGGGACTATTGACTGATTTGCCTAATAATGTACTGTTGGGAACTGATTTGGGACCTGTGATGTCCCAATATGGGGTGGGGAGCAACCCAATTTACTGTGATGGACTGTCTATGATTAATGCTGAGAGACTGTTATGAGAGCATGCAGGCGGGATTATCGTTTTAATGCCACATGCTGAAAAGCCTCCACTGGTGACTCACACATGCCATGTGTGAGTGTTGGACTATAGAACCACATCAAGGACATGTGTGGTAAAGTAATTATTTCACCTTTAATCCCTTTTATTTTATTTGTACTGTATCTTGTAACTAGTAACTGTTAATGCTTGTATATATCTGCATATCTGTTCTGATCTGTATATGTTAGATTTTAATACCGACCCATTTAGGGGTTAATAAATATATAAAATTTAGAAGGCTTGTCTTGTATTTATCTGGTGAACCCGGCACTCACTGGCGGTGAGTGTGGTTTTTATATGAAAGAGGACTCAGGGTGTGGCCAAAGCGGTTTGGCGCACGGAGGATCTTTCACAAAAATACAGCTGAGTTATGGCCATATTTAGGCAGAATCATCACAGTCCCGCTCACGGCCGCCTGCGCTTCCGATTCTGCGGAGGCGGCTGTGAGAAGGAGCGGGGATCGTTATGTGAGGCCGCGGGCCGAACACCACAATCTCTGCTATCATTATACTTCGGGGTCTTTTCAGACCCCGGAGTATAATAATCGGAGGCCCAGAGTTGGTGAGGGAACATAAAAAACAATGTACTTACCTCTCCTGTGCTTCTCCAGGCTTTGGGCCTGTTTGGTAACGTCCCAGACGTAATAATTGTTCATGGGTGGTCCACAATGGGACATATAATAGTGTGTGCAGGGGCCACTATGGGGAATGATACTGTGTGCAGGGGCCACTATGGGGAATGATACTGTGTGCAGGGTCCACTATGGGGCAAAATACTGTGTGCAGGGGCCACTATGGGACATTATACTGTGTGCAGGGGCCACTATGGGACATGATACTGTGTGCAGGGGCCACTATGGGACATGATACTGTGTGCAGGGGCCACTATGGGACATGATACTGTGTGCAGGGGCCACTATGGGGCATGATACTGTGTGCAGGGGCCACTATGGGACATAATACTGTGTGCAGCGGCCACTATGGGACATGATACTGTGTGCAGGGGCCACTATGGGACATGATACTGTGTGCAGGGGCCACTATGGCACATAATAGTGTGCACAGGAATGCGTTTTTTGGGGGGGGGGGGGTTGGAGGGGTGATCCGGGGGGAGGGGGTTGGGGGCGGCGGTTCGGGGGGGGGGGGCCCCATGTCAAATGTTCGCCTTGGGGCCCAGCCATTCCTAGTTACACCACCGGGTGTGGTTTTAACCTTAGTTATAAAATAGAGGTGAAGCGGGGGGGGGGACTCACTAACAACAGGAGACTGAGGGAAGAGTTTGTGAAAGGTGGCTGTTAGCTGTTTCCTACCGTGTCCTCGGATATTGATGCGCTGCTCCAGCAGGTTCTTCAGGCTGCTCTCCATCGGGGCCCTGAGTGGCTGCAGGAGAGTTTTCTGGGGGTCCCTCCCGCTCCTGTTCTTCCTGTGGCAGAGAGGGAGCTTTGGCCACGCAGACGCCGCGTGCGGCCTCCGGAGCGGCTCAGTCCTGAGCTGTACCTGCTGCCCAGGCGCTGCAAACGGAGCCCCGTCAGGGACCCTTCGGTGATGTCCTCTGGTCGGCACTCCCCATCGGACGGAGGCAGCGCTGGGAGGAATCTCACCCTGCGGCCTGGGCAAGCGGCAGCGGGGGAATTCACGGCGCGTGTCCCTCTCTCCTCGGCGCCGGGATTGTGCCCCGGGTGCAATGGCTGCTTCCCCCACTGAGGTGCCGTCGGGATCGGAGGATCCAGTGAAGTGCTGGAGCCTCTATTGTCTCCATATCCTCTCCCAGTTGGGGCGCCGACGCCGCAGCCTCGCCGGAAGTCCCTGGCTGGCGGCCATCTTGGGATTCCCAGGCTCTGGCTGGCAGCATGGCGGGCTCCAGTCTGGATGGCCCCGTCCTCGGCAATGCGGATGACATCAGCTCCTGTGACAGGGAAGGGGCAGAGCCTCTGTCTCCTCCTGCACAGCTTCGCAGCAATAATCGGAGAACGCCAAGAGGGCGGGCAGGACAGCAGGCTTCTTCTATCTCTTCGGCGGGCAGCGCCTCACTGGCTTTGGACTCTGGAGTGGGACTTCCTTCCCCACTGCATGGAGGCAGTAGCATTGCAGAGGGGAAGGCTGCGGGGGTTGTGCCCCCCGTCAGAGCTGGTGAGTGTTACACCACCCCTTCTGCTACCGGGGGGGGGGCTGGGGAGGGGATATTCCATGCTGCTACTTGATTAAACTTGGAGAAGTTTAATTTGGATCGGGTTAAACCGGACAAATTTAGAAGAAGGAGGAAGAGCGACGCCGCTACTGGCTGATCCCTCGTACCTTTTGAAACTGACTGCAGGCCTTTGCAATTCTGGCTAGCATAGTGGGGGAGAAGGCGCCGCCTCCACAGGGCAGGCGGCAGCGGGCGGGAGAGGTTGTTGGCAGTACAATGAGGGGCAATGATTGCCAGTTCAAGCACGAGGGCTCTTTACCCGTTGTTTTAAGAATGGGAAAGTGAAGGGGTCAGATGCTGACCAGAAGAGGGGTGATGCCGATGAGGGTGGAAAGGATGGCGGAGTTTCTCACGCGGTATCCAAATAGGCAGGCGGTTGCATGGGTGTTTTTCTGAGGGGTTTCAGATTCCTTGTTCCAACACGGGGGGAGGGAGTAACTGTGGAATTTGGCATCTGCCCTGGCTCATCCGGAGGTGGTTGCGCAGAAGTTGGTGAAAGAGGTGGAACTGGGGACCATTCTTGTGGGCCGTTGAGGGGCCGTTCTTGTGGCCACCTTTGGTGGGCTTGAGGGTCCCCCCTGGGGGTGGTGCCCAAGAAGAAGCCCGACAAGTTCCACCTCATTCACCACCTATCCCATCCAGAAGGGCGGTCGGTTAATGACATCGACCCAGAGCTGTGCGCGGTATCCTATGCGTTCTTTGATGTGGCTTTAGCGTGAGGTGGTACGACAAGGGGGCATTGTTGGCCAAGATCGGCATCAAGGTGGCCTTCTGTCTTTTGCCGGAGTATCCGGACAGTTTCCACTTGCTGGGGTGTATATGGTAGGATGAGTATTATGTAGATTTGTGGAGTTTAGCACCTTTTTGGAGTGGGTGGTGCGGCAGCGAGTGCAGGTTGACTCGGTGTTGCATTGCCTGGATGATTTCCTGTTCATTAGCCCCCCGGGCACGTGGGTGTGTCCACTGCTGTTGCAGGCTATGGAGGAGATTTGCCGGGCTTTTGGTGTCCCTCTGGCACTGGAGAAGACTATGGGCCCGGCTAAGGTAGTTAGGTTTTTGGGTATCGTCATTGACTTGGAGTGGTTAGAGTGCAGACCTCCGGAGGATAAGCTGGGGAAATTGAGGACCTTGGTGGGCAGAGCGTTCCGGCAGAGAGAAATTTGGTTGCTGGTGTTGCAGTCCCTGCTGGGGCGCCTTAATTTTGCTTGCCGCATTATTTCCATGGGGCGGGTGTTTTTTCGGCGCCTGGCTGCGTCTATGGCTACGGTGGGTGCGCGGCGTCCGTTTCATTTTGTGAGGTTGGGTGCTGACTTGCGGGAGGACCTGGAGGTGTGAGGTGAATTTTTGTCACGCTATAATGGGCGGTCCCTGCTCCTTGGGGAGTCGGTTTCTAACGTGGAGTTGGAACTGTTTACAGATGCATCGGGGGCGCACGGGTTTGGGGCTTACTTTCAAGGTCATTGGTTTGCAGGGGAGTCGCCGGACCCGTGGAGGTGTGAGGGTTTAATGTGTAACCTGGCATTGTTGGAGCTGTTCCCCATCGTAGTGGCGTCTGTGGTATGGGGGGATCAGCTACGGGATCGCAGGGTCCGTTTTCTGTGTCACAATTTGGGTGTGGTCCAGGCTATCAACTCGCAGGCTGCAAACTCCCAGCCGGTTGTGCGCTTGTTGCGGAAGCTGGTGTCGAGGGGCTTGGAATTGAATGCGCATTTTGTGGCGGTACACCTTCCAATGTTCTTCCAATGTAATCGCTGATTCCATCTCTCATTTTCAGTGGGGCGCTGGAGGCGGACTTGGTTGGCGCGCCGTGTCCGGAGGACCTGTGGACTCTGGTCTGAGGCTGGTGATGTCATTGGTGAGGCGTTCCCTGGGGGATACCACGTGGAATGGGTGCTGTCAATGCTGGTCTGAATGGGAGGAGTTGGTGAGGGAGCTGCATGGGACAGATGTTCCGGCTGACTGGGAGGTGTCAGTGTTGTTTTTTGTTTGGTCTGCGTTTAGTGCGGGGGGTTTCGCCTGCGGGGTTGGCCAGGCAGTTATCAGCATTAGCGTTTTAGTTTAAGTTCAGGGGGTACCAGGATTTTACTAAATCCTTTTTAGTGTGACAGGAGGTTAAATGTTTCCAGCAGGGTTTGGCGGTCAGGGACTGCCAGCACCCGCTTTCATTTCAAATATTTGTGGACCTGTTGTGTTTTCTCCTGGGAAGATCAGACCACAACCTAGTGCATCTTCAACCTGTGTACAAGCCACTTGTACATAGAGAACCAGCTGTCACCTGCACAGTGAGGATATGGTCCGAGGAGAGTGATAAGGCTCTGAGGGATAGCTTTGACACAACCGCATGGGAAGTGGTGCAGGATTCCTATGGGGAAGACATGGAAGGACTCACACAATGCATAACGGACTACATTAATTTTTGTGTGGACACCACGGTACCCACAAAAGTGGTGAGGGGCTTCTCTAACAACAAACCATGGATTAATTCTGATATAAAAGCTCTTCTCAAAGAGAAGAAGATGATATTTAAATCAGGAGACAAGGAAGGACTGAGGGATGTACAAAAAGAGCTGAGGCGTCGAATCTGGGAGTGAAAAGCCAGTTATAAGAGAAAAATGGAAGAGCAAATGAAAAGCAAAAACATTAGTGCAGTCTGGAAAGGGCTTAAGTCAATATCTGGTCACAGACAGCCCGTCTCCCAGGTTAAAGGAGATGCTAAGTGGCTTAATGAACTAAATCTATTCTTCAATAGATTTGATCACACACCAGCTCCTCCCACCCCAGCATGTCATTCAATTCTCTCTCCAACACTGACCTCACCTCCTGCTGTTAGTTCTCACCTCCAGATCAGTAAATCTAGCAATCAGTCATCTGTCTACAGTCTGATCTACACATGTGCTCAGGTGAGAAGGGAACTCTGAAAGATCACGGTTGGGAAGGCCGCAGGGCCAGATGGCATCAGTGTCAAGCTACTTAAGACTTGTGGGGACTAGCTGTGTGGTGTTATTACATATATGTTCAATATGAGCCTGAAGCTGGGAATGGTACTATAACTGTGGAAATCATCTTGTGTGGTACCAGTTCCAAAGACACCTCATCCGATGGACCTTAATGGCTACAGACCTGTAGCATTGACATCCTACTTGAAGGTCTTAGAGAGTTTGGGTCCCACAGATCTCCGCCCTCTAGTGAGCCCCGCTATGGACCCTCTCCAGTTTGCTTATCGGCCGGGCATTGGGGTGGATGATGCCATCATCCACCTTCTGCACAGAGCTCTTTCTCACCTGGAGAAACCAGGGAACACTGTGAAAATAATGTTCTTTGATTTCTCCAGTGCTTTTAACACCATACAGCCAGGGCTACTGAGAGACAAGCTGGCCCTTGTTGGACTGGACCACCACCTCTCCAACTGGATCCTAGACTACCTTACAAACCGACCTCAGTATGTGAGAGCCCAGGACTGTATGTCAGACACCATGATCTGTAATACGGGGGGGGCACCTCAAGGTACAGTTCTTGCCCCTTTCCTCTTCACACTGTACACTGCAGATTTTAGGTGCAATTCATCTAGGTGCTACTTACAGAAGAATTCTGATGACTCTGCAATAGTAGGCCTCATCACAGACAAAGATGACAGGGAGCACAGAGAATTGAACTGGGATTTTGTGGATTGATGCCAGCAGAACCACCTTAGAATTAATGCTGGGAAGACCAAGGAGATTGTGGTGGACTTTTGCAAGCGCAGATACCCTCCAAAACCAGTGAACATTCAGGGGACAGGCATTGAGATAGTCAACACCTATAAGTACCTAGGTGTACTCCTCAATAATAAGATGGACTGGGCAGATCACTTGGATGCACTGTACAGGAAGAGCCACAGCAGGCTCTACCTGCTTCTGATTCTACCCATGGATCCTAATGGTGTCATCCTGCCCGCGATGGTTTGCGGCAGGAAGAAGAAAAGCCCATTAAAATTGACAAAGTTCTTTCCTGCGGCTATGTCTGAGTCTGTCCAAAATGGTGCCTGCATATCATCTTCCACAGCACAGAGGGCCTTGCCGGCCATCATGGAAAAGGCCACAGTGAGTAACTTACTAGACAACTCTGAGGCGCTTACCTTGCTGACATACTCAGCTAGTGGTCCGGCTTCTCCGGCCTCAGCAGACTGACCTCCGCGCGCAGCCCTGCTATCTTCTGTATTGACACCACTGAGGGTACCATCCATGCCTACTACACCATGTTTTTTCAGAATCCCTCCTCAATCCTTGCCGGGCCTAGAACTCGGTGACTCCTCCAGACCTATCTCAGAGGCAGCTATGAAGGCTTTATTTGCTGACTTTAAACTGGCCATTCAATCTGAGCTAAAACTCCTGGTTGGGACTTTGCAGTCTGAACTACATTCTCTGGGAAACCGTACCTCCCACATAGAGAACAAGATGGCAGAATTGACTGCAGCGCATAACATAAAATTAAAAATGGCTGACATGAAGGACCGATCTCGCCGCAGTAATGTACGGTTTAGAAAGATTCTGGAATCAGTGAAAATTGAGGAGATTGTGTCTTTCCTGACCGACTACTTTGCCCATATATAGAAAGTCTGGGCCCAGCCCCAGACCTGATAGGTACACAGGCTGTCAATCACACAGGCAAGGTAAAGATTAACTCTATGCAGTCCAGAGAGAAACAATGCTCAGAACATGGGTGTGGCTGGGAATCATTTACACAGCAAGGAAACTAGGACCGTGTTCAGACTAAGCATCCAGAATCCTAAGCAAAGAATCAAACTGAGGACGCCTCCTACGCCGCAGCGTGCGAGCAGAGGGTGGCGCAGAGACCCGAACAGGCAAAGACATAACACATCAGCTCCAAACTAGACTATACTTTTTACTCCAATCCACACCAGGTATATACCAGGATTGATTATGTTCTCGTGGACAGGTCCATTCTTCAGAGCGTTATCAGCATCCCGACATGGTCTGATCATGCACCGGTCTCCATTGTAGTACAGGAACAATATTCTTCTCGACCTGATTCAGTCTGGAGACTAAATAATTATATCTTACAGCACCCTAAATATGCCCCAGCCACTTCCTCAGCTTTATATGAATACTTTAAATTTAATGATAACAACTAGGTGAGTGACACTACTTTATGGTGTGCCCATAAGGTTTCCATGAGAGGCCACTTCATCCAGCAAACTTTCCATGCTAAAAAACTAAGACTACAACAAGAACAGGCCATACTCACCCAATTAGAATACTTACACAGACTTAATAAAGTCTCACCGTGCCTTGATAGGTCTAAACAAATTTCTACCCTGCATGCTCAGTTGCACGAACTCACTGTATATAAATACGACCTTGCTCTACGCAAATTCAAGTTAATGTATTATTGGCAAGGTCACAAACCCAGCGCAGCATTAGTCAGGAGATTAAAATCTCACATGACCAAAAGCTGTATTTCCCTTTATTTTTAATGACTCAGGAAGAAAAGTAGTGGACCCAAGGGCATAGTGGATGTATTAGCTCAATACTACTCAAAATTGTATCATTTACAATCTGACTCCTCTACCCCTCAGCCCACTCCGTCTGCTATTGCCGATTACCTGGACTTCATCTCCCTTCCTTCGCTCTCAGACACCCAAAAAACCTCCCTCCTTTCCCCCTTTTCTCAAGATGAGGTATTACAGTCGATAAAATCACTGAAAATGCATAAGTCCCCTGGACCTGATGGATTAATGAACGAGTATTATAAAAGTAACCAACTCCTTTTGACTCCCTATCTTTCTCGTTTGTTTAATTATGTTGTCGCATCAGGGTCCCCTCCAAGAGAAATGTTGGAAGCACTGGTGATCATGCTTCCCAAACCAGGGAAAACCCCGACACCCCTCCTAACTTCCGTCCCATCTCACTCCTGAACACAGACTTGAAACTGTATGCCAAGGTCCTAGCCAAGAGACTTGTGGATACCTTACCTACCATTATCCATAAGGGAATATAAGCAGTGTTGCAAAAGTTTGGTTTTCCCCCATCTATTCAAGTCACTATTATGGCACTGTACACTGTTCCTTCAGCTAGAGTCTATTCTGCAGGAGTTTTATCTACCCCCTTCTATATTACTAATGGAACCCGCCAGGGATGCCCCTTGTCCCCATTGATTTTTGCATTGACCATGGAACCCTATGCCCAAAGCGTTAGGTCTTCTTCCAATCTCTGGGACCTTGAGGTGGGTGCAACTGAGCATTGCATAGGACTGTTTGCAGATGATATTATTATGTCATTGTCAAAGCCTGAACAATCACCTGCTACTGTGATGACCCTTATAAATGACTTTCATAATGTAAGTTACTACAAAGTAAATACCTCAAAATCCCTGATTCTAAATATGGGCATCCCCCTTCCCCTTCCAAAGTGGTAGAAGGAGTATACATTTCTCCCAGGTTCTTGTCATATTCCTTCTAAAAGCACCTGGGAAAGGTGTGTTCCTTGCTGGAGGGTTTTACCTAAACCCTGCTAAAAGGTCTGCTTGATGGAGTAGGTAGAGTTGGGTGTGGTTCTACTCCATTCAGCCACTTCTAGTTTTGGCATGACTGGGGGTTAATTCCTTGGTTCCTGAAGTGTGCGTATATAAGGGCAGACAGCTCCTAGGAAACCACTGTGAGTGTAAACTGCTCTATATTGTGTTTAGGGAGCTGTGATGTAGGCCCAGCTCTCTCTAGTGAGAAACCTGTATTGTGTATTGTAGGTAGTAGCCAGACGGCAAGGATTTTATTTTGTATTTTTATTGTTTTGTTTTCCTTAAACCACTAATAAAACTGGTTGCGGCCAGTTGCACCATACTTGGCTGGACTGGACTCTAATTGCTGTGCCAAAAAGTGCTCGTCTATCTGAAGAGACGACGATCCTTGAGCTAATCCTGTTACACCATTCAAAAGGATATTACCTCTTACTCCAAAGTTCATATTTTGTGGCTAGGTAGGCTCTCTGCAGCAAAAATGTTCCTTCTTCCGAAGATCCTATATTACTTTAGGAATCTCCCCATCACAATTCCCAAACATTTTATTACAATCCTTCAATGCTACTTAATGCGTTTTATATGGGAACATAAAAGAGCCAGAATTTCAACATCAGTACTGCTTCTGCCCATATCCAAGGGAGAGTTAGATTGTCCTAACTTACTGCACTATTACTACGCATCTATTTTGGATCAGTTCAAGGCTTGGTGGCATATGTCTGAGGGGAAGCACATGGTGGACATAGAGAGACATTGTTCGGGATTGCCCTCTCTAATGCTACTACTTTGGCATTTCAGATTCCCATCATCTACAGTTCGGGTTATGCTGCCCACAATGCAAGCAGTGGTGGAGGTGTGGAAACTATGCCATACTAGACTTAATGTCCTTCAAGTTAACCTAGCATCAGCCCCCTTGGAATCCCTTCCTTCCTTTATACCAGACCTGGATATCCAGAGATGGATTAGGGGAGGGTTACTAGCTCTGGGTCAGTTATTCCAGGATAAAGTTTTACATTCCTTCAGTCATATTTGTGACCACTTCCAAATTCCTAAATACGACTTCTATAAATACTTGCAAATCCGTCACTTTTTGAAGCAGGTCACCTACTTTAATGATCCTCCTAACTCTCCATATGTCCTGTACTTTTATAACTCTTCTAGACGAATTAAAGGTATTTCCTTTGCTTATAAGGCCATTAGAGATCACTCGTCCTCAATACAATTTGGACTTCGGTCCAAATGGGAGTCCAATCTCAGTCAGATGTTCACCAACGCTCAGTGGAACGAGGTATTCTCTTTACCTTCGAGGGTATCTCATTGTATTGATCATCTGGAGTCATCCAGAAAATTAATGTATAGATGGTACTATATTCCAGCTAGACTGGCAGTTATTTTACACACAGCCTCCAAAACCTGCTGGAGATGCAATCTGGATACTGGTTCCCTTCTACATATATGGTGGTCATGTCCTCGACTTAAGCAACTATGAACCCAAATTTATAACCTACTGCGCACCATAATTCAATATCGGTTTCCTTGGGGACCGCATGTAGCTCTGCTTTCATTGGGTATTGACATACTACCTCCTGATGATCAATGTATTATTTTCCACGTACTGAACGTTACTAGATCTAAGGTTGCCCATTTATGGAAAAGCCCGCACCTTCCTTGTATTCCTAAAATAACTAGAACAGTCACTTTTAATTGTACTATGGAACACTTGCTATCATGAAGATTGGGCAACACTCAGGTCTTTAAGAGCTTGTGGGGCAAATAGATAACATGGTCAGGTTATGAGTGCTGATCCTATGTTAGTGCTTCTCAGTTTTATTGGTACTGTACTATTAACTGCTGTTTACCAATCTGATTAAGTCCAATGGAAAATTACCTGCATTGTTGAATTGTGCTCATATTGTCTACTGGATCACTGTTTTGTTATCTTCTTTTGTTGATTATGTATCACATTTTATTTCCTATGTCCCTCTATCCCGACCCAACCTCCCTTCCCCGAACTGCCCCTCTGCCCTCCCTCCTTCCCCCCTCCTCTTTCTCAACCTTCCCCCTCCCCCTCCCCTCCTATACCAACCTACCAAGAAATCACTCACCGCTCCCCCCTTTCCACCCCTCATTTCTTTACTGCAACTGGATATATCGTGCTTTATAACAAATTTGCATTGCATTTTGTATATTTGGAAAATCTTTAATAAAATACAAACAAAAAGCCCTCACAAACTTATTAAAAAATACCGACATTGTCATTAGAAGTGCTGACAAAGGTGGGGGTATAGTTCTACAAAATAGAACCGATTATCTTGCAGAAGCAGTAAGAATACTTTCTGATGTAGATTACTATGAAAAACTCTCTTTTGATCCATCTGATACTTTTCTCATAGAATATAAAAAGTTGATCCAAATAGGTGTTGATAATGGTATTTTAAACAAAAAAGAAAGTGAGTTTTTGACTATTAAACACCCTAAAACAGCTCTTTATTATCATCTACCAAAAATACACAAAAATACAACCAATCCACCAGGGCAACCCATTATATCAGGTATCAACTTCCTCACCTGCAATCTATCGGAATACATAGATCATCACTTACAACAATACGTACTTAAATTACCATCATACCTGAAAGATTCTTCAACATTAATTTCTCGGTTAAAATACCTTACATGGGGAGAAAATTATATTTGGGTCACATTAGATGTGAGTTCTCTTTATTCTAATATTCCACACTTAAAAGGTCTTAAAGCAGTTGCCCATTACCTTGACCTTGATATGTCATTACCATCTATACAAAAGAAATTTATTTTAGACAGTATCTATTTTATCTTGCAACATAACATTTTCACTTTTGAGGGTTCTCTATACCAACAGTGCAAAGGCACCGCGATGGGTACGAAATTTGCTCCCAGCTTTGCTAATCTTTATATGGGCACTTTTGAGGATCAATTTATCTATAAAAAACATAATTGGTCAAATAATATAGTCTTCTATACACGTTATATTGATGATCTGCTATTTATCTGGAAAGGATCTACAAATGATCTAGAAAATTTTATTAAACACCTGAACACTAACGATTTAAGTCTGCAATTCACAAGCTCCTATTCATACACTGAAATTGAATACCTTGACTTGGTACTCAGTCAAGAAAATACGGTAATTCATACAAAAACTTTTTTTAAGAAAGTCGATGGCAATAGCCTTTTAAGCTTCCATAGTGACCATTATAAGAAGTGGAAAATCAACGTTCCCTTCAGTCAATTTAAACGCCTCAGGAGGAACTGTTCCTGAACTGAGGATTACCTTGAACAGAGTAAAATTATGACAAGCAGATTTTTAGAAAAAAGATACCCCAAATCCGTTATTACAGCGGCTAAATCAAGAGCTAACAAGCTTACTCAATCCGACTGTTTAAAACCAAAACCTTCACCAACAGAGAATAATGAAAAATGGCAGTATAATTTTCTTACTACATACAGCTTTCAACATAAAACAATTCGCAACATTCTAAATAAACATTGGCACGTTTTGAAAAAAGATCCAATTATAGGTAAAACATTACCAGACAACCCAGCCATCACATTTCAAAGAGCCCAAACTATTAAAAATATCCTAGCCCCCAGTAAGCTCCGTCAGAAGCATCTTCTGACCAGTACAAATAATATACCAAAGAAAAATGGAAACTTTAAATGTGGAAAAAGTAGATGCAAATGTTGTTCAACTCTGAGCCATAATTTACAACAATTTAAAAGTAATTCCACGGGTGAAACATTCAAAATTAATCAATTTCTTAATTGCGAATCTGAATTTGTGATTTATTTGATCGAATGTGGATGCGGTCTGCAATATGTTGGTCGTACCACACTCCCTTTCCATATTAGACTCAACAATCATAGATCCAATTCATGCAGGGGTTATATTAAACATGGCGTTTCAAAACATGCCAAATATTTTCACAATAGCGAATTCTCATCATTTAAATCTACCATAATAGAACAAATCCCTATCACAAAAGACAACAGATTTGACACTCTAAAAAAACGCGAGATGTATTGGATTTACAAGCTCAGTACTTTAAATCCCTATGGTCTGAACAAAGCCACCGAAATAATCACCTAAACCTTTCACATCCAAAATTCATCCCACTTCATTACTACACTTCTAGGACCACAATTTCATTATCCAATTACATAATCTGTAATCTGTAACCCATTTATTCAACCCCCTTTTTTTTTTTTTTTTTTCCTCTCCTTTATCAATTCATTCCCATATGACACCTGTATCCAGTCATTTCAGTATCCAATACACAGTTCTATTTCATGAATTCCATCATCCATTTACATAACCCATCTATATAACCTTTTTTTTTATCTAGGACCACAATTTCATTATTCATTTACATAATCTGTTACCCATTTATTCAACCCCTTTTTTTTTTTTTTTTTTTTTTTTTTTCTACCTACTCTAGACACCTGCGCTGGCATCACACATGCCACACATTATAAATTAACCCTCATTTCCTGCACACAACACTGGCTCTTTGCACAAGCAATATTACAGAGGTAAACACTCTTCATTTTAACTATACCATCATCAGGAGTATACATACTGCTCAAATTGGTGTAACTGCATTTCAATCAAAAGACATTCACAGAGATAAGCCACCATTTTGACTATGTATATTGTTTGACTTTCTAGTACTGCAGGCATTTATACAAAAGATATTTATAAAGATAAGCCCCTTTCTTCTTGGCTTTATTACCATCTTTACTATATATATAGATAAGCCACCATTTTGTTTATGTATATTGTTGCAACTTTTAGCACTGCAGATATCCTTTTGCTGTATTACCATCTTTACTATATATATTGCTATATATATTGTTATACGCGCTAACCCCCTGTCCATGCTAGCTACCATTTTGATTATGTATATTGTTGCAATTTTTAGTACTGCAGATATTTATATGAAAGGTATCTATAAAGACAAGTCCCTTGGCTATATTACCATCTTTACTACAGATATGGTTACACGTGCTAATCACCTGTTCGTGCTAACTACCTGTTCTTACACAATTTGCTTTTAGTTACTATATATTTGTTTTGACTGTACACATCGTATTCAATATTTTCTAGTGTCCATATCAAGTGATTTATTCATCTTGATAAATTTATATACCATCCATTAATCCACTGTATTTATAATGGTCTGTATAAGGCAATTTGAATATATACCCGACATTTTTATTATGAAATATATATATATATATATATATATATATATACATACACATACATACAGATATAAACTATATTTCTACATAGGAGACTATAAAGTAATAAGTGTGTTAATAATGTAACCAACAAGTGTGTTAATAATGTAACCAACAGTTAGATCTTTTATCATCTGATTATGTTATGATCTTATAGTACATCTTTTATGTCTTTCTTGTTATAATATCTTGTTATAATATTAGCTTATGATTTTTTACTATAAATTTTTATATGTTTATTTTATGTTTTATTACTATTTTATTGATTGTAATTGAAATAAGTGTTTTTATTTTATCTCTTATCATTATTTATGTAGATCTGATGAAGGGGTACGCTCTTTTGAACGCCTTAAAACCCCGAAACGCGTAATCTTAAATAAAGCCTGAACTTCCCGCACTTTGAGACCAGTTGTGGTTTATCCATAGAGGAGCGCAAATCCTGGGACTCTATTGGGAACAGTTGTTCCAGCTATACATATCTTTCACCAACGGCTTCAATCCTTCGGATAGTCGGTAATCCCAGTTTGAATGCGATCCTGATCTACTAGATTCCCTACTACGATCTATGTCATCTAACCATAATTGGGTTGGTTCAAATCCTCAACTACTAAGGAATAACTGAGGATTTACCTATATATATTATAGATAGTGGTCTCCTCCTCGGAGCGCATACTTTCCAACCATTTATTCCTTATATGTGTAAAGTTAAAAAAAAAAGTTATTTAACCCCTTCCTGACATCCACTGTAATAGTAAAGCGGATGTCGGGTCTTTAAATATGGAACTCCAATGTTCTATACAGTCTGCTCCAATCACGAGCATTAACTCTTTCGTATCCCCATCTTGTGGTAAGCAGTTGTATTTCAGTCTATGTGATAAGTAATCTAATGATCGCAGTTTCAAGCACCTAGGTGGGCTAAAGAAATAGCAAAAAATAAAAAAAGTTTTAAAAATATCTTAACATTTTAAAATAAGCCTAAAAATTTAAATCAACCCCCGTTTCCCTAGATTTCAAATAAAACACCACCAAACATAAACAAGTTAGGTATCCTCATGTCTGAGAATGGCTTGACTCCAAAGTATGAAAATATTTTTCCCATATAGTGAACGCTGTAACAGGAAAAAAAATTAAAATGGCCAAAAATTGCCATATTTTCATTGTTTTGCCTTCCAAAAATGTGAATAAAAAGAGATCAAAACATCAGACATTCCCCAAAATGGTATAAATGAAAAGTACATCTGACCCCGCAAAAAAAAATATGCCTCAAGCAGCCGCATATACGAAAATCTAAAAAAGATATTGGTGTCAGAATTTTTGTACCCCAAAGTTCTGGATTTTTGTTAAGGTATTAAAATATAACAAAAGCTATATATATATTTGATAGCAAAGATTTTTCTAATTCTACCCCATTCTGATTTTTTTGCAGCTCCCAAGCACATCATATAGAATATTAAATAGTAACACTATGAAATACAATCTATCCTGCAAAAAAATAAGCCCTCAAACAGCCCCATGAACAGTAAAATAAAAAAAAATTATGGCTTTTGGAAGGAGGTGTGTAAAAAGTGAAAATCAAAAAATGGTAGAAAAGAGTCAAAATGGTGGAAGTTATAAAGCTATCCAGTGGCAATTTGTAGAAATTACAAAACTGTGAATGAAATGAATGAATGGAAATATTTTACATCTCTACCTTACAATGAGTTATCAGACTTGGGGCACCCCTGGAGAAATTTTTTTCCTCGGTACACCCCTACCAAATAAATTTTACCGAAAGACAAAAAAACTACAGCTTTGATGTGTTTTTTAGCGCAGTTTATAAAATTACAGCTGGGACCACAAAAACTGCATACATTTTTCTGTTGCAGTTTTGATGCAATTGTAACTGCACCACAATTGCACCATGTCAATGCATCTTCAAAGCTACACCATCCTATACTTTCCACCCAGCACATACAAAAATTCAGCTTTTACCATCACCCAGCTCCCTTAGTGGTCCCACATAGTATCATGCTCCCAGCGGCCAACCACGCAGTACATGCTCCATAGTGGCCCTCAGACACATAATAATGCTTCCCAGTGGCCCCCAGACACCAAACAATGATCCCCAGTGGCCGCCAGAACCTAATAATGTTCTCCAGTAGACCCCAGGCAAGTAATATTGTCCCCTGTGACACTCAGACAAGTAATAATGTCCTCCAGTAGCCCCCAGGCACCTAATAATGCTCCCCAGTGGCCCAAAATGCAAGTAGTAATACTGCCCAGTGGCCCCCAGGCAAGTAGTAATGTTCTCCAGTAGCCCCCAGACAAGTGATAATGTCCGCTAGTGGCTCCCAGCACACAGCAGGCTCCCTCAGCATTGCACCAGCCAAGGAGAATTGGTAGAGTGTTATAGCCACCATGGCAAGTGGTGACCTGAATTATTGCTTGATGTCAGATCCTGATGTTATTCAGAATTGCGATGTAATATGCAGCAGCAAATCGGAGCCGAAGAGGAAGAGGGCCTTGACAGGAGTGTAATGTTCTTCAGTACCCCCAGGCAAGTAATGTCCTCCAGTGGCCCCCAGATAAGTAATGTTCCCCAGTGTCCCCTAGAACCTAATAATACTCCCCACTGGTACCCAGACACCTCATAATGCTACCCAATGGCCCCAGACAACTAATAATGCTTCCCAGTGGCCCCCAGACAACTAATAATTCCTTCCAGTGGCCCCCAGACACCTAATAATGCTCCCTAGTGGCACCCAGAAAAGTAGTAATACTCCCTTAGTGGCCCCCAAGCAAGTAGTAATGTACTCCAGTAGCCTCCAGACAAGTAATAATGTCCCCCAGTGGCCTCCAGACAAGTGATAATGTCCCCAGTGGCCAGAGACAAGTAAAAATGTCCTCCAGTGGCCCCCAGACAAGTAATAGTGGCCCTCAGTGCCCCTGACAACTAGTGATGTCCCCCAGTGGCCTCCTGACAATAACTAATAATGTGCCTCAGTAGCCCCACAATGTAGTTGTGCTATATACAGTACAGACCAAAAGTTTGGACACACCTTCTCATTCAAAGAGTTTTCTGTATTTTCATGACTATAAAAATTGTAGATTCGCACTGAAGGCATCAAAACTATGAATTAACACATGTGGAATTATATACTTAACAAAAAAGTGTCAAACAACTGAAAATATGTCTTATATTCTAGGTTCTTCAAAGCAGCCACCTTTTGCTTTGATTACTGCTTTGCACACTCTTGGCATTCTCTTGATGAGCTTCAAGAGGTAGTCACCTGAAATGGTCTTCTAACAGTCTTGAAGGAGTTCCCAGAGATGCTTAGCACTTGTTGGCCCTTTTGCCTTCACTCTGCGGTCCAGCTCACCCCAAACCATCTCGATTGGGTTCAGGTCTGGTGACTGTGGAGGCCAGGTCATCTGGCGTAGCACCCCATCACTCACCTTCTTGGTCAAATAGCCCTTACACAGTTTGGAGGTGTGTTTGGGGTCATTGTCCTGTTGAAAAAGAAATGATGGTCCAACTAAACGCAAACCGGATGGAATAGCATGTCGCTGCAAGATGCTGTGGTAACCATGCTGGTTCAGTATTCCTTCAATTTTGAATAAATCCCCAACAGTGTCACCAGCAAAGCACCCCCACACCATCACACTTCCTCCTCCATACTTCACGGTGGGAACCAGGCATGTAGAGTCCATGCGTTCACCTTTTCTGCGTCGTACAAAGACACGGTGGTTGGAACCAAAGATCTCAAATTTGGACTCATCAGACCAAAGCACAGATTTCTACAGGTCTAATGTCCATTCCTTGTGTTCTTTAGCCCAAACAAGTCTCTTCTGCTTGTTGCCTGTCCTTAGCAGTGGTTTCCTAGCAGCTATTTTACCATGAAGGCCTGCTGCACACAGTCTCCTCTTAACAGTTGTTGTAGAGATGTGTCTGCTGCTAGAACTCTGTGTGGCATTGACCTGGTCTCTAATCTGAGCTGCTGTTAACCTGCGATTTCTGAGGCTGGTGACTCGGATGAACTTATCCTCCGCAGCAGAGGTGACTCTTGGTCTTCCTTTCATGGGGCGGTCCTCATGTGAGCCAGTTTCTTTGTAGCGCTTGATGGTTTTTGGCCACTGCTCTTGGGGACACTTTCAAAGTTTTCCCAATTTTTCAGACTGACTGACCTTCATTTCTTAAAGTAATGATGGCCACTCGTTTTTCTTTACTTAGCTGCTTTTTCTTGCCAAAAAAAAAATTCTAACACTCCATTCAGTAGGACTATCAGCTGTGTATCCACCTGACTTCTGAACAACACAACTGATGGTCCCAACCCCATTTATAAGGCAAGAAATCCCACTTATTAAACCTGACACCTGTGAAGTGAAAACCATTTCAGGTGACTACCTCTTGAAGCTCATCAAGAGAATGCCAAGAGTGTGCAAAGCAGTAATCAAAGCAAAAGGTGGCTACTTTGAAGAACCTAGAATATAAGACATATTTTCAGTTGTTTCACACTTTTTTGTTAAGTATATAATTCCACATGTGTTAATTCATAGTTTTGATGCCTTCAGTGTGAATCTACAATTTTTATAGTCATGAAAATACAGAAAACTCTTGGAATGAGAAGGTGTTTCCAAACTTTTGGTCTGTACTGTATATATATATATATATATATATATATATATATACACCTTGGTCAGTGCATTTTCCAAGTGCAGTTTCTAAGTGTATAAACCAGAATTAGGCCAGAATTGGACCAGAAGTGAACTGAAGGTAACTAGCTACTAAAAGGAAACTTAGTTATTAACTATAGAAATGCTTCTTACTTTAATCACTGTTGTTCTTTCCATTCTTGTAAAAACCACTTTTCCATCCCAAACCAGCCATGTCACTAAGAATATCTTTATCAATCTTTCTATTCTACCCCACCATCTGACCTTCTCTGCACAGCTACTCACACACCTGCAAGCTTTCCACCCCAGACACACACAACCTCCCCACACTCTCTCCTATTTACACCTGCTATCCCTCACCCTGCTACTCCTCACTTCTGGCGACATACAGTCATATGAAAAAGTTTGGGCACCCCTATTAATCTTAATCATTTTTAGTTCTAAATATTTGGGTGTTTGCAACAGCCATTTCAATTTGATATATCAAATAACTGATGGACACAGTAATATTTCAGGATTGAAATGAGGTTTATTGTACTAACAGAAAATGTGCAATATGCATTAAACCAAAATTTGACCGGTGCAAAAGTATGGGCACCTCAACAGAAAAGTGACATTAATATTCAGTAGATCCTCCTTTGCAAAAATAACAGCCTCTAGTCGCTTCCTGTAGCTTTTAAGCAGTTCCTGGATCCTGGATGAAGGTATTTTTGACCATTCCTCTTTACAAAACAATTCCAGTTCAGTTAAGTTTGATGGTCGCCGAGCATGGACAGCCCACTACAAATTATCCCACAGATGTTCAATGATATTCAGGTCTGAGGACTGGGATGGCCATTCCAGAACATTGTAATTGTTCCTCTGCATGAATGCCTGAGTAGATTTGGAGCTGTGTTTTGGATCATTGTCTTGCTGAAATATCCATCCCCGTCGTAACTTCAAATTCGTCACTGATTCTTGTACATTATTCTCAAGAATCTGCTGATACTGAGTTGAATCCATGCGACCCTCAACTTTAACAAGATTCCCGGTGCCGGCATTGGCCACACAGCCCCAAAGCATGATGGAACCTCCACCAAATTTTACAGTGGGTAGCAAGTATTTTCTTGGAATGCTGTGTTTTTTGGACGCCATGCATAATGCCTTTTTGTATGACCAAACAACTCAATCTTTGTTTCATCAGTCCACAGGACCTTCTTCCAAAATGAAGCTGGCTTGTCCAAATGTGCTTTTGCATACCTCAGGCGACTCTGTTTGTGGCGTGCTTTCAGAAACGGCTTCTTTCGCATCACTCTCCCATACAGCTTCTCCTTGTGCAAAGTGTGCTGTATTGTTGACCAATGCACAGTGACACCATCTGCAGCAAGATGATGCTGCAGCTCTTTGGAGGTGGTCTGTGGATTGTCCTTGACTGTTCTCACCATTCTTCTTCTCTGCCTTTCTGATATTTTTCTTGGCCTGCCACTTCTGGGCTTAACAAGAACTGTCCCTGTGGTCTTCCATTTCCTTACTGTGTTCCTCACAGTGGAAACTGACAGGTTAAATCTCTGAGACAACTTTTGTATCCTTCCCCTGAGCAACTATGTTGAACAATCTTTGTTTGCAGATCATTTGAGAGTTGTTTTGAGGAGCCCATGATGCCACTCTTCAGAGGAGATTCAAATAGGAGAACAACTTGCAATTGGCCACCTTAAATACCTTTTCTCATGATTGGATACACCTGGCTATGAAGTTCAAAGCTCAGTGAGGTTACAAAACCAATTTTGTGCTTCAGTACGTCAGTAAAAAGTAGTTAGGAGTATTCAAATCAATAAAATGATAAGGGTACCCAAATTTTTGCACCGGTCAAATTTTGGTTTAATGCATAGTGCACATTTTCTGTTAGTACAATAAACCCATTCAATTCTAAAATATTACTGTGTCCATCAGTTATTAGATATATCAAATTGAAATGGCTGTTGCAAACACCCAAATATTTAGAACTAAAAATGATTAAGATTAATAGGGGTGCCCAAACTTTTTCATATGACTGTATCTCCTAATCCTGGACAGCCCCAGCACCTCCCTGCTGTCGGATCTTTCCGCACAACCGGCATCAGCACACGGAACCCCCTAAATCTTACACCTATCTTACCCGCTCCTGCCCCTGCCCACACATTCCACGGTGCACTATGGAATGCTCGCTCTGTATTCAACAAACTTGACTACATCCATGACCTCTTCATTTCTCATAAATTATCATTTCTTGGTATCACAGAAACGTGGATAACACTCTCAGACACCACCTTCTCTGCTGCCCTCTCCTATGGTCTGCAATTCTCGCACACCCCAACAATAAACCCGGCGGTGGCGTAGCCATACTCCTGTCTGACAATTGCTCCTTTACCCCAATCCAACCGATACCTGCTCTCACCCTCCCCTCCTTTAAGGTGCACTCTGTTCGTATTTACTCGCCCTCCAACCTTCAACTGGCCATCATATATCGACCGCCAGGACCTACCGCTGCCTTTATCGACCACTTCACCACCTGGCTAACGCACTTCCTATCCACAGACACCCCCACCATCATCATGGGTGATTTCAACATCCCCATTAACAAACCACCCCTCCGCTTCCAGTCTCCTGTCACTCACTACCTCCTTTAGTCTCTATCAATGGTCATCCCCTGCCACCCACACAAAGGGGCACACTCTCGACCTCATATTCACCCGCCTCTGCTCTCTAGTCAACCTCTCTAACTCTCAGTCCATGCTCTCTGAACACAACCTGCTGACATTCTCGGCCCTCTCCTCTGTAATAGACCCCCAACCCCTAAACCAACAAGCCCCCGCAGGAATATTAGTTGCCTTGACATCCGCACGCTCTCTGACTCTCTCCGACCACTCACTGACATATTCTCACTCCAGGACGCAGATACCGCCGCTGACTTCTACAACACCACCATCACTGCAGCCCTTGACACTGTGGTCCCTCTCACTAAAACCAAAACCCGGCCGATCAATAGGCAACCCTGGCACACTGACCTGACTAAAAAACTGAGACATGCAGAACGCCTCTGGAAGAAAAGCCACTCCCGGGAGTACTTCCTTAGGTATAAAGAGGGAGTTCTCATATTCAAGAACGCACTCACCTCTGCAAATCAGGTCTACGTCACCACACTAAAATCTGCCCTATCCCGCAACCCCAAACAGCTATTCACTACCTTCAACTCCCTTCTCTGTTCTCCTGTGCCCCCTCTGACATCACTTGTCACAGCCGACGACTTTGCTCTTATTTCAAAAGCAAAATTGACACCATCAGAGACAGTCTCACCCTACACCCCCAACAACCACTCTATCCAACTGCTCGGTGCTCTTCATCTTTAACCTGTTTCTCCACCGTCAATGATGAAAAGCTCTCCACCCTAATCTCTAAATCCCACCTCACCTCCTGTGCACTCGACCCCATCCAGTCACATCTCATCCCCAAACATTCTGAAGTTATTACTACTCCTGCCATAACCCATCTCTTCAACCTATCCCTAACCAATGGATCTTTCCCTTCCACCTTCAAACATGCTACTTTCACATCTATACTTAAGAAACCCTCCCTGGACCCATCCTCTCCAGCCAACTATGGCCCTATCTCACTGCTCCCATACGCCTCAAAATTGCTGGAGCAACACGTCCACTCCGAACTATCCTCTTATCTCTCGTCCAATATGCTCTTTGACAGACTACAGTCAGGCTTCAGACCCCATCACAGAAACTGCCCAAAGCAAGGTCACTAACGACCTTCTAACTGCCAAAGCCAAATGTCACTACTCTGTCTTCCTCCTCCTCGACCTCTCCTCTGCCTTTAACACAGTTGACCATTGCCTCCTGCTAGAAACTCTCTCATCCCTTGGCATCTCAGACCTGGCCCTTTCCTGGATCTCCTCATACCTCACCAACCGCACATTCAGCGTCTCCCACTCACACACCACCTCCCTGCCATGCCCTCTTTCTGTAGGTGTCCCCCAAAGCTCCATCCTAGGACTCCTCCTGTTCTCAATCTACACCCTAGGCCTTGGCCAACTCATAGAATCCCATGGTTTCCATTACCTCTCTGTTGTCCAGAGTCCCAGAATGTCTAGTAGCCGTAGCCTCCTTTCTCTCCTCCCGCTTTCTCAAACTCAACATGGAGAAAACGGAGTTCATAATCTTCACCCCTCAATGCACGACCCCCCTACCTGACCCATCTATCAAAATTAATGGAACCATTCTCACCCCAGTCCCACAAGCCCGCTGCCTTGGGATAACCTTAGACTCTGACCTATCCTTCAAGCCACATATTCAAACCCTCAACACCTCCTGCCGCCTCCAACTCAAGAACATTCATCGAATCCGCTCCTTCCTCACCCCTGAAACTACAAAGATGCTAGTCCACGCCCTCATAATCTCCCGCCTAGACTACTGTAACACCCTTCTCCATGGCCTCCCAGCTAACACCCTCGCCCCCTCCAGTCCACCTTAAACTGTGCTGCTCGCCTAATACACCTCTCCCCCCATTCTTCATCGGCCGCCCCCCTCTGCCAATCCCAGAGTTCAATTATTAATGCTGATATACAAAGCCATCTACAACCTGTCCCCTCCATATACAGTATCTCCGACCTAATCTCCCGCTACCTGCCCGCACGTAACCTCCGATGCTCCAAAGACCTCCTACTCCGCTCAGCTCTTATCCGCTCTTCACACAAACGTCTCCAAGACTTCTCCCGTGCATCCCCCATACTCTGGAACTCATTACCAAGACAAGTAAGACTGACCCCCACAATCACAAGCTTCAAGAAGGCCCTGAAGACTCACCTATTTAGGTAGACCTACAATCTCCAATAACGCTACTGTCACCACACAACCACCTGAACAGCCTCTACCCCCACCTTCTGTCTCTATCCCTCTTTCCTCATAGATTGTAAGCCCTTGCGGGCAGGGATCTCTATCCCACTGTGCCAGTTGGTCACTGTTAGTATTATCTTTTTTGTACATCCTGTGTACCGTATGTAAATCCTCAAATTTAAAGCACCATGGAATTAATGGTGCTATATAAATAAACAATAATAATAATAATATTATATATATAAACAAACACCACTTATCCATCCTCGGTCCCTGGAGATCTGTGATCCCCTGGAGGGTCTCCACGGCACCTTGGTTGAGAATCACTGGCCTAAGGCTTAAAAGGGTTACCACAGCAGTTCAGTTCAGCTCCCAGTAATGCTTACATGCAGTTTGTACAGCGAGCGAGCAACACGTAAACATTACCAGCAGCCGCATCATCCCGAAGCAGCTGATCTGTGGGGTCTTGGGTGTTGGACTCTTGCAGATCTAATATTGAAAGTGGAAAACCCCTTTAGAATTGAACAGTGGTTGACATGGCCAGGCAGCTTAAACCTGACACCTAAATCTGGGATGCTAAACCACCAACAGATCCTTATGGAATGGTTGTTTAACCCCTTCCAGTAGCAGCCATTTTTTAATTTTCGCTTTTGACTCCCCACCTTCCAAAAGCCAAACCTTTTGTATGAGGTCTAATCTTTGGTGGGACAAATTGTAATTCATAGTGGTACCATTTCATATTCCATATGATGTACTTGTTGGAGATATACAACAGCCAGCTTTGTCTCTATATTTGCTGGATTGACTGCAGTTCACATTTATGTCACTAGATGTAGCTGTTACTAAATGTTTATCTGTAGACACTCTGTACTTTTGTTGTTTTGATGCTGACTGATATACACATCCTGTTTTGTGTGTGTGTGTACTGAACCAGATCTGTTATTCACCATGTGAGTTGATCTTCTCTTACTGCACTCATGTTTCACTAAAGTTTTGTTCCTGCTGGCTCTTTAATGAGGGCCACTGCCGGTTCTTTGGATTGTGTAAGTATAAGCACGAGTGTTCCGCTTGCGGTGGTCCCCATGCAGCCGTGCAGTGTACCCGACCAGCCAAGCATGGGGCTCCGCAACCAGGTCCTGCTGATGGGAAAGACTCCGGTGAGCGTAGTCGAGATGTCCCCGTGGTTAGAGCGGTACCCCAACCGTTATGCAGCAGCGATTCTTAGATCCGGTTTTGAGTTTAGTTTCTTTATGTGTAACACCCTTTTGGGCCGACCTCTGTAGGCAGGGTGTGTTGTAGTTCTCACCTCACTATGGCGCAGTGCCTCCACCCAAATCTTGCTAGGAGCTCTGTAGGAATTCAGGAGGGTCTTCCTCTTCTGCTAGGGGTCGACTCGGGAAACCCCCACCTTAGCTCAGTACACACTCACAAATGTTGAGGGTAAAACTACTTAACCGGTTTATTATGGGAAGGGTAAACAAGGGCAAACTTAATAAAATGTGAACAGAGAAATGTTTCAGTAATTCACTTGACAGTGCACAGGTACATCCTATAGTATTAACCCCCTAGTGGTAGGAATGGACTATGTGCCAGGCCTGGTGGGTATAATAAACTATAGGGAATAGCACAGGGTTGAGAGAGTGACACACAGATGATAGTCATCACACACATGCAATCACATAGCTCCCAACAGTCCCGCATCTGGCGGGACAGTCCCGATTTTACACTGCTGTTCCGCAGTCCCGGATAGCTTACAGTTTGTCCTGCTATGCACCTGAAGTGTTTTGCTGTTAACAAACTTTATTAGGGTAGGGTAAAAGCTAAATGGTAGATGCTAAATCCTAGTGGCTAAAGGACCTTTGATAACGTCATGAACATGTGATCAGACTCTTGTGTGGGTGGAGCTATTCTGGATACTACGGGACAGACTGTGATGTTACATAGAAAGCTGGGAACAGAGAGTGATCGAAGATAAGTAGGAGAGAAGAGAGCATGTGTGAGCAAGAGGGGGGAACTGGGGGCAGATGTAGGGGCAATTAAACTGGGGGGAGATGAAAGGGCAATTAAATTGAAGGCAGATTAAGGGGGCAATTAAACTGGTGGGAAATAAAGGGGGTCATTAAGCTGGTGGTAGATAGAGGGGGCAATTAAACTGGGGGCAGATGAAGGGGGCATTAAGCTGGTGACATGAAGGGGGACATTAAATTAGTGGCAAATAAAGGGGGACATTAAGATGGTGGCAGATAAAGGGGGACATTAAACTGGGACAGATGGAGGGGGAACATTAAACTGGGGGGGCAGATGGAGGGTGACATTAAACTGGGGGCAACTGGAGGAGGACATTAAACCGTGGAGGGTAGCTGGAGGGGGACATGTATGCTTCTAGTTGCCCCCAGTTTAATGTTCCCCTCCAACTACCCCCACTGTTTAATGTCAACCTCCAAATGCCCCATAGTTTAATGTCACCCTCCAGCTGCCCAAGTTTACTGTCCCCCTCTAGTTTCCGCCAGTTTAAACTGGAGCACGAGGAGAGAGACTTAATACTGTAGGGCAATTGGAGGGGACCATAATAATGTGGGAGCATATAATGTTATGGTGACTGTAGGAGCATTATACTGTGTGGGGGCACATGGAAAAATAGATGAGAATAGGTGGAGTCAACATAGAAGTGGGTGGAGCTAAATTTGCCACGTGCGCATAGGGATACCTAAGGTGTAGGAGTTTCACTTTATTTATGTACAGTGCCTTGCGAAAGTATTCGGCCCCCTTGAACTTTTCAACCTTTTGCCTTATTTCAGGCTTCAAACATAAGGATATAAAATTTTAAGTTTTTGGTGAAGAATCAACAACAAGTGGGACACAATCGTGAAGTGGAACGAAATTTATTGGATATTTTAAACTTTTGTAAAAAATAAAAAACTGAAAAGTGGGGCGTGCCAAATTATTCAGCCCCCTTAAGTTAATACTTTGTAGCGCCACCTATTGCTGCGATTACAGCTGTAAGTCGCTTGGGGTATGTCTCTATCAGTTTTGCACATCGAGAGACTGAAATTTTGGCCCATTCTTCCTTGGAAAACAGCTCGAGCTCAGTGAGGTTGGATGGAGAGCGTTTGTGAACAGCAGTTTTCAGCTCTTTCCACAGATTCTCGATTGGATTCAGGTCTGGACTTTGACTTGGCCATTCTAACACCTGGATACGTTTATTTGTGAACCATTCCATTGTAGATTTTGCTTTATGTTTGGGATCATTGTTTTGTTGGAAGATAAATCTCCGTCCCAGTCTCAGGTCTTTTGCAGACTCCAACAGGTTTTCTTCCAGAATGGTCCTGTATTTGGCTCCATCCATCTTCCCATCAATTTTAACCATCTTCCCTGTCCCTGCTGAAGAAAAGCAGGCCCAAACCATGATGCTGCCACCACCATGTTTGACAGTGGGGATGGTGTGTTCAGGGTGATGAGCTGTGTTGCTTTTACGCCCAAACATATCGTTTTGCATTGTGGCCAAAAAGTTTGATTTTGGTTTCATCTGACCAGAGCACCTTCTTCCACATTTTTGGTGTGTTCCTAGGTGGCTTGTGGCAAACTTTAAACGAGACTTTTTATGGATATCTTTGAGAAATGGCTTTCTTCTTGCCACTCTTCTCCTTGTTTGAGATGAAAGTTTAGAAGGACGGCCGGGTCTTGGTAGATTTGCAGTGGTCTGATACTCCTTCCATTTCAATATGATCGCTTGCACAGTGCTCCTTGGGATGTTTAAAGTTTGGGAAATCTTTTTGCATCCAAATCCAGCTTTAAACTTCTCCACAACAGTATCACAGACCTGCCTGGTGTGTTCCTTGGTCTTCATGATGCTCTCTGCGCTTTAAACAGAACCCTGAGACTATCACAGAGCAGGTGCATTTATATGGAGACTTGATTACACACAGGTGGATTATATTTATCATCATCAGTCATTTAGAACAACATTGGATCATTCAGAGATCCTCACTGAACTTCTGGAGTGAGTTTTCTGCACTGAAAGTAAAGGGGCAGAATAATATTGCACGCCCCACTTTTCAGTTTTTTATTTTTTACAAAAGTTTAAAATATCCAATAAATTTTGTTCCACTTCACAATTGTGTCCCACTTGTTGATTCTTCACCAAAAAATTAAAATTTTACATCCTTATGTTTGATGCCTGAAGTGTGGCAAAAGGTTGAAAAGTTCAAGGGGGCCGAATACTTTCGCAAGGCACTGTATGTATTGCCCCATGTGTTGCTGGGCAAAGGATGCCTTGGTCAGCTTTGACCAAGGCATCAGGAGGGCTAATACGGGTTAATGTAAGGGTCTCTGCTGTATAATATTATATACCACCATATTATGGCAGATGACAGTTAATGTCCAAATATACCTATAGAAAGTCTGTTCATCCCCAATATTTAAAAAAAGCTTATACTTAAACACTGGGGTGGGGGGCTACTACCACAATCAGGTACACATAGAAGGTTCCCTCAGCATTTCACCAGCCTAGAATTGGTAGAGAGTAATAGCCACCGTGACAAGTTGGCGCCTGCATTATGGTTTCCTTTTTTAAATAGGCTGGTACCTACTGGATTATTCATTTACCCATTCCCTCTCCTGCCCAGTCTTGCCTCTGCTTCGGCTCCAGGGAGCATCGCACATTATGTGATAATGCTCAACAACATCTGATTAATGCACAGATTACTGTATAAGAGTTATGTTTTTTTGCCCCTAGTTCATGGCAAAAGGCCTGTAATTGTCTACCTTCAAGACAATGGCGAATAAGCCCTTTTATTATTTTCCCCAATAATAAATGCCTTTAAAATTTCATTATAGCAGATTAATGCACAGATTAATGTATAAGAATTCAGGTTTTTTGCCACTATTGTACTGCAAAAGGCTTGTAATATTCTACCTTGAACACACAGGTATGATCTATTGCAAACCTGAAATGAGCAGCAGTATAATGGCAGTGAGGGCTGCAATGTGTAGTACGATTGTTGCTATTACTGACGCTGCAACCACTCCAAATGAACCCTGTTCTGCTTCAGTACTCTTCTGTAAATTCCTCCCTATCCTTTCCCTACAGTTCTAAGGCTCTTTCCCTGAACTTCTAGCAGTTTTGAATAGTTTTCTACCACTTCCCCTAGTGCCTGCTGACGTCTCTCCCTGCACTAAGTACGATGTGAAATGACTAGACCTAAAATGGCCGAGGGTTTTTCTAGGGCTGTGACATCACAGGGCCGGCTGGCTGCTGATTAGCTGCACGCATGGCATTGTGGGTGATCCCGCGTTCCCAGAGTCCCTTGCCCCTTGTCCTAACATGTGCAGCAGCCATTTTATTAAAAAATGTGATTCAATACATCAAAATGTGAGGAAATCTGGAATCAAGACGAATCGAAGATTCCCTGAAATTCGGATCGAATTCCACTTCGTCAGCTGCGATTCACTTATCTCTAATCATGTCCAATACATTTGAGGTTTGTACCATGGCCTCCGTTCTCCAAAGTGTCCTAGGGGCTATTTTTCAACAGGACAATGCCAGGTCGCATGTTGCTCATGCTAATGCAAGCAACCTGCTTGGCTTAAACGTGCTACAATCGCTTGCAGCGTCTCTGAAATTGTGTCTCACAGAGCACATCTAGGATGTCATTGGTCAACAATTGAAAAAGTTGCTGCCGGCAGTCAAACTTGACGATTTGTGTTCTTAAGTGCATTCAGCATCCTTTAACACTTCTCAGACAACCATTAATACCTTAATCCACAGTATACCAGATTGTCTACGTGCGTGTATTTCTTCCTGTTGGCTCATGCTTGATACGGAATGAATCGATATGTCTTGAATGTTTTATTTCAATTTTTTTATCATTTGCATAGCATTAACATGTTTATCGTTCCGTGATTTCCGTAATTCCAAAGCTTTTCATTTTTGATGTTATAATTTCAATGTTGAAGAGTATACAGTAGTATACAGTGGGGGAAAAAAGTATTTAGTCAGCCACCAATTGTGCAAGTTCTCCCACTTAAAAAGATGAGAGAGGCCTGTAATTGACATCATAGGTAGACCTCAACTATGAGAGACAAAATGAGAAAACATATCTAGAAAATCACATTGTCTGATTTTTAAAGAATTTATTTGCAAATTATGGTGGAAAATAAGTATTTGGTCAATAACAAAAGTTCATCTCAATACTATGTTATATATCCTTTGTTGGCAATGATAGAGGTCGAACGTTTTCTGTAAGTCTTCACAAGGTTGGCACACACTGTTGCTGGTATGTTGGCCCATTCCTCCATGCAGATCTCCTCTAGAGCAGTGATGTTTTGGGGCTGTCGCTGAGAAACACGGACTTTCAACTCCCTCCAAAGGTTTTCTATGGGATTGAGATCTGGAGACTGGCTAGGCCACTCCAGGACCTCGAAATGCTTCTTACGAAGCCACTCCTTTGTTGCCCTGGCGGTGTGCTTAGGATCATTGTCATGCTGAAAGACCCAGCCACGTTTCATCTTCAATGCCCTTGCTGATTGAAGGAGGTTTGCACTCAAAATCTCACGATACAAGGCCCCATTCATTCTTTCATGTACACGGATCAGTCGTCCTGGTCCCTTTGCAGAGAAACAGCCCCAAAGCATGATGATGCCACCCCCATGCTTCACAGTAGATATGGTGTTCTTTGGATGCAGCTCAGCAATCACTCTTCTCCAAACACGACGAGATGTGTTTCTACCAAACAGTTCTACTTTGGTTTCATCTGACCATATGACATTCTCCCAATACTCTTCTGGAACATCCAAATGCTGCCTAGCAAACTTCAGGCGGGCCCAGATATGTACTGCAGAAGTTTCACTAGGTCCCCCCGTGTGGTTCTGGGATTTTTGCTCACTGTTCTTGTGATCATTTTGACCCCACGGGGTGAGATCTTGCTTGGAGCCCCTGATGGAGGGAGATTATCAGTGGTCTTGTATGTCTTCCATTTTCTAATTATTGCTCCCACAGTGATTTCTTCACACCAAGCTGCTTGCCTATTGCAGATTCAGTCTTCCCAGCCTGGTGCAGGTCTACAATTTTGTTTCTGGTGTCCTTCCACAGCTCTTTGGTCTTCACCATAGTGGAGTTTGGAGTGTGACTGTTTGAGGTTGTGGCCAGATGTCTTTTATACGGATAACAATGTCAAACAGGAGCCATTACTACAGGTAATGAGTGGAGGACAGAGGAGCCTCTTAAAGAAGAAGTTACAGGTCTGTGAGAGCCAGAAATCTTGCTTGTTTGTAGGTGACCAAATACTTATTTTCCACCATAATTTGCAAATAAATTCTTAAAAAAAATCAGACAATGTGATTTTCTTTATTTGTTTTCTCATTTTGGTCTCTCATAGTTGAGGTCTACCTATGATGACAATTACAGGCCTCTCTCATCTTTTTAACTGGGAGAACTTGCACAATTGGTGGCTGACTAAATACTTTTTTTTCCCCACTGTATATACAAAGTGGGTGTCAAGCAAAAGTGAGACTGATTGAAGGCTGGGTTTACACATAATCATCCTGATCCCTAAGCCAGGTTTTAAGTACAAAGAAATGAATGACTACCAGAAGTAATGAAAAATAGTTCACAACCAAGGGTCAAATATATACACCTCCCCTGGGCTGGCAGGTAATGGAAAGGGGCCCGGCCCAGCCCCTTTCCATTAACAACATATATAGGGGTCGGGGAACAAGGCTTTCCCCGACCACTATCATGGTGGTGCGGGGCCCCAGCCATTTAGAGCGGGCCCGTACCCCTCTGGGTATCCTTGGATAAAGAGGTGGTCTGCTTATAGAAAGGCATCTTCTATAGAGTATAATGGGAGGAAAATCGGTCACTGAAAAAATCAGTCTTTAAGGGAGGTCTTCTCAAAGAGAGGTATTCCACACTCCAAAGACATACTGATAGGGAATTTAGATTGTGAGCCCTATATGGGACACTGACTGACAATGTCTGTAAAGCGCTGCGGAATATGATGGCGCTATATAAGTAAGAGAAATAAATAAAAAAGATCTGCAGAACTTCAAATTAGGAATTAAAATTGAAATACAATTGAAATTGTAATACATACAAATGTACACTAGATGTCAGCATTATACAATATTGAGATTCTTATGCAAAGTGTAATTTTCTTGAGGTGAGTCATGTCATTGCTGGGTAAAGCAGGCCTTACAGTATATATTAGCTAGCTGTTGACCAAACAGCTATCTCACCTGACTTCCCTATAAGTGGATGAGTGTGCTTATGTTCCGAACAGGGAGAGACGAGAATGTTACTGCCAGACTTTTAAGGGACTTTTAATCCCACCCCAACACAGTCCACGCACCCCCAAATACACGCCGCCGCCAACACTGCTGATTCAGGTCCAGCAGAAACCTCACGTAGATACACAGGTGTCTCAAATACACGTCAAAAAGGTAATGGGTTCATAGAGCAACACAAAATAACCTTATTTAACAATTTAACACCCAAAGGGTTCATATAAAGGAAAGTTAACAAGAATAGCACAACATGGCAAACAACTTTGAATAAATGGGGGAAAACAGAATAATACTTAAAAGAGTCTTTGGTTTCAGGAGCTTGGAGGTCTTCTGTAGTGAAAATGGACACATCCAGTTCTCTTAGCTGACTCCATAGATGTGACAAAAGTTCTCCAAAGTCAGGCACAGATAACTGTGTGCAGCCACAACTCCCTGCTGGGTCCCCCCCCCCCCCTCCTCCTATTTCCAAATGCAGAATCCTGAGAAAAAAGGATGTTTTCCTGGCTGTGGGAAAGCTGTGTCTGGGGTTGAGGTCAGGGTCATTAGCCCTCCCTCCCTCCTTTGCCATCTGTTTGTCCATGGGTAATAAAACTGGCTGGCTGGAGCCAGAAACGGCAATATCCCCTTGTATACACGTAAATCCACTGAAGTGGATTGATCAGCAAACGCAAACAACATAAGACTAACAGGATTAGGTAAATTGTATATAAGACAACACATGTCAAAAATATATATATACAGTGGGTATGGAAAGTATTCAGACCCCTATAAATTTTTATAGGCCACAATTCTGTCTCTGAGCTCCCTGGGCAGTTTCTTTGACCTCATGATTCTCATTTGCTCTGACATGCACTGTGAGCTGTGAGGTCTTATATAGACAGGTGTGTGCCTTTCCTAATCAAGTCCAATCAGTTTAATTAAACACAGGTATACTCCAATGAAGGAGTAGAACCATCTCAAGGAGGATCAGAAGGAAATGGACAGCATGTGAGTTAAATATGAGTGTCACAGCAAAGGGTCTGAATACTTATGACCATGTGATATTTCAGGTTTTTTTTAAAATAAATTTGCAAAAATATCTACATTTCTGTTTTTTTTCTGTCAAGATGGGGTGCTGAGTGTACATTAATGAGAAATAAAATGAACTTTTTTTTGCTTTTAGCAAATGGCTGCATTGAAACAAAGAGTGAAAAATTTAAAGGGGTCTAAATACTTTCCGTACCCACTGTACACTGGGGTTCTCTCATCATCACACCAAGTAAGACTGAATAATGCAAAATAAACACATTAGTTAGCACAATCAGTGACATATCATAGGGGTATTGAACCAGTCGGGCAGACATGCAAAGGGGACAGGGGCAGCCCTGGTGTAAAATATAAAACACAGCCAGTCACTACTAAATATATGCGGTAAACTTGAAAATCCAGTTAGTAGTAATACCAATTTTAAGTTTTAAGTTTCTGGAGCAGTAATATGGGATGAGAGCCAGGAATCCCAAACTTCACCAGGCATCTACGATGGGTATACAGTAATTTCTCATAAGGTATAATAGTGTTAACAAAGGATTTCCATGTAGAACAGCGAGGAGGGCAGGGGTCCATCCATTGAAGGCCAATCACCTTCCGTGCCATAAACAAGGTTTCCCGCAACATAATTCTAGTATGATGAGGCCATTGTTCTTCATCCAGAAAGCCCAACAGACAAATTTCAGGGGTTAGTGGTAGAAGTCTATCTAGGATATTGGATAAGGTCCGGATTACTTTCTTCCAATATTCCTGAAGTATTGGGCAAGACCATATCATATGTTGGAAGTCATCTGGAGAGTCAACGCATCTAAGGCAGTGAGATGAGGAAATAAGGCCCATTTTGAACAACAGGAGAGTAGTATGATAACATCGATGCATGATATATAACTGAGTCAGTCTACTGTTGATCTCTGGTGAGACATAGAGTCATCATTCACAGTAGGAATCAGGGACTTCCATTTATCCAGGACAGGGAGAGGTTCAATAGCCAATTTGCTAGTGAGAAGATGAGAGTACAATGTAGAGATCAGACCTCTGGGGCCTTGAGACAGAATCACTCCAATAAGCAGATAGTTAGACATCTGTAGTCGGAGGCAGGGGCGTAACTATCGGGGTAGCAGCGGTAGCAGCTGCCACAGGGCCCGGGACATTACGGGGCCTCGCGGGCCCCCGATGCTTTTTTTTTTTTTTTAAACATAGGCCGTTACCTGCTGGAGTAACCCCAGCAGGTAACGGGCCCTATATACTTACCGTTCCCCGGGGGTCCTGCTCACGGCCGCCTGCACTTCCGATTCTGCAGAGGTGGCTGTGAGCAGGAGCGGGGATCGGTATGTGAGATGGCGGGCCGAACCCCACAATCACTGCTATCATCATACTCTGGGGTCTTTTCAGACCCCGGAGTATAATAATCGGAGGCCCAGGGGAGGTGAGGGAACATAAAAAACAATGTACTTACCTCTCCTGCGCTTCTCCAGGCTTCGGGCCTGTTTGGTGACGTCCCAGACGTCAGCGGACGTCATTTTGCGTCGCGACGCCGGCCCGCGTCACGTGACTCCGGCCTGGTCCAACATTGAAGAAGGCCGAAGTAGCGCCCGGGCATGCACCGGAGCGAGGAACAGGTAAGCAACGTTGTGTTTTTTATGTTTCTATCCTCCCCTGGGTCTCCGATCATTATACTCTGGGGTCTGAAAAGACTCCAGAGTATAATAATTGTTCATGGGTGGTCCACAATGGGACATATAATAGTGTGTGCAGGGGCCACTATGGGGAATAATAGTGTGTGCAGGGGCCACTATGGGATATAATACTGTGTGCAGGAGCCACTATGGGGCATGATACTGTGTGCAGGGGCCACTATGGGACATGATACTGTGTGCTTGGGCCATTATGGGGCATGATACTGTGTGCAGGGGCCACTATGGGGCATGATATTGTGTGCAGGGGCCACTATGGGGCATGATACTGTGTGCAGGGGCCACTATGGGGCATGATACTGTGTGCAGGGGCCACTATGGAGCATGATACTGTGTGCAGGGGCCAGTATGGGGCATGATACTGTGTGCAGGGGCCAGTATAGGGCATGATACTGTGTGCAGGGGCCAGTATGGGACATGATACTGTGTGTAGGGGCAACTATGGGTCATGATACTGTGTGCAGGGGCCACTATGGGGCATGATACTGTGTGCAGGGGCCACTATGGGGCATGATACTGTGTGCAGGGGCCAGTATGGGGGATGATACTGTGTGCAGGGGCCACTATGGGGCATAATACTGTGTGCAGGAGCCACTATGGCACATAATAGTGTGCGCAGGAATGCGTTTTTTTTTAGGGGGGGGGGGGGTTGGAGGGGGCGGTCCGGGCGGGGGGGGCGGGCATTGGGGGCAGCGGTTCGGGGGGGTGGGCCCATGTCAAATGTTCGCCTTGGGGCCCAGCCATTCCTAGTTACGCCACTGGTCGGAGGTTAGAGAACTGAGACTGTAGTGCATGTCTTAACTGAAGATATTTGTAAAAAGCTTAATGTGGAATGTCAAACTTGGATTGTAGTTGTTCTAAGGAAAGGAGAACTCCTTCAGGATATAAGTCTTGCAGAACTTGAACCCTTTTAGCCTATTTATTAGCCTAGACTATTTATTTGTTTTGCTGCTGCCCAAACTTTTTGCGCTATTTGGGGGAAGCAAGCACTAATCAGCATTATTTCAGTGATGCTGTTTTTTCCAACTCTGGCCATAGCTTCGGTAGACCCATTCATCCGACCAGTCGACACTTAGGGTAAGTTGGTATGTCAGGACACAACCACAAGGTGAGATACTTTAATTGACTTGCCAGGTAATATAAATATAGGTTCAGAAAGGACATTCCAACCATTATTTTCTGACGCTGAAGCTTCTTCAGATGAAGTTTAAATCTTCCAGCACCCCATATAAACACCATTACAATAAAATCCAAAATTTTAAAAAATGAGAGAGGAAGAGGAGAGAATATATATTGAAGGATATAAAGACATTTCGGCTGGATCACCATTTTCGGGATTTATGTTAATGCTCCCAGCTACAGACAATGGTAGTTTAGCCCAGATCTTAGTTATGGATTGAACATGCGGTATCAGTCGGAAGACATTAGCAGCCAATATATACAATGGGTTCTTTTTAAGATAATCCCAAAATATGGCCATTCCACCGAATTGAAAACTTTAGCAGCATCTAGGGATGCTAGGGTCCAGTCTTTTTGGCGAGTTGTGCTAATATGAGTGATTGAGTATGTTTCAGTTATCAGAGGTGCTGTCTACAGGTATAAATCCACACTGATCAGGATGTATAATATCAGTCATAACCTCAGTCAGTCAAATAGCAAGGATTTTTGTCAGGACTTTATAGTCTGCATTTAATAAGGAAATAGGCCTGTAGGATCCACATTCCAAAGGGTCTTTGCCCAGTTTCAGAAGGGGTATAATCATAGCGTTTGGCACCCGAACCCTACCCCAAACATCAGCGTTGAAGTTCGGGTCCGGGTTCGGCTCATCCCTAAAGCTGGTTGGTTGACTGCTGAGCAGCCAGTCAACCAGCTTTAACCCCTTCATGCATTGTCACGTACATGTACGTGGGAGAATGTGGGTAGTTACTGCATCCCCACATACAGAAGCATAGCCCGTGCGATCACCATAGGAGCCCAGTTGTATCTGACAGCCAGGCTTCCGCTGCAACAGCGGGGATGGTGATAACACCAATCCCCGCTTTTTAACCCTTAAGATGCCACTGCATCTTAGGTGTTTGTCATTGAAACTGGATGCCGCGGGCGGCATCAGGAGTGGGTGTTAGCTGTAACTGACAGCTAACACCCTGCTCCTTAACCCCCCGATCGGTGCCGAGCAAACATGACCGCAGCATCCAAGGGATTCCATCGTGCCAAATGTCCCCCTCGACCCCCCCCCCGGTGAAATCGGGGGGTGCCCATATGTATCTTCTGCATCCTGGGGTCTTGTCAGTGACCCGCGGCTGCTAGGAGCCCCCCAGTACCTGGTTGATCCTGCCAAGAAGAGAGGGAGTCAGTGTCTGCATAAGCTGACTTCCTCTATAGACTGCAATACACGTGTATTGCAGTCTATAGTGCAGAACCAGCGATCAGTGTATGGCTGGTTCAGGTCCCATAGTGGGACATCACTAAAAGGTAAAAAAAAAAAAAAAAGTTTTACAGCCATTTTTGGATCAAAAAGTTTGGGTCCCCATTGATTTTAATGGGGTTTGGGTTCGGGTCAAGTTCGGGTACCCAAACCGAACTTTTGGGCAAACCCAAAACTTCGACGGGTTCGCTCAACACTAATGATCACCTCTATTGGAAGTCCGTCTGGTCCTGAAGTTTTGCCTTTCGCCATAGAAAGCAGAGCCTCAGAAAGTTCAGTGTGATAGGTGCCTCGACCATTTCCACCTGTGAAGTGGTCAATTGAGGGAATTGTATGTCAGATAAGTAAGTCATAGAGTCTTCTTGGGTAGCTAGTACATGAGAAGCATATAGGAAGCTAGAGTAACTGGTGAAGGCTTACAAGATTTATTCATTGGATGAAATCACTCCACCCATGGCAGTTCGAAGAATCACCTTAAAATAGCTGGTGAAGCAGTAGACTGATGAATAAGATGCGCTAATAGGCTGCTGGCCTTATTCCCTTGTTCCTGTTGTTTCTTTTTATATTTTAAATAAGAGAGATGTTTTCTGGTAGTCGGTATCCAGATCCAAACTTTACTGTGGCAAACTGTGCAACCATGAACACATGCAGCTTCCCAATGGGAGTAGTTTCCCAACTGTTGGATTCACCCAGGCCTGGGGATGAGGGATACCCAGACCGTAGAGGTTAATAAGTGCCTTGTAATCCACTCCAATGACTCTGCCTAGCCTAGCCTAAGCCAGTAGATGGTTCTGGAGTCTGGCGGTAAGGAATACCCAAATACTTGGCACACTGTCTGTACAGAAGACTGGCCTTTCTTCCCTGTCTCAGGGCTGTCTCTGTGCTGAGAATTGGGCTGTAATCCTCTCCCTCAGGGGGCTGACTAGAACTGCAGGACACTGTGTCACAGTCCCAACATTCACTGCTCAAACTAACACCCTAACAGTTCTACAGAGACTTTTAGTCTCCAAACCCCATTCAGTGGCCTGTGATTGGCGAGGGTTGTACCAAGCCTTACAGAGGTAAAGGCGTGACCAACAGTAAGGAGAAAACCATTAGGGAAACACAATAGGGAAGCTGCAAAACATTAAATGCATACATACATAAGCAGAGGCACATAAGGCAAAAGATGGTATAAGCAGTGTCACTCTGGGATGCTGCATTAAAAATGGCCACAGGGGTGGTGGTTTATCTGGGAGTCTGTGTGCTTTTTCTACTGAAAAGGAGTTTGATAAAGTCATAGTGGCAAAGGTACTTTTGAGCCATTAGGGTCTGTACCCTTAGATCTCTCTGGCAGGCCCAAGATCCTGTGCAGGACTTTTCGCTCCGCCTATTTTGGCGGTATCTGCAGCGAAGTCTCCAATGAAGACTCTGGCGCAGATGTGAACCTAGCCTTAATAACACTCCTCGCCTTCTGTGGCCTGCATTGTGCCTAAACAGCAATTTTCATCCACATGTTGGGTATTTCTATACTTGGCAGAAAATGAAAAATGTGGGGCTAAAGTGATGTTTTATTGGAAACATTCCAATGTTAAGTGCTCATTATACCCCTTAATAATCTGTGTGTGTAGTTTACAAAATGGGGTCACTTTTTGGAGGTATCCATTTTACTGTGACCTTAGGGGCTCTGCAAGTGCCACTTGAAAACTATTCCAGCAAAATCTGTTCTCCAAACGCCAAATAGCGCTCTTTTCATTCCGTGGTCCACCGTGTACCCATACAGTAGTTTACTACCACATATGGGGTATTACCATGTTCAGGAGAAATTGTGTAATGAACTGTGGGGTGCAAATGAATAATTTGGGGCTAAAGTGACATTTTATTGGAAAAAAATACATTTTTCATTTTCACATGTTAATGTTAATAAAATCTATAAAGCAGCTGTGGGGTCAAAATACTCAATATATATCTTGATAAATTCCTTGAGGGGTGTAGTTTTCAAAATGGGTAACTTTTGAGGGATTTCCATAGTACTGGTACTCTATGATCTCTACAAATGAGACATTGCACCTGAAAACTATTCCAGCAAAATTTGCTCTTAAAACTGCTGTGTGTCCAAGCAGCAGTTTACATCCACATGTGGCATATTTCCATGTTCAGGAGAAACTGCATTACAGATAGTGTGATGCATTTTCTCCTTTAATTTCATGTGTAAATACCTCCATATTGTTTTAATTCCTATAAATCACTTAAAGGGTTAACAGTTCCCAAATTCAGTTTTGAATTATTTGAGGGGTGCTGTTTTGAAAGGGGTGATTTATGGGGGTTTCTGATATACAGGCCTTTAAAATCCCCTTCAGATCTAAAGTGGTCCCTGTAAAATGGGCTTGGTCCAAAATAGATTAAAAGATAATTAAAAGATGATGCCTAAAGCAGAGATATGGTAGATAATGTTTAGAGATTAGTGAATTGATTCTGTAGAAGTGGAATTCGATCCGGATTTCAGGAAATCTTCGATTCACCACGATTCCAGATTTCCTTACGCTTCGATGCATCGAATCACATTTAAAAAAAAAAAAAAAATGTAAATGGCCGCCGCACATGTTAGGACAAGGGGGAAGGGACTCTGGGAGCGCGGGATCACCCACAATGCCAAGCGTGCAGCCAATCAGCAGCCAGCAGGACCTGTGATGTCACAGCCCTATAAAAACCCTCGGCCATTTTAGGTACAGTCATTCCATTACTGTAGGGAAAGACGTCGGCAGGAGCTAGGGAAAGACTTAGAAAATATATAGAAGTTCAGGGAAAGAGGCTGAACCTTAGAACTGTACGGAAAGCATAGGGAGGAATTGAGTGAAGAATTTGGGGTGGTTGCAGGCTCATTTACAGCAAGAATTTGCAGAATAATTCACATTGCAGCACTCACTTCCGTTATACTGCTGCTTGTTACTCATATCTGTGTCATCAAGGTGGAACACAACAAGCCTTTTGCAGTGCAGTACAGCAAAAAAAAAGTGAATTATCATACACTAATATCTGCACGCATCTGTAAAAAAAAAAGCCTTTTTAAAGGCTTTTATTATAAGGGGCTTATTCACTGTTCTTACAAGGCATAACATTATTCAGTACTATTGTGCCCAAGAAAACTGATAATATCTGCACTTATCTGTAATAAAGGCCTTTAACGTGGGGAAAGATATAACGACCATATTCGCCATTTTGTTACCACTATAAAGTTGTAGGCAATATTTAAAAACAGTATTGTCAATAATTCAATAATTCTTAGCGGTTATCACTTATTTAAAGGTGTTTATTCGTGTCAAAACACATAAAAAGGACCATATTCGCCATTTTGTTACCAGTATAAAGTTGCTGGCCATTTATAATTGTTGATTATGTAGATAATCCGTTTTCCCTTAGTCCGAACAGCAGCACAATATGGGTTATCTCTGCCCCTGTGTGCTGGTAGGACAGGCAGCATTTTTAATTTACATAATTAATTAAATGATACTCCCCTATAAGAGGCCATGGAGACCTCCCCTCACTGTGTTAGTTATAAAGAATAAAAGAAAAAAACAACAATCCTTCCTAAAGGGGGGGAAAGCTTGTGCTGCTGTTCGGACTAAGGGAAAACAGATTATCTACATAATCAACGATTCCCCTTACGTTCAACAGCAGCACAATATGGGGACGTAGCAAGTAGATCCCCTAGGGAGGGTTCTCACTCACTACAGTACCGTATGAATGTCCAAAGGCAGTAGCCTCTGAACTACGGACATCTAACTGATAGTGTTTAACAAAGGTTAGTTAGTGGTGACCAAAAACGGCTGCACAAACTGCTCAAAAAGCAAGACCGACTCTCAGCCCAGGAGGCCGACACAGCCCTTTGATAAACTCAGGCGATAACCCGAGCAAAATAAATTTAAATTAAGAGGGTTTCCCAATCTTCTGAAGGACTATGTACGCAGAAGATAAATTTTGGAGACACCATACTATATCCAGAGTATGGAGTTTTCCCCCTTCCTTAAAGGAAGGAGCTGGGAAAGAAAACTGGTAAGGAGACCACCTCTTTTTTTTCTATAGGAAGTGCGGTGTGTCTTTGTGGCAGACTGGAATAGAACCATAACTGCAACAGAAGGGCAGTGTGGGCAGTGGTGAACCTAGCCTCTTTGCTGCCTGAGGCGGACTATAGAAAGACGCCCCCCCCCCCAAAAAAAAAAAAAAAAAAAAAAAAAACTGAGTTTCCATGCTACTAGTTTAACACACTGTTATCGTCGCACAATATAACAATTCACAAAGTTATAAAACAGTTTTTAAGAATTCTTCTTCCTGTATTACTTCAGTATCAGATCAACAACACGGCATTAACAATGAAAGTAACTTCACATATCTTCTGCTTGGTGGATGGAGGAGCCCACGTGGCCCCCATTCTCTGTAATAGGAGCCCCGCAGATAGCTGAGTACTGGACTTCGGCTATCTTTGGCGCTCCCATTGAAGTGAATGAGAGCCACGCGGGTTCGTTCATCCACCAAGTGACACACCTATATATATGGCTGCAGCCAGGCTGGATTCCCACCTAGTGGGGGGGGGAAACCCGATTCTCAGGCTCAGTGGGGGTCTCAGCAGACAGACCCCCATCAATCAGGTATTTATCCTCTATCATTTAGGTGAATACAGGGCAGTAACATTTTGTGACTTACAGGTGACGTCTCTGACTAATCCTTCACATTTCCCTTCTCTTCCCTCTGGACCGCCATGACCACTTCTTCCAGCTGTGACTTGTCTCTGTAAAGTTTACAACACAGACATCTTTGACTCCTCACTTTTCCAGGCATCCAACCCACATTGTCCTCACCTACACAAAGCCCCCATCCTGCTGCTACCCCCAATTATAAAATATATGATATGACCCCCCCATAATGAATAATACCCCCAAGTGCATCTTTATATTAATAATGTCTGTGTGTACCCTGTATAAATAGTGCCCCTTATTAATAATACCCCAGGTGTTAACTAATTAAAAGGTTTTCCAGGTCATTAATAAACTAATCAGTGGGGTTCAAAAAACCCAGGACCCCCACTGACCAGCTGTTTGAATGGTACCTGTGTAAGCGCCGTGACCGCTTCTCTGTTTACATAGTGTAATTCATCTCATAGCGGCCATGTGATGTAACTGCAGCCTCGTCCTGTATATGTCTACAGTATGTGACAAGGCTACAATTACATCACACGGTCACTATAAACAGACAACGTATAATATAAACAGGTTCCATAGCCCATGTTTATAGCGCCCCATTTACACACACTATAATGTTCCACTGCAGCCCCTGCACACAGTATTACACAGTGTTATGGCCCGCAGCGGCCCCTGCACACTGTATTATGCCTCTCAGCGGCCCCTGCACACGGTATTATGCTCCATAGTGGCCCCTGCTCACGGTATTATGCCCTGCATTGGCCACTGCACACGGTATTATGTTCCACAGCAACTCCTGCACACAGTTTTATGCCCCATATTGGCCCCTGCACACGGTATTATGCTCCATATTGGCCCCTGCACACGCTATTATGCTCCACAGTGGCCCTAGCACACGGTATTATGCTCCATAGTGGCCCCTGCACTGGTATTATGCTCTATAGTGGCCCTTGCACTGGTATTATGCTCTATAGTGGCCCCTGCACTGGTATTATCCTCCATAGTGGCCCTTGCACTGGTATTATGCTCCATAGTGGCCCCTGCACTTGTATTATGCTCCATAGTGACCCCTGCACCCGGTATTATGCTCTATAGTGGCCCCTGCACTTGTATTATGCTCCAGAGTGGCCCCTGCACAGGGTATTATGCTCTACAGTGGTCCCTGCACAGGGTATTATGCCCCATAGTGGCCAACCCATGAACTATTATTATACTCTGGGGTTTTTTCAGACCCCAGAGTATAATGATTGGAGACCCAGGGGAGAATACAAACATAAAAACCAGAGTTACTTACCTATCCTGGACACCGGTGCACTCCTTGCAGCTTTCGGCCCTGTTTAATTGCGCACACACGTCACGTGATCAGTCCGGCGACGCGACCTGATGACGTCACCAGAGGACTCAAGCCTGCTCGGAGTTACATCGGATCGGAGGAGGTTAGTAACATTGGTTTTTATGTTCCCTCACCAACCCTAGGCCTCCAATTATTATACTCCGGGGTCTGAATAGACCCCAGAATATAATAATAGTAGTATTTGCGGCCCGCGGACTAACTTACCGATCCCCGCGGCCGCTCACAGCGGCATCCACTTCCCTTTCTGCGGCCCATAGCAGAAGGGGAAGCGGGGGCGGCCACGAGCAGACGCGGGGTAGGTAAATAAATAGGCCCTGACCTGCCGGGGATACTCCAACAGGTTACAGCCTACTTACATATATAAAAAAAAAAGTTATACTCACCTGCGAGGCCTTGATGCAGCCGCCGCCACCTCCTCTTCTTGTCCGCGACGTCTGTGTCTCAGCGTAGGCGGCGTGATGACGTCATTGTATCGCCGCCTCCGCTGAGATGCGACGTCTTGTAAACCAGCCCAGGACAGGCCCCGCTCAGCTCTGTTTTTTTTTTTTTTTTTTTTAAAGCGGCCTGTCCTGGGCTGGTTTACATTAAATAGTAAAAATGCCGCCCCCCGGACAGTGCCGCCCGAGGCGGCCGCCTCACTTCGCCTCATTAGCGGTGCGCCCCTGAGTGTGGGGAAGTTGTGTCTGAGACGCTGTCATCAGTTTAAACTGAGCACAAACACCTGAAGCATAAGCTCTGCTGAAGAGCTCAGCCAGGCAGGAGATGCATAGAGGTTTATACTGTATTAACCCTGCAATACAGCCTCCAAGTTCAGAAACAGAGACACACTGAATGCACAGCCTGCTCAGCTGCAAACATCTCACCTGAGATCAGACAAGGGCAGGCACACCCAGCCCAGAATGGCCACAGACAGAGAGCGCAGCAGGGAGAAACAAGGAAGCCTTAGGAGTAAAAAACTCCCAAGGAAAAGATGAACAGCTGAAAGAGGAGAAAAAACTTACAAAAATGTCGTTAACCCCCAAATCCTTAGGAAAAAATGGGAGGACAAAGAGCCTCCCTCCACCTGTTAAACACACAGGACAGAAAAAAACACAGTGAGGGGAGGTCTCCTTGGCCTCTTATAGGGGAATATCATTTAATTAATTATGTAAATTAAAAATAAAATCCGCCTGTCCTACCAGCACACAGGGTAGGATATACCCCATATTGTGCTGCTGTTGAACGTAAGGGGAAATAGTATTGTCAATAATTAAATAATTCTGAGCTACAAATCTCTGCCTTTATCACGCTTTTTTTTATTGGTGTTCATTAGTGGGTGAAGAAATAAGGGGCATATTTGCCGTTCTCTTCAAAGTAGAAGAGGCCTTTACAATTAAGTTTTTTCATCGAACAGTATGTCAGACAGAGAAGCGAGAGGCCATGCACAGGGGAAGGCCACAGGCCTAAATGTTTCTGGCGCAGGCACAGGTCGCAGCAGAGTAAGGGGGCATGGCAGCAGGGGTCAGTTACAGAGGCCTGAGCTTCCAGTGTCAAGTAGTGGTCATGTCTTGACCAACAACCCAACGGTTATAGACTGGTTGACTCTGTCATCCAATTCATCCCAAGTCACATCAAATACCCCCAGCCAAGATTCGGTCGGTTCTTCAGACACAACCCTTAGTTGGCATGGCCCGGCAGCAGGCCCTGTGCCCTCACCTGTCCTCAACTTGCCTCTGTCCTTTTCTGTTCCCTCAGCTAGAGAACTACTCTATGCTGTGGGCTCAGATCCACTATACAGTGAGGAGGAGGTACTAGAGGACAGTCAGCAGCTACTGCTCAGCCAAGATGTGGAAGAGACATCCGCCGCTTCCTGTGGTAGGCGGGCAAGTAGTGATGAGGAGAGTGGCATGGGAGCTGGTGTTGAAGAGGACATCAGTAACCTGCAGACAGTAGTGGATGATGATGTAGCCGATCGTAATTGGGATCCGGGTGACGAAAGGGCCTCATCGTCATGAGGAGAAGAGGGTTGTAGCTTGCGCATGAGGCAGCAGGGGAGTCAGCAGGGTGGCAGCAGTGTGAGGTCAGGAGGTAAACGTGCCCGGGGTAGACCACCCGCTTCGCAGCAGCCTACCTGTGTAGAAAGTGGTGCAGTGGTTCACGGAGGCAGTGGCGGTAGCGGAGTGTTGGGGGTAAAATCACCTACTCGGCGGTGTGGCAGTTTTTTGTAAAGCCGCCGGGGGAGGTGAAAATGCCATATGTTCAATCTGTGGGCAGAAGGTGAAGCGTGGCCAGGGTGCCAATGTTGGCACCACAGCCCTGCACCAACATATGCAGCATCACCATAAAGTGGCCTGGGAGAACCGTGGCACGCACCCCATTTCAGGCAGTCAAGGCTCCAGCACCTCAGCTGAAGGAAGCTGTGTGTCCTTCCCATCATCTGCTGGTCGTGATGCTCCTGCTCCTCCTCCTGCTAGTCAGTCATTGCGTCAGCAATCGATCACAGAATCTATATCTAAGAGACAACAGTATGCGCACACTAATCCAACAGTGCAGAAGCTGAATGTGTTCCTGTCCAAGTTGCTGGTGCTGCAGTCACTCCCTTTCCACTTGGTGGACTCTGTACCTTTCAGAGAACTGATGGCTTGCGCCGAGCCGAGGTGGAGAGTCCCAAGCCGTCATTTCTTTGCCAAGAAGGCAGTACCAGCCCTGCACAAATATGTACAAGAGAAGGTGGACCAGTCCTTGAGCCTGTCGGTGTCTGCCAAAGTGCACGGCAGTGCAGACGTGTGGAGCTGTAACTACGGTCAGGGACAATATATGTCATTTATGGCCCACTGGGTTAATGTGGTGCCTGCCCAGACACACCAGCAACTTGGACAGGTGACGCAGCTTCTGCCTCCACGTTCTCACGCCGTTCGTCCTGCAACAATGTCCACCTCATCCTCCACTGTTTCCTCAGCCTCCACTGCAAGGACAATTCCCAGTGCTCCTCCAGCATACCACATGTGCAGGGCACAGCGGTGTCACGCTGTTCTACACCTCGTTTGCCTGGGTGAATGAAGTCACACAGGGGAGGAACTGCTCTGTGTCCTCAATCAAGAAATGGAATCTTGGCTTTCTCCAAGAGAACTTAAAATCGAAACAATGGTGACTGACAACGGGAAGAACATGGTGTTGGCCCTGCATCAAGGAGGGCTTAGCCATGCGCCCTGCATGGCTCACGTGTACAATCTGGTTGTCAAGTGTTTCCTTAAGTGTTCCACCCATCTGCAAGACATCCTAAAAATGTCAAGGAAACTTTGCATGCACTTCAGCCACTCGTACAACGCCAATCACACCTTCCTTGAGCTGCAGCGGCAGAACGGCCTCCCACAACATAGGCTGATATGCGATGTTTCCACCCATTGGAATTCAACCCTCCATATGTTGGATCGACTATATGAACAGAGAAAAGCCATAAACAATTTCTTGATGATCCAAGCGGACAGAGGTACTCCCTTGTGTACCTTTAACTTTAGCCAGTGGCAGCTCATGCGTGACACCTGCCGTTTGTTAGTTCCCTTTGAGGAGGCCACTTTGTTAGTCAGTCGCCAGGACTACGGGATGAACGTCATTCCACTGATTCACATCCTGGAAAAGATGCTTATCAATCTGGCTGGTCAGGGGATTGGAGATGTGACGTCTACATCTCAAGGCCACATGAGCCCTGTGGGGGCTGAACTGGAGGAGGAGGACATTGGAGCACAAACAGTGTGTAGTCAAATGGGTGGAGAGGAGGAGCAGGAGCAACCAGAACAGTCAGAGGGAGGTGAGGAGGATGAGGCAGATGACCCAGACACACCGTGGCAGTATGCAGTTGAGATGGATGCAGGGAGTCCCTCGGAGTCACTTGCGCAAATGGCCCAATGCATGCTGACTTCCTTGCGAAGTGACAGCCGAATTGTCATCATTCGGCAGAGGGATGACTACTGGCTTTCCACTATGTTAGACCCTCACTACCGGGGAAAAATGGGGGCCTTTTTTACACCCGCTGAGAGGGAGGACAAACTGAACTACTATAGAGACATGCTATGTAGCAAGTTGGCGGCTGTCTACCTGCGCCATCATCCATCCTCTCGTATGTCCAACCAGGGGGGCCCTGAGTGCTCATCTTGCACTGGCATGGCAGCTGTGGGAGGGAGTGGGGGTGGCAGGAGCAGTATCGGCTCCATCAGCAGCAGCCTGAGCCTAGAGTCGCTGATGAGCAGCTTTCTTCAGCCGCATAGTGAAGAAGCTGCTCATCGGCAGCTAGACACAGAGCAGAAGTTGAACCAGCAGGTGGTGGAATACTTAGAATGCACCCTGCCACCCGTCATTGAAGATCCGCTGGACTACTGGGCAGCCAAACTGGATTTGTGGCCGCAACTGGCCGAGTTTGCCCTGGAAAAGCTGCCCTGCCCGGCCAGAAGTGTGGCATCAGAGCGGGTGTTTAGTGGGGCAGGGGCCATAGTTACCCCAAGGAGAACTCGCCTGTCCACACAAAATTTGGAGAGACTGACCTTTGTGAAGATGAATCAGGCTTGGATCAGCCAGGACTTCTACCCACCAATGCTTGATGCAACAGATTAAATGATCCATGCTGCCTCACCACACTCTGCCGCTGGTTCACTGTATGGCCTCCTAAGGCTGTTGCTACCTACACATTATATCACCTTGCCACTCTGTGGCCTACTCATGCTGCTGCCTCCTCCGCACTCTGCCACAGGGTGACTGTATGGCCTCCTCACGCTGCTGCCACCTCCTCACTCTGTCAAAGGGTCACTGTATAGCCTCCTAAGGCTGTTGCTACCTACACATTATATCACCTTGCCACTCTGTGGCCTGCTCACTCTGCTGCCACCTCTGCACTCTGCCACTGGGTGACTGTATGGCCTACTAAGGCTGCTGACACCTCCACACTCTCTTACCGGGTCACTGTATGGCCTACTAAGGCTGCTGACACATCCACACTCTCTTACCGGGTCACTGTATGGCCTACTAAGACTGCTGACACCTCCACACTCTCTTACCAGGCCACTGTATGGCCTACTAAGGCTGCTCACACATCCACAATGTCACTGGGTTACTGTATGGCCTCCTCATGCTGCTTCCACTGGGTCACTGCATGCCCTCCTCATGATGCTGCCACTGAGTCACTGTATGGCCTCTTCATGCCACTTCCATTGGGTCACTCTGTGTACTCCTCATGCCGCTGCCACTGGTTACTGTATGACCTCCTCATGTTGCTGCCCCTGGGAGACTGTATGGCCTCCTCATGCCGCTTTCACTGGGTCATGTGTCCTCCTCATGCTGCTGCCACCGGGTCACTGTATGGCCTCCTCATGCTGCTGCCACTGGGTCACTGTATGGCCTCCTCATGTTGCTGCCACTTGGTCACTGTATGGCCTCCTCATGTTGCTGCCACTTGGTCACTGTATGCCCTCCTCATGCTTCTGCCACTGGGTCACTGTATGCCCTCCTCATGCTGCTGCCACTGGGTCACTGTATGCCCTCCTCATGTTACTGCCACTGGGTCACTGTATGGCCTCCTCATGTTGCTTCCACTTGGTCACTGTATAGCCTCCTCATGTTGCTGCCACTTGGTCACTGTATGGCCTCCTCATGTTACTGCCACTTGGTCACTGTATGGCCTCCTCATGTTGCTGCCACTGGGTCACTGTATGGCCTCCTCATGCCGCTGCCACTGGGTCACTGTATGGCCTCCTCATGCCGTTTCCACTGGGTCACTCTGCGTCCTCCTCATGCTGCTACCACTGGGTCACTGTATGCCCTCCTCATGCCACTGCCACTGGGTCACTGTATGGCCTCCTCATGCCACAGCCACTGGATCACTGTATTCCCTCCTCATGCTGCTGCTAACTTCACATTGTCACCTTGTCACCAGCAACTTGGCCAGGTGGCGCCGCTTCCGCTTCCATTTTCTGACACCGTTGGTCCTGCAACAATGTCCACCTCATCCACCACTGTTTCCTCAGCCTCCACTGCAGGGACAATTTCCATTGCTCCTCCAGCATACTACATGTGCAGGGCACAGCGGTGTCACACTGTTCTACACCTCATTTGCCTGGGCGAACAAGGTCACACAGGGGAGGAACTGGGTCACTGTATGTCCTCGTGCCACAGCCACTGGGTCACTGTATGGCCTCCTCATACCGCTGCCACTGGGTCACTGTATGGCCTCCTCATGTTGCTGCCACTTGGCCACTGTGTCCAGCTCTGCAACGTTGGGTCATTAGTTTGCCAAAGAGAGCTTCTGGGTGCTGCTTCCTTCCATTCTGAAGTACTTGGGGATGGGACCTGGTACACAGGTGGGCTAGATGTATCAGCTGTGGAAACCAAGTCTAGCGAATCTGAAAAGAAAAAGCATTCTGTTTCCTCAACAAAGTTCTTAAGTTCTATCATGTGTTGAACTTTCAGTATGAAAGGATATATCAGCTAAAATCTAATATTCCTCCAATATATTGCACTGTATACTTTACTAAAAGCTCTACATTTTCTTATGAGTAGGTCTAAAGTCCTGGTGATTTCTTCTTTTCACTGTAATTAGCCAGTGACTTATTGGTCTGTAGGAGGTCTCAAACAATAGGCTTGTTCTATTAATTTGGTTTCCGATAGTTCCAAGACTTAGATCCAAGGTCTATTTTACAGATGTGTTTTAAGGTTTGTTGTGGCATATATTCCAGTAAATCGACTAATCTCAGATTGTTATTGCTGAAAGAGGTTTTCAAGATGTTCTATGCGCTCATAAAGAAGTGAAACTGTCTTGTATCCCACAGTTAGCATCTCACCCTCAGCATTAGATATGCATTGTTCTGCTCTTTTAGCATTCCCTCAAGTTGTTCAACTGTCTGTTGGAGGTAATTCAAAGTGAACCGGTCTTAGATAACCGATAGAAAGAAATCCAGCAAGATGTCATTGATTTCAGATGGCCATATAGTGTTGCCTGAGCTCACCTCGGCACCATTTTGGAAAGAGGATCCCCAGTCGCCTCACTCTCCATATCATCAGTAGCCACTTTCTTGTCACTGCGTAGTAAGCAGCAATCCATCAAATGGTAACCAGTACAAATGGGAGGTCAGTGTTCCCAGTACTAATGGGAATCCTAGTGTCTTGGTGATTGCAGAGTTGGATAATAAAATAATGTAATTTTCAGGTCAGGGTGTTTCTGAGGGGTATATGGTGTATCTTGATCATATCCCTATGTATTCCCTTATGTACAATTTTTTCTACTTTTAATTGTTTTTAACTGTTTGGATTTTAGCCCATTAGCATATCAAAACGTAGGTATTTTTTATGGGATTGTGATTTGGCACATTTCTTTTTGGTACATGAGATAAATTGTTTTGGCCTGACCACATTTTTTTCATATTGGCCCTTATTATTTAGTTCTGTTTGAAGAGGCCTTTTCACTGCTTGCTTAGAATAACCCTGTACAATGTATAGCAGCTGTGCTTTGTATGTGGTGCCCCATGGCCTGTGAAGGGTAAGCCGCTAAAAACAACTGGTTGTGGTTAGTGATATTGAAACTAAGGATAGGTCAATAACCCCTTGGGGACACAACCAAGAAGTTTAAGACCAGGCCTCATTTTTCAAAACTGACATGTGTCACTTTATATGGCAATAACTTTGAGAAGCTTTAACTTAGACAAGTGATTTTGAGCTTGTTTTTTCATGACACATTGTACTTCATGTTAGTGGTAAACATTGATCAATTTGGAATTTCTCAGCTGAAAATTTGATGGAAATTTGGAAAAAATCTTTTCAAAATGTGAAATGCTGTGCTTTTCAAACAGAAAGTCATACCACCCAAATACATTAATAAATATTATCTACCATATCCCTGCTTTATATTGGCATCATTTTTTAATTGTCCTTTAATTTATTTTGGATGTTAGAAGGATTACAAGTGTAATTTTCCAGATTTACAAGAAAATTTCCCAAACTAATTTTTTAGGGACCACTTTAGTTCTAAAGGGGATTATAAAGACTATATATTAGAAACCTCCCATAAATTATCCCATTTTCAAAACTGCACCCCTCACATAATTCAAAACAGCATTTGGGATTTTTTTAACCCTTTAAGCATTTCACGGGAATTGAAAGAGTATGTGTAAGGGAATTGCCAGTTACACAATTCCCCAGTGCTGCTGCTGAAACAAGGGAAGAAGGGAAAGACAAAGACAGTGAACCTTAACTCGACCCAGCCCCTGTCCCTACCTAATTGCTACAAGTGTCCTAATGACAGGGACAACTTGGCGACGATCCCTTCTCTGAAAATGTGTAACACAGAAAAAGACAAGACAAACAACACAGAAGAGGAGTCAGTGAGCCAAGGGTCAAAACCAGAGATATAAAGCAGTACCAAATCGAAATACTAAAGAGTAGTCACAAGGGAAGCCAAAGATCAGAAGTCAGAATGCAATAATAGCAGAAACAGGACCTAGCAGGGACAAGGTCTCAGGACAGAATCACAATAGCCAGCAAACCTGTGTGGACTGATGACCTGTTTATAGAAAGTCCAGAACCCACCTCAGACTTGATTGGCAACAGGCTGTCAATCACACAGGTAAGCTAAGATTAACTGTTAAAGGAGCGGAGCGAAACAAAGGTGCAGGAGACGGGTGTGGTTGAAATTCAACTACAGAGAAGAGGTACTAAGATAGTGTTCAGACTGAGCAACAAGAACCCTAAGCAAGGAATCAAACTGAACATGCCCCCTGCGCCGCAGCGTGCGAGCGGTGGGTGGCACAGAGACTCGAACAGGCAGAGACGTAACAGTATGGAGGTGAAATTTAGACATTTCATTTTTTTCAATAATACATTCATTTAGCCCTAAAATTAACACATTCACAAGGGGTTAAAGGAGAAAATGCATCTCACAGTTTGTTATGCAATTTCTTCTGAGCACAGAAATACCCCACATGTGGGTGTAAACTGATGTTTGGGCACACGGCAGCATGTGGAAGGGAATGAGTGAAACTGGGCAGCTGAAGAGCAGATTTTGCTGGAATAGATTTCAGGTTCCATGTCTTATTTGCTGAGCCCCTAGAGTACCAATACAATAGAAACCCTCCAAAAGTGACCCCATTTTGGAAACTACACCCCTGACAGAATTTATCAAGGGGTATAGTGAGCATTTTGACCCCAAAGCCGTTTCACAGATTTTATTAACATTGAGATGTGTAAATGAAAAATTACTAAAATTTTACTTTTGTGAACCGAGAGCAAGGCAGGTGGTTTGGACTCCGCAACCAGAAATGAACGCACACGCGGTAGTTCAAGAAAAAAAAAATATATTTACTATAAGTTAATAAAGGCTAGTTAAAGGTAAAATGACAGGGATAAAGGCAAGCAAAATATACAATATAGCATGAACAATTTCAAGGCAAATTCTGCAATGGTTTCTACTTTTACACTGTCCACTTCTGCAGTATGGACACTGAATGAACAATATACTCAAAACTATCCCTAACTGACCCTGACTTCACATTTGGGTGCACCCCCTTTTCCCCAGTGGTCCAGGTGGACCGCTTACAGTCCGTAGAAGCGCGCGGTGGGGCCCAAAGTCGGTCCTTTCTTTTATAGTGAAGCGTCCTCTCCTCACGGTTATCAGGATCTCGGGAGAAATGAAGTCCTCTTTAACAGACAGGGAAACCAAATGAATGCAATGTAATCCAACAGCAGATTCCACTCAGCACACTGACAGTCCTGCCGAATCCATACACTGAGCTGGGATGTGAGCCGGGATTTAGCAGTTACTGTCCAGTACGTCAACAGCACTGCGAGTCTCTATCTGTGGTATCCATATACACAGTCACAATGTCAGTCTCACTGATCAGCCACTGAGGACAGTTCCTTTCACGTGGACTCACTAGTCCTGTTGTCTCTTTACACTCTGTTTGTCTCTGGACCAAGATACAGCTTAGCTGTGCAGAAAAATCTCCACATCAGGTCAACACAACATAGACACCTGTCTTCTCTCTTGCCAAGATGGCTGCTGCTCTCTGTCTCGTCACTTCCTGCTTCTCTGCTCACACTCTGTCTGCAGAACAGACAAGCTGACATAAAGGAGGGGGGGGGGTGTCTCTCCAGCAACATGTCACAATTACAATGGCTGCTGTCTTAAAAGAACAGAATCACAGAAATACATTCAACATTAACAGTTTATACAGACAAATGAAGCTTAGGACAACATTGGCTGTCTCTTACACTTTATCCCCAAAATTTTTATTTTAACAAGAAGTTAAAGGAGAAAAAATGCCCCACAGTTTGTTAAACAATTGCTCCTGAACATGGCAATACCCCATGTGTGGTCGTAATTAGTGGTGAACCTAGCCTCCTTGCTGCCTGAGGCGGACTATCGAAAGATGCCCCCCCCCCAAAAAAAATATATAAAATTGCGTTTATATGCTGTTAGCGTCACACGCTGTTATTGTCGTACAATAAACATACACAAACTTATGAAACAGTTTTTAAGAATTTTTCTTCCTGTATTACTTCAGTATCAGAAATCAACAACACGGCATTAACAATGAAAGTAACTTCACACATCTTCTGCTTGTTGGATGGACGAGCCCACGTGGCCCCTATTCTCTATAATAGGAGCGCCGCAGATAGCTGAGTACTGGACTTCGGCTATCTTTGGCACTCCCATCGAAGTGAATGAGAGCCACGCGGGTTCGTCCATCCACCAAGCGACACACCTATAAATATGGCTGCAGCCAGGCTGGATTCCCACCCAGTGGGGGAAAAAAAAAAACAATTCTCAGGCTCAGTGGGGGACTCAGCAGACAGACCCCCATCAATCAGGTATTTATCCTCTATCATTTAGGTGAATACAGGGCAGTAACATTCTGTGACTTACAGGTGACATCTCTGACTAATCCTTCACATTTCCCTTCTCTTCCCTTTGGACCGCCATGACCACTTCTTCCAGCTGTGACTTGTCTCTGTAAAGTTTACAACACAGACATCTTTGGCTCCTCACTTTTCCAGGCATCGAACCCACATTGTCCTCACCTGCACACCCATCCTGCTGCTACCCCCAATTATAAAATATATGATATAACCCCCATAATGAATAATACTCCCAAGTGCATCTTTATATTAATAATGTGTGTGTGTACCCTGTATAAATAGTGCCCCTTATTAATAATGCCCCAGGTGTTAATTAATATTAATTAAAAGGTTTTCCAGGTCATTAATAAACTAATCAGTGGGGCTCAAAAACCCAGGACCCCTACAGATCAGCTGTTTGAATGAACCGTGGTACCTGTGTAAGTGACGTGACCGCTTCTCTGTTTACATAGTGTCATTCATCTCATAGCGGCCATGTAATGTAACTACAGCCTCGTCCTATACACGTCTATGTGACATCACACGGTCACTATAAACAGACAGTGTGTGATATAAACAGGCGCCATAGCCCCTTCATACAGCTGATCAGAGGAGGGGTCCACTGATCTCTTATTGATAATCTGTCCTAAGGATAGAACATCAATAAAAATAAGCTGGAAAGACCCTTTCATAAAGCCCAAGTGCCACCTTAAAGGGGTTGTCCAGGATAACCACTTTTTTAATATGAGGCTGGGGAAGGTGCTCCGGTGTCTCCCAGCGCGTTCCAGTCCTGCTGCTTCGGTGTTTTCTTCCCCTCAGCAGTCATGTGTGGTGGGGACTACCGCCAGAAGAGAACACCAGAGCAGCAGAACCAGACATCGGAGCACAAGGGACAGGTGAGTAGGTGTTTTGTTTTTTTTAATACGGTATTACACGGTATTATGGCCCACAGCGGCCCCTGCACACAGTATTGCATGGTATTATGCCCCGCAGCGGCCCCTGCACATGGTATTATGCCCCGCAGCAGCCCCTGCACACGGTATTATGCCCCGCAGCGACCCCTGCACACGGTATTATGCTCCATAGTGGCCCCTGCACTCAGTATTATGCCTCATAGTGGTCCCTGCACTCAGTATTATGCTCCATAGTGGCCCCTGCACTCAGTATTATGCCTCATAGTGGCCCCTGCACACAGTATTATGGCCCATAGTGGCCCCTGCACTAGGTATTATACGCCACAGTGGCCCCTACACATGTAATTATGCCACATAGTGGCCTCTGCACACAGTATTCTGCTCCATAGTGGCCCCTGCACTCAGTATTATGTTCCATAGTGGCCCCTGCACACTGTATTATGCTCCATAGTGACCCCTGCACTCAGTATTATGCTCCATAGTGGCCCCTGCACACGGTATTATGCTCCATAGTGGCCCCTGCACTCAGTATTATACTCCATAGTGGCCCCTGCACACAGTATTATGCGCAATAGTGGCCCCTGCACTCGGTATTATACTCCATAGTGGCCCCTGCACACAGTATTATGCTCCATAGTGGCCCCTGCACTCGGTATTATACTCCATAGTGGCCCCTGCACACGTAATTATGCCCCATAGTGGCCCCTGCACACAGTATACTGCTCCATAGTAACCCACCCATGAACTAAAAGACCCCAGAGTATAATGATCTGAGACCCAGGTGGTGACAAACATAAAAACCAGTGTTACTTACCTGGGCTCCGATGCACTCCCTGCTTTCGGCCCTCTTCAATGTCGCACTGACCGGCATCGCAACATAATGACGTCAGGCTGGCTCACGTGACACCTGGGACGTCACCAAAGAAGGCCGGAGCTGGCTGGGATTAACATTGGATCGCCGGAGAGGTGAGTAACAATGTTTTTTCTGTTTATCATCTCCCCTGTGTCTCCGATTATTATACTCCGGGGTCTGAAAAGACCCTGGAGTATTATAATAGTAGTATTTGGCCTCACTTATCGATCCCTGCTGCCGCTCACAGCCACTTCTGATTCCCCCTTCTGCGTCCGATAGCAGAAGGGGAAGCGGAGGTGGCCACAGCAGGCATGGGGATCGATAAGTAAATAGGCTGTCACCTGCTAGGGATACTCCAGCAGGTTACGGCCTATTTATATATATAAAAAAAAAAAGTTTTCTCCTCACTTACCTGCAATCCTATGATGGAGCTGCCGCCGCCTCCTCTTCTTGTCCGAGACGTCTGTGTCTCAGCGTAGGAGGGGCGATGACGTCATTGTATCGCCGCCTGCGCTGACATGCAGAGGTCTCGTAAACCAGCCCAGGACAGGCCCCGCCCTGGGCTGGTTTACATTACATAAATGGTAAAAATGCCACCCCCCAGACAGTGACGGACAGTGCCGCCTGAGGCGGCCGCCTCACTTCGCCTCATTAGCGGTGCGCCCCTGGTCATAATCTGCTGTATGGGTACATGGTGGGGCTCAGAATGGAAAGAGCGCTATTTGGCTTAAGGAGGGCAGATTTTGTAGGAATAGGTTTCACGTGCCATGTCGCATTTGCAGAGTCCCTAAAGTACCAGTGCAATGGAAACCCCCAAAAGTGACCCCATTTTGAAAACTACATCCCACGTAGAACATATCAAGGGGTATAATGAGCATTTTGACCCTAAAGCTGTTTCACAGATTTTATTAACATTTGGACGTGGAAATGAAAAATTACTTTTTTTTTTTTCCAATAAACCATCAATTTAGCTCCAAATTTTTCATTCTCCCAATAGGATAAAGGAGAAAAAGCTCCCCAAAGTTCGTTACATAATTTCTCCTGAACACAGAAATACTCCATATGTGGTTGTAAACTGCTATATGGGCGCATGGTGGAGCTCAGAATGCAAAGAGTGCTATTTGGCTTTTGGAAGGCAGATTTTGCTGGAATAGTTTTCAGGTGCCATGTCTCATTTGCAGAGCCCCTAATGTACCAGTACAATGGAAACCCCCAAAAGTGACCCTATTTTGGAAACTACACCCCTCATAGAATTTCTAAAAGGGTATTATCATTTTGAGTCCAAAGTGCTTCCCAAAAATTAATGTACAAAGTGGAAACTGAAATATTTTAAAGAAATATGCAATTTCAGTGCTTAATACATTGCGTCCACTTTGTGTCATCAGAGACATGTACTATTAAAACTATTAAGTGGGCTATCCTGGGTACAAAAAAAAGACGTATATGTGGGCATAAACTCCTTTTTGGGCACACAGCATGGCTCAGAAGGAAAGGAGCACTCTGCTTTTTAGCTTTTGGTTTATAGATTTAGAGAAGATTTAGAAGTGACCTCATTTTGTAGGAGTAATTTTAGGGTCTCTGCAAATGTGACAGACCCCGGGCTGCCGAAAATACATATCGGCACCCCCAATCTCACTGCGGGGGGGAGGCGAAGAGGGTCATCATGTTTGACTGCGGCATCTAAGGGGTTAAAACCCAAGATCGGAGCTAACACCCACTCCAGCAGCCGCCAGCTCAGACTATGAGCAGATGGAAGGCTCCTGCCGTAATATTACAACAATTTACCTTAAGACCAGTGGTGTAACTAGGAATGGCTGGGCCCCAAGGCGAACATTTGACATGGGGCCCCCCCCCAAGCCGCCGCCCCCAACCCCCCCAAACTGCCGCCCCCAACCCCCCCCCCCACACACACAAACCGCATTCCTGCGCACACTATTATGCCCCATAGTGGCCCCTGCACACGGTATTATGTCCCATAGTGGCCCCTGCACACGGTATTATGCCCCATAGTGGCCCCTGCACACGGTATTATGCCCCATAGTGGCCCCTGCACACGGTATTATGCCCCATAGTGGCCCCTGCACACGGTATTATGCCCCATAGTGGCCCCTGCACACGGTATTATGCCCCATAGTGGCCCCTGGACACGGTATTATGCAGCATAGTGGCCCCTGCACACAATATTATGCCCCATAGTGGCCCCTGCACACAGTAGTTTGCCCCATAGTGGCGCCTGCACGCAGTAGTTTGCCCCATAGTGGCGCCTGCACGCAGTAGTTTGCCCCATAGTAGCCCCTGCACACAGTAGTTTGCCCCATAGTAGCCCCTGCACACAGTAGTTTGCCCCATAGTGGCCCCTGCACACAGTATTATGCCCCATAGTGGCCCCTGCACACAGTATTATGCCCCATAGTGGCCCCTGCACACAGTATTATGCCCCATAGTGGACCACCCATGAACGATTATTATACTCTGGGGTCTTTTTAGACCCCAGAGTATAATGATCGGAGACCCAGGGGAGGATACAAACATAGAAAACACTGCAACTTACCTCTTCCTCACTCCGGTGCACTCCCGTGCGCTACTTCGGCCATCTTCAATGTCGGACCGGACGTCACCAAACAGGCCCGAAGCCTGCGGAGCGGCGGATAGGTGAGTTACAGTGTTTTTTATGTTCGCTCACCTCCCCTGGGCCCCCGATCGTTATACTCCGGGGTCTCAAAAGACCCCGGAGTATAACGATAGCAGTGATTGTGGGGTTCGCGGTAGCGACTGCCCAGGGCTCCGGGCCCCGTAATGTTCCGGGCCCTGTGGCAGTCGCTACCACTGCTACCCCGGTAGTTACGCCCCTGCTTAAGACCCAGTCGGCTGCACCGTAATAGTACTGTGCTCATGGCCTAGGGGTTAAAGAGGGTCTCTCTATAACCTTTATCCGCCCCATTGTCTGTTTTTTTGTTTGTTTTTTTTCCCATAGTGTTAAGAAACCTCTTGTTGTGAAATTTGTGGTTCTGGTTTTGTGCATTTGATTATTAACGTTTATGTCCTGTGTTAAGATATCATCTTGGAATGTCAAGACTCTCAACTTCCCTACCAAGTGCTCCCAGGTGATCCATGCTCTCAAAAAGATGGGTTCCTCTGTCCTCCTGCTGCAAGAAATACACTTTCTTGAAGGTAAAGCCCCTAATCTGCCCAAGTCTCTTTATTCGACTTGGTACTACTCCTGTTATGGTGAAAGCAAGAAAAATGGAGTCAGCATAGCCTTTAAATCTGATGTCTAATTTTCTCTTACCTCTCGTCTGAGTGATGACCAGGGCAGATATATATTCCTAAAAGGCTACATAGCCAATACCCCAATCACCATTGGCAATGTATATGTTCCCAATGTTGGTCAGATCCCTTGGTTATTGAATGCACTAGATACAGGTGCATCTCAATAAATTAGAATATTTTTGAAACGTTCATTCATTTCAGTGATTCAGTAATTCAATTCATAATCAGCGTCTTCCATGATTGTGTGTCCTACTGAACCAGACTGAGGGACCATTTATTTAACTGTAATTTTTATTGAAAAGATTTTTCATTAACAAGATATAAAGAGAAAAAAAGATCAAACAAGCAGAGAACAATGAGGTAGGCAGAGGCTATCCGCCTCTTCTCCCTTAAGCAATATGCATTCAAATTAGACAGTAAACAAGGGAGGGGAGGGATGAAGGGATTAAAAAGACAAGGGTAGAACCAGAGGAAAGGAGGGGAGGGAAGAAGAGGACTAGAGATCAGAGACCCTGTGATGTACAATACATGTCCCAGGGCGCCCAGATAGCCCCAAAGGCCTCCCGAGAGTTGTTTAGGCCCGCGGTCAGGTGTTCAAGACTCCTCACATCCTTCACTCTAGCCACAAGTTCAAGACCAGATGGGGGACTCACTTTCTTCCAGTTTCTAGCTATGAGAGTTTTAGCTGCAGTACAAAGGTGCAAGAAAAGCCTGGATGACTTATTGCTCAGGTGCCTGGGGGGAAGGTTCAGGAGATAAACCAGAGGGTCAAGAGGGACCTCTTGCAAAAAGAGAGCAGTCGTCAAAGTCCTGACCTCCCTCCAGAAACCTAAGATGAGAGGGCACGTCCAAAAGATGTGGTGCAGGGTACCCACCGCAGATCCACAGCGCCAGCACCATAGGGGAACCAATGGGTTTAAAGCATGGAGAAGAGCCGGGGTATGATACCAATGCATCAACAACTTATACTGCGCTTCCCTAAATGTAATGCACTGAGATGATTTCTGGGCCCGAGACCATACAATCCGCCACTGTTCCTGGGAGATGGGTCCACCCACCGCTTCCTCCCATTTAAGCATATAGCGATGGCTAACTGGGGAGCCTGTAGTTTGTGAGGTAAGAAGTTGGTAAATAGAGGATATAAGGCCCCTAGTGGACGTACCTGCACAGCAAATCTTTTCAAAAGCGGTGGGTAGTGACACCTTAAGGGACCCATGAAGGGAGCGGACAAAATGAACCACCTGCAAATAATGGAACCATTCAGAACCTGGCAGGTTTTGGTTAGCTGTAAGGTAGGCAAAGGACCTGAGTTCCAAGGTTCCAGGATCAACCATGGCCGCAATCCGGTAAAGACCAGCTTTAGACCACACCTTAGTCATGGCAGAGGTCAGGCTTTCCGGGAGAAGGGGGTTGTATAGTATGGAGACCATAGATGAGTGTCGGGACATCAGAGAGAATCTAGTACAACAGGCAGACCAAATAGATCTATTAAACCAAATAGGGCCCAGCAGGTACGAGGCAGGGAGGAGTGGGGGGAGAACCAACCCACAGAAGTGCGTTAGTGTGCATGGGTGCCAGCCAGAGCTTCTCTATCTGCACCCATCTAGTATATGCTGGCATAGCCGCCCAAAGTGGGATATGGCGCAAGTGGGACGCCCAGTAGTAATGTAGCAGATGTGGGACGGCCATACCCCCAGACCCCCTATCCGCCAGCATAACAGATCTGGGTATTCGGTGTCGTTTTGCCTGCCAGATAAACTGAAAAATAGCTTTCTGCAAGTTCCGTAATTCTCCCCGAGGAATCGCAACCGGGAGTGTCTCGAAAAAATACAGTAGCTTCGGGAGGAGAGTCATCTTGACCGCTGTAATTCTCCCTAAAAGGGAGATAGGTAAGGGTTGCCATTTGTCCAATAGGACTCTTAGCTCACGAAACAACCGCGGGTAGTTTGCCAAGTAGAGGGTCGCGTAGGAGGTGGATATATGGACTCCCAGGTAGCGGATAGAGGACTCCCGCCACTGGAAATCGTAATTACTGCGGAGGAGAAGGAGAAGGTCCTGTGGAATGTTGAGTGGGAGTGCCTCAGTCTTTGCAGGGTTCACCTTGTATCCTGAGAGATCGCCATAGGTCTCCAACAAGTTTGGAAGCGTAGTATGAGGGGAGGTGAGAGTGAGGAGTACATCGCCCGCGAATAGATAGACCTTAAATTCCTTATCTTGGACCATGATCCCCTTGATATCAGGGTCTCGCCTAATCTTGGCCGCCAGCGGTTCAATGCAGAGGGCAAATATGATGGGTGACAGGGGGCAACCCTGCCTAGTGCCATTTCGAATAGGGAAGAAGGGCAAGGAGAAGCTTGGGGGAAGCTTGATTGCTGCTGTGGGTAGGGAGTAGAGGGCCTGGATAGCTGTGAGGAAAGGTCCCGTGAGCCCGAATTTCTTAAGCGTAGCATGCATAAACGACCAATCTATGCGGTCAAAAGCCTTTTCAGCATCCAGACTCAAGAGAAGGGCCGGGGTAGAATAATGATTGGCCACCTCCACCAAATCCACAGTCCTCCTGGTGTTGTCACCACCCTGACGACAGGGGATGAATCCCACCTGGTCCTTATGGAGAAGCAGAGGGAGCCAAGCATTTAGCCTATTGGCTAGGAGTTTGGTAAAGAGTTTCAGGTCCGTGTTCAGCAAGGCAATCGGTCGATAATTAGCACAGTCCTGCAAGTCCTTACCCGGTTTAGGGACCAATGTGAGCAGTAAGGAGAGCATAGTCGGGGGTATGGGGGAGCCTAAGAGGAAGGAATTGAAGAGGGACAATAGATGAGCAGAAAGTTCACCCTGGAAAACCTTATAATAATTGTAAGTGAACCCATCTGGGCCCAGGGCTTTCCCATTTGGGAGGTCCCTCAGGACCCCCTCTAGTTCCTCCCTGGTGATGGGAGTGTTTAGGGAAGTCAAGGCCTCAGGAGGCAGGCGTGGGAGACAACAATCCTTTAAATAGTCTTCTAGCAGTGTTGAGTCATCCCCAGGGGGTAGTGCTCGGGGGGGGGGGGGGGTAAGTTATACAGCTTAGAATAGTAAGAGTAGAACGCCAGCACCATAGCGTCAGGGTGGTGTTGAAGGGTACCCGTGGAGTCACGGACAGAGTGTGGTGTGGAGGAGGCCCGATGATCTCTGAGGGTTCTTGCCAGGAGGGTGTGAGACTTATTACCTCGTTCAAAGAACCTCTGACGAGTATAAAGGAGGAATCGTTCCACATGGCGGGTCTCCAAATCACGGAGGTCAGCCCGGGCCAAAACCGGCGAAGAACCCCCAGGGATGGATGTGCTACCAAAGTTGTCATAAGGGACCGAATACGGGCTTGGAGAAGCTGTTCCTGGGCCTGTCTGTCCCTTTTAAGCCTAGAAGCCAATGCGATACAGTGTCCTCTCATGACCGCCTTATGGGCTTCCCAGAGAATGGCAAGAGAGTTTACCGAACCTAAGTTGTCCCTGAAATAATCCATCAAGTGTGTGCGCAGGATCTCGAGGGAGGTCGGTGATTTGAGCAATGTTTCGTTAAGACGCCAATGACATTGGCGAGTAGGCACTGGGGTCGTAGATAGAGTAACCACAACTGGGGCATGGTCAGACCAGGTGAGAGAGCCAATGTTTGTGTCCCTGAGCAAATGAAGGGTGGGAGCATTACCAAAGAAATAATCAATGCGGGTGTGAGTGTTATGAGGGTGAGAGAAGAAGGTGTAAGAGTGCACAGTAGGGTTGTCCACTCGCCAAAGGTCGTACAAGGAATGGGCTCGGATCAGCTTACGGAACTCCCGTGCAAGCTGAGCCAACCTATGGGGGGTTGGGCCCTGGGGTAACGCCAAACGGTCAGCCCGTTCAGAGAAGACCATGTTAAAGTCTCCTCCCACAAGCCAAGCTGATGCCAGGAGAGCGCGCAGGCGGGAGAATACCTGACGCAAGAACGGGATCTGCGCTGAGTTAGGGGCATAGACGTTGCATAAAACAATAGGGGCACCATGAAGGAGCCCCTCCAGAATAACAAATCGGCCCCCTGGGTCTATGTGGGAGGTCGTCACTGTAATTGGGCAGGAACGGGAAAGAAGGATAGCCACCCCAGCTCTGCATCGATCGTGGAAGGCCGAAAAGGCTATGGGAAAAAAGTGCTTAGCAAAGGCAAAGGTACCGGTGCGGTCAAAATGAGTCTCCTGAAGAAACGCCACATCCGCTCATAAGGAGCGGAGTTCTCTAAGGACATGGCGCCTTTTAATGTTGGAACCCAGGCCCTTGACATTAATTGTCACACACCTAACCATTGGGACTCAGGATTGGAGGACAGTGGCGGATTGTAATAAGCTCACCCATCTCACATGACGCTGGCAGGTTTCCCTCGGAGAGGCAGAAGGGCGATCCACTAACAGGAACCCAAAGTCGAGGCAAGGTCTCTAGATCAGGGAGGGGGGGGGGAAGGGGGGGAGGCAAAAGACAACATAAATGACAAAGTAAGAAATATAACAATTAAACAATACTTTGTGGGCGAGGCTAAGTCACTCGCCTGGGGACCAATGAGGACAGCCAGAGGTCCAATCAGGACCAGTGGCCGCACAGTCCAAGTATCCCCTTAGGGGGGAGAGCGTGGACAAGAGGCCGGAGGGGAGGCGGCGGATGCCCAACCACCAGTAAAAAGAAGGATGGAAGGGGAGTCACCGGAACCCCACCCCGCCCCACTCCGCTAAAACAATCCAATAATAAGCATAATAGATGAGACCCGTAGACCTATAAAAGGAAAAAGAGAAGCAAACATAACGCTAAGGCTTGCAAAAGAGGAAACGTCTCAAGGAGGAGCAGCCTCCTCAGGAACCAGTCTCCAGTCGGGGCCTCCGAGCGGTCGCCGCCGCGGAGGGTGCATGACGTCGTCTGGGCTCCAATCGATGCCAAACTGGTGGTGGGGGAGGGGGGTGGAGGGATTAGCTCCCAGTCTGTCAAATCCGGCAGGGGGACATCCAGCAGGTCGCAGAAGAGAGGTAAATCTGAAAAGGAGCGAAGCGTAGCGGAACGACCATCCCTACGAGCAATGAGAGCAAACGGATAACCCCACCGGTAAGGAATTTGGTGTTCCTGAAAGAACTGGAGGAGGGGTCGGAGATGGCGGCGTTTCTGGAGGGTGATCAGCGAAAGGTCCTGATAAAGTTGTAGTTGAGCTCCCTCAAATTCAAAGTCTTTGAGTTTGCGCACCTTGCTCATTATAGCCTCTTTAAGGGTGAAGTCGTGGAGGCAGCAGATGACATCATGAGGTGCAGCGGAGGATCCTCTGGGTTGAAGGGCTCGATGTGCCCTGTCAAATTTAATTTTGTGGGACAGGGGCTCCTGCAGTATAGTGTGGAAGACAGCCTCCAGCAGAGCAGGCAGATCCTCAGATTGGTCAGCCTCCGGGAGTCCTTTGACGCGTATATTGTTGCGCCGACCCCTGTTGTCGAGATCCCCTAAGTGGCGTTGCATGTCCCTTATAGCTGAACCCTGGTCAGTGGTAGTATCATGCAGTGAGGCAACATAGGCCCTGGTAGTGTCATGGTCATTCTCCAGCGTATCCATTCGATTAGCAATAGAGTGTAAATCAGTGCGGAGGGTAGCAATTTCAGATCGGAAGGATGCTGTGATTTCTGCAACCATACTTTTAAGGTCTTGTTTAGTAGGTAGCTGAGGAAGGAGGTCCGCCATGGATGATGGTGCTGAAGATGGGCCTGGAATGCAGCTCTGGGGGTACAGGACTGGAGGGGAGGGGGAAGGGAAGCCATATTCCTTGAGAGTGTGGGGCAGCGGAGCCCCTACGCCAGTGTCCTCCACTGCGTCATCCACCTCTGAGCTATGTAGGGGGGGGGGCGATGGGGTGAGATAGTAAGTGGGGGGCCACAGAGACCAGCTCTGTGGCCACAGGCTGTAGTTCATCAGCGGTGTGGGAGGGAGCAGAGCCACTGACCTCAGAACTCCTTGAGGAGCTGGAGACATCCGGGGTCCGCTCATGCCGCTCTGCCAGGAGTGCTGGTGAAGCAAGGTGTAGTTGCTGGGACATCCCAGGGTGAGGAGACTGTGGGAGCACTCGTGCTGGAGAAGTTCTGGGCTGCCCAGGCGCCGACAGGGATCTCTGCTGGAGCGGTGCTCCGCTGGCTAACAGGGGGAGCGCGGGAGGAGAAAGGCTGCGCTGCGACCCCTGTGCCTGAAGAGCGGAGGGAATCCAAGATGGCCGCCCCGCAGCAGCCCGGCCCGGCAGAGAAGGCTGCTGAGTGAGGAAGCCGTCCAGGGTGGCTCTCCCAGACCTCTCCACAGGCGCTGGAGTGCCTGGGGCCACCCTCCTTGGTAAGCGCTTGCCCATGATTGCTGTACTGAAGGGTCCACGGGTCTCAGCTGAGAGCGGTGGAGTGGAGAAGGTCCTGCATGCGACCTACTCCATGCGCGTCCAGGCCACGCCCCCCTGAGGGACCATTTAAAGGCTTAGGAAATCTTTGCAGCTCACACACTGAATTTACAATACTGAACTTTTTTACAATATTCAAATTTTCTTAGATTTGGGTTTTCATTACCTGTAATCCATAATCAACATTTACAGAAATAAAACACTTGAAATAGAACACTCTGTGTGTAAAGAATCTAGAAAATATAGGAGGTCACTTTTTTAATTGAATTACTGAAAGAAATAAACGTTTCAAAGATATTCTAATTTATTGAGATGCACCTGTATGTTCTCAACGTTCGCCGAAAGCCTCACATTCCTTGGTGGAGACTTTTAAGTTGCCCTCCAGCCTTTGCAAGACTTCTCCAACAGCACATCCTCACATAGCTTTGCCTCTCTTAGCAAACTCTCCAAACATCTCTCTTCAATGAATCTCATGGACGTATGGCCGTCCTTACACCCTGCTGCAAGAGACTATAATTTTTATTTAAATCCTCATAAGTCATACCAGCTCCTACATTACCTTTTCATATGTAGCTGCCATTTGACACTAGCTATGTCATCCTCAATAGGTAAAATAACCATCTCTGACCACGCCCCTGTGACCTTACAACTTGAGATTTCCCTCCCCCCCCTCTTGTAGTTATGATTGGAGGCTTAACGAAACATTGCTTTGCTCAAGTAAAGCTAAACAGACTGTGGAACAGGACCTAACCCACTACTTTAATGAGATTAATACCCCAGATGTTCGGCCCAGTGTGATGTGGGAGGCACATAAATCTGTAATCAGAGGTGTTTTCATTAGTTTTAGCTCTTTCCTTAAGAAAGAAGAGCCAAAGAAATTGATACTTTGCTCTCCCGCATTGCCGAGCTGGAATGTCAACACTGGGGTTCTCTGGGACCTGATAATGTGTAGAGAACAGCTTAAGGACTGCCTCAATTTCAAGGTGGCCTATCTCTCTGCCTCACACAAATATTATATGTATGGTAATAAAGGTTTGAAGCTTATGGCTTCCTTACGATATAGAAACACATGAACACATTGAATATAGCCTCTGAGTTCTGCACCTTTTACCAATCCCTTTATGACCTTTAAGGCCTACGGAGACTCCCACTAAGCTGCAAGATCAAGTAACTCTCATTCAGAAATTCAATCGCTCTCTTTGCCCTCCTTTCAACACTAACAACAAGATGCACTCACTGCACCCTTTACTATGACCGAATTGCAGTCTACTCTATATGAAACTCCTTCAGGAAAGTCTCCGGGCCCTGACAACCTACCGGCATCTTACTATAAACATTTCAGTTCTATACTACGGCATCACGAAATTCCCGACCCAAGCCTTAGAAGCCCATATTTCCATTATCCCTAAAGAAGGCAAAGACCCGACCCAATGTAGTAGTTATTGCCCCATCTCCCTGCTTAATGTAGACAATAAACTCTATACCAAACTACTAACGTAGAGATTAAAGTCCCACCTACCAAACTTAATTAACCCTAAGTCAATGGGTTTTGCCCTGGGTAGAGAGGGTAAACATAACACTCTACATATACTACATTTGATCCAGTCTGTGCGGTTGAAAAATACACCCTGGTTCTTCTTTTGACTGATGCTGAAAAAGCTTTTGATGGCGTGGACTGGACCTTTATGACACTGACTCTTGAACGATTTGGAATCCCCCCTCTGTTTATCTATAAAATTATGTTCCTTTACTCCAGACCTAGTGCTAAGGTTAGCATCAATGGTTGCCTCTCCAATTCGTTCAGTATCAAAAATGGTACTAGATAGGGCTGCCCCTTATCCTTCCCCCCCTATTATTTGTTTTAACCTAATTCAGTACTTGAGACAGGACCCACGACCCACTGTTAGAGGGCGTCAAATGTAGTGGCACCCACTATCAAGCAGCTGCATTTGTGGATTACCTTCTTGTCATCCTTACTAACCCATCCGTAGCACTCCCACACATAGCGACAATTTTGGAAGACTTTGGTTCTCTCTCCAACTTTAAAATCAATGCATCCAAATCCAAAGCCCTATGCGTCTCATGTTCCCCATCTCTCAAATCCACTGTAGAAAAGGTATCCCCCTTCCTCCTACATTCTGACTTTGTTAAATATCTTGTCCTCACTCTTACCCCCTCACCCGATCGCTGGCATGACTGTAATTATGCATTACTACTCTCCAAAATTGAGAAATTGACCACATCTTGGCAGATTCAATACATATTGTGGATTGGTAGGTCCAATTTGCTGAAAATTATGATTCTACCAAAATTATTATACCTGTTCCAAAACCTCCCAATCCTCCCCCCCCCCCCCCCCCGACAGTTTTCTTTACCTCTCTACGGAGGCTTTTCTGCAAGTATGTCTGGCATAACTCCCGCCCTAGAGTAGCCTTTTGCACACTGACCAAACCTAAGAAGTCCGGTGGCATAGGCCATCCAGATCTTGAAACCTACTATTATGTCGCCCAACTATCCAGAGCTCTCAACTGGTTCACAAGTGGAGCAACTAGATTATATGTGCCAGTGGAGGAGTCTACTATTGGCCTTCCTCTCACTGTGACATTGTTGCTTAACCAGAAATCTGCTAAACAGGCCTTGGTCAATAATGTTTTGACATCAGCGGTGTGTGGCTCGTGGTGCTGGGAATGCTGTCTCCTCCCTCTTCCACAAGGCCCATCGCCTCTCATGTTTCTCCATAACCTGGTAATCTCGAGTTCGGTGTCCCCCGACACTTTCCCTGCACTCCTGAAATGACTGCCCTATGATTCTATACTCATAGATGGGGCCTTTCCCTCTTACTCAGAACTTAAAATGCACCCGGTCTTTGCTTCAATTTACTTCCTAACCTACCAATCTATTAGAGTGGCTACCTGGGAGCGCTGAAATCTGTATCCACAACACTGACCACCACCTGGTTGGAAAAGATTTTCCTCCAAAGACAACCCTCTAAAAAGCCTTTGTCTTTGCTATACGTCAATCTCCTGCGTGAACTAGGGAAATCACACCCCTCCTTTTTGCAGACCTGGGAATCTGAGCTACAGATATCTCTAGCATCAGAGGAGATCACCTCCATTTTTAAACATTCAATGGATCCATCCCGTTGTATTTGTATGCAGGAGTCCACACTCAAATTGACCGCGGAATGGTATAAAACACCTGCCACCTGCCCTGATTCACAAGTTTTCGTCTGAAGCTTCCCCCTATGTTGTCGTTGTCACAAAGAAACCGGTACATACCTCCACATATGGTAAGATTGTGACAAAATCAAACTCTTCTGGTCACAAGTCCAACAGCTCTTAGGCCAAATTTGTAGCCATTCAATTCACCTGTCCCCTAAGGGTATCTTTTTGCATCTCTGGCTTACCTTCAACTGATATCGGTGTCTAAAGACCTCATTCCCCTATACTGGTCCTTTGAATCCCTTCCCAAATTCCCCATTTGCTTAGGAAGATCTCACAGATTGCTCGGTTAGAAGAGCAATAAATACCAGTACCATAAATACAGTTCCATCTGGGCACCTTGGTGTTCTTTCACAAGAAATTCTCAGTAGGGACATATGTGGACTGACCCTACTTTGTAGAAGAGTTTGTTCACCTCAACTGACCCTTGACAACTCACTTATGATTTACCCTGTTCTTAGGGCCCTGCCCTTTAACTGTAATCTGTTTCTGTGTTTGTTGATTCCTTGGCTTGAGTACTGTTTATTACTTGCTATTTTTGTGGCAATGTTTGTGATGTGCTCATAACATTGTATTTCACATTTGTTGATAGTCTTGTTTATTGAAAAACTAATAAAAAGATATTTGAAAGAAAGAGGGTTTTCTCAGCTTGGATATCACTGTTAAATGAGCCAGAGTGCCATGAAAATAATTATTTTTATTCTTTATGCAAATGAGGAGCACACACCGCTGGGAGTGTGTATTCCTGACCTGAGCACCATCAATTACCCAGTCCTGCCAGTGAGCTAGCTTTCAGCATGAGGGGTAGGATTGGGCTGGGAGACTGAGTAATTGATGATGCCCAGGCTAGGCAATACACGCAATCAGTGCCTGCACTGAACGTGGGCATTAACCCCTCTAGCACCTTGGTCAGCTTTTACGATTTTGTTGGTGGCGCACAGGCACCGCCATTTTTACGGGGATTGCCGGAACCCGGAGTAAGCTCCGGGGCCGGCGTCCCATTGGCTCCCAGGCTTGTCTGCCATTTACTTCTATTGCAGGTTGCTCTATGCAGCCTGCAATAGAAGCGCCGATAATTTGCAATGCATTGCATTAGTGATCAGACCCCCTAGGGGGGTGGAATAAATGCAAAAAATAAATAAATAAATAAAAAAATTTAAAAATATAAAAAATTAAAATCACCCCCCTTTCCATAGAACACATATAAAAGTACTTAAATACTGTGAAACAGTAGGTATTTATACATTAGGTATCCCTGTGTCTGAAAACACCCGGTCTACAAATCTATAAAAATATTTTTCCCATACGGTAAACGCCATAGCGGAAAAAAAAAAAAAAATCAAAAGTGCCAAACCGCCATTTTTTCACTGTTTCACCTCTGATAAAAATTTTATTAAAAAGATAAAAATCAAAGCAATAGCAATTCCCCAAAATGGTATAACTAAAAAGTATACCTGGCCCCGCAAAAAAAGACGCCCTATGCATCTCTGTACATGGAAGTATAAAAAAGTTACGGGTCTCAGAATATGGCAACTTTTAGAAAAAAAATTTTTTGCACAGATTTAGATTTTTGTTAAGGGGTTAAAATGTATATAAAGGCATATAAATTTGGTATCCCCAGAATCGTACTGAAACATAGAATACAGGTGACATGTCATTTTGGCTGCAGAATGAACGCACAAATGCACTTTTTCTTCAAATCCATCCCATTCTGATTTTTTTTTTCCAGATTCCCAGTACATTGTACAGAATAAGAAATGGTAGCATCATGAAGAAAAATTTGTCCCGTAAACATTAAGACCTCATATGGCTCTGTGAACGGAAAAATAAAAAAGCTATGGGGTTTGGAAGGAGGAGAGTCAAAAAACAAAAATTGAAAAATTCCTCCGGTGGGAAGGGGTTAAAAAATTATGCATTTAATGCATTAGGATAGCATTTTATAAATTATCTCCCTTATGTAACTACTGTAAAGTATCGTCACTAATTCCATATAAAGCCACAATCCCAAAACACAACACAGTAGTGGGTGCAACTCCTGGGACTCCCAACTAGTGATGAAAACTGAGCTCTTTACACCCCCATTTGAATGGAGAGGCAGTCATATTTGTGTGCTTCGGCTCCAACTCTATAAACCCTCAGATATGAAGTTCTTGGCTATCTGTGGCAGTCCCACAGTACCGAATGAAGCAGGCGCAGCACAAATGTGTGACTGCTGCTCTATTCAAATGGAGGTATCCAGGATCCCCCTTCTGGGTATCACTGGGGTGTCCTAGCAGCTATCCAGTGGGGAGCTCCACTGCCTAGGAGCTTCTATGACTCTATCCTTACCCTGGACAGGTCAGGATACGTACCAGATTCATGACTACAGTATACACTGACCACTGTTCTGTTCTTTTTGTATGCTTTACAGTGTAACTCTTCTTGTCTATATTGACTGCTGCCTGTAACTAAAATCCCACCAAGACTTTTTATAAGGGAGCTTTCACATAGTGTTCTAAAATCCATTGCAGAAAGATATAATAATCAACAAGCGCAAACTACTTGTATTTGCCATGCACTATGTATTCTGGTCCAGTCAGCCAAAATGTCCCTTTGTAATATAAGTGAAGATCTGTCAGGATGAAAGTCAGTCAGGACTCTGGTGCCTCGACTGCTTTTCTGTGTTTTCTAAGGGAGCGTTCACACTATCATTGGATGTCCATTCTGATAGGGTCCTTTAAAAAAAAAAAAAAAAATGGATGCCTATCATAATGGACACTAACTGATGTTAATGGATTAGTTAAAAAAAATGGACACATTAACATCAGTTAGTGTCTGTTAATGTCAATGTCCATTTCTATACTGTCCGTTTTTTGTTTATTTTTGTGTTCTGCTTTCTGAGCATGCGCAGAAAAAAAATGGACAGTAAGAATGAACAGACGGCCACCTGTTAGCTATACACATTAATGTTAAAAAATAATGGACATCCATCATAAGTCCATTATTTTGAACGGACACAAAAGTCCTGCACCCTGTGTTATTATGTCTGCTAAAATAATGGACATGTGACAGATCTGGTGAAAACGGACAACAGATCAAATCCCATTGAAACCAATGGGATTTTTAACAGATTCATGACGGATCTGTTAATGTCCATTGTTAACATTTTGTAACGGATGCTAGCAAAGGACACTACTAACAGTAATGTGAACGCCCCCTTACCATTTAAACATAACAAGATAAGATCCCACTTGCAGATAAATAATATATATGAGCTGAGCTCTTTATCTGAACTTGATGGTTTAACCTATGAGCAATTCAGGTTTAGACTGTATGTTCAGAGAGGCTTTTCAGCAGGGAGACTGACTGTACTTTCATCAAAGGATAAGAGGCTGCTCATTAGATGATGAGTGAAACGTGCTGCTAGCAAGAATACTGCACATCTGATTTCACTTTCTGGAAAACAGAATGTAGTGTTCTCCAGGATAGAAAATCATGTGAGGTTCTGTAAAAATAGTGCATAGTGGAAATCTTTCAGAAACATATTACCCAGGCCAAAAATGATCTATTAAGCAGCTGAATAAAACATGAAATGAATTCTTCTCCTCCCTGCCTTTCTTGAAGCATCTTGCTGTTAGTGATGTTAGTGATTGTAAATGCAATTGGTTCTGCTGGGAATTGATGCTACTGTATGGCAGAAACCTGAGTCATATGCAATTATATCTGCACACGTTGCTTAAGTTAAGATCTGAAGCTCGGCAATTTGTGACTTCATTTCTGCAAATCACTCCTGTTCTACGGGATGGCTTAAAATGTTACAGGAATGTAGGGCAAACTTTTTCCTAGAATTCACACCAAGAATTACTGAAAACATTATCTTCTTATTTTGTGAATGTATTTGAAAGTATATTTTTGCTTAAATTTTTCTCTTAAACAAATAAGTGTTCAGATGTATGGACACCATGTTGCGATGAGTTCAAATCTTTACCAGGTGTCTGTTCAGCGCATATCCTTCAGATATTTCTGGATGAAAAAGTCCTGCAAACCCAATTTTTCATCCAGCGACTTTCGTTAAAAATAATGGACATACAACATACATCCAACAGACCCCATTATAGTCAATGAGGTCCCTCTGGCTCCGTTCATATCCGCTATTTTTGAAGTCCGTTTTTTCATACTTTAGGTCCTCTGCCTTAGGATAAGTTCACATTCCCATTATTACAGTCCGTTCCTCTCATCCATCATAGGATGCAGGCAGAACTTTTTCTTCCATTGAAAAAGTAAACAAACATGACGGACAAAGGCTTCCATCATGTTTTTTATTTTGGAGTGAATGCAGATAGAGGAGGCTATGTCTGTAAGTGTCATTACAGCGTTTTTTAAGTCTGTTGCTCTTATCCTGTGATGGATGAGAACAACTGATTGTAATAATAGAAATGTGAACTTAGCCTTACTGTTCAGCCTTAGGGAGCGTTCACACTACCATTGGTGTCCGTCAGTAGTGTCCGTTGCTATTGTCCGTTACAAGATTTTAGCAACGGACACTAGTTGAACCGTCAGAAATCCGTTAAAATTTCCATTCATTTCAATGGGTTTTTATATTTTGTCCATTAGTGTCCGTTTGTGTCCGTTTACACCAAGTCCGTCAGAAGTCCGTTATTTTTTCACGGACAAAAAATCCTACATGCAGGACTTTTTGTCCGTTTGAAAAAAACGGATTCTTGACGGACAGCAAGTGTCCGTTATTTTTTTTTACATTGAGGTCTATGGGTAACGGACTTATAACGGACAGTAACTGATAGCCATCAGTTACTGTCCGTTATTTTATGTCCGTTTACTTTCCCTGCGCATGCTCAGAAAGGAGAAACAAACAAACAAAAAAAAAACTAGCAGTGTTAGAGGACATTTCGTGTCCTCAGGCACATGCGGTTTTACATACCGCTAGAAAGCCGACAGCGCGCTGAATTCAGCGCACTGCCGGCTTTCCCGGTATGTGCCCCGGGCTGGAGATATCGGCGGAGTAATGTTTTACTGTTAGAAGGGCGCTGCGAGGAACTCCCCTCCCCGACACTTCTCTTTGTTCAGAGACTTGTACTGAGGGGGCGTTCCTCACAGCTTGAGCGTCATCGCTGGGCTGTGAGGAACGCCCCCTCTCTCTGTTCTCGTCTATAGCCGGGTACTGTCAGAGGAATGCCCTCCCTGACACTTCTGTTCGTTCATAGCGCTGTATGAGGGGGCGTTCCTCACAGCTGAGCGTCATCACTGGGCTGTAAGGAACGCCCCCCTCTCTCTCTGTACTGGTCTATAGCCCTGTACTGTCAGAGGGGGCGTTCCTTACTGCCCGGCGATGACGCTGAGCTGTGAGGAACGCCCCCCTCAGTACAGCGCTATGGACGAACGAGAAGTGTCAGGGAGAGAGTTCCTCACAGCGCCCTTCAAACAGTAAGTAAAGTAAAACATGTAACTTACACACCGCCGATATCTCCAGCCCCGGGGCACATACCGGGAAAGCCGGCAGTGCGCTGAATTCAGCGCACAGTCGGCTTTCTAGCGGTATGTGACATTAAAAAACAGACACTACCTGATGCTCATCAGTTAGGGTCCGTTATGATAGGTGTCCGTTTATTTTTTTTTAACGGACACCTTCATAATGGACTCCAACGGTAGTGTGAACCCTGCCTTACTGTGTACTTATGTTGTATTGCATAACTTTTACTGCTCATGCGTTGCAGCCTGAGTTACAGGTTTAGCTGAATTCACAATTCTGCAGCCAGCGGAGTTAAAAATCATACATTCCTTGCTGATTCAAAGCATGAACAAAGCTTTGGAAAATATAATCTTTACCCAATAGTACAGGAGAGTACAACGATGTCATGTACAAAAAAAGGTAATGACTCAGCTTTGCAGGCCACAACAAACTTACTAATATATCTTGAATAGAAGAAGCTTGTGTTCCACAGCCAGATGCTTCACATAACACCTGAAAGTTTCTGATACTAGTTCCCACCAAAGGCATTAGTGGAGTATTAAAAAATCAGGGTCAGGACCATTCTCATCTCACGCCAAAAACATATTATACATGTTAGGAGTGGATACCCTAGGTCAGGTGTGCACTGTTCCGGGATGGATATTACATACATTATATTCAGCACTACAGAACATACAGGTGAATACAGCACTGATCAGATGAAGTCACAGGCAAAATAGAGAACAATTATATACAGTAAGGTCTTCTTTAATTGTAGTCATTCTCTTTATCTCATCTTTTTCCATTTGACCCAGATTGCCATTGTAAGGATCAGCTCACACGATGGGGGTCGGCAATGACAGAGTTCACACTGTTAGTTGGTTTTAAACTCCAAGGGTGCTTTATTCAGATGCTTCAGCACAAAACAAATCCTAAGCCTGTACGGCTCTAACTAAACAGCAGGTTGCCTCACTAACCTAGTGCAGGCCTAATACCTGGCACCATTCGCAGTAGCAAACAGACCTTAACCACCACAGGGGTGCTCTCTCCCTCAGGCTGTAAACCTGTCAGCCCTCCTTTTACCAGGCTTCCTTCCCCAGTAATGAATATCAGGAAGCCTCACCTGAAAGCACCTGGGACTAGGGGAAAACTCCATAGTGGACTAGGAGTGTGGACTGGAAGACTCCCACTGCCAACCTGTCCTCCAGTCCAGAAAATCCAGCCCATGTAATTTAAATAAAGAGCCCTAGCAGACTACGTTCTGCTAAAGCAACATATATCCTTCTGGATTTCCACTACTTTGCCTGGCTGAGGAAACCAGGTGAGATATACACCCCGTCCACAATTTTGCTATACACTTTACCACACCATGAAGACTTTTTCTAAACTCATCTCTGCAAAGTTTGCTGAACATACATCATAGATTCCTCACAATTCCATCATATTCTCCATCTCCTAAACACAAACTCATAAGTGTCCGAACAGTGTCTGCCTGCTGCTCCCATTGTGCCACCAAATATTGTGCTGCAGAAATATTAATGCCCCCTCCCCAATACTGTACTACAGAAATATTAATGTCTTTAGAATAGTTTTCTGTAAATATAGATGTAGTAGTTGTAACTTGACTGCTGCCGAGCACTGTGGACACAGGGCCGATTTAACCATAGGGCCAACGATGCACTTGCACCGGGCCCTATGGTAGCGGGGGCTCCCTATGGACAGTGCTACATTTTCTGTCCTGCTGTCCAGGGCAGTGGGGCCTTGCTATCCTCTGGACGCTGATGGGTTGAAGCCAGTGATGAAGTAGGGAGCTGTCTGCTCCCTACTTCACCACCCAGCCGCTTTCTTTGCTCCCGGGGGCCCTGGGAGCAGGAGGCGCGATGTAGTGATGTCACTTACATCACGCCTGTTACCCCTTAAAGACTCCGGGACCAGAGAGAGGAGTGAACAAGGGAACGAGGAAAGGTGAGTACTAAGGTTTGTTTTTTCTCTCTGATATATACAATGTGGGACATGAAACTGTGGAAGCAACCTGGGTGAGGGGGGTGACGACAACATGAAACTGTGGGGGCAAGCTGGGGGTGGGGGGACATGATACTGTGGGGGCAACCTGGGGTGAAGACATGATCCTGAGGGAGGCATGTCAGTGTGGGGGGACATGATACTGTGAGGGTAACCTGGGGTGAGGACATGATGCAGGGGGGGTGGTCTGGGCATGACACTATGGGGGCAACTTGGGGGGTGGGGAACATGATACTGTGGGGACAACCTGAGTGGGGTATGTCATTGTGGGGAGACATGATACTGTGGGGGCAACCTGAGTGGGACATGTCAGTGCAGGGGGACATGATACTGTGGGGGCAACCTGGGGTGAGGACATGATATGGGGGGGGGGTCTGCGCATGACACTATGGGGGCAACCTGAGGTGAGGACATTATACAGTGGGGGCAACCTGAGTGGGATATGTCAATGTGGGGGGACATCATACTGTGGGGGCAACCTGAGGAGGGCATGACACGGTGGGGGCAGCCAGGGGGGTGGGGAGAAGATAAATTTGTGGGTGCAACCTGAAGGGGGACATGAATCTGCGGGGGGCAACCTGGAGGGGGACATTATATGGGAAATATTGCATGGAGCCACTAGGGAGCCATTATACTGTGTGAGAGACACTAAGGGGCGTTATACTATGTGGGGGCCATTGAGGGAGCATTATAATTTGTGCAGGTCAGGTATCTCTAGGTGGTGGTAATGGGGGGCCTACTTATGAAATCTTTGCACAGGGCCCACCAATGTGTTAAAACGGCCCTGACTATGGAGATAGAATAGTACACCTACATACTCCCCACTTAATGCCAACAGCAATGCAAATTCAACTGCCATCCAGGGGTTTAGCTATATAGGGTGACTAGATAAAAGTCTCTAAAAGGCACTGGATCATAAGGGTGCTCTAAAAGGCCCTCTGCAACATAAAATATACCACTATTCTGAATGATACATGGTAGGTAGGAGCCCCATAACAGATTTTGCATTGGGACCCAGGAGCTTCAACTTACCCCTCTACTGCCACCACCATGTTACAAAGCACATTACAGTGATAAACAACATATCTTTGTTATGTATGTCACTTTTGTAGATTTGGAGAAAATAACTTTGAAATCTTATGCAAATGAGGCAGTTGGTGCACTGGGGGCAGGCCTTCAGCTCCCTGAAGCGCTGATCTTGCCATTTAAAACCCTACCTATTCTGTCTGTGCCACCCCATGATCATCCTACTGCTGTGACATTGCCCATCCTATCTGAGTGGCAAGAGCAGTGCTCACAGGGCTGCCCATCCTCTGTGCACCAACTGCCTCATTTGCATAAGCCTTCAAACTTTTTATTCTTCAAATCTACAAAAGTGACGTATATAACAAATGTATGTTGTTTATCAATGTAATGTGCCCTGTAACATGGTGGTGACATTAGAATATGCTTGGGGCAGGTGGTAGACTCCCTAATTTTCCCCTAGAGTGTCCTCAAGTGCTTCATTAATAATCCTTCCCCATCATGTCCCTCTTAGCAACAGTGCTCCTATAGTAATAATGGTCCCCAACAGTGCTCCTTTATTTTGATAGCTCCAAAGTGCCCCCAAAATTAAATGTGCTATGCTCCCATTCCACTTTGTTGTCTGCAATGTGCTGAAGGCCACAGACTACTTCTGACCTGCAGCCTGAGCTGACTGCAATATAAGCTGTAACCTTTGGCTTACGTGGGTGAACAGCAGGGTGTTCCTCAATAGTGTGCCTCACTATTTCAACTCTATTGAGATCCTGAGGAAGTATATGCAGTTAATTGTCATACCCACTCATACATTCGGGGCACTAGGCAAAAAATATGCAGCATGCCAGAGTGCTACTGCTTTAAGTGTTTGTCTTTTGTGCCTCAGGGTTAGGTTGGTATGTCCCATCCTCTTTGTTCTATGTTACATGTACATTGTTATGCAGCTTTCTTATTGTCCCCCCCCCCCCCCACTGTTTCAAACCTTTTCCCTTTGTTCAGCCCTGGCCAATCACAGGCCACTGGGCGGGGTTGTAGGAGACCTAGGTCTTCTAGGTGTCCATTGAGGCCTTAGTTCAGTGCAGTTCAGTGCCAGCTTGTGAGCAGTTTGGTTTTCCTGCACTTGGACTGGACCGCAACGGCTACCCAAACAGCCTCTAGGAGGATTGGTACCTGCCCAAGGCTCAACTAGAGACAGCCCTGAGAAGGGAGTTCCAGCTGTCTGGACATTTGGACAACATGCCAGGAGGAGCAGGAGAGGATCCTGACAGGAGGAACGTATTCGGGCCTAAGCTGAAAGTAACCAGGTTCCTGTCGGGACTCCCTGTAACACCACTATCCCCAGCATCCTTATCTGGGAGTGGAACATGAGGAGGAGGAGTTGGAGACCTTTGCCATAGAGCCTGTAACATCCCTGGGCAACCTCCTATAACCAAGACAGGGGAATTGGACATTGAAATACCACTACCCCCATTTGGGAAGCTGCCAGTTGCTGCAATAAAAACTGTTCCTTGTTCAACTGCACCACTGGCTTCCTGAGTCCTGCCTGCCATAACATCAGGGCCCTTCCGAACACCATCACACCGGCTCAGAGAGGAGAGGTCCCCTCTCCAACTGGAAGCACCCCGGGGGAAACTTCTACCATCACCATCAGGTAGTGCTGCAGGACCCCCCTCAGCGGTGTCCAGCCCAGGAGTGGGGCTGGAGTGCTAGGTTGAGTGTGCTCGGCCTAGCAGCTTGCACATCATCCACCACTACTACTCCCATCCTCCGGTCTCCTCCATCTGGGTTGTGGCAAATACAGGGTATATGCCAGGGGTAGGCAACCTTTTTTGTTCGGCGTGCAGATTTAATTAAAAAATCAAAGATGAGGTACTCGGAGTGCCGGTCAATAATTGTAAGTCTGACGACCCCTAAACTAAAGTCATATACCACAAACCATAACACAGAAGTGCTGCCACCAGATGCTTTAGGACACATGCGTTTACTGCTATTTCCTGGGACGCTCCTGTACTTTCCGATTAGAAGCAATGAAAGTCCATGTGCATCCCGCAATTAGTGGTAAATATAAGTGTCCAGGAGCACCATATGGCGGCATCCTTATGGTGAATACACACTATGTATCTGGATGCAGATATAGTCTTAGGCCACTGGAACTTTTACTTCAATGTAAAACTGCGTTCACATGGTGCATTTTTGCACAAAAAAAATGCCTGTGTTTTCTGTGCAAAAACACATCCTTAATGCAGAAAACACACCGTTATACAGAATAATGTCCCATAGCGGCCCCTGCACACGGTATTATGTCCCATAGCGACCCTTCACAAGGTATTATATCCCATAACAGCCTCTGCACACCATATTATGTCACATAGAGGCCCCTGCACACGGTATTATGTCATATAGTGGCCCCAACACATGGTATTATGTCATATAGTGGCCCCAGCACACGGTATTATGTCACATAGTGACCCCTGCACACCGTATTATGTCACATAGTGGCCTCTGCACACCGTATTATGTCACATAGTGGCCCCAGCACACGGTATTAGGTCCCATAGCGGTCCCTGCACACGGTATTAGGTCCCATAACGGTCCCTGCACACGGTATTAGGTCCCATAGCGGTCCCTGCACACGGTATTAGGTCCCATAGCGGTCCCTGCACACGGTATTAGGTCCCATAGCGGCCTCTGCACACCGTATTATGTCACATAGTGACCCCAGCACACGGTATTAGGTCCCATAGCGGACCCTGCACACAGTATTAGGTCCCATAGCGGTCCCTGCACATGGTATTATGTCCCATAGCAGCCCCTGCACAAGGTATTATATCCCATAACAGCCTCTGCACACCGTATTATGTCACATAGTGGCCCCTGCACACAGTATTATGTCATATAGTGGCTCCAACACACGGTATTATGTCATATAGTGGCCCCAGCACACGGTATTATGTCACATAGTGATCCCTGCACACCGTATTATGTCGCATAGTGGCCTCTGCACACCGTATTATGTCACATAGTGACCCCAGCACACGGTATTATGTCATATAGTGGCCCCAGCACACGGTATTAGGTCCCATAGCGGTCCCTGCACATGGTATTAGGTCCCATAGCGGTCCCTGCACTCGGTATTAGGTCCCATAGCAGCCCCTGTACACGGTGTTAGGTCCTATAGTGGTCCCTGCACACGGTATTAGGTCCTATAGTGGTCCCTGCACACGGTATTAGGTCCTATAGTTGTCCCTGCACATGGTATTATGTTCCATAGCGGTCCCCGCAAACGGTATTATGTCCCATAGAGGTCCCTGCACATGGTATTATGTTCCATAGCTCTCTTCAGACTCCCGAATATAATAAGTGCAGAACCAAGAGAGGTGACAAACATAAAAAAACAATGTACTCACCATTCCATGCTCCGCAGCCGCTCTGTTCTCTTCGGCACTTCTGCCTGTAGTCAGCGACCGCTGATTGGGTCTCTGGGGTCACGTTGCGTCATTATGCGTAATGACGTCGGACGTGACCCCAGAGGCCCTGTCAGCTGTCAGAAGTGCCGGCAGATCGCACAGCCGCCGCAAAGCGCAGGGAACAAGGTAAGTATCATTGTTTTTTATGTTTCATCACTTCTCCTAAGTCTCTGCTTATTATACTCGGGGGTCTGAAGAGACCCCCCAGTATAATAATAGCAGTTTTGTTTCAGCCATGTTTGGTCCAATCGAAACTACTGGGTGAGGAATCCGCTGCCGTGCCAGGGAAATAAGCCTCGCATGCCAAGAGTAGCACGCGTGCCGGGGGTTGCCAACCCCTGGTATATGCCCTTTACTAGCAATGTCATTGCTTCTCACAAAGGAAACAATGCACACACTATAAAATTAATAAATAGAGAGCTATTGTTCTGCTGCCCACATGAGAATAGTAGTTGCATGTACCATTTACCTCAAGGATTGGTGCTTACACCCAATACTGTTGCCTGTAAATGCAGGCTGACACATCCAGCAATGGTTACAAGGAAATTAATATTAAACCTACCAAAAATTACCATGAAAAAAGCTCAATGGAAAAAGTGGCTGACTGCAAACTATATTTGAGCTTGATTGATATTGCTTCAAAATTGTAATGATACCATGTGAATATAATGTCGACAGAATAAAAAGCCATATATATTCTCTTAACTTATGTAGATGAATTTGAACTCTGACTAGAACTAATATAGTAGTATAATGTTGTACCGTGTTAGCCATTGAAAGTAGTGGAAGAGTGAAGAAATCAGGCGATACCTTTTAGAGGCTAACTGAGTATATTTATAAGTAAGCTTTCAGGAGTGCTCGCTCCGTTCATCAGACATGGTGTGATACAAGAACTGAAAATTAACAGATTTTTATACACATGGTTTTCAAAGCATTTTAGAGTCCTTAAAAAAAATTGCAATCTAAGTAGAGAAGTTATTTACAACAGGTCAAAAAAACAGTCTGGAAACTTGTGGTGCGTGACGGAGGGATCAGTAATTCTTGCTGTTATCTGTTTGCTATCAGGAGGTGATTTGTGTCCCTCACAGGTCATACATAGTGTGATTTGAAGCTGGCATGAATATTGAGTTCAGTTCATGGTTCAAACATAGTGTGACATGAAGCTGGCATGAATATTAAGTCCAAATTGTAGAGTTTGAAATTTTTGCATAAATTTGTACTCCATTTCTTTCCTTTTCTCCTGTGTCTTAAAATGTCCCATTAAAACCACAACCTGCAAATCTTCAATAGAGTGGTTTTCTCCGGAAAAATGTGCGGCCACTGGGAGATCGGTTCTGCTGTTATTAATATTGGACCTGTGTGAGTTCATTCGCTGACTAAGTCTCTGCCCTGTTTCCCCCACATAGAGGCCTGTGGTGGGACATTGCGCACACATTCAGAAAAATGAGATTAAGGGAATATTTTTATGACAAAGACCTTCCATACAGCAGCGACTCTGAGATGGAACAGCCCATAAGGAATCCTACCAAAAAATCTACCTGGACCCCACGCCCTGGAGCTAATGCAGCACTGGATAAATATATTGACTGTTTCAGAAGCAAAGTAAAATCAGAAATCCTGGAGAAACAAAAGAAACAGGCGCATAACCTAACCCTGCAAGAACAGAAGGTTATTACATCACTGAAAGAAAATCAGGATATAATAATAAAACCAGCTGACAAAGGGGGCGCAATAGTCATAATGAACACCTCAGACTATATCCAGGAAGCAAACAGGCAACTGTCAAATCCCATCCATTACTCCAAACTTGGAAGTGATCCCACAGAGGCCTATATGAAAGAACTAAAGAGTATGATCAAGGAGTTTCCAGTCCAGATCCAGAATCAGGTAAAAGGACTTATCCCACAAGATCCCAGGCCGGGCTGCTTCTATATGCTCCCAAAGATACACAAAGATGGCAACCCTGGGAGGCCTATCATTTCTGGCATTGGGACACTGACAGAAAACATCTCAGGTTGGGTGGAAAATCTCCTAAAACCCCTTGTCATGGATACTCCAAGCTATATCCAGGACACCATTGACCTTCTTAACAAACTGAATGCCCTGGGCCCTCTACCTGAGGGTACCATTTTGGCCACCATGGATGTGGAATCCCTGTATACCAACATTCCCCACAAGGATGGAGTTGCAGCATGTCGGGTACACCTGGCAAAACAAAACCTCCCAACAGAACCAGTAACGCAGCTCATACAATTCATCCTTAGCCACAACCATTTTACCTTTGGAGAGGATCTATATCTACAGCGAATGGGAACTTCAATGGGGACCAGATGTGCACCCCAATATGCAAATCTCTTTATGGCAGAAATGGAAGGAACATATTTATCAACATGCGCCACCAAACCTATGATTTACCTTCGTTATATCGATGATATCCTTGTCATCTGGACTGCAGGTGAGGAGGCCCTACTTCAATTCCATAATGACTTCAATGACTTTCACCCGACCATCAACCTTAAACTTAGCTATTCAGGGAGTGAAATTCACTTTCTGGATACCACAATATACATTAAAGACCACCGGCTACTCACATCAATATACCACAAACCAACAGACAGAACGGCCTACCTGAGAAACGACAGCTTCCACCCCAAGCACACAAGACAATCTATAATCTACAGCCAGGCTATACGATACAATCGTATTTGCTCCGACAAAACAGACCTGGACAAGCACCTCCTGGATCTGAGGATGAAATTTCTCAGATTGGGATACAAACCAAAAGTGACAGACAACCAATTAAACAAAGCAGCAGCCATTAACAGAGACAGTCTGCTCACATATAGAGAGACCCAGAAAGATGCCCGAGTGCCCCTAGTTGTCACCTACAACCCACAGCTGGAGATCCTACGAAGGATTGCCAAGGAGCTCCAACCTGTGCTACATAGGGACAACAGACTCAAGGACATATTTCCAGTCCCCCCTCTCCTTTCCTTTCGACAACCACCAAACCTGAGGCGTATTATTGTCCGGAGTGTCCTGAAGGCCCCAACTGAAAATGGCACCTCACCTTGCCTACATAAAAGGTGCATGACCTGCAAGCATATCCACACCGCTGACAGTGTACCTATCCCACAGTCACAACAGGTGCACAGAATTAGGGGGACATTTTCCTGCAGGTCTTCCAATGTGGTGTACCTCATAATGTGTGCGCAATGTCCCACCACAGGCCTCTATGTGGGGGAAACAGGGCAGAGACTTAGTCAGCGAATGAACTCACACAGGTCCAATATTAATAACAGCAGAACCGATCTCCCAGTGGCCGCACATTTTTCCGGAGAAAACCACTCTATTGAAGATTTGCGGGTTGTGGTTTTAATGGGACATTTTAAGACACAGGAGAAAAGGAAAGAAATGGAGTACAAATTTATGCAAAAATTTCAAACTCTACAATTTGGACTTAATATTCATGCCAGCTTCATGTCACACTATGTTTGAACCATGAACTGAACTCAATATTCATGCCAGCTTCAAATCACACTATGTATAACCTGTGAGGGACACAAATCACCTCCTGATAGCAAACAGATAAAAGCAAGACTTACTGATCCCTCCGTCACGCACCACAAGTTTCCAGACTGTTTTTTTGACCTGTTGTAAATAACTTCTCTACTTAGATTGCAATTTTTTTTAAGGACTCTAAAATGCTTTGAAAACCATGTGTATAAAAATCTGTTAATTTTCAGTTCTTGTATCACACCATGTCTGATGAAGGGAGCGAGCACTCCTGAAAGCTTACTTATAAATATACTCAGTTAGCCTCTAAAAGGTATCGCCTGATTTCTTCACTCTTCTAGAACTAATATAGCAATGCAACAGGAACAACATTATACTACTAATGAGTACTTTCTCTAGCTTGTTTTTTCTTTCCCCCCCGGTTACTGATAGGGAACAGTTTTTCTCTAATAGGGCTGCACACATACATCTTTTATCAGAGGAACAGTCCTTAAACATTGCTGGTAACAACCAAACTCATACTATAAGTACAATGGCAGCAATGATGGCTCTCCTTGCAGTTTCCCTGTACCGCAATCCTTTCCTGATTCAAGGGTATACTTCACTAAAGTCTGGGCAGTCTCTAACATGGCTGCAGGGAAGCTCCTGCCTCCCTCTGCTGCTCAGGCATTTATTGAATTATAGGGAGATACTTTCTGCACCTGCCATGTCAATCACACAAGCAGCCCACTCTTCTGCAGCAAAGGCTCTCTGTTGAATATCCATGGGAAGATGCTCTTCACTCATTCAGCGCACTGTCAGCTTTCCCGTTTTGTGCCCCGAGGCTGGAGATATCGATACCGTTACCGATCTCAGCCCACTGTCAGAAGGGCGTACCTGACAGTCTAGCTGGGCTGTGAGGAACGCCCTCCCTGACAGTACTCATCCATAGCACTGTACTGGGGGGCATTGCTCACAGCTCAGCGTCATCACTGGGTGGTAAGGAACGCCCTGAATGTACTTGTCCATAGCCCTGTACTGGGGGGCGTTCCTTACAGCCCAGTGATGACGCTGAGCTGTAAGGAACGCCCCCCAGTACAAGTCTATGGACGAGTACAGTCGGGGGGGCATTCCTCACAGCCCAGCTAGACTGTCAGTAACGCCCTTCTGACAGTGGACGGTGAAACTAAGACCACCGATAGCTCCAGCCCCGGGGCACATAAAGGGAAAGCCATCGGCTTTCTAGCAGTATGTAAAACCGCATATACATGAGGACATGAAAGGTCCTCTTTAAACATACTGTCAGGGCTCCTAGGAACCTATCTAGTCAATTTCTAGATCTCTAAGGGAAAGACAGCTGAGGTTATGCCAAAGTGACAGTGACATGTACAGGTGCATCTCAATAAATTAGAATGTCTTTGAAACGTTCATTCATTTCAGTAATACAATTCATAATCAGCAGTCTTCCATGATTGTGTGTCCTACTGAACCAGACTGAGGGATCATTTAAAGGCTTAGGAAACCTTGGCAGGTGACACACTGAATTTACAATACTGAACTTTTTTACAATATTCAAATTTTCTTTGATTTGGGTTTTCATTACCTATAATACATAATCAACATTTACAGAAATAAAACACTTGAAATAGAACACTCTGTGTGTAAAGAATCTAGAAAATATAGGAGGTCACTTTTTTAATTGAATTACTGAAAGAAATAAACGTTTCAAAGATATTCTAATTTATTGAGATGCACCTGTATGTCTATGGGAAAATGGATAGTAAACAGTGAATATAAACTGCTAGGTTAATCATGCATTGCACTGACACTTTCTTTTTTTACGAATTTTAACATTTAAAATGTTACAAAAATTTACCTGTTTTGGGGAAAGGTGTTTGTGGTTTTTTTTTTATATACACATGGCAGTTATATTGCAAAAAGCAATGGGTTCATATAAAAATTAGCCTGTTTTGGGGACTTTTAAGTGCAACAGACTTGTTATTTTATAGAAAAATTTGTGTCTGTGTGCTTGGTTGAAAAATGATGAAGAAGAATTGGCTTTTCAAAAAAAAAAAAGGCACCAAAAAGTATCCCTTTATAGGAGTAGAATGCCATACCAACATGGCATTGGTTTTGGAAGAAGCAATGGTGAAGTTGTTTGTTTTATTTTGTTGTCATTATGCCAACAGTGTGGCAGTGGCAACTACAGAATTTGTTAGCCTGCCTGCCATTTTAAAAGTGATAAAGAGTTGATTTAATAAAAAAACACCAAAAATGATCCCTTTATGGGAACAGATATGGCACTAAGAAGTGACTATTACAGAATTTCCCTGTCAGCATGCCTGGCCTGGCAGTTGAAAAATCTAGAATATCTTCTGAAATGGAAATGATTCTATAACAGTATTTAGAAGCCAGAAGAGAACCTGGATTATCCTGCCAGTCACCCCGTCACCCCTATATGGGAGCAAATGCCACACCAACATGTTTTGGCAGAGTGACAATTTACAGAATTTCAAGAAAAATTTGAGGCACACAGTGTGCCTGCCAGTTAAAAAGTAATAAAGAACTGACTTTATAAAAAAAAAAAAACACAAAAAATTATACCTTTGTGGGAGCACATGCCGCACCAAGGAATGACAATTTATGGAAATTCAAGAAAAAATTATTGCACACTGTCAGTGTGCCTGCCATTTGAAAAATAATTGAATTTATGAAAAGGCCACAAAAATGTATCCCTTTATAGGAGCACATGTAGCACTAAAGAATAATAATTTACAGAATTTAAAAAAAAAATTTCTATCACACTATCAGTGTGCCTGCCAGTTGAGATGTGATAAAGAATTGAGTGTATAAAAAAGCCACAAAAAAATGATAACTTTATGGGAGCACATGCAGCACCAGGGAGTCACAATTTACATAATTTCAAGAACAATTTCTGGCACACTGTTGTTATTGTTCTTGTTATTCTTCTTCCTCTCATTGCCTAAACGTGAATGTTTTCTCTATGTAATATATTAAAGGGATGCCATTACTTCTGCTGAGACATTTGGTGCCCTCTTCAAAGGGCTTCAGAAGATGACACACTTCCCTCTAATGGCAGATTTCAAAATAATATATTGAGCCTATGGTTTTCTGCATGCAGTAATCATTCACTGCCTTCTGGTGCTCAGAAAGATGCTCCAGCATGTGCCACCATGCTGTGCAAAGTGCGCTTCACCTTACAGCCATGAAATGAGGAAGTGGAAGTGGAAGCGATAGCTTGCCCTGTTGAAGCTGGGGCAGGAAATGGCCCAGGTAGGAGGAAATGAAAGAGGTGGATGGGTCCCGCTTGATCTTGAAACTGAGCCTGCATCCATGGGGTGATGTCAATTTTGTGTTGCAGAGTGTGAGTGCTGGATGTTGCAGAGTAAAAACCAAATAGACATATGTGATATAACAGGAACAGACTTTACTGGAACATGAGTGTAGTAAGTGAAGGTCACCTCACATGGTGAATAATATGTATAGTACAGCACAATGCACAGGAAGTGCACCAACAACAACAGACAAAGTATAGAGTGACTACAGATAAAACATTTGGTAACAGCTACATCTAGTGTCATAAATGTGAACTGCAGCCAATCCAGCAAATAGAGACGAAGTTGGCTATTGTATATCCAATATATTGCATTGCTGCGTTTCTGGAAAGTGGTTGCTGCCACTCAAAATATTGACCCAGTGGGCCGTGAAAGCTATGTATTGTCTGTGCCCATAATTGCTGCTCCATGTGTCGACAGTGGCGTGCACCTTTCCCAGCATAGACATGTCCATAGAGAGGCCCACATGGCTATATCTAGCAGGGACAGCTTTCCTAGAGAAATAATTGTGGCTAGGTATTCTCCATCGAGATCAAACACAATGGAATCCCTGTAACTTGGCCTGGTGAGTGTTTAAGTTGCAGAACAGCCGGATAACTCATTGTATATTGCTGTTTTCTGGACACACTTTCCCTTTTGAAAGACTGACGTTGGCGTGGAGGAAAAGAAGCAGATGAAGATGATAATGATAACAATGTTGACCATGTATGTGGATGTTGCCCACCTACAAAGGAGATCATGTGGAGAAAGAGTAGGATGGTCTTGCTCACTTTGCCTGCCAGTGCCACTGCCACTGCCAATACTATTTTGCCTAATTTTATGTTTGCAGATCTTGCATCTTGTCATTTGGTAACGTACCAAAAAGGTTATTTAGCGGTTTTATGTCAGGCTCTGAGATCCCAGGTTCTATAATTAGCTCCCAAATATTGGTTATCCTGAACCCCAGAAAGAACCACAAGGAGTGCTCCAGCTATAGCCCCATTGCCTTGTTAAATTCCAAATTAAAAATCTTTACTAAAATCCTGGTGGACCGACTCTGGTTGCACCGCACTCAAGGGCGTAGCTATAGGGGATGCAGTAGTACCAGCTGCAACCAGGCCCTGGACCTACATCAGTACATACTGGCTATACACAATGTGTAGGGGATAGGCTTTCCCTGGCAATGCTTAGTTATAGCATTGCAAGGTAAAGTCTGTTTTCTACTAAAAGGAAGTATAATAGGTTAAAGGGGTTATCTAGTTAATATTTTTATTATTTAATAGTACTGTTACAAGAGTGATGAACATAACAAACAAGTACTCACCTTTCCCCGGGCCTCCATCTCCAGTGGGGGCAGCTCCTTCGCTCTGTATGCAGGTCTTCCGGCTATTTGTGGCACAAATCCACTGCAGCCAATAACAGGCCTCAGAGGTCACCTGCAGTCATTTGCCATTTGTGAAGAGGTCACTTCTGAGGCGTGTGATAGGCTACATGGGGCCCCATGCACAAACTGGACGCCACTGGTGACGTCATCCTAGCGGACTTATGTGCAGACCGACGGAGCTACTGTCACCGGAAACGAAGGCAGAGGAGAGGGGAGTATATATTTGTTCTTTTTATATCCCCAGTAGCAGCAGTTAAATAATAAAATATCAACTAGACAACCCCTTTAACCCCTATACAATAGCAAAAAGGTGCACTTTAAAGAAACTGATTGATTTGGGATATTCTTGAGAGTCTGTTCAGAAGCCCTTGCATGTTGAGAAACCCTTGTGTTGCATACTTGCTGTTAGGCATTTTTTGGCAAAGAAATGAGATTTAGTTAAAATACTGTAAATTGTCTAATTCCACACGTGCAATAAAGCTGCAGCCACTCCATTGGATCCAATTCATTTTCTTAGATTTTTTTTTTATTAGCATGGGGTTAATTTTATTTTGCACAGGGACTGATCAGTAACAATCTCTATACAGCCCTTCAGAATACACAGATGCTATATAAGTAACAAGAAAGAAATTATAAAGTAGTTTATAGATAAAAATGAAAAGATGCACTGAAAATAATGTTGTTACATAAAGGTCCACATGGTGGCGATATCCACGCACCTAAATGCAATTCAATAACAAGTTCAGATTAGTAGAATATCCTTGTGTTATTGTGCAACAATATAACTATGCATTTCAGTAATACAGCACTTGGTGAACAAGAGGACAAGCTATACATTTCAGCAAAGGCTACTTGAAAGAAATTTCTCTGCAAACCTTTGGCAGATCCAGCTAAATTTGGTGAAATCGACTGAGAATCTAATGTACAGGTGCATCTCAATAAATTAGAATATCTTCGAAACATTTATTTATTTCAGTAATTAAATTAAAAAAGTGACCTCCTATATATTCTAGTTTCTTTTCACACAGAGTGTTCTATTTCAAGTGTTTTATTTCTGTAAATGTTGATTATAGGTTACAGGTAATGAAAACCAAAACTAAGAAAATTAGAACATTGTGAAAAAGTTCAGTATTGTAAATTCAGTATGTCACCTGCCAAGATTTCCTAAGCCTTTAAATGGTCCCTCAGTCTGGTTCAGTAGGACACACAATCATGGAAGACGCTGAGTATGAATTGTATTACTGAATTACTGAAATGAATGAAAGTTTCAAAGATATTCTAATTTATTGAGATGCTCCTGTATGTGCTTGTAATACACAGATGCAATTAAAGCTAACAGTATAAGTTTGACATTTGTCGGGAATGATGGTTGAAACAATCGGTTGTAAAATTATTGGGAATGTGTGATTGGCCGAAAATGAGAGAATATCACCCGCCAACATTTAAATGGCCATGAAACATTTAGCATGTATGGCCTACTTACGATACATTGAATCTGCCAATTATCTGCATATGCATATCTCAACTGTATAACCAGCTTTAAGGGAATCTGTCTCATGGAATATGCAGGCAGCATGCTATAGAGCAAGAGGAGCTGAGCAGGAAAAAAATACTCAGTAAAACTTGTCATTTATTCATTGAAATCTCTGCTGTTTATGTGTTAAAAAGTCAAGGAGGTGTTTCTATCAGTGATTTACAGCTACCTATCCATGCACAGTCATAAAGGGGAAGCTGTCAATTACTGAGAGGACCACCTGCATGTGAAAACAGTAGAAAATCTAGTGGAAACCTAGCCATAATAAGTTTCTGCCTAGTTGCATCTTAACTTGTAATGCCACAGACAGTTTGTCAGGAATGTCAGTTTAGCCACTTTTGCTTTAAGGTTACTGTGCCAACCTGTGAAGCTTCTACAGTTTTCAGGCCTCTCCTATGCTGATCCAATTAACCACTGAGGAGGGGTATTTAAACCCTGTTCCTGCTCATCCAGGTGCCTGCAATTTGGTTGTACCTAGTGTGGTTTCCATATCCTGATTGTGCTGGATCAACTTGTCTTCTGATTTTGGCTCTGATGTTACCTCTTGTACTGACCTTTGGCTTGTTACTGGAAATCCACTTGTCTCCTGATTCTGACTCTGACATTAGCAGACTGATTTTTGGCTTAAACACATTCACTCTCCTGATATATCTGCGGTGCCGTGGGGTACGCTGCAGTTGGGATTGCGGGGGTGCAAACAGCGCAGACTTGTCACGGTCTCTGGGCACGAGGGCGCAGCGCTGGTTCTGTCCCACGTTACCACCACTGGTACCGGTGATGAGGGGGCTGCACAAATGTTGGTGGTGATTGTTCCCCCGGGGCGCTTCCCCTATACTGTGCCGACTGGTGGTGTTTGGGGCGCCCTGATGTTGTCGGTGCAGAGTCAGACACAGAAACGGTTGTAAAGTTGAACTTTTACTTCCATGGGTGTGGAGGCACAAATGCTTAAACAGTTTCTTCCATACAAAACAACGGGGTACGCCTGGTGACACAGCAAAGTCCTGGGGTGCAGGGTAGACTTGATGAAAGGTGTTCCTAGCCCCTTATACTTCAGTGTTACAGCCCTAAGGTGCGTCTGGGCTCCTATTTGGCTCATAGGAGGATGCCCACCATGATACTAGTACATAATATTCCCCACTCACGTTATGTGGTCCTGATAGCTCAGAGTTTCGGGGTGCAATAGTCAGGGTGGCAGGATATTCCACAGGTCTGGCCTTGGCCCCTGGATCCTGTGATACTTGCTATGGAGCACGTGTTCCAGAATGTTCTCTCCACAGTCTCATGCTGACAAGATAATGATGCTTGACTTCCTTCAGGGCGATGGCTAGGCAGACAGGGGACAGGATCTTCTGAATAGCTGGAGTATGTCAGCTCTCCAACCTTCCTGGGCCTGTCTAGGACTTGAGATTCCTGCACTAAACTCACTGCTTTCTTCAAAGGACATCACACTTATCTCCTCACCACCTCCTCCTAACACTCCACACTTCTAACTCCTCACACGCAGGACCTTCCTGCAGGGGTGTTACCATGGGGACCCAGTGATCAGCTGACTCCTCCCCTTTTTCCAGGCGATGTCCTCCCATTGGACATTTGGTTACTATTCAATCCTATGGGAGGTGTAATGCATGTGTGAGGCTCACTAGGTGGTGCTGTGTTGTGTGAGACTCAGGACCCCCTGCTATGTCACACAGACTATGAAGCAACAGGAAATAATACAATGACTACAGAGATCACCCTCAGCCCAGCCATAGCCAGCTCTGGGATGCCACATATCTTCTTAGGTTTGCCTGCCTATATTGTGAGTTCTGGTTTGACTTCAGATTTTGGGGAATTTTTTTCTTTTTTCAGTTTTTTTGGTGGTAACTTAAATTTTTTTTAAGGTTTATAAGGTTTTGAGGGGGGTGTGGTGGAGGGGGTGGGGGGGGGGGGGCCCCCCCACCCTTTTAAAAAATTTATATATTTAATTTTTTTTTTTTTTTTTTTTTTTTTTTTTGCCCTTTTTTTTTTTTTTTTTTTTTTTTTTTTTAAAAAAAATAAAAAAAAAAAAATAAATTTTTTTTTTTTAAATTTTTTTTTTTTTTTTTTTTTTGTTTGCAAGTTTAAGTTATTGCATTGTTGTCAATACACACACTGAGTATTTGGTCAGTATTTTGAATCAGCTTTTTTTAAGCCAAATCCAGGAGTGGGTCCAAAATGCAGAAGGGGTGCCAATCTTTTCATTAAATTATTTTCCTGTGCAGGTTACATAGTTACATAGAGAAGTATCAGTTGCTACCCTGGAGCCTGCGGAGGCCCAAAGGTCTCCCTACATTATAATAAGATGCCAGTATTATAGTTGGCACACTGGGGCCCAGGAGCTTGAAGCTATGCCTCTGCCTAAGATCACTTTCACAGTATTTGGTCAGTATTTTGTATCTGTGTTTGTATGTCAAAGGTGTGGAATCTACAGTGAGACATATAATGTATAGATTTGTATAGACTTATGTGTTTTAGACCTACTTCTGGTTTTGGCAGTAAATAGTGATGCAAAATAATGTCCAAATAATGACCGTGTGAGAGTGGCGAAAGATGTGATGCCAAAGCAGTACCCTGGAAAATGTCCATCCAGTAGTCATCAGCTAATAGGCTTGTTCCATATTACCCACACTATTACCCAAAATCCCAGAAAAGGATGGCGACAGCACCAAACTAAAATATTGTATGTTTTGGATCAAAAATAAGCTTTTCAGATCAACTGGTATGATTGCTGTGCACTGTCAACAACCTTTTTCTTGAATTTTGCCAAACTAAGAGTCTGCAAAAGTTAAAACTGAAGTTTTGTTTGCTACAAAATGCATTGTGCACCCAGATGTATTCTGATAGCAGGAAAGTAGTTTAGAGCTTTGTCAGACAGTGCTGAGGAGGGCAGTAGGAGGGGATGGCTTCTGATAAATGCATTGTGGGGGAGGTAGTGAAGAGAAAGACGTCAAATGTAATTGCAAAGCCAACTTGGTTGCTTTGGTTCTTATGAAATAGATGTGTACTTATACATGTAGATACTGTGAGTGATTTTGAATCGCATCATATCCCTTATAAAACAAAAAATACATTGTACATAAACTAGAAATTTGACTTCAAAGATGTTCATGCGTTGAGTCCTATTGTTTGAGACACCCTGGCAGATCTTGTGCCTCATTCAATGCTCCAGCTGTTGCTGTTAGCAGTATTCATCCCCATGAACAATGGCCTAAAATTCCCCAGAGTACAATCTGTAGATGTGTATAATGTGTTACTATGATCCAGCACGTGTTAAACTTTAGTGTGGTCTCTAAACATTTGTTCCTGCAAATCCTCGACCACATGCATGTGCGCCTGACATTATGCTGTAAAATGACCATTGTCAAGTCAGTGAAAGCATTTCCATCAACATATTGTGTAGTGCACAATTCAGGGAAGTAGCTAACATACAATTATTAATTGTAACAAAAGGGAGTACTGTGTCTGAGAACCTACCGTCTAAAGTCTTATCCACCTGATAATACCATATGCACAGATCCTATCTTACAGCATCCAGAGCCACTGGATGGATGAGGGAAGTGATACAATAAGAAAAAGTATTGTGTTATAAAGTGTAAAAGCTGCTTCTGGGATTTTCATTTCACATTAGGTCAGTTCATAAAATATGGGCCATTTGTCACTGTCTAGGGACTTGGTTTCACTGTATTAGTAATTATCTATGATGCTGTCAGTCACTGCCTCACCATGGCACTACTGCTCCATTGCCCCATCATGTTTCTGTATGGGATAGATGACTATGAAGACAGTGGTCAATCCAGGAAAAGCAGCCGACATAAGGCATGTATTTCTCAGATTGAATACGCCCCTCTGCAACACATATAACCACAAACATAATGTACTCAGTGTTGCTAAACAGTATAAGCAGTTACAGGATAGACAATGTGAATTTACCAAATGTGTAGGTATGTAGTAAGATAGATAGCATGATGTAGAAAGAAAAAAGGGCTGAAATGTAGAAATAACATAGTAAAGGGGTAATCCCATTAGATAACCTCTTGCTCACATTTCCTGTTAGGGCATATGGACATTGTAGATTGGGGTTTTTCCTTTAGGGGTATTCACAGCCTTTAAAAGTGACCATATCTAGAGGAGAGAAGGCCAACCTCTTCAATTAGTGACCTTAAGGGTATGTTCACACTGAGTTTTTTGCAGGCTGAAAAAATCTGCTTCAAGAATTAGAAAATGTTTTTTTTTGCATGATGCGGTTTTTGTCGCGGTTTTTACTGCAGTTTTTTGCTCCAGCAGACTGTATGGACCTGGAAACTTCCCTTTAAAAAATGCTCATGGTTTTTGATGCAGTTTTTGCAAAAATTAAAAACCTTATAAAGTTATTGTGCATGTACAGTGGCTCCACGCTGGATGTGGCATGACATTTAGATTATGCCGAGGAAAGGGCTTATTATATAAAGAGGAGCCTTCACCCCTTTGGGAGTTGGTTCTATACTGAACACGTCGAGTATTTACGGTATTTTTCGTACAAAAAGATGCGTCTGACTATAAGACGCACAAGAAAAATTAGGAAAAATATTGCAGGGGGCACTAAGGAGCATTATACTGTGTGTGTGAGGGCACTAAGGAGCTTTATACTGTGACTGGGGGCACTAAGGAGCATTACCCTGTGCGTGGGGGCACTGAGGAGCTTTATACTGTGGGGGGGCAATAAGGAGATTTATACGGTGCGTGGGAGCACTATGGAGTATTATACGGTGCGTGGGGGCACTAAGGAGCATTATAATGGGATATTAGGGTCCCTACACAGTACAATGTCTCATTATTTGTCATAATAATGATTGATTGATTGATTGATTGATTGAACAAATGCACAAACACTAAAGATATAATAATTAGAGATGAGCGAATTTCTCAAAAGTTTGATTCGGCACTTCTATTCGAAGTTCCAAAAAAATGAGCTTCAATCCGAATTACTTTGCGGCGAATATCTCTAAAAAATACCTATTTCCTAGCTTCAGAGAGCCTGTAAAGTGGAGTAGAACACTGTGCCTTGCAGTAAAACGCATAGGGAGCCTACTGTGGTAGTCAAACAATACTGTAAGTCCGAATGACACGCACATGACAGGTGTCGCTCTTAGAATCGATGCACACTTCACTTATTTGGACAGTTATGGGGCCAAAATTGACCATCTAACTAAAGTGTGAACCCAGCCTTACAGGTCCATGTTAGTGCCAGGTAGAAAGAACCGTGCAGAGACCTAACATCCTACTGTAGAGTGAAAGAGCGCACTCCTTTTACACCGTCGTCTGTGGATTGCACATATATGTCTACAGAGAGGCAAGGCAACATAATGTGGAGTTGGCAGCAGCATCATTAAACCACAGAGTGGCAAGGCGACATAATGTGGAGGTGGCAGCATCATGAGGAGGCCAAACAGTGACCCAGTGGTAGTGGCATTAGGAGGACATACAGTGACTCAGCAGTGATTGTGGCATGAGGAGGGCATACAGTGACCCAGTGGCAGAGGTGGAGGTAGTAGCAGCCTTAGGAGGGCAAACAGTGACCCAGTGGAAACAGCATGAGGCTGCCATACAGTGACCCAGTGGCTGCGGCATGAGGAGGGCATACAGTGACCCAGTGGCAACGGCATGAGGAGGGCATACAGTGACCCAGTGGCAACGGCATGAGGAGGGCATACAGTGACCCAGTGGCAACGGCATGAGGAGGGCATACAGTGTCCCAGTGGCAGCGGCATGAGGAGGGCATACAGTGACCCAGTGACTGCGGCATGAGGAGGACATACAGTGACCCAGTGGCAGCGGCATGAGGAGGACATACAGTGACCCAGTTCCTCCCCTGTGTGACTTTGTTCGCCCAGGCAAACGAGGTGTAGAACAGTGTGACACCATTGTGCCCTACACATGGGGTATGCTGGAGGAGCACTGTGAATTGTCCCTGCAGTGGAGGCTGAGGAAACAGTGGAGGATGAGGTGGACATTGTTGCAGGACCAACGGTGTCAGAATGTGGAAGCAGAAGCGGCCAAGTTGTTGGTGACAAGGTGACAATGTGAAGTTGGCAGCAGCATGAGTAGGGCATACAGTGACCCAATGGCAGCAGCATGAGGAGGCCATACAGTGACCCAGTGGCAGCAACATGAGGAGGGCATACATTGACCAAGTGGCAGCGGCATGAGGAGGCAGCCATACAGTGACCAAGTGGCAGCAACATGAGGAGGCCATACAGTGACACAGTGGCAGCAACATGAGGAGGGCATACAGTGACCAAGTGGCTGCGGCATGAGGAGGGCATACAGTGACCCAGTGGCAGCGGCATGAGGGCATACAGTGACCCAGTGGCTGCGGCATGAGGAGGCCATACAGTGACCCGGTGGCAGCGACATAAGGAGGCCATACAGTGACTTCGTGGCAGCGGCATCAGAAGGCCATACAGTGACCCGGTGGAAACGGCTTGAGGAGGGCATACAGTGACCCAGTGGCAGCGGTATGAGGAGGCCATACAGTGACCAAGTGGCAGCAACATGAGGAGGCCATACAGTGACCCAGTGACAGCGGCATGAAGAGGCCATACAGTGACCCAGTGGCAGCAACATGAGGAGGGCATACAGTGACCTGGTGGCAGCAGCATGAGGAGGGCATACAGTGACCCAGTGGAAGCAGCATAAGGAGGCCATACAGTGACATTGTGGAGGTGTGAGCAGCTTTAGTAGGCCATACAGTGACCTGGTAAGAGTGTGGAGGTGTCATCAGCCTTAGTAGGCCATACAGTGACCCGGTAAGAGAGTGTGGAGGTGTCAGCAGCCTTAGTAGGCCATACAGTGACCCAGTGGCAGAGTGAGGAGGTGGCAGCAGCGTGAGAAGGCCATACAGTCACCCAGTGGCAGAGTGCAGAGGTGGCAGCAGAGTGAGCAGGCCACAGAGTGGCAAGGTGATATAATGTGTAGGTAGCAACAGCCTTAGGAGGCCATATAGTGAACCAGCGGCAGAGTGTGGTGAGGCAGCATGGATCATTTAATCTGCTGCATCAGGCATTGGTGGGTGGAAGTCCTGGCTGATCCATGCCTGATTCATCTTAACAAAGGTCAGTCTCTCCAAATTTTGGGTGGACAGGCGAGTTCTCCTTGGGGTAACTATGGTCCCCGCCGCACTAAACACCCACTCTGATGCCACACTACTGGCCGAGCAGGACAGCTTTTCCAGGGCAAACTCGGCCAGTTGCGGCCACAAATCCAGTTTGGCTGCCCAGTAGTCCAGCGGATCTTCGATGACGGGTGGCAGGGTGCACTCTAAGCATTCCACCACCTGCTGGTTCAACTTCTGCTCTGTGTCTAGCTGCTGATGAGCAGCTTCTTCACTATGCGGCTAAAGAAAGCTGCTCATCAGCGACTTTAGGCTCAGGCTGCTGCTGATGGAGCCGATACTGCTCCTTCCACCCCCACTCCCTCCCACAGCTGCCATTCCAGTGCAAGTTGAGCGCTCAGGGCCCCCCCGCGACATGCAAGAGGATGGACGATGGAGCAGGTAGGCCACGGCCAACTTGCTACATAGCATGTCTCTATAGCAGTTCAGTTTGTCCTCCCTCTCAGCTGGTGTAAAAAAGGCCCCCATTTTTCCCCGGTAGCGAGGGTCCAACATGGTGGAGAGCCAGTAGTCATCTCTGCCGAATGGTGACAATTCGGCTGTCACTGTGCAAGGAAGTCAGCATGCATCAGGCCATTTGCGCAAGTGACTCCGAGGGACTCCCTGCATCCATCTCCACTGCATACTGCCACTGTGTGTCTGGGTCATCTGCCTCATCCTCCTCATCTCCCTCTGGCTGTTCTGGTTGCTCCTACTACTCCTCTCCACCCATTTGACTACACATTGTTTGTGCTCCAACGTCCTCCTCATCCTCCTCCTCCTCCAGTTCAGCCCCCACAGGGCTCATGTGGCCTTGAGATGTAGACGTCACATCTCCAGTCCCCTGACCAGCCAGATTGATAAGCATCTTTTCCAGGATGTGAATCAGTGGAATGACGTTGTTCATCCCGTAGTCCTGGCGACTGACTAACAAAGTGGCCTCCTCAAAGGGAACTAACAAACGGCAGGTGTCACACATGAGCTGCCACTGGCTAAAGTTAAAGTTACACAGGGGAGTACCTCTGTCCGCTTTGATCATCAAGAAATCGTTTATGGCTTTTCTCTGTTCATATAGTCGATCCAACATATGGAGGGTTGAATTTCAACGGGTGGAAACATCGCATATCAGCCTGTTGTGGGAGGCCGTTCTGCCGCTGCAACTCATGGAAGGTGTGCTTGGCGGTGTACGAGTGGCTGAAGTGCATGCAAAGTTTCCTTGACATTTTTAGGATGTCTTGCAGATGGGTGGAACACTTAAGGAAACGCTTGACAACCAGCTTGAACACGTGCGCCATGCAGGGCGCATGGCTCAGCCCTCCTTGACGCAGGGCCGACACCATGTTCTTCCCGTTGTCGGTCACCATTGTTCCGATTTTAAGTTCTCTTGGAGAAAGCCAGGATTCGATTTCTTGATTGAGGACACGGAGCAGTTCCTCCTCTGTGTGACGAGGTGTTCGCCCAGGCAAACGAGGTGTAGAACAGCGTAACACCGCTGTGCCCTGCACATGTGGTATACTGGAGGAGCACTGGAAATTGTTCCTGCAGTGGAGGCTGAGGAGACAGTGGAGGATGAGGCGGAGATTGTTGCAGGACCAACGGCGTGAGAACGTGGAGGCAGAAGCTACGTCACCTGTCCAAGTTGCTGGTGTGTCTGGGCAGGCACTACATTAACCCAGTGGGCTGTAAATGACATATATTGTCCTTGACCGTAGTTACAGCTCCACACGTTGGCGCTGCCGTGCACTTAGGCAGACGACAGGCTCAAGGACTGGCCCACCTTCTCTTCTACATATTTGTGCGGGGCTGGTACTGCCTTCTTGACAAAAAAATGACGGCTTGGGACTCTCCACCTCGGCTCGGCGCAAGCCATCAGTTCTCTGAAAGGTGCAGAGTCCACCAAGTGGAAAGGGAGTGACTGCAGCACCAGCAACTTGGACAGGAGCACATTCAGCTTCTGCACTGTTGGATGAGTGTGCGCATACTGTTGTCTCTTAGATATAGATTCTGTGATTGATTGCTGACACAACGACTGACTAGGAGGAGGAGGAGCAGGAGCATCACGACCAGCAGATGATGGGAAGGACACACAGCTTCCTTCAGCTGAGGTGGTGGATCCTTGACTGCCTGAAATGGGGTGCTTGCCACTGGGTGCTGCAGCGGTTGCTGCGACAGGCTGGACCACCACATTGGAGCCACGGCTCTCCCAGGCCACTTTATGGTCATGCTGCATATGTTGGCGCAGGGCTGTGGCGCCACCATTGGCACCCTGGCCATGCTTCACCTTCTGCCCACAGATTGAACATATGGCCATGTTCACTTCCCCCGGTGGCTTTACAAAAAACGTAATTGTAAAGGGCAAAAAGGCCTGTTATTTTCTACTTTGAAGAGAACGACAAATATGCCCCTTATTTCTTCACCCAGTAATGAACACCAATAAAAAAAAGCGTGCTAAAGGCAGAGATTTGTGGCTCAGAATTATTGAATTATTGACAATACTATTTATAAATGGCCAGCAACTTTATACTGGTACCAAAATGGTGAATATGGTCCTTTTTATGTGTTTTGACACTAATAAAGACCTTTAAATAAGAATTATTGAATTTTTATTGACAATACTGTTTTTAAATATTGCGCGCAACTTTATAGTGGTCATTATGTCTTTCCCCACATTAAAGGCCTTTATTACAGATAAGTGCAGATATTATTGGATGATAATTCAGTTTTCTTTGGCACAATAGTACTGAATAATGTTATGCCTTGTAAGAACAGTGAATAAGCCCCTTATAATAAACACCTTTAAAAAGGCTTTTTTTTACAGATACGTGCAGATATGGCTTTGGCACAATAGTACTGAATTATGTTATGCCTTGTAAGAACAGTGAATAAGCCCCTTATAATAAAGACCTTTAAAAAGGTTTTTTTTTTTACAGATACGTGCAGATATGGCTTTGGCACAATAATACTGAATAATGTTATGCCTTGTAAGAACAGTGAATAAGCCCCTTATAATAAAGTCCTTTAAAAAGGCTTCTTTTACAGATGCGTGCAGATATTAGTGTATGTTATTTCACTTTTTTTTTGCTGTACTGCACTACAAAAGGTTTGTTGTGTTCCACCTTGATGACACAGATATGATTAATGAGCAGCAGTATAACAGCAGTGAGTGCTGCAATGTGAATTATGCTGCAAATTCTTGCTGTAAATGAGCCTGCAAACCACCCCAAATTCTTCTCTCAATTCCTCCCTATGCTTCCCATACATTTTGTAATCCTCTTTCCATGAACTTCTATCTGTTTTCTAAGTCTTTCCCTAGCTCCTGCCGACGTCTGTCCCTACAGTAAGAGCGATGTGGAATGACTGTACCTAAAATGGGTGAGGGTTTTTATAGGGCTGTGACATCACAGGTCCTGCTGGCTGCTGATTAGCTGCACACTTGGCATTGTGCGTGATCCCACGCTCACAGAGTCCCTTCCTTTTTGTCCTAACATGTGCGGTAGCCAATTTAAAAAATGTAAAAAAAAAAAATGCGATTCAATGCATCAAAGCATGAGGAAATCCGGAAATATGGCGAATCGAAGATTTCCTGAAATTCGGATCGAATTCCACTTCTACAGAATCAATTCACTGATCTCTAATAATAAATACATGAACATGGGTTTATCAGATAAGATGAATATAATCAGCAACTGTTCCCTTGAATATGGGGTGTGGCATGTCTGCCAGAGCACCCGTTTTCTCCTGTGGTCACAATATATAGGAGCCTGCCAATGTTTATGGTGGTGCCTGATGGTGTCCACAGAATAAAAGAGCAGACACCGCTTCATCCTGAGGGCACTGAACATTTCATTTTTATAAATTAAAAGCTGTGGCTGTAGCACATTGACAAGATAGAAGCAGGACTTTGACGCTACAACAACATACAAGTGGTTTTGCCACAACCATAGAGGTTCTAGCATAAGTAGGTTTGCAAATATGGGGCAATCTATAGAGAAGGTCTCTGTCATCCTTCAAGACATTTAATTCTATAGAAAAGACTGAAAATCACTACATATCTTCTCCTAGGAAGTGGAGTTGCCCTCTGAGAAACCTCTACAGCAGACGCGGCTGTTAGCAGGTCAGGTTAACTAAATCACTATAGTAAACATACAAGTCAATTGTAGTAAGTAGTACTGTAGCTTTTATAACAATGAAGTGTGAAGTATAGCTTCTCATCCCTAAAAAACTTCCGGCAGAAGCAGCTACAATATATCAACATTTAGAATATGTCTTTAGAGTTTTGCACAAATAAACTTAAGAATGAAAATGTTCCAAAATTCAAGGAAATACAAAGGGTAATGACAACGTGTCATAACATAGCGGCAGTTTAGTAGTACCCACTTAATACAAAACAACATGATGTTCTAACGCTGAAAAACAACACATGCAGCCTCTACAGTGGCGTCACGCAGATCTTACATCCCCTTTGTTTACCTGCTGTAACAACCTTCTTTGTGACAAATACAAGTGCGTCAATACCAGTACTTTCATTTATTTTGCAGCCTCTTCCACACCTAAAATTCCCAAGCTTACATAGAAAGTATTATTAGATTTTTTTTCATGTACTCAGCTTTAATTCATCAATGTAATAAAATGAACTCATGTTCTTTTGCATGCTCTTAGGAAAGTCTTTTATCCAGCTTCACTGATCCACCTACCGTAAATATGAAAGCTGAACTGCAAGAAGATGGACTCGTTATAATAACAATAATATTTCTACAATTGCATGTAGCTATAGCTCACATTTTTACTGACAAGTATCTTGTAGATAAAACAGCAGTTGGCGATCTCATGCATTTTCTCACACATTTCTTGTTTATCTCGCCGAGCAATTGCTCTCACTGCCCAGCAACGGATCACGCATTTTGCAAACTCTGTTATTGAGACGTCACATCACTCTGAACTCCTATGCTTATGCCTGATGAAGGGACTCGTTCCCGAAATGTTGCAGCATTAAAGGGGTTGCCCGGGATAAAAATGCATTTATCACTAGAAGTCCCAGAAATTTCGAGCTCCCCCTTGAAGTCCTGAAAGAGGGTCAAATGACCCTTAGTCCAAACTGACAACTCTGATGGCTCCAATTAGCATTTCCTTTCATTTGTAAATGTGGCCATTGTCTGAGGAATCTGCAGGGGGGAATTGTGTTGATCCACCTCAGGTCTTGTAAGAGAGTGTAAACAAAAGAATGTAAGCTGCTCCTGAGTGTCTGCCCACCCCCCAGCTGCATTGTTGTGCTGGGAATATTTGCTAACACCTTAGCAAATTTGCATGCAGCCTTTTGTGCTGTGGGGGATGTGACTGCTTCTCAAAGTAGTCTGCGACTTGAAATCAAAGTACATCTGTAATGTCCTCCCATATCTTGGCAAGGACCCCAGTCGTCCCAGCGGGGAGAGACTGTCCGAAACTGTAGTGATGAGGCTGATGGAATCATTCATGGACAAGGGCAGAACTGTAACCACGGACAATTTCTTTACATCATTGTCACTTGCACAACGACTGCTTAGCCGGAAAACCACTATCCTCGGCACAGTCAACAAGAGTCGTCGGGAAATTCCTCAATCCGCTAGACAGATGGACCGCACTGAATTCACCACTCAGGTGTTTTCAACCACTGGTGCCACACTGACAGTGTATGCACCCAAACGAAAGAAGGCTGTCTACATTCTCAGCAGCATGCACAGCGTGGTTGAGACTAAGGATACCAACAAAAGGAAGCCAAACACGGTCACACAATACAACCACACAAAGTGCGGTGTGGATATAATGGACCAAATGGTGCGGGAGTACAGCGTGCGTGCAGGAACACGGAGATGGCCAGTCGCCGTGTTCTACAACATGATTGACATGGCAGCACTCTTGGCACGCGAGGCTTATTCCCCTGGCACGGCAGCGGACTCCTCACCCAGCAGTTTCGATCGGACCAAACACGGCCGAAACGAAACTGCTATTATTATACTGTGGGGTCTCTTCAGACCCCCGAGTATAATAAGCGGAGCCCCCCGGGGAGATGATCAAACATAAAAAACAATGTACTCACCATTCCACGCTCCGCAGCCGCTCTGTACTCTTCGGGCGCTTCTGCCTGCAGGGGCCACTAGAGAGCATAATACTGTGTGCAGGGACCACTATGGGACATATACCGTGTGCAGGGGCCACTATGGGACATATACCGTGTGCAGGGGCCACTATGGGACATATACCGTGTGCAGGGGCCACTATGGGACATATACCGTGTGCAGGGGCCACTATGGGACATATACCGTGTGCAGGGGCCACTATGGGACATATACCGTGTGCAGGGGCCACTATGGAGCATAATACCGTGTGCAGGGGCCACTATAGAGCATAATACCATGTGCAGGGACCACTATGGGACATATACCGTGTGCAGGGGCCACTATGGAGCATAATACCGTGTGCAGGGGCCACTATGGGACATAATACCGTGTGCAGGGACCGCTATGGGACATATACCGTGTGCAGGGGCCACTATGGGACATATACCGTGTGCAGGAGCCACTATGGGACATATACCGTGTGCAGGGGCCACTATGGAGCATAATACCGTGTGCAGGGGCCACTATAGAGCATAATACCGTGTGCAGGGACCACTATGGGACATATACCGTGTGCAGGGGCCACTATGAAGCATAATACCGTGTGCAGGGGCCACTATGGAGCATAATACCGTGTGCAGGGACCACTATGGGACATATACCGTGTGCAGGGGCCACTATGGAGCATAATACCGTGTGCAGGGGCCACTATGGAGCATAATACCGTGTGCAGGGGCCACTATGGAGCATAATACCGTGTGCAGGGGCCACTATGGAGCATAATACCGTGTGCAGGGACCGCTATGGGACATATACCGTGTGCAGGGGCCACTATGGAGCATAATACCATGTGCAGGGGCCGCTATGGGACATATACCGTGTGCAGGGGCCGCTATGGGACAAATACTGTGTGCAGGGGCAGCTATGGGACAAATACCGTGTGTAGGGGCCGCTATGGGACATAATACCGTGTGCAGGGGCCGCTATGGGACAAATACCGTGTGCAGAGGCCGCTATGGGACATAATACCGTGTGCAGGGGCCACTATGGAGCATAATACCGTGTGCAGGGGCCGCTATGGGACAAATACTGTGTGCAGGGGCAGCTATGGGACAAATACTGTGTGTAGGGGCCGCTATGGGACATAATACCGTGTGCAGGGGCCGCTATGGGACAAATACCGTGTGCAGAGGCTGCTATGGGACATAATACCGTGTGCAGGGGCCACTATAGAGCATAATACCGTGTGCAGGGGCCGCTATGGGACATATACCGTGTGCAGGGTCTGCTATGGGACATATACGGTGTGTAGGGGCCGTTATGGGACATATTGCTGTGTGCAGGGGCCGCTATGGGACAAATACTGTGTGCAGGGACTGCTATGGGACAAATACTGTGTGCAGAGGCAGCTATGGGACAAATGCCGTGTGCAGAGGCAGCTATGGGACATATACCATGTTGAAGGGGCCGCTATGGGACATAATACCGTGTGCAGGGACCACTATGGGACATTATTCTGTATAACGGTGTGTTTTCTATATTAAGGATGTGTTTTTGCACAGAAAACTCCGGCTTTGTTTTTTTTTGTGCAAAAATGCACCAGTTTTACATTGAATGAAAAAGTTCCAAATATAGCTGCATCCAGATACATAGTGTGTATTCACCATAAGGATGCTGCCATACGGGGCTCCTGGACACAGTAAATTTACCACTAATTGGGGGCTGCACATGGACTTTCATTGCTTCTAATCAGAAAGTACAGGAGTGTCCCAGGAAATAGCAGTAAACGCATGTGTCCTAAAGCATCTGGTGGCAGCACTTCTGTGTTATGGTTTGTGGTATATGACTTTAGTTTAGGGGTCGTCAGACTTACAATTATTGACCGGCACTCCGAGTACCTCATCTTTGATTTTTTTATTAAAATCGGCACGCCGAACAAAAAAGGTTGCCTACCCCTGCCTTAGACAAATGCTTCTGGTCATTACTCACAGCTGTACCTTGCTCTAAAATTTCTAATTCTATTTAAAATATATAAAAAATGATTAATTGTTTCAGTGCTTTTTTGCTCAAATAAAACTAAACTAAATACAATATGTATAGTCTTTATATTATCAAATACAATAAACTGAATAGAACTAACTAGAAACTAAATGGCTAAACTCAATGGAAAACAACAACCTCCTGTGGTGTGACAGTAATGGCCTTAATTACAGAACAAAAGACGATGATTATAGGATGTTAGATAAAATCCTTCAGGTCATTCGACCCGTCTCTGGGTTCCAAAGGTAGAAATGTTAAATGACCCCTCTCTGGGACTTCTAGTGTTATATAGTAAACTAAGCACCCCCCCCAGCCTACTTTATAAATTGCTTAATTTATAAAAAAAATGTATAATTACCATTATCTCCTCACTACACCCCTCCCTGTCATAGTTAACTTGCTTCCTGCCGAACCTCCTGTCACGGAGTGTCATCACTCGACGCGTGCGCAATACAGCTTCAATGCAGATTCAGTCTTCCCAGCCTGGTGCAGGTCTACCATTTTGTTTCTGGTGTCCTTCCACAGCTCTTTGGTCTTCACCATAGTGGAGTTTGGAGTGTGACTGTTTGAGGTTGTGGACAGGTGTCTTTTATACTGATAACAATGTCAAACAGGTGCCATTACTACAGGTAATGAGTGGAGGACAGAGAAGCTTCTTAAAGAAGAAGTTACAGGTCTGTGAGAGCCAGAAATCTTGCTTGTTTGTAGGTGACCAAATACTTATTTTCCACCATAATTTGCAAATAAATTCTTAAAAAATCAGACAATGTGATTTTCTAGATTTGTTTTCTCATTTTGTCTCTCATAGTTGAGGTCTACCTATGATGACAATTACAGGCCGGCCTCATCTTTTTAAGTAGGAGAATTTGCACAATTGGTGGCTGACTAAATACTTTTTTTCCCCACTGTAAGTATAATTGAAGCAGTAAGACTTTCTGAAAAGCGCTGCGGGAAAAACCCATGATGCGTTTCAGCCACGTTTTTTCCCACAGTGCTTTTTGGCTGTGGCTTGCAACGTGGGGTCGTAGCCTTAAATAGTTTTATATATTTCAGGGGTACTATTTCTATCTATATCTCAGGAGTGCTGAGATTCCTAAACCTGTGCAGTAACACTTTTTTAAGTAGTATTCTGCCTAGCTTTTCCCTCCAATTATTTCCATTATGGGAGCCCTATCAGTAGTCTACTGACTAGCTCTTGCCTTGAACTAGGGCCCTTTTAGCTCTCTGAAAGTCCCTGCATGTTCTTATCCATTGGTGACCAGTCAAAACATAGACTGTCACCACTAATGATTAGAGAAAATATGAACTCTGCAACAAATGTTTAACTTTTAATTGTCTTTAAATTTAAATACGGTTATGTCCATGGCAAAACCCCTTTAAAGTGTATAAACTATTAACAGAAGGTGAAACATAATAAACTGTATTAGTCTCAGCATAGAGCTATGCACCAAAAGGTTTCTCCTATGAAAATTGGCCTTAGTGTTTGAATATGTTGGACTTAGGCCTCATACACATACAGGTTCATCTCAATAAATTAGAATATCTTTGAAACGTTTATTTATTTTAGTAATTAAATAAAAAAGTGACCTCCTATACATGACCTCCTGTACATGACCAAGTGTATAGGTCGAGGCTTTTCCGATGGGGTGCTCCGATTCCTATTGGCTCCCCGGCCTGCATACTCAGTCGTGTGAGTGAGGCCTTACAGTAAAGACAGTAAATGATAGATATGGTCACATATGTTTACTCATTAACAACAAACCTAATCCCATCAACCTTTTAAAAAAACAAGAAAAAAACAAGTTACGTCAGACATTGAAAAAGTAACTTGCATACCGTAAACAAGTGGAGGATTTATCATACTGTACAACTGAAGTCATTCCCTGGGGAGCAGTAAGTCCCTCTTACAAGCAGCTGAACTATGTATACTAGAATCACCAGCCAGCAGTCAGTGTAGAGGCATGTGGCTCGGACATTCAATCCTTCTCATTCTGCAGTGATTCATTTACCACATTTAGCAGTTGCTTCAGATACTTTAAATGTATAAGCGGAATGCGGTATCTCACCCACCGGAGCTAAGGGGAAGTCTGTAAGTTTATCCAAGCTGTATACAAAATCCAGGAGCATTGGAGAATGGGGATGGACCGAGAATGGATTTCTATATCATACATAGTCAGGATATGATAAACCTGAGATGTTGAGAACTCTCTCTAATCTGTAATGTTGAGAAGCCTAGATAATTCCTGACATGATAAATTTCCCCAGCAATGACAGACAGTAAAGTGTATGACTCCAGCACTCACATACCAACACATGTTATTCTAAAAACACTAAATTTGGGTTCAGCATATAAGAGCATACTATTAATATAATTAAAGGGGTATATCTACCACAACAATCATATTTCATAGTAAAGTATTTTATAAGATATTGATGTCAGCCAAACAGAACATGATGACCAACACCAGGGCCTCATGCACATGGATATGTCTGGACCAGGAAACATGTTCCATGTGCATGCCATTTTTTCAACGGCCATGTGAATGGAACTCACTGCATCATAGTCAGTTATGATCCAGTAAATGGTTGATCGCTCACTGCATCGTATAACTCACTACTATGGTCAGTCCAGGAAATATGCTTTGCGCACAGGCTATGTTTCCCAGTTCAGACAAAACGGTATGCATGCCTTACTAACAGACAGTGTACACATAGACAAGTAGACCGAAACTGCACAAGATTTGTCACAGTATCTCATGCTGGATGATACAGTAAATCTGGTCATCTTTAGAGTGTGTAGTCTATGCACATTAGATTTGTATTAGCCAAATACACCAATTTTGATGATTTTCCTGACCATCTATCATAGGGGGAGATAAGGATCATGCATTTGGATTTTTACTCTTTTGACACTTTATTATACATGTACTGCCCAGCCAAGAATACAGTACATGCATTTGGGGGTGTTCGGTGAGGTAGCTGTTTGCCGAACAAGCAGTCAGCCGACAGCTACCTTATGTGTATGGTCGGCCTAATTTACCTAATAGTTGACTTACTTTGGGCTACAATTTTACTTCAAAATTGTGGCACAATTTGGCACATTTAAGTTACTTCCCCTTCCTCATGAAACCACGCCCCTTTTCAATGAATCCACACACCCTTTTTGAGCAAACCAGAAAAATTTTGTCTAGAACTAGATGTGCCAAATTCCACCAAATTGTGACATATTTTATACCAAGGTCAAGTTGCAACCAGAATAGTAACATCTGCCCCAATAAGAACTGAGAATGTGAAGAAAATGCAAATTAACAATACTTTGTTCTCCCAACCAAGCTAATACCCATGAAGAGACTGTGAGAGGAAGAGAGGCAACTCAGTTCTGGGAAGAGACTCTGCAACCTGTATCAGGGAAAGTTTACGAATTGCTACATCACAAGGGAGCACCATCAATTCCACTTTTGCACTTTTTGACTTTAAAGTTTGAGTGTTAAAGCGACATAACGTACCTCTCTAACAGAGAAGATTGTGTGCACCCCTGTTATGGGCCAGACTGTTACTTTAAAATAGTCTGGACTGTTATACTGCTGCGTTCATAGGTGAAATTGGCTGTTTTTTGCTGCACCATTTGCAACTGATTTTGGCTCACAGCCAAATGATATTGTACATTCTCCTTTAGTCCAACTGCATCTATGGTGACTATGTATAATGCCTCCAATGTGTTTCCTACAGAGGTATCTGATATCTTACAGCAGCACTATGGCCCCTAGCATACACTGCTATGGCATTGCTCCACAGATCCATACAGGATCCCCTAAGTGAAGCTTGTGCATGAGATGTACACATTTTCAGTTTGAGATATGTAATATTTGATAGGGAAACTGATGGTCATGTAGTGTGCACTGCCGGACCATTCATATTGCCCTTGGTGTGTACCAAATGCCATGAATCCGTGGTGTTCTAATTTGGGAGTGGATTGTGCATAAGAAATGGGGGAAGCCACAGGTAATGTGAATTTTGATTATCTAAATGTTTCTTGACTTTCTTAATCCTTTTAAAAAACATAGGACAACCCTGTTAAATATGATGATTCATGTCTTACTATATTTTTATACAGGTCATGGTCCCATTTTTCTCACACAAATCCCTGTATTAAAGGGCTGCAGGAAGCCAATACACAGGGGTGCTTAAAGAGGACCTCTCATGTCCTCATGAAAGAGCAGTTTTCTATACTACTAGAAAGTTGTCAGTGCGCTGAATTCAGCGCAGTCAGCTTTCCCGATATGCTCCCCAGTAGTGGAGATATTGGTGCCGTTAGTTTCAGCTAATTCGGGTCAGCTGGCAAGTACGCTACAGCATGTTTTGTATTCCAGCTTAGGTACATTGATGAAAATAGGGCTGCAATACATTACCACTGGATTGGAATATTCACACCGTACATGCGATATCAGACAGAAAAAAAAATAGCCTAATGATAAGCTGATATAAAAAAATTATAGTAACCCAGGTTTAACCATGTTTAACTATTAATTTACCAAATCACAAAAAACAGGATGATTATGCAGACAAAGCGTGGAATTGGATGCAACAGCAAAAGTAAGCAGAGTAATGCCACACAAACATTGAAGTAATTGAATGTATTAATTAAAAGTGACAAGCTCATCTACAAATAATAAATACATTGTAATTACAAAGAAGAGTGAGGGAGAGGACAAGTGTCACTATACTGGAATTTACACCATGATTAAGTTGCATGTAAGGAGGTTGTAAACAAAGTGGCAAGGAAGTGTGACAATGAAATTTGTAAGAACAAACAAATAACATACAAATGGAATCATATATATGCCCAATTTTTGACAATGCAAAGGATAATTGCAGAAATAATGGTAGTAGCAATGTAAAAAGAGCAAAGTTGCAAGCCACTGAAGTAAATGATTATCCAAGTTTAAGAATAAAAAGAGGGAAGACCCAAATAATAAAGATAGCCACTGCTACATGACAACCTACCTCAACATGCAGGGCAGCGGTGCACTACCTTACTACTTTGTTTACAACCTCCTTACATGCACCTTAATCATGGTGGAAATTCCAGTATTGTGACACTTGTCCTCACCCTTCCTCTCCTTTGTAATTACAATGTATTTATTATTTGTAGATATCCAATAGTGAATTTTTCCAAAAAGCCCATATGAATTTTTCCAAAAATTTCAGGTTTAGTTGAATCCGAAATTTTTGGTGTTCATCATTTCCCATACTCTATTTTAAAACATGCTCATAAGCAGTGCTGGAAACCACCTATACTGTGAGATAACGTACCAAAGATGCTGAATCTTTGTTACATCATATCTACATTAAGGTTGATCTTCCACCAGTCAGTACCTTTTATGTTATACATTGTAAATGCTTTAATTTTCCTGAATGCACATAGTCTAAGGGACTACGTGTATGTGAGTGCATTTACTGATCATTACTTACATCTTAACACAAGAAAGGTACTGCTATTTGATAGCAGCCTACAATAATGGGATTTTTGTTTAATCGAGAGTCCAATGGGTATTCTTTTTAAGTGATGCACACTATATGTGGCTATATGCATAATAGTTCTGGGACAGAATGGAAAACTCAACCGTCTGATTTGCCATATCTACAGTGGCATGCAAAAGTTTGAACACCCCTGGTCAAAATGATTGTTATTGTGAACAGTTAAGCAAGTTGAAGGTGAAATGATATTTAAAAGGCATAAAGTTAAAGATTAAACACACTTGTATATAATTTTAAGCAATATCAGTGTATTATTATGTTTGAGTACAATTTTAGAGCGAAAAAGGGAAAGGAGTACCTTGTAAAAGTTTGGGAACCATTGTAGATTTATGTGCTCAGATAACTTTGACCAAGGTCTCAGACCTTAATTAGCCAGTTAGGGTTATGGCTTGTTCACTATCAGCATTAGGAAAGGCCAAGTGATGCAAATTTTACAGTTTTATAAATACCCAGCCTCCTCTAGCCTTGTGCCAAAAAAACAGCAGTCATGGGTTCTTCTAAGCAGCTGCCTAGCACTCTGAAAATGAAAATAATAATAATAATAATAATAATAATAGTCCTTTAATAGTCCCACAGTGGGGAAATTCAGTGTGTTACAGCAGCAAAGATAAGATAAGCAGATACAAATACAAAATGTACAGGAATGTTCCAAGGTGAGAGGCATTACATTAATAGCAGACAGACAGATAGGACGTAGCAGAGGGGGGGGGGGGATTTAACAGGCAGAGAGATATTTCAGTTCTCTATGTGTAATGATCTCCGCTTAGGTCGGTGTTGGTTGTACAGCCTAACCGCGGTGGGGAGGAAAGACTTCCGATAGCGCTCCTTCTCACACCTAGGGTGGAGCAGTCGGTCACTGACAGTACTGCCCAGCGCGATCACAGTCTCATGCATGGGATGGGACTTCTTCTTCTGCATGGAGCTCACCACGGACAGTATCCTTCTGTCACCCACCACCTGCACTGGGTCCAGTGGGCTCCCCAGGACAAAATGGTGGAGGCCCACAAAGCAGGAGAAGGCTATAAGAAGATAGCAAAGCGATTATAAGTTGCCCTTTCCTCAGTTCGAAATGTGATTAAGAAATGGCAGTTATCAGGAGGTCAAGATAAGGTCTGGAAGACCAAGAAAAATTTCAGATACAGCTGCTTGTAGGATTGCCAGAGTGGCAAATCAGAACCCCTGCTTGACTGCAAAAGACCTTCAGGAAGATTTAGCAGACTCTGGAGTTGTGGTACATGGTTTTACTGTTCAGCTATACCTGCACAAATATGGCCTTCATGGAAGAGTCATCAGAAGAAAACCTCTTCTGCGTCCTCACCATAAAATTCAGCATAAGAACATCTAAACAAGCCTGATGCATTTTGGAAACAAGTCCTGTGGACCAATAAGGTTAAAATAGAACTCTTTGGCCACAATGATCAAAGGTATGTTTGAAGAAAAAAAGGCACAGAATTTCAGGAAAAGAACATTTCTCCAACCATTAATCATGTGGGTGGATCAATCATATTTTGGGGTTGTGTTGCAACAAATGGCACAGGGAACATTTCACGGGTAGAGGGAAGAATGGATTCAATGAAATTTCAGCAAATTCTTGAAGTAAACATAACACCATCTGTAAAAAAGCTGAAATTGAAAAGATGGCGGCTTCTACAAATGGATAATAATCCTAAACACACGTCAAAATCCACCATAGACTACCTAAAAAGTTACAAGCTGAAGGTTTTATCATGGCCCTCACAGTCCCCTGATCTGAACATCATTGAAAATCTGACTAGACCTCAAAAGAACAGTGCATGCAAGACGACCCAGGAATCTCACAGAACTGGAAGACTTTTCCAAGGAAGAATGGATGAAAATCCCTCAAGCAAGAATTGAAAGACTCTTGGCTGGCTACAAAAAGTGTTTGCAAGCTGTAATACTTGCCAAAGGGGGTGCTACTAGGTACTAACCATGCAGGGTGCTCAAACTTTTGCATCGGGCCATTTTCATTTTTTGTTATTTTGAAAATGTAAGATATGAAAATATTTTTTTTTCAAAAAATTAATTGGGAATGTGCCATCTTTAATGTTACGCCTTTTGAAGATAATTTTATCTTGCTTTCAACTTGCTTAACTGTTCACAATAACATTCATTTTGACCAGGGGTATCCAAACTTTTGTATGCCACTGTACATGTATGTTAAAAGCAAATCCGAGTTACAGTTTTTCCTTGGTAATAAGCTCTATATTCTTCTATTTTCCTGATGATATACACGCTTTTCATTTTTAATGAGTGACCTGCTGCTGTGTAAAGAAATAAAGTAACACATGTACAACTTATATTTAGGTCATCAGCTATCACAACAGCTGCAGTATCCCCTCTAAGCAGGTGCTCTCTCCAGTATGCACATTTATTTGTGCTAAGCATAGCAGGGAAATTCTTCTTCTATGACATAGCCGCTTCATCAGAGGAAGGCAGAAATTGTTCCAAGGGACGAGTGACATATAAGAGTTTAGGCATTGCCAGCTACAGTTTGCATGTGCAATGTAAATTGTTTACAGGCTACTGTTTACATTTTGGCTAGTGTTGTAACCCTATAGTATTGAAGAATCTACTAGACCAGCAGCACATACATAGAATACCTCATGATGCATATGTAGAAAAAGATGCATTATAATTTTAGTCAAAAGATGGAATTTAAAAATAAGTTCTTATAGTGTCAAAGTTTGGTATAGTATTTATCTTTATCTTAAAGTGTAACTAAACTTTCAGACAACTTTTGATTTTCTGGCAGTATTTGCGTCATGGATACATTTTTTTGTTTTGCATCTGATACAAAAAATAAAATTACATATAGACGTGGTGGTTACTCATCAACAGGTATACTGCATATCCTTTAAAGGTTTTCAGGGCTCAGAACAGAAAATAGTTATACGAAATAGAAAAATACACTTTCCCTCAATGTCCCAAATTCATAAATAAGGAGTTGTCTGGTAGGGTATTCATATTATAAAATTAAGGGTGAATTCCTATGTGACAGATTTTGCTGTAGGGCTTTCTATAGCTGAAACTCAGTTCCATTCATCTGAATTGGGTTGTTTAGGTGGCAAGCAGGTAGTACACGGACCCCTATGGAATTAATCTCCACTCACCTTGTAGTCGTGGTCCCGGAATGAAATGTACAGTAGTGGTAGACTCAGTAGCCAAAGAACACATACTAACTCTCCATAGGAAGGCAGTCTCTTTAATTACACATGATAGTACATTTTCACAAAGTTTCCAGATGGCAAATATAATTGTAAGCATTCCACAAAATAACATAAAATCTCTGAGTAAATGTCCTTTAAGCAGTCTCCTCTAGCAGAAATCTCTTGCATAGCCCTTGGGGATCCAAGCATAGTTATGTCTGGGTGTCCCCTAATACAGCCCTCTTAGTGCCTCCACACACAGTGTACTGCCCCCTTACTACTCCCACATACTGTATAATGCCCTTTTAATGCCCCACATAGTGGTCCCCACACTCACATCAGCAATAAGGCCTTGACACTGCTATGACTGCACAGCACCAGGATGTCATGTATGGGAGAACAATGGGCCAAAGAGCAGGAGCCAGGAGTGAGGAGAAGTGAGTATTAATTATCAGCTTTTACAAATTGAAATATTGCAATTGGTAATGCCCAATTAAAAAAAAAATGCCTGTTGGTATGTGAAAAGCAGGGGACCTCTCTGGTTTCTGGGGCCCTATGCAACTGCTTGGCTTTCATGGTGGTTAGGACTGTCCCTGCATGAGTATCTCAGGAGAGGTACCTCTTTCAAAGTGTGTTTCTCTATTGGTAAACTTTCAGCAACAGTCAGCATGGAACACCGGAGCGTCATACAAAGGTGCTAGTTTCTTACTTAGGCAACTGTGACGCACTTCAGAAGAGGGCACAGAGGTTGTCAGACGTAAACCACCACAGTGGCACACAAGTACTTAGAGTACTGCCCACAGTGTTAAATCCAGCATAAAGCCATAGATACTTGGAGTCAATGCCCAGACGTCACAAAGTTTACACTTCTCCTAAGAGGAGAAATGGCACCAAGTATGTAATATGACATGGCACAGTCTGTGAGACACCAATTCCAAGACACTGTGTTTAGAGGGTCAAAAAATGAAACACATTTTTTAATCTGCAGGGAAAGAGATCCACCATTGATTTAGCAATCTATTAGTAATTTTGAGCTATATAATTTGTTAGCTACTTTTACATACCATGTAATAGCCAGTAGGAAGATGCTTTTGGTGAACAGGGGACACCTTTCCTCCTAGGCCTCTGTGCAGCTGCATAGGCTGCATACATCATATGTCCACCCTTGGGCTTTAAATTGTCTGTATATTTTGCATAGCTGGTAGGAATATTTCTTTGTAGTGTTTATTATATTCTTTCAGAGAGCTAAATGTAGTTGTCAGCATGTAATACAGTGTTCAGATTCATGAGCATGAAGTAGAAAGGTTTCCCATGGATTGGTAAAGATTTCTGGAAAGCTGTTTCTAGGTAACCTAATGAAGTAAATGGAAAGTATGGGGATGATGGTTCTTAGCAGCTGGTATAATAAATGATAAAATAATGCCCTTCCAGAGAAATCTATTGCAAACTTTAGCAGATATTGTACAATGTAAATATATTAAAATATACATTTATAAATATTTTATATATTAGTGAAGAATAACATATACATATATATTTATATAAAATAAGACTAATTTATCCTGGCTGAAGTATGGTCAACTTACGGCCTTCCTGCGGAAATTCTCTTTGTCCCCTCTCCTTTCCTCTACCATGACTGACCTTTCCCATGCTGACTCTTCCCCGCGCGCACTCTCGGTTCTTTACAGCGTTCTTCTCCGAGACGCTACCCCCTCTTACAGAGGCCCTTGGGACTCAGACCTTCGCGCGGGCCTCTCCCCTGCCGACTGGGATAGGGTTTTCCTGTTGGCACATAAGCTTCTGCTGCCCTGCAGTGCACAAGAAAAGAATTTCAAGATCCTGTCTCGATGGTACCGGTGCCCTGATTTCCTCCACAGAATTTACCCTGCTGTGACTGACTGGTGTTGGCGCTGTGATACTGAGAAAGGCACCCTATATCACATCTGGTGGGAGTGTGACGTTCTCAGGCCCTTTTGGGACGCTGTGTTTGCCCTGTATGCTAAAGTGTGTGGTCGCACCATCATAGCAAATCCCCAACTGGCCCTTCTTTCAGTTATCCCTGGCAGGATCTCTGCGGTGAAAAAAGACCTCCTGCGACACTTTCTCACGGCTGCTAGAACCGTCATTCCCAGGCACTGGTGAAGCACTGTTGCGCCCTGCCCTCCCTGGTTGAATTTCTTCAGGAGCTTCTCCTCATAAGGAGAATGGAAGCCCTGGTGGCAGAGGATTCCCCCGACCCCTCCAAATTTGATGCTCTCTGGCGGCCTTGGGTGGTGTTCCAGGAATCGTCTGAGTTCTCTTCTTTCTTTTCCTGATATAGTGATACGTTGCTGCTTCTTTCTTCCCTTTTTCTCTCTTCCGTCCTTTGGAGGAGGTTATTGGTCACTCTTCCATCTCTCTGTACCCCTCTCCCTCTCCCTCTCTAGTATATGTTTTCCTGATCGTAGTTCCCATTGTGTGTTCCTTTGTCTGTTTGTTCTTCTCCCATTACTTTTAAGATGTTGCGTTAAGGTCCCGTATATCTGGGCCTTCAGTTCCTCTGGTATTGCACTGTGCTTCAAAGCGTTAGCTTGGGTCTTATCCCAAGCTTCTTGTTTATAGGCGAGGCCTGCGTGCCTTCGCGTCATTTGTTTGCTCACACAATTTTGTTTTCTTTTTCCACTGTACTTAAAAATTTTAATAAACTTTGATTAAACATAAAATAAGACTAAACATTGGTGCCTAAACTATTAGGAATATTTTTAAGGTTTGACCACAGATACAAGAAATTTTCATAATTTTATAATGCTGACAGTCACCTTATGCGTATATCTATGGCCATTGTATGCAATTTGTAGTCAACATGTAAATATGGAGACATTCGTAAGCAGGTGTACAAAGATAGTACAAGTGAGGTTTGGTGGAAGTGATGGAGCGCATCGGTATTTCCACATGAATCAATGATCCTGTTCATACTACATCATCTAGTAAGAAGGTTTTAAAAAATCCTCATCCTGACAGTATCCTACAGTCATGCCTGTAAATGTTGGCATCCCTAAAATGTTTACAGAAAATGAAGTATCTCTCCCAGAAAATTATTGCAATTACACATGTTTTGTTATACACATGTTTATTTCCTTTGTGTATTGGAACAACACAAAAAACAGTGGGAAATAAAGCCAAAAATGATATAATTTCACACAAGACTCCAAAAATGTGCCGGACAAAGTTACTGACACCCTTAATTTAAATATTTGGTTGCACACCCTTTGGAAAAAATAACTGAAAATAATAGTTTCCTATAACCATCAACAAGCTTCTTACACCTCTCACATGGAACTTTGGACCCCTCTTCTTTGGAAACTGCTCCAGGTCTCTCATATTTGAAGGGTGCCTTCTCACAACAGCAATTTTAAGATCTCTCCACAGATGTTCAATGGGATTTAGATCTGGACTCATTGCTGGACCCTTCAGAACTCTCCAGCGTTTTTGTTTCAAAAAATTTTTGAACCTCCACCATATTTGACTGTTGGTACTGTGTTCTTTTCTTTGTAAGCCTCATTCCGTTTTCGGTAAACAGTAGAATGACGTGCTTTACCAAGCTCTATCTTGTTCTCATCTGTACACAAGACGTTTTCTCAAAAGGTTTTTGGCTTACTCACATACATTTTGGCAAATTGCAGTTTAGATTTTTAATGTCTTTGTGTCAGCAGTGGGGTCCTCCTGGGTCTCCTGCCATAGCTTTTCATTTCATTCAAATGTCGATGGATAGTTCGTACAGACATTGATGCACCTTGAGCTTGCAGGACAGCTTGAATTTCTTTGGAACTTGATTGGGGGTGCTTATCCACCATCCTGCAACCTCATCAATTTTACTCTTCCATTCACGTCCAGGGAGATTAGCTACAGTGCCTTGGGTTGTAAACTTCTTGATTATGTTGTGCATCATGGACAAAGGAACATCAAGATCTCTAGAGATGGACTTGTAACCTTGAGATTTTTGATATTTTTCCACAATTTTGGTTCTCAAGTCCTCTTTCTGTTTCCTCTCTTCAACTCTTTCTGTTCTCCATGCTTAGTGTGGCACACATAGCCACACAATGCAAAGACTAAGTCAACTTCTCTTCTTTTTATCTGGTTTCAAATGTGATTTTTTTTTATATAGCCCACACCTGTTACTTTCCACAGGTGAGTTTGAACATGCATCACATGCTTGAAAAAAGTTATTTTAAATTTTGAAAAGGTGCCAACAATTTTGTTCGGACCATTTTTGGAATTTTGTGTGAAATTACCAAAAGCACATCTAGATGGGCATGATGGGGATGGGTATCACATGGTAGGGCATGGGGATGTGCAAGACATGGTAGGACTTGTAGAGGAGAAACTGAAAAGTAGAAAGTGGGACTATGATGCTGAGTGGGACCATACTGTGGACCATGTCCGTGTATTTCACGGAGAGCACACTGACCCATTCTTTTCTATGGGCCCATACACACGATCGTGATTTTCACGGTCCCGTGTGCGGGCCAACAGTCCAGGCCGCATCAGATAGGACATGTCCTATTCCTGTCCTATTTTGCGGACTGTGCTTCCGTGGCTTTTATTCATTTAATGAAAGGAGCCGCGGAAGCACTGCCCGTGCACGGGCGGAACACGGGGACATCCCCGTGTCCCCTGTGTGCAGCCTATGCTTTTAAATCATGGCAGGCCAGTTGCAGCACGGTCGTCTGCAACTGGCCTAACTCTGAAAGTGAGTAGTAGTAAACGGTACCTCACTGAGGAAGCACTATGTGGTAGTAAACACATTGTATGGTACATACAAGGGTGCCCTGTATGGCAAAAAAAAGTGTACTGTATTGTGCAATATGGTATGTATTGTATTTATCCCTCCTCATCAAGATCTATATTTTATTTTTTCATTTTTTTATTCTTCACATCCAGAACTTTAGGATCAAGTTAGGACATAGAGGAAGCCCCTACTTCTTGCTATCTGCTCAGATGCCACAGTCAATATTGGTTGTGGAATCTAAGGGGTAAAATGTCCAGAATTGGAGATGCAGGCAGAACACAGCTGGCACCTGAAGTGCATGGAGAAAGCTTAGCTCCTTAACCTGTGCCATATTTTCCATGCACACACCTGTGCATGGATGTCAGGAAGGGTTGAAACATTATTATTGCACATGAATTAGTTATATGTACAGTACTTTGCATTAGTCATAAGGTATATTTTTTTAATTATCTGGTAAGAATTTGGATCCAGTATTTGCACAGATGTGGATGTAATACCCTCATACTCTACAGTGACATTATTGCAGGATAATGACATGGTGACCGACAACTCATTGTAACTCTCTCTTTTACACATCAGGTGCATGCACAATAAAATAACGTACTCACCTCAGCTTCACTGCACACAGTGTACCTGCCCTGGAGGCCTGTAGAGCAAACTCCTTGCAACTTTAAATTTCATTTCCTGCAGATTTCTGCATCAAGCTGCAGTGAGTTACCCAGGTTTGGAACCCTAAACCCCAGCTAAATAATGCCATGCTTCATGTTTAGTTGATCCAAACCATTTAGTTTCCCTTTAAACTACCTCCTTTGCCAGAAATATTAACACCTAAGCTAAGTAGTTTGTGTATTTGTGAGAATGTTGGCAGAAATCCACAAAATTTGTTTCAGGGTGCCGATTGACTTTCAGCACTGTGGTTTCTGCCCCCCTCTTCACGCCACACTCCAGGACAGACAACCCCAAGAAATATTTAGGGTATTTTACTTAATGCAGAGTCACTGTTTGTAGCCTGAATATCATTTATTGGTTAAGTTTTGACATTGCCAACCTTTTAATGATGTCACAAAGAGGCAAGTGCTTTCTACATTCTGTGATACATGCAATGGTAAATATATTTTCTTTCTGTTCTGGACAACATGTTTGTTTGCCCTCCCTTAACTGCTATAAAGGAGGGGCTAGAGAAAGTGAGTGTTTACGAGAACATTCACCTCCTGTACAGGAAACAGAAGTGGGATTTCCTCAGCCTTTTCTCTTTCCTGGAAAACCTTCATTAAGAAATAGTACCCAGTCAGAGGAGGAGTGCAGTGTCAATGTGCTTGCAGAGCACTCCAAACATCACCTACAAGTGAGCGGCTGCTCTGCAACATTTACAGAAATAAATAATCTGAAATGAAAAATACAATTGCTTGTAAATGTATACACTATCATTCTTTAACCATTAATGCTAAAAAATGTATTTTGTAAGTCTATTATATACTCATATGGTATATTGTACATTAGAAATTAAAGCAAATCTCTTAAAAGGAAAATTCTTATACAGAGGAAATGCCATCCATATATTATAAATTCCCAACAGATGCAGTCTCAGACCTAACAAACTTTTTTGCCCTTTTTTGTATATATGTCATAATGTTTATGATAGGAATACAAAATAACAGATTAAGAAAAGGAGATATGGCTAGTGCATATCTCCCAACTATCTTAAATTAAGGGGAACAGTGTCAAATTTCCAATGTCAACGTCTCCATGTCAACTCTGTCTGTGCCTTTAACATACAGATAGAGTTGTCAGCTCCACCACTCACCCAGTGTCTCTGCTTCCGGTAACCCTGATGCAGGCAACCACAAGTTAGTGTCATTTTTGCTCCTATTGTCCTGAGCTGTTGAAAACAAAGAGTGGAATGGAAATGGGACAATGTATTACTTTTTTGCCATTTTTCTTTGTGGCAGCATAATGGGGTATTATACTGTGTGGAGTCCACAATAGGGCATGGATAAAGGGTGCACTATATAGTGCGGGGGTACTAAGGGAGCATTATACTGTGTGGGACCACAAGGGGGTATTGCGCGAGGGCCTCTAATAGAGCATTATATTGTGTGGCACTAGGGGAACATTATACTGTGGGGCAACTTAAGGAACAGTGTACAGTATGGGGTGCATTAACGAAATTATAATGCATGGCAGCATGAAGGAGGGCATTATACTGCATGGGGGCACTAGGGGGGCATCATATGGTGTGAGGGGACTAATGGAGCATTATATTGTGTGGGTGCACTAAGGGAGTCAAACTATGTGAAAAAACATAAAGGACATTATATTGTGTGGAGACACTAAAGGAGCATTATATTGTATGGTGTCATTAAGGTGGCATCATAATATGTGGGGGGCACTAAGGGGGCATACACTGTGTGGGAACTAAAGTGGCATTATACTGTGTTGGGGCACTGTGAGGGAATTATGCTGTCTTGAGCACAAGGGCGGGTGCTATTACTGTAGGGGTAACAAAGGAACTAGGTGGGCTTGGATGGGGTCAATGATGGATGGGATCAAGGAGAAACTGGGCATGGTGACAGGCATGGCTTAACATACAAAAATTTGCCTCCAAACTTTCAGATACAGTGTCCACTGTTAAAATGGTCAGCACTATTTATCCACAGACTTTATGACACTATGGAAGAACATTCTTATATAATTATAGAAAGATTGGGGACAAAGTTATAAAATATAGAAAAATTCTGCACATTCGTAAAATAATGTGGAAAATGCAAACTTGCATTGCTAAATTGGCTTTGTAGTTGCCATCTGTGTGTAATTTACACATTTCATCCCACATTTTATCAGACTTCTCCCTTGATGCAAAACTCTCTTCAGTAGCCAGTACTTTTACCCATCTAGAGATAAAAGTATAGTGGAATATCTAGTGTCACTTTCGTGCACTTTTCATAGCTTAAAAGGGGTTTTCCGGCCAAAAAATGTTTTTTAAAATAATGTCTGTTAGTGCTATTATTGGGTTAATAAATGCACCCATATACCTTTAGCCGTGTTTTAAGTGATTTATGGGTGTCTCTGGGAGCTCCTGGTATCTTCTGCATTTGTTTATATAGTTCATCTTCCTGCTATGTAACTTCCACACTAACCCCTCCTACCTTACTCCCCCCTCCTACCTTACTACCGTCCTCCTTCCTCTCTCCCTCCCATACACCCCTTCCCTGTCTCTCTAGCTCTCCCGCCCACTACTAGCCCTTCCCTACCTACTCAGCCCAACCCCCGACCCCATTATATAGTTACCTCTCTGCCTTCCATGGCTTCTTCCTGCGGGTCGGCCCCTCCTTCTTTACTGATTCTGTAGGTGTGCGCTCTTCTCCCAGCGCTGCTCTGAATTATCGGCAGCAGTGCGCAGAGCAGCGCTGGGAGTAGTGGCAGCAGTCAGAAAAGAAGGAGGAGCCGTCTCGCAGGAAGAAGCCATGGAAGGTAAGTATGAGGGAGTGGATGGGGGGGGAGTAGTAGTGACGATCTGTTTCTGGAAATGGGGAGACGGATTGTCACCGGATAGTCAGAAAATGTCCCTGGGGCAGTCAGATGACCACCCCAGGGATATGGGTAAATATACATTTTTGATTAATTATGTTATTTAGAAAGTAGGAGGGGGAAGGGTGTTTAGATTAGTGTAGGGATTTCAAGTTATCCTGGACAACCCCTTTAATGATAGGTTGAAGGCAAATACTATGGTCCTTTTAAGTTAGTGTAATATATATTATTTATATATATTTTTTTTTATTACTTATATATTTTAAATGTATGTTCCCATGTGGTAGATTTGCTGCAAAAGTTTCTGTGACTGGCCCATTTGCCTAAATTGAGTGTGAAGAAATCAAGGCACATGCTGCCAAAACAACATTTAGGTGTATGGAAAAAGATTTTCAGAGGAAGAAATTTCTGCAACAAGTTTTGTGTGAACATATCTTAATGCAGACATTTTATTAATGCCATACAGGTATATAACAGAAGTGATTTCTTATTCGACTATACAAATTAAGTAGTACATGTACATGTATTATGATGATATCTTTTACTTTTTGTAAGTGAAATGAACACAGGGAGGGTAAATCTGGCGAGTCTTTTCCATTGAAATGATTCTGAAATGTTAAAACCACTAGGGGTCACTAAAGGCATATAGTGCCCCATAGCTTGGGTATTATTGTGTCTGGCAGTTGCATAATCGACTTTGTCCTGAATAACGAAAAGGTAGATTTCACTGCTGTATGAATGAGTAGAATAAAAACACAATAAACATATATTAGGGCAGATTTATTAAGAGGGTCTAACAGCAACATTGTCTTAGTTGCCCATAGCAACCAATCACAATGCAGGTTTCATTTTTCGGGAGCAGAATACAAAATAAAAGCTGCGTTGTGATTGGTTTCTACGGGCAATTGTTTTAATATTAGGTTGAGAAAAATCAAGAAGTGTGTGCCACAACCCTGCCTGTGCCTTCAGACAGACTAGGCACTGCTAGCCTTCACTCCAGCTGATAATTCAGGTCCAACTCGCAGTAAAGTTGCAAAAAGTGTATCTCCATTTGTGAAAGCTGTTTTAGGCTGGGGGCCCAACGTGGCGTAAATGCCGCGGTTTGGCTGCGGCAGAAACGGCAATGCAAAAAACGCTGTGTTTTACAGTCACTGCAAAATGGATGGGATTGGGAAAAATATGTGCAGCGGAAATGCTGCGATTTCCAAAAATCTGGTGGTTTTGGAAACCGAAGCATGTCAATTATACCTACAGAAACGCTGGCGGTTTCCCTACAGGTATAATGGAAGCAGAAAGTCCGCAGAGGAAACTTCTGTGGACTTTGTGAAAAGCGCTGCGGGATAAACTGTGATGCATTGCCACTGCGGTTTTTCCCGCAGCGCTTTTTTGCTGCGGGCCGCTGCATGGGGCCTTAGCCTGACTGTGTTCCACTTCAAGTAAAGTTGCAAGTTATCCTGTTCCTGTGTACCGTGTGTCTCCTGAGTTTTATTCTTTCATGACCATTGTGGGCACCCCAACTCTAATCAAGTTCAGGAAAGGACCACCATCAGGTACAATGCAGCACTGTACCAGCCCAGGAGGAGACCAGCAGAATTAGTAGAGGTCCTAGCCATCATGACAGGTTCATGTAGTACTACTTCCAGCCTGTATATAACATGCCGCCTGCAGACTGGACATCATTTTTCATGTGGCAGGTTTGGTTTAATAAAGTATTTACAGTGGCATAAACTGTTATCATCCTCAAAAATCCAGGTGAGCATATATTCATAATTCATTCAGTAAAGAAGTGCACATAAAACACTGTAGCAGTGATTGGTATATAAACATATCAGGGCACATTTATTAGTATTCTGTACCACTTTTGTAGTGTAAAAAAATTAGCAAACTTCAGGTTTTCAACTTTGAAAATGGCACTTGCAAAAAAAAAAATTGTCGCAAGTGAAGTTTTTATGATATCCTTGCCACTTTCCTGAAAGGAAATAAGTGATGCCTGAAATCTACCCCAGCTACGAGCTACATACTACCAGAAAATGCGCCTGATTTATGAAGAGTACATCTTGCCTTCTTCTGGCGGCACAGGGACTATTAAAACCGGTGTACTAAATGCAGGTCTTAATAAATTCCCCCCACTCTCCATTGTGTTTAGCAGTAGCTGCAACAAAACTTTGTAATACAAGATGTTTTCTCCATGCTTTTTTTAACCAGACTTTGCAAGTTAATACCTAGCCTGAACATTTTCAGTAAACCGGTGGCACTAGAGGTAGTGAACTCAGCAGATGTCCTATGCTAGATTTACAACAGGATATACAGAGAGATGGGTTAAGACCTGATTAGCCTACATACCTTAGGTGTTCTCTTTCTCCTGTGCGCTCCTTGCTTCTGCATTGTAATATGTTTTTCTTTGATTTGAGATGAGTAATTGTAGAAATATCATCTTGACAGTCAATCTCTAATTAATAGACTGATCTAAAACATTACAAATGAACCCAGAAGATGATATTTAGCCCGCAAGTTAATGTTTTCTTGTGGATTACAATTAAAAAACAACAAGAAAAAATTAATTATATTCTGCACTACTCTGAAAAATCTAAACACCATACACAAAGTAAATATATAAAACAGTGACAAATTGTGATACTTAATATAAAAGTAACAATTGACCTTTTTAGTTTTTTAATGCTAACAATTTTAACATTTGTAAAACTTTTTGTATATTTGTTTTGTACAGGTCAGTAAAATAACCTACACCCTGAAGGATCTTGTCCTGGGATCCTTGATCTTGGGATATTATCAGAAACCCTATTGGCAAATGAGAATCACAATAAGACACAATGACGAAGTAAAATAGTAAACCTTTTTAATTTATGTGGTAAAACATTTTTGTTGTCATTCATTGTTTATTTCCAGTAGATAAAAATCAGTCCATGGTCATGACAGATGTCTCATTACTGTTTTGTCCTTAAGGCTGAAGCCCCACATTGCGAAAACACAGCATTTTTGCTGCTGCAAAAATGGCTAAACCCATCCACATTGAAGAAAAAAAAATCTGCAGCGGAAAAGCTGCATTTTCAAAATGCTCACACTTTGGAAAATCGCAGCATGTCAATTATACCTGCGGAAACGTTGGCATTTCCCATATATAGGTATAATAAGAGCAGAAAGTTGTAGAGGAAAACTCTGTGAAAACGCAATTAATAATGCTGCAGAAAAAAACGTGATGCGTTTTTTTTCGTAGTTTTTTTTTTTTTGCTGCAGCTTTTTCGCTATGTGGATCCTTAGCCTTACAAACCTTCTGCGGTGGAGTCTCCAACAGAATCCGATGCAGATGTGAACCTCGCCTAAGAGCAGTGTTTCCCTTTAAAGTAACAATTGCAGAACATGTTGGTAGAACAAATGACTTTACTATGGTTTCTTCAAACAACAGACACAGATCTGTTTATACATTTGGTGCCTATGTGCCACAGCTAAGAGCTGCCATACATTTCAGCTATAATTTGTGGCCGTTTTATGGCTGAATTTGGAAGTAAAGAAAGACTGGCAAGGGACCCCCCCCCCAGAGCGATTTAGCCTGGGGGACACATGGTATCATGGGACACGGCCTTCTACTGTGTCTGTTAATTTAATTAAATTGTTTTTGGTAGTGTTTTGTCCGGTTTTTATGTGGTTCACCCCCCTTCCTTTTTTCTATTTACAGTGGTACTTACCAGATGTTGATCCCCCTGTGTCAGCTGTGAGTGGCACGAGCTATCGTCTAGAATTTTCTGTCTCCAGGCAGATTGCTCCTATGGCAACGTTGATTGGCCATTGTTGTACAGTGGCAGGAAAGTTACAGTGTAACCCCTTCCCGACATCCGCCGTACTAATACAGTTGGGTCTTTAAAGATGGAGGCTGCTCTGCTTCAGAGCGATCACCATAGTTACCAGGTCTCCGCTGTAATGTACATGAGCATTTGATACCGATCCACCCCCCCATAAGTTAAAAAATTGCCCACACAGTACCTGTACCTTTAACGTTGCAGGCCGGGATCTGTTCCTATGGCAGCTGATTCAAATCCCCCTTTCCCTAGATTTAAAACAAAGATAAATAAACATAAGCAAAAATAAACAAATTGTACATCCTCGTGTCTAAAAACGCCTAAAATGTCTAAAAAAGTACATCTGGCCCCGCAAAAAAAAAAAAAAGGTACCTTATGCATCCCCATACATGGAAATATAAAAAAAGTTATGGGTGTCAAAATATGGCAACTCCAAGATTTTTTTTTTTTTTGCAAAGTTTTGGATTTTTTTTAAAGGGTTTAAAACGTTAAAAAAAAATATATATATATAAATTTGGTATCCGCAGAATCGTACCGACCTATAGAATACAGGTGACATGTCATTTTGGCTGCACAGTGAACGCTGTAAAAACAAAGCCCCTGAGAAAGTCGCACATTCAGAATTTTTTTTTCCAGCTTCCCAGTACATCGTCAGGAAAGGTTTATAAGAAGGTGATCCCCGACATGGTCAAGCAGTTTCGCCGAAAAACCTAAAACCTGCATCCCGCCCACCTGCCCTTAAGGACTGAATTTTTTGTACAAGTTGCGATGATTGTTAGTTGGACTTGCACAACCAGCTAATGGTCAGTACTGATAATGGTTTATTTTGTTGGTAATATTTTTAAGTTATGATGTATTGGTTTATCTTTTTTATTTATTGAAGTTTTAGTTATTTATTAAGTTATGTTACCCTCAATAAACATTGTAGCCTTATTTAAGCAATAAAACATGTTGTTTTTATTTATTAAGGAGGTGGGCAGGGCTGTTTGGCAGTTGGGCTTCTGACACCATGACAGGAGTCATTGTGAGGGCTCCCCATCATATTGTAAATGTATTTCCTTGTAGTGTTATTGAGAAGATGGGGCCCAGGGAGAAAGGATACTGTTTTGGCAGGCTCTGCACCTACAGGTAGATGTCATCTCATCCAACCAATGTATATAAAAATAAACTGGGTAGTTTCTTAATATATCTACCCAGTATATTATGCCAACATTTAGCCTGGTCAGGATTCTGTATGATGAGTATCTTTATGAAGTACAATGCGTGTATTTTGCAATAACAGGGAGATCTGGGAGCCCACCAAGCTCAGGGGCCCAGCGGAGGATTCATGTGTTCACCTGTGGGCCAGTCTGAGCCTGCATAGAATGTATACATTTTTCTTGCATTTTACATTAACCTACTTTATTTTTTGTTTTTACTTTGCATTCATTAATGTTGTTTCTGTATACATTGACATGGATGAGTTTAAAACTTATGCAGGCACTTTTGCACTCTGTTACCACTTGAATAGGTCCATGATGCAGCTCACTACACAGTGAGTGGCAGAGGAATAACAGTTAAAGGATTTGCAAGTTGTCTTCTTTCAGCCTGGTTTTGTTAATGTACACTTTCTCTCTCCATCCTGAATAAGTTAGTAGAGCAAGAAGAGCCCATCCAAGAGCTTTGCTGTGTCCTCTCAGCCGATCTGATATCACTACCTACCAGTCTTCTTACAGTTTCACAAACATCATGAAGAAGAGATACTAGAGCAGCATCCCTTTCTCCCTCGCTTTCCTGCCTTTCAATTTACTGTATAAGTACATATTCACAGGATGGCCGTTTGCTAACCTTCATAATAATAATAGTCCTTTAATAGTCCCACAATGGGGAAATTCAGTGTGTTACAGCAGCAAAGATAAGCAGATACAAATACAAATACAACATGTACAGGAATATTCCAAGGTGAGAGGCATTACATTGATAGCAGACAGACAGATAGGGCGTAGCAGGGGGGGGGGGGATTTAACAGGCAGAGAGATATTTCAGTTCTCTGTGTGTAATGATCTCCGCTTAGGTCGGTGTTGGTTGTACAGCCTAACCGCGGTGGGGAGGAAAGACTTCCGATAGCGCTCCTTCTCACACCTAGGGTGGAGCAGTCGGTCACTGACAGTACTGCTCAGCGCGATCACAGTCTCATGCATGGGATGGGACTTCTTCTTCTGCATGGAGCTCACCACGGACAGTATCCTTCTGTCACCCACCACCTGCACTGGGTCCAGTGGGCTCCCCAGGACAGAGCTGGCCCTTCTAATCAGCTTGTCAAGTTTATTTCTGTCCCTGGTTGATATACTGCTCCCCCAGCAGGCCACTCCAAAGAAGATGGCTGATGCCACTACCGAGTTGAAGAAAGTTCTAAGAAGTGCCCCCCGGATTCCAAAGGCTCTCAGCTTCCTAAGCAGGTAGAGCCTGCTGTGGCCCTTCCTGTACAGGGCCTCCATATGATCTGCCCAGTCCAGCTTATTATTAAGGAGCAAACCCAGGTACTTATAGGTGTTCACAATCTCGATGCCCGTCCCCAGGATGTCCACTGGTTTAGGAGGGCTTCTGCCTTTGCGGAAGTCCACCACCATCTCCTTGGTCTTCCCCGCGTTAATCTTCAGGTGGTTCCGGTGGCACCAGTCCACAAAATCCCGGTTCAGTTCTCTGTACTCCCTGTCATCATTATCTGTGATGAGACCCACTATTGCAGAGTCGTCAGAATACTTCTGTAGGTAGCAGCTGGATGAGTTGCACCTAAAATCTGCAGTGTACAGTGTGAAGAGGAAAGGGGCGAGAACCGTACCCTGAGGTGCCCCCGTATTACAGATCACTGTACCTGACACACAGTCTCGGGCTCTCACGTATTGAGGTCGATTTGTGAGGTAGTCTAGGATCCAGTTGGAGAGGTGGTGGTCCACTCCAGCAAGGCCCAGCTTGTCCCTCAATAACCTGGGCTGTATGGTGTTAAAAGCACTGGAGAAGTCAAAGAACATTATTCTCACTGTGTTCCCTGGTTTCTCCAGGTGAGACAGAGCCCTGTGCAGAAGATGGATGATGGCATCATCTACCCCAATGCCCGGCCGATAAGCAAACTGGAGTGGGTCCATAGCGGGGCTCACTAGAGGGCGGAGATGTGTGAGAACCAATCTCTCACACATACAGCCCAATTGACATAAATGGATCTATTCATGCCACTGTTGTTTTAACAGCCTGAGAAATTACCACTCGGATTATCTTCAGATGTACTTTTTCACGGCCGAATACATGGCCCTGTCGTGTGAATGAGCTGTAACGCTGAAAGAAGTGTCTGGTGTCTTTTCCAGAGTGTATACAGGCATGTAAAAATAGAACTGGGTGCTGGGAGGTCATAAACATGTCATTTTCCCTGTAAATATCTATTAGAAAGTTTTCTATACTCACATGTACTACTGAATGCAAAGATCAATTAGAATGAACAGTGTACTTTCTAATATTAAAACTCCATATTTTGTTTGGTAAATAAATACATAAGTGACTAAAATGTATCCAGTTAATATAGTTGATGAATGCAGCTCTGGGGCATAGTTCACAGGGAACAGGTGACAAGTTCAGGACAGTGAACAGCAAAAGGCAGAGAGAAGAGGCCGGACTGAGGACGCAGGCTAGGGGAAGGCCTCACATGACGTGGGCCCGAGCGGACTGCAGCCATTGGCAGAGCAGAGGAGAAGTAGGGTAGGGGGGGTACTAGGGGCGGTGATCCGCGGGGGTTTAAAAGGAGAAGCCCGCGAAAATGAAGCAGTCGCGTGGGGAGAAGAGTGGGACAGTAGATCTCCGCACGTTACCTTTGTGGGATCTCCAGCGCGATGTCGTCAATTGAGGGTCTGATCGATCAGCTGCGGGCTTCTGCGGAGGTCCAGGGAGCGGAGTGGCTGCAGGCACAGCTGCAGCGCATGTTGCGGGGGCCGGAGGAGTCGCCCGCGGTGTCTCCTCCTGAAGACCGAAGACGGCCGCGGAGGACCAGGCCTCCGGCGCGCCTTAGTCCCGATGAGGCCCCGCGAGCCCAGCGCCGCAGAAGGAGCCCCTCCAGGGACCCTCCGACCCGGGATGCCGGTAGGTCCGCTGCCGCCAGGCAGTCCCGGGGAGGGAGGAATCCAGGCGGGCGGCGGGGGCTCGCAGCGGGGGCGGCAGGCCGCGCCCCCGCCTTTCCAGGACGGCGACCGGGTGGCAGGAGCGGGATCGGCGGCCTCTCAAGGGGGTATCGATACCTTGGAGGCTGCTCGGCAAGAAGCGCTACCTCGGGAGACGGGGCTGCTGTCGGCAGGTCCTCAGCGGTTGGCGGACGCCGGGCCGGGTTCCTCGGGCCTTGTCGGCAGCGTGTGGGAGGCGGCACAGTCACCTGCTTCGTCGGCCTCCTCCTCCAGGGGGGGGGAGGGCCTGCACCACGTGTGTCTTCAGCATTAGTGTTCCCGGATTTGGACCACGCAGACGGCGGCGGGATTTCGATTCGTCCGGATACAGGCCTGGCGACTGTGGGGCCCACAGCACCCAGGCAGTCAGGTGAGTGTACGTCCATCTTGTCTCCCTTGCCACCGCCCCTGGGTGTGGTGAGTCACCCGGGGGAGGTGGGCAGGGGGTTTATGGAGGTATTAAGTTTATTAGGGCAGGTGGTTAGGGGTTGGCAAGCCCCGCTGACACCGTCCCCGGTGTCGGCATGGGTTTCGCAGGTGGGGGGTAGTGTGGGGGCCGGGGGTGGTATCGGGGGGGTCGTTGGGTAGTGGGGTTGGGTTGTCAGCGGTGTCCACGGTAGTTGAGGCCGGGGGGGCCGCGAATAGTGTAGGTCAGGGGGCGGAGAAGGCGGCTGAGGCGCCTGGGAAGGAAAAAGGGGAGGAAGCGCCGAGGTTGGATGATTCAGCCAAAGGCGAGGTGTATGTCTGTTTTGAGGGGCCGCTGGGGGCCCATTTGAAGCAGGAAGTGAGGGATAGGATCTGGAAAGGGGAGTATGTGGAAATTTTTTTCCTTACTCCCGCTAGAAAGGTTTAATCTGGACAGGGCCAAAAAGGATGAGTCTAAGAAGGAGGAGGAGGAGAAGAGGCGGTACAGGTTGATCCCCCGTACATTCGCGAATTGGTTGCAAGCGTTTGCAATTTTAGCGAGCGTTATTGGTGAAAAGGCGCCGGAGAATTGTTCCGCGCTTTTTTGCTACATGGACGCCATAGGGGAGGCATATAGAGTTTATGGGGGTCAGGCGTGGTTACGGTATGACGAGCAATTTCGTCAACGTAAAGCGGTGCGGCCCAGCATACGCTGGGACCACAAAGATATAGGACTGTGGTTACGGGTGACAGCTCCAGTTCGGTCAGGGCAGTCCTTTCAGGCGGGAGCCGGGAGTCCTGATGCGTCGGGGCGCTCGGCTGCATCGCAGAAGGGACTCTGTTTTGCCTTTAATGAGGGTTCGTGCAAGTTTGGGGCAAAGTGCAAATTTAAGCACGAATGCTCCTCCTGTGGAGGGAGTCACGGGGCGTCGCGCTGTTTTAAAGGGGGAAAATCCAAGGGGGGGGACGGTGCTGGAAAAGGGGCAGACGCCGGTAGTGCTGGACGCGATGCGTCCTCAGCTAAGTGAGTACCCAGAGGCTGCGGCGGCACGATTGTTGTTAAAAGGTTTTTCGGTTGGGTTTAGGATTCCGTTTGTTGAAGGGGGGGTTGGGTGTGTCCAGAAGGAATTTGAGGTCAGCGTACCAGCATCCTCGGGTGGTAGCGGATAAGTTGGGGAAAGAGGTCTCATTAGGGCGTATGGCGGGTCCGTTTAGGGAGGTTCCTATTCCCAATTTGCGGGTATCACCACTGGGGGTAGTCCCAAAAAAGGATCCTGGAAAATTTAGGCTCATTCACCACTTGTCGTTCCCCAAGGGAACGTCGGTGAATGATGGTATTGACCCTAGCCTATGTGCAGTGGTCTACACTTCATTCGATGCTGCGGTTAAGTGGGTCAGGGAATGCGGACGGGGGGCGTTATTGGCGAAGGCGGATGTGGAATCCGCCTTTCGCCTGTTACCGGTCCACCCAGATAGTTTACATTTATTAGGTTGTTACTGGGAAGGGAATTATTTTGTGGACCGGTGTTTGCCCATGGGTTGTTCTATTTCTTGCGCCTATTTTGAAACATTTAGTACGTTTGTGGAATGGGTGGTCCGTAGGGAGGCGGGATGGTCATCAGTCATTCACTACTTGGATGATTTTTTTTTTTATGTATAGGGCCGGCGGGGTCGAGGGCGTGTTCGGTCTTGCTCCGCACATTAGAGGGCGTAGCGAGGCGGTATGGGATCCCTTTGGCGGCGGAAAAGACGGAGGGGCCGGCTACGGCCTTGACATTTTTAGGGATATTGATCGACACCGAGGCAATGGAATGCCGTTTGCCTCCGGACAAGTTAGGGCAGCTTCGTTTGGAGGTGCAAGGGGCTAAGCGGCGGAAGAAGTTGACCTTGAGGGAGTTGCAATCCCTGTTGGGAAAACTGAATTTCGCATGCCGGATTTTACCCATGGGGAGGGTTTTTTGTAGGAAATTGGCGGCGGCGACTGCTGGGGTTACGGTACCCCATCATTACGTGCGCCTGGGGAGGGAGCTTCGGGACGATCTGGCAGTATGGGATGCGTTCTTGGCCAAATACAATGGCCGATCGCTGGTAATAGAAGAAGTGGTGGATTCCAGGGGGATGGAGTTGTTTACCGATGCATCGGGGAGGGTAGGTTTTGGGGCGTATTGTCAGGGACGCTGGTGTGTGGGTTCCTGGCCGGATTCGTGGAGAGCCGAGGGATGGGGTAGGAACTTAGCATTATTGGAGTTATTCCCTATAGTGGTGGCTTTGGCCACGTGGGGGCACCGGTTTGAGAATAAGAAGGTGCGCCTGTTTTGTGATAATATGGGGGTGGTGCAGGCTATTAACAGACTGACAGCATCCTCACCGCCGGTAGTTTGTTTATTGCAGCGTTTAGTGTTATTATGTTTATCATTGAATGCCTGGGTTGTGGCGGAGCACGTCCCGGGCATTGATAACGGTATTGCTGACGCGTTGTCTCGTCTGCAGTGGGAGCGTTTTCGTCAGCTGGCGCCAGAGGCGGAGATGGAGGGGGACGCGTGGCCTGCGGATCTTTGGGAGCTGCCGTTCGGGCGGCATGTGGTTTGATTCACTCTTCTCTGGCTGAGGGCACATGGGTGGCCTATGGGGCGGCTTGGGAGCGGTGGGAGGAATGGAAAGGCTGGTTTGAATCTCAGGTGAGGGGTCAGGATGTGTTGCTATTTCTATTGGTGGGTCAGTGTAAGGAGGAAGGTTGGTCGGTATCTCGGGTAAATAGACTGATGGCGGGATTGGCTTTTGGTTTCCGGGCTCGGGGACTGTTGGATGTGACAAAGGCCTTCATAGTGAGGCAGGCGCTCAAGGGGTGGCGGCGAGGATGGTCGGCTAGAGATCAAAGGAGGCCGGTGTCATTCCAGTTGTTACAGGAATTGGGGCGTTCGGCGGAGCAGGTGTGTCGCTCACCGGGCGAGGTTCGTTTGTTTCAATTGGCATTCTCGTTGGCATTCTTTGGGGCGCTCAGACTGGGAGAGTTGGTGAGCCCGTCGGTTCGGAGGGTGGGAGGGTTGTTAGCGGAGGATGTAGACCTTTACGAGGATAGGGTGGAGTTCAGAATTCGGCGGTCGAAGACGGACCAGACGGGTAAGGGGGCAAAGGTAGTGTTGTTTGCGGTCCCGGGAGTAGAGATGTGCCCGGTCAGGTGTTTGGGGGCGTTTTTACCTGAAATGCGAGTGGCAGGGGAGCCGTTGTTGCGGCACGGGGATGGGACGTTCCTGTCTCGGTTTCAATTCCTGGCAATGTTTAAGAAGTGTTTAAGGGAGTGCGGCCGTCAGCCGGGGGATTTCGGAGGGCACTCCTTCCGGATCGGAGCGGCGACAGAGGCGGCACGCAGGGGTCTGGGCGATGAGGTGGTGCAACGCATTGGGCGGTGGGAATCCGTTCGGTTCAGGTCATATGTTAGGCCGGCATGGTTGTAAGGCAGGCAGGTTAGGGGGAAGGAAGAGGGGAGGTTACCCACGTGGGAGGGGGGCATGGTTCTCATTGTTATTTGTGTCTGTTTTCTTTTAGGTGAAGGAGTGCGGGAACTGGTGTGGATCCTGGGTCACTCCTACGTGTTCTGGGGGGCGCTGCGGGCCGCCGTCCGCCCGGAAGGTCGGCAACTGGGGTTTCCGAGGGAGCGTGTAGTGGTTAGGTGGCTGGGATTCCGAGGGATGTCTTGGTCCAGGGTTTTGCCCGAGTTCCACAGGTTTTCGAGACTGGATAGGTCACCGGATGTCTTGGTATTACACGTTGGAGGGAATGATTTGGGGGCCAGGCCGTTCAGGGAGCTCATCAGAGATATCAAGTTTGATATGTTGCGTTTGTGGGCGCTGGCTCCAGGGTTAGTGACGGTGTGGTCAGATGTGGTGTATCGGCATACTTGGAGAGGGGCCAGGTGTGTGGAAAGTATCAACAGAGCTAGGATTAAGGTAAACAGGGCGGTGGCGCGGTTTTTCAAACGCAACGGCTGTGTGGCAGTTAGGCACAGGGAGCTGGAGGCTGGTGAAGGGGGTTTTTGGAGGAGAGATGGGGTGCATCTTAATGCCGTTGGTACAGATTTGTGGTGCCTAGCCATTCAGGAAGGGATCGAAACAGCTCTAGGGGTGTGGAGGGACGCCAAGTCTTAAGGTGTCAAGACTTGACGTTGTTGGCGGGGGGGTCCTCGGAGTTGGAGACAAAGGATGTGGATGGCTGGTTGGGGGGGGAGCTCATAAGGCTCTGGACTCCCCAAAAGGAATTGCTTGGCTATGTGCGGTTTTAGCTGGCCTGAGAGCGGGGATCTTGTAAGTTGAAGATCCTTCACCCTGGTGGGGTGATTTGGTGCCTCCGAGCTGGGCTTACGGCTGGAGGTAAACAATTTAACGGGATATAAAGGTTAGGCCAGAATGTGGGCTCCGAGGACCTCCTTGTCAAAAGAGTTAGAGTGGGGAACTGGCGATTGGTTTATATATGGTTTACAATGTTTATATGTATGTTTGTTAATAAAATGGCTGCTGTGGCCAATTCATTCCAACTACGGTGTCAAGTCTCATTTTTACAGGTGAAGTGGTTGGGAGATTGGTGGAAGGACTGAGCGATACCGCGTCAAGAAGAGGCCGGACTGAGGACGCAGGCTAGGGGAAGGCCTCACATGACGTGGGCCCGAGCGGACTGCAGCCATTGGCAGAGCAGAGGAGAAGTAGGGTAGGGGGGTACTAGGGGCGGTGATCCGCGGGGGTTTAAAAGGAGAAGCCCGCGAAAATGAAGCAGTCGCGTGGGGAGAAGAGTGGGACAGTAGATCTCCCGCCCTCCCTCCCCTTTTAGTACGGCTGTGGGGGTTTTACGGTCAGAGCAGGGGGCAGGGAAAGTCACGGCAGCGTGGCGGGGGGTCCTCGGAGTTGGAGACAAAGGATGTGGATGGCTGGTTGGGGGGGGAGCTCATAAGGCTCTGGACTCCCCAAAAGGAATAGCTTGGCTATGTGCGGTTTTAGCTGGCCTGAGAGCGGGGATCTTGTAAGTTGAAGATCCTTCACCCTGGTGGGGTGATTTGGTGCCTCCGAGCTGGGCTTACGGCTGGAGGTAAACAATTTAACGGGATATAAAGGTTAGGCCAGAATGTGGGCTCCGAGGACCTCCTTGTCAAAAGAGTTAGAGTGGGGAACTGGCGATTGGTTTATATATGGTTTACAATGTTTATATGTATGTTTGTTAATAAAATGGCTGCTGTGGCCAATTCATTCCAACTACGGTGTCAAGTCTCATTTTTACAGGTGAAGTGGTTGGGAGATTGGTGGAAGGACTGAGCGATACCGCGTCAAGTGTGGGAAGAAGCAGCAGGACACAGTCACATCATGAGACATCCTGTTCCAGGAGACCACCCTTAATGTGCTCTTATTTGTACAACTGAACACCCATTAGAACAATTGTCACTTGTAATTTCACATTTACAATTTGAACAAAAAGAAAAAGTTTGGTATAATATCTCAGTTAGTCTATACCTAACATTATAATAGCAAAAGAATATATTATGTCATGTATAAATGAAAGTATAAAGTTGGTAATATCTATTATGTGTGTGACAAGTAACAATTTTGGATTTGATAAAAAAAACAAAAAAAACCCAAACACTTTAAGTAGTACTGACTGTCTACCAACAGTTCTAAAAACAGTCACACATATTTAATAAGGTTTGCCCACATGAGCAACTTATGCCCTATCCACAGGATCCTATGGATAAAGAATAAGTTGCTCTTGTGGGGTTAGGGTAGATCTTATTGCTCTTGTCCTCCGTAGACATTGATGACATGTGACATTATTTTATCGAGCAGTGGCGTTTAATTGAAACTCTTCCAAGCAGTATATGTGCTAGTAAAAAAAATAGGCTTTGATCCTTAGTTTCAGGCTAGGTTCACACCTGTGCCTGGATTCCGTTCGGGGATTCCATTCCCCACTCTGCTTGAAAAATGCAGTGAGAAAAGATCTGCAAGCAGGACTTTTCTCTTCACATTTTTCGGGAGGAAACCTGGTAGAAACCCGACGTTTCTGCGGGTAACCGCTTTTTAAGAGGTTTGGGTTTCTGTATTTCAGACCCAAAAAACGGAAACCAGGCGCAGGTGTGAACCTAGAGTCACTTGCAATTAAAGAGGTTGTGCCACAACGGCACATATCCCTTATCTTCCATGAAGAACTGGTGCACTTGCGTTACCAGGGCCTTATTCCCTTTTGTAGGGCTACTAGAGGTCACTGCTTCACTCACATAAAGGGAATATAGCATAAAGGTGATATTTGGGTCCCCATTCTACTAATCGACACTTACCCCTTATCTTGTGAGTAGGAAATAAGTGTCTTTGGTGACACAAGCCCTTTAATTGGCGCCTGAGTTATCTGACATACAGGGTCAGACCAGCCCACCAGAGTACCAGAGAATCCTCTTTAGACGCTGGCAAAGGTCTACTATTCTATGTCTATTTGAGACTCCATTGAAGCCCCATTATCTGTGCTGTGTTCTCTGATCTAGAAGATATTTCATACATCTTTGTGGGTTCTTGATAAAAAAAGCAACCAGGGTACCAAAAAATGGATAGTATACTTTTTAATTCTGTAGTGCACATCACTACACAAACTACACAAAATGGCTTTTGCTTTTTTTACTAGGAGACAAGATTTATAAACACATATTACACAAACAGACATGAAACACCTCTATATTTTTTCAAAGGTTGGTGACTTACCTTCCAGTCATCCACTAATGGCGTTCTAATGATTAACTAATTCCTATGTAGCCTGCTTCAATAAGTGGTTTATAATTGGGTTTTCCCTTTGTTTTATGCAGGTGTTGATACAGTCATCCTACTAAAGAGATAAGACCCAAACATTAGCATTATTAAAATGCAAGAATATGAAGTGTTGAGTCATACTCACAATCATGTAGGCTTATTGACCATTGTGGCACATTTAACTAAAGGTGAAATAGCAGTAAATGATTTGACATAACATCGCTTAACCTCTATATCTGCGTGCACACATTACAGCAAGTTGCTGTTAAATAGTCTGTCTCATGGCAGGTATTTGTGAACAGCATCTTGCAGATAGGTGGAAGTGTTTGTCTAACTGAGGTGGCTTTTCAACTGAATACACAGATTTCTCCAGAAAGACATCAACACAGTGGTGTCACAAGACAGAGACAGTCAGTTTAAGGTCACGTTATCGATTGGCCTCAATCCGAGGAGGTACACGTTTTGACAGGTGTCCTAGATGTGTGGGGGCTGAATTCCTGACAGGGGGAAGAATCATACCTGATGCCAGTCATCTGATTTCAGTTATTTCCAAACACACTCACATGACTGACAAAGTACAAACAATATGTCAAAACTTTATCATTAAAGGAGTATTTACTCTGATCCACTATGTAAATTTACCAAAAATATTAAATATTTTTAAAAATGCATTGCTGTACTGATATTGTGCTGCCATTTATTGATATGATAATATATTCTCCACTTAGTCTGAACCTGAAAAAGAAATAATTCTGCCAGAGAGCTGCACATTGTGGGAGATAAGGTAACAGTAAGACTGTTCACATTTCTGTTAACGTTTCCTATTTTTCTGTTCTGCTAGAGGAGCAGAAAATGGAACAAAAGGAGAGCTGGAATTATCATATGAGCAACACTCAACAGGTTCCATTGACTTATAATGATGTGTCTCCCAAGTTTACGATGTCTTTACAATGGGAAGATTAGTGCAAGATGTCTCCAAATAGAACCTCTAAGGAAAATGTGAACACATTTTTGGACTCATGAAGAGAGTCAGAGGCATCTACAACCCCAATTCCAAAAAAGTTGGGGTGTTGTGTAAAATGTAAAGAAAACTGGAATACAATGATTTTGTTGAAAATTAGACATCTTTCCATTTCAAAGATTCAACTCATTTAGAAATTGGTAGCAGCAACACATCTCAAAAAAGTTGCGACAGAGCCATGTGTACCATCGCAGAGCATCCACTCTTCTTTTTACAACAGTCTGTAAATGTATAGGAAGTGAGGAGACCAATTGTTGGACTTTTCGGAGAGGAATGTAGTTCCATTCTTGTTGGATGTAGGATTGTAGCTGCTCAACAGTCCTGGGTTTTCTTTACCGGATTTTTCATTTCATAATGCTCCAAATGTTTTCTAATGGGGAAAGCTCTGGACTGTAGGCATTGCACTTCTGCACATTGACTCTTCTGCAAAGCCATACTATTGTAATGGATGCAGTATATGGTTCTTGCTGAAATATGCAAGGCTAATCCTGATTATGCAAGGCTTATCATATGTTGTTCTAAATTTCTATAGTCAGCATTGATAGTTCCTTTCACAATGTGTAAGCTGCCCTTGCCATAGGCACTAATGCAGCCCCATAGCATCAGAGATGCAAACTGATAACAAGCTGGATGATCCCATTCCTCATGAGTGTGTCCGTGGATTCTGTCAAGAATTTCACATTTTGATTCATTTGACCACAGAACAGAATTCCATTTTGCCTCTGGATTTCTGCATTTCTGGATTGTGTTGTTATATTGCTTCTTCTATGCATGATACAGCTTTAATCCTTTCCTGAAATTCGCCATATTATTGCAGCAGATGTTGGGTGTTTAAATATGGTGGCTGCTCAGGAGCTGTATGATACAGAGGAGACCTTTCGGCTTGTCTGCTATAGATTTCTATTACAGGCTGCACTATAATATATACAGGCAGCATGTAATAGATGTATAGGGATTTTACAATGCATTTATGATGCAATGCAAAAAAATCTACAAACTTATAAAAATATCTTTCCCATATGGTGGACGCTGTAGCGTAAAACAAAAAATTCAAAACAGCCGAACTGCCATTTTTTTCGCTGTTTCACCTCACATAAAAATTTAAATAAAAAGCGATCAAAACATTAGACATTACCCAAAATGGTATATAAAAGTACACGTGGCCTGGCAAAAAAAAGGTACAAAATTTTTTTTCAAAGTTTTGGATTTTTTTGAACTGGTTAAATCATAAAAAAAAAACTATATAAATTTTGTATCCTAGTAATAGTTCCAACCTATAGAATACAGGTAACATGTCATTTTGTCTGCACAGAGAACTCCAGCTTCCCAGTACATCGTTCATAATATTAATTGGTACCATTGTGAAGTACAATTTGTTCCGCGCTCATAGGCATCTTTGAATGAAAAACTAAAAAAGTTATGGCTTTTTGAAGGAGAGGACAAAAAACGAAAATTGAAAATCAAAAAATGGCTGCGGCAGGATGGGATTAACTTGCATTTCTAGATTGCACAGTGAACTGTGTTCAGGGACAACAACTTCTGGAAGAATTTTTGAGCCCATGCAGTGATTTGCACTAGAGATTCATGCCTGTTTTTAATGCAGTGCCATCATGAGGATCCAATATTTATCATCGCCTTACCCTTGTGCACATGGATTTCCCCATATTCTCTGAATCTTTTGATGATATTATATACTGTAAATGGAGGATATTCAAAGTCTTTGCAATTTTACTGTTATGATATTATCACGGAAGCAAATATCAAAAATTGCAGGATCTGCTGACAACAGAGAGTAGTAGAATAAGCTAAATCTCACACATTGCTGAGAGATAGATCCTGGACAACAAAATGTCTAAACCACTGCCCACAACAAACTCACAAGGCATATCTAAACCAGAGGGATGAATCAGAAGAGTGAACGTGTCCAAGCCAAAAGGTCAATCCAAGAGGTATCATCAGAGCCAAAATCAGAAGACAAGCAAATTTCTAGTAATAGGCCAATTGTCAGTAATACAGCAATCCAGAACAAACAATCTGAGTTCAGAGTCTCTCTAAAGTAGAAACTAATAGCAGGCACCTGGGTGGTCAGGAACATAGTTTAAATATCCCTCCTAACCTGCTGATTGGATCAGCATAGAAAAGCTCTGAAAACTGCAGAAGCTACATATGTTGGCACGGTAACATTAAGGAAACAGCAACTAGCTGTTTTGCACACTTAGATTCCTTACATGTATGTTGAGAAACATTTTTCTGAAATCGTCCCAGAATTTTTAGATGAAATTTTTCACAAATTGGTAAACCTTTGACTAGCTTTGCTTCTGAGAAACTGTCTCTCTGACAAGCTTTTTTGATGCACAGTAGAGATGGATGAACCTCTTAAGATTTGTTTCAGGTCCAGGAGGCTTGGGACCAAGATTTTTTTTCGGGTCAAACAAATGCGGTATGAACCATATCTTAAAGTGGCTTAAAACAAAGTGTAGAACACTCTTAGTACGCCTAGGAACCTATCTATCCTATTTCTAGCTCTCTAAGGGGGGTGTTCACACAGCGGAATATTTTCCGCCCCCGGAGTTTTCGCCGTGGTCTGCCACGACGGGATTCCAATGCAATGCATCAGCATTCCATCGCAGCATCCCGCTCCTGATGAATGGGCCTAATCGGGAGCGCATCTTGAGCCGCGGATACCGCGGGCGGAATCCGCGGCAAGATAGGCCATGTTGCTTTTTTTTCCCGCTAGCGGAAAAAAAACACTACTGACTCCCATTGAAATGAATGTGAGGAGTTTTTTCAGGCGGATTTTGAGGCGGATTCCGCGTCAAAATTCGCTGCCAAAAAACTCCACGTGAACACAGCCTAAGGCAAACACAGCCAAAGTTATGTAAAAGTGAAAGTGAGATGTATATCTATGGAAAAACAAATGGTAAGCAGTGGATACAAACGCAGAGTTTAATGATACACTGTGCTGCCACTCACTTTTATGCATTTTAACATTTAAAACACTCCAAAAATTACCTTTTTGGGCAGAAAAAGATGCTTGCCCAGGGTTTTTAGGCATATGTAGTAGTTATATTGTAAAAAGCATTGGTTTTGTAAGTGATGGCTTATAGGTGCTACAGACTTACTGTTATTTGGGAGACAAATTTAGCTTTCAGTCTAGTTGAAAAGTGATGAAAAAAACACACCAACAATTATCACTTAAGGGAGAAAGATGTGATATCAAAATCATTTTTTTATGCCAACGCTGTGGCACCAACCGTGTGGTATAGTGGAATGTGTTGGACCAGGCCAGGCTGAGCAGAGGCAGTGGTGGTAGCTGTGGTAATGTATGGCAGTGTTGCATGGCATAATATGATGGCATACCTCCCAACTTTCAAAGGACAGAAAGAGGGACAAAATATGCGGCACGCTATGCATGCCTTGGCAAACTTAGCTCCACCCACTTCTATGTTGACTCCGCCCATTCTAATCCATTTTTCCTTGTACCTCCACACAGTATAATGTTTCTACAGTCACCCTATCATTATATGCCCCCACATTATAATGTCCCCCTCCAACTGCCCCACAGTTTTAAGTCCCTCTCCTCGTGCCCCAGTTTAAACTGGCGGAAACTAGAGGGGGACATTAAACTGCGGCAGCTGGAAGGGGACATTATACAGTGGGAGTAGTTGGAGGGGAACATTAAACTGGGAGCAATTAGAGGCATACATGTCCCCCTCCAGCAACCCCCACAGTTTATTGTCCTCCTCCAGTCACCCCCAGTTTAATGTCACCCTCCATCTGCCCCCCCAGTTTAATGGCCACTCCTTGATCTGCCCCCAGTTTGATGCCCCCCTCCATCTGTTCCCATTTTAATGTCCCCCCTTCATCTGCCACCAATTTAATGTCCTCCTTTCATCTGTCACCAGCTTAATTTCCCCCCTACATCTACCACCAGTTTAATGTCCCCCTTTATCTGCCACCAGCTTAATGTCCCCCTTTATCTCCCACCAGTTTAATTGCCTCCTTCATCTGCCCCCAGTTTAATTGCCCCCTTCATCTGCCTTCAGTTTAATTGCCCCTTCATCTGCCTTCAGTTTAATTGCCCCTTCATCTGTCTTCAGTTTAATTGCCCCCTACATCTGCCGCCAGTTCCCCCCTCTTGCTCACACATGCTGTCTCTTCTCTCCTCACCTTCAGTAACCGTTCATTACCAGCATCTTCCTCTTTCTGTGTAACAAAACACTGTCCTGTAGTGTCCAGAATAGCTCCTCCCACCCGAGTCTGATCACATGGTCATGACGTCATCAAAGGTCCTTTAGCCCACTAGGATTTAATTTAGCATCTACCATTTAGCCTTTATCCTACTCTAACAAAGTTTGTTAGCAACAAAACACTTCAGGGGCATAGTGGGACTTCAGGGGCATAGCGGGACAAACTGTAAGCTATCCGGGACGGCGGGACACCAGTGTAAAATCGGAACTGTCCCTCTGGATGTGTCACGGTTGGGAGCTATGCGATAGATCAGGCCGCAGTACGTGTCTGGCTGAGTGTTGGTAGCTGTGGCAACATGAGTGGCAGTACAGAATGGAATGATACAATGAACCAGGCCACCGGTCCAACTCCTTCCACTGCCCTAATCTATTGGCTCAAAATTCCATGGGGTCAGAGTCATGTGCTGCAGTATAGGTGCACTCTAGGAACGACTATATCTGCTGGTGCAGCCAGTGAGTGTCAGTTGCTTTTTGTGGCTCTGGTTGGTTCTGTGAGCTGAAAAATTTCTGGCTAATCATCTTCCAGATATTGTACTGGGTCTGGCTGCTGATGTTGCTGCTGCTTTGACTCCTCCTGACACTTGTGGCACTGGCAGAGAAGGTGAAGTTCTGGCTGAGTGAGATGGACTGAGAGCAGGCAGAGGCCATCTGAGTACGCGTGCAACAGGCAGTTGCAATGTTCTCCCTAAGGACAAGCTAGGTAAACAGCATATCCTAATAATATTCTAACTTTCCTCCCTTTGGGAAGCCGCAAAGTATTTCCCCATTTTGTCTTTATAGCGATGGTCTAAAAGCACTCATCAAGTACTCATGCCTCTGCTTGATGCTAATAATACTCTTGTTGGTGTGTAAGCAGCAGAGCATACAGCCTGCTATGCTTGCCAGCAAATCTACAGACCCAGGTGCCTGCCATGGTTGGTTTTCTTGGCCAGCGTAATTGTCATCATCATCTTGAAGCAAATAAGGGTCAGCCTCCTCCCTTTGCTGTGCATGTGACTTATCAAGGGCCCCATCCGCATTCAAGGGAGAGTCTTCCTCCTCTTCCAGCCTAGGAGTCCCAATTCCTCTACCATAATGGCCCTGACCCGCATCCTCCTCAATTAACACAGGGCAATGACGTTGACTAAAGAGGTGGAAACAGAGGCTCACCTCTAAAGAGGCGAAGTGAGGCGTTTGCCTCAGGCGGCACTATCTGTCACTGTTTGGAAGGGCGGCATTTTTACTATTTATTTAATGTAAACCAGCCCAAGACAGGCTGCTTTAAAAAAAACAAAAACAAAGCTGAGCGGGACCTGTCCTGGGCTGGCTTATGAGACGTCTGCATCTCAGCGCAGGAGGCGATACAATGACGTCATTGTGCCTCCTGCGCTGAGATGCAGATGTCCTATGCGAGGGTCAAGAGGAGAAGGCGGCGGCTCCATCAAAGGATCGCAGGTAGGTGAGGATAACTTTTTTTTTTATATAAAATAGGCCATTACCTGCTGGAGTAACCCCAGCAGGTAACGACCTATTGATTTACCTATCCCTGCTCCTGTTTGTGGCTGCCTCCGCTTCCCCTTCTGCTATGGGGCGCAGAAGGGGAAGCGGAGGTGGCTGTGAGCAGGAGTGGGGAGCGGCAAGGGAGGCCGCGGGCCTCAAATACTATTATTATACTCTGGGGTGTTTTCAGACCCCAAAGTATAATAATCAGAGGCCCAGGGGAGGTGAGGGAACATACAAACCATTGTTACTCACCTCTCCTGCAATCCGGTGTTACTCCAAGCAGGCTTCTGCCCTTTTTGGTGACGTCATCAGGTCGCGATGCCAACCTGGCCCACATGACATCTGTGCGCAATTAAACTTGGCTGAAAGCTGCAGGGAGCACAGGATAAGTAAGTAATACTGGTTTTTATGTTTGTCACCACCTGGGTCTCCGATCATTATATGCTGGGGTCTTAAAAGACCACAGAGTATAATAATAGTTCATGGGTGGGCCACTATGGGGCATAATACCATGTGCAGGGACCACTATGGGGCAAAATACAGTGTGTTGGGGCCGCTGCGGGCCATAATACCATGTAATACTGTGTGAAAGGGTTGCTGTGGGCCATAATACCGTGTAATACTGTGTGCAGGGGCTGCTGTGGAACATTATAGTATGTGTAAATGGGGTGTTATACTGTATGAGGTCCAGGAAAGGAAGTCCTATGCTGTGGGGGAAGGGCAGTCTTTGCTAGTTACTCCCCTGATAAGGGGTCATTAGGAAGGGGCATTTGATATAAGGGGGCTTTATGAACTTAAGAGGTGTTATTTATATAAAAGCATTATTAATAAAAGGGGGTTATCAGGGAACATTTTATATAATATATATATATATATATATATATATATATATATATATATATATATATATATATATATATATATATATAAAAAAAAAAAAAAAACAACCCCACAAAATAGATACACACATACAAAAGAGACAAAAAGTGGGGACAAACCCCCAAAACAAAAGAGTTTTGTATATACAAAAAAAAAAAAAAATTGGAGGTCACACTGAAGGCATCAAAACTATGAATTAACACATGTGGAATTATATACTTAACAAAAAAGTGTGAAACAACTGAAAATATGTCTTATATTCTAGGTTCTTCAAAATAGCCACCTTTTGCTTTGATTACTGCTTTGCACACTCTTGGCATTCTCTTGATGAGCTTCAAGAGGTAGTCACCTGAAATGGTCTTCCAACAGTCTTGAAGGAGTTCCCAGAGATGCTTAGCACTTGTTGGCCCTTTTGCCTTCACTCTGCAGTCCAGCTCACCCCAAACCATCTCGATTGGGTTCAGGTCTGGTGACTGTGGAGGCCAGGTCATCTGGTGTAGCACCCCATCACTCTCCTTCTTGGTCAAATAGCCCTTACACAGTCTGGAGGTGTGTTTGGGGTCATTGTCCTGTTGAAAAATAAATGATGGTCCAACTAAACGCAAACCGGATGGAATAGCATTACGCTGCAAGATGCTGTGGTAACCATGCTGGTTCAGTATTCCTTCAATTTTGAATAAATCCCCAACAGTGTCACCAGCAAAGCACCCCCACACCATCACACCTCCTCCTCCATGCTTCACGGTGGGAACCAGGCATTAAGAGTCCATTCGTTCACCTTTTCTGCGTCGCACAACGACACGGTGGTTGGAACCAAAGATCTCAAATTTGGACTCATCAGACCAAAGCACAGATTTCCACAGGTCTAATGTCCATTCCTTGTGTTCTTTAGCCCAAACAAGTCTCTTCTGCTTGTTGCCTGTCCTTAGCAGTGGTTTCCTAGCAGCTATTTTACCATGAAGGCCTGCTGCACACAGTCTCCTCTTAACAGTTGTTGTAGAGATGTGTCTGCGGCTAGAACTCTGTGTGGCATTGACCTGGTCTCTAATCTGATCTGCTGTTAACCTGCGATTTCTGAGGCTGGTGACTTGGATGAACTTATCCTCCGCAGAAGAGGTGACTCTTGGTCTTCCTTTCCTGGGGCGGTCCTCATGTGAGCCAGTTTCTTTGTAGCGCTTGATGGTTTTGACCACTGCACTTGGGGACACTTTCAAAGTTTTCCCAATTTTTCAGACTGACTGACCTTCATTTCTTAAAGTAATGAAGGCTACTCGTTTTTCTTTACTTAGCTGCTTTTTTCTTGCCATAATACAAATTCTAGCACTCCATTCAGTAGGACTATCAGCTGTGTATCCACCTGACTTCTGAACAACACAACTGATGGTCCCAACCCCATTTATAAGGCAAGAAATCCCACTTATTAAACCTGACAGGGCACACCTGTGAAGTGAAAACCATTTCAGGTGACTACCTCTTGAAGCTCATCAACAGGATGCCAAGAGTGTGCAAAGCAGTAATCAAAGCAAAAGGTGGCTACTTTGAAGAACCTAGAATATAAGACATATTTTCAGTTGTTTCACACTTTTTTGTTAAGTATATAATTCCACATGTGTTAATTCATAGTTTTGATGCCTTCAGTGAGAATCTACAATTTTTATAGTCATGAAAATACAGAAAACTCTTGGAATGAGAAGGTGTGTCCAAACTTTTGGTCTATATATATGGGGGTGGTCATTTATATAAGGGTTCATTAAGGGACATCAATTATATAAGGGGTCATTAGGGGACATTATGAATAGAAGGGGGCATAATTTATGTAAAGGGTCATTAGGGGAGCAGTATTTATGTCAGGGGGAATCAGAGGTATAATATAAGGGGGCAATTAATTAAAGGGCTTGTCCAGGATAACCACTTTGTTAATATGAGACCGGGGAAAGTAAAAAAAAAAAAAAAAAAAAAAAATTACCTACTCACCTGTCCCTTGTGCTCCGATGTCTCCCACCACAGTCTGGTTCTGCTGCAACGGTGTTTTTTTCTGGCAGAAGTCCCCACTGCACATGACCGCTGAGGTCACTGACATGGGACGTCACAGTGCTGCGGGGACTTCTGCTGAAAGAAAACACAGAAGCAGCAGGACTGGAATGCGCTGGGAGACACCGGAGCACCTTCCCCAGCCTCATATTAAAAAAGTGGTTATCCTGGACAACCCCTTTAAGGTGGCACTTGGGCTTTATTAAAGGGGCTTTCCAGCTCATTTTTATTGATGATCTATCATTAGATCTATCATCAATAAGAGATCAGTGGACCCCTCCTCTGATCAACTGTATGAATGGGCCCTGGTGCCTGTTTATATCACACGCTGTCTGTTTATAGTGACCATGTGATGTAATTCCAGTCTTGTCACATAGACGTGTATAGGACGAGGCTGTAGTTAAATGACGTGGCCGCTATGAAATGAATGACACTATGTAAACAGAGGCGCATACACAGGTACCACGGTTCATTCACACAGCTGATCAGTGGGGGTCCTGGGTTTTTGAGCCCCACTGATTAGTTTATTAATGACCTGGAAAACCTTTTAATTAGTTAACACCTGGGGCAATATTAATAATGGGCACTATTAATACAGGGTACACACGGACATTATTAATATAAAGATGCACTTGGGAGTTATTCATTATGGGTGGGGTTATATCATATATTTTATAATTGGGGTAGCAGCAGGATGGGGGCTTTTTGTAGGTGAGGACAATGTGGGTCAGGTGTCTGGAAAAGTGAGGAGCCAAAGATGTCTGTGTTGCAAACTTTACAGAGACAAGTCACAGCTGGAAGAAGTGGTTATGGCGCTCCAAAGGGAAGAGACAGGAAGGGCCGGGGTTCGGGGGGAACAAACTGGGCAGTTGCCCAGGGCCCCGACCCCAAAGGGGCTCCCGGGATCCGGAGCCTGATGACTCCGGATCCCAGAGTCAGGACTGGCCATATCGATAACAGAAAGGGACCCAGCGTCATGTGCCGCAGGGCCCCTTTCCGAGGTGAGTAAAAATAAACATGGAAGACATACAAGACCACTGATAATCTCCATCGATCAGGGGCTCCACGCAAGATTTCACCCCGTGGGGTCAAAATTATCACAAGAACGGTGAGCAAAAATCCCAGAACCACACGGGGGACCTAGTGAATGACTTGCAGAAAGCTGGGACTAACGTAACAAAGGCTACCATCAGTAACACACTACGCCGCCAAGGACTCAGATCCTGCCATGCCAGACGTGTCCCCCTGCTTAAGCCAGTAATATCCAGGCCCGTCTGAAGTTTGCTAGAGAGCATTTGGATGTTCCAGAAGAGTATTGGGAGAATGTCATATGGTCAGATGAAACCAAAGTAGAACTGTTTGGTAGAAACACAACTCGTCGTGTTTGGAGGAGAGTGAATGCTGAGTTGCATCCAAAGAACACTATACCTAGTGTGAAGCATGGGGGTGGCAACATCATGCTTTGGGGCTGTTTCTCTGCAAAGGGACCAGGACGACTGATCCGTGTACATAAAAGAATGAATGGGGCCATGTATCGTGAGATTTTGAGTGCAAACCTGCAGCATCCCAGAGTGCTACTGCTTTTGTGTTTTTGTCATTGTGCCTCTGGGTTTCATGTTTGTATGTTTTGTTCCATGTTAAATGTATTGTGCAGCTTTTCCCTTGGCATTTTCCCCCCTGCAGTGTTCAAACCCAGACTTGGTTCAGCCCTGGCCTATCACAGGCCACTGGGCGGGGTTGTAGGGAGATATCTCCCCAGCGACGGTTGGTCAGGCAGTTCAGTGTATGCAGCAAACCAGACTAGGTGTGCAGAGCTGACCTGCCACCAGCCTCTGAATTGAGGGCCAACCGGCGCTTCTACAGCCCCAGGAGGGACATCATCAGCCCCAGGATCACCTGAAGACAGCTCAGAGCAAGGGAGTAAAGATTTCCAAGTGGCTGTATTCATTTGGTGCCGTGCCAGGAGGAGCAGGAGTGGACCCTGACAGGAGAGTCGTACTCAGGCCTAGCACACAGTTAACCAGATCCCTGTCAGGGCTCCCTGTAACTCCATCTCCAGTATACCTAGCTGGGAGAGGCAGAGAGGAGGAGTAGAGAAATCCATCCTGTGGAGCCTATACCACCTTTGGACGCCCTCCTAGAACCAAGGCTGGGGGTTGGACACTGTAGGACTATTACCCCCATCTGGAAGCTGCTGTAAACCCACTGTTCTAGTTGCCTTAATAAACGGCTGTTTGGTTTACCTGCATTGCTGAATCCTGAGACGTGCCTGCTTTACCATCAGGGCTCTTCCGACCAACTACCACCACCATCAGGTAGTGCTGCAGGACCCCCCTTGACTTTGTCCGGCCTAGGAGTGGGACTGGAGCTGTTTGGGAGCGTGCTCGGCCTGCTAGGTGGCACAGCAACCGCCACTACTACTCCCATCCTCCGGTCTCATCCGACTGGGTTGCAGCAAACCTCCTTACATTAGCAAGGGTAATGAAGATGAAACGTGGCAGGGTCTTTCAGCATGACAATGATCCCAAGCACACCGCCAGGGCAACGAAGGAGTGGCTTCGTAAGAAGCATTTCAAGGTCCTGGAGTGGCCTAGCCAGTCTCCAGATCTCAACCCCATAGAAAACCTTTGGAGGGAGTTGAAAGTCCGTGTTGCCCAGCGACAGCCCCAAAACATCACTGCTCTAGAGGAGATCTGCATGGAGGAATGGGCCAACATACCAGCAACAGTGTGTGCCCACCTTGTGAAGACTTACAGAAAACGTTTGACCTCTGTTATTGCCAACAAAGGATATATAACTAAGTATTGAGATGAACTTTTGTTATTTACCAAATACTTATTTTCCACCTTAATTCGCAAATAAATTCTTTAAAAATCAGACAATGTGATTTTCTGGATTTGTTTTCTCATTTTGTCTCTCATAGTTGAGGTCTACCTATGATGTCAATTACAGGCCGGCCTCATCTTTTTAAGTGGGAGCACTTGCACAATTGGTGGCTGACTAAATACTTTTTTTTCCCCACTGTATAAGGGTGGGTTACTATATATAATTGGGAAACTTAAATATGAGGGGGAACTCTTATTTATAAGACGGGCTATTATTTATAAGGGGTGAACTATTATATATAAAGCATCCATTATAAGGGGGAGCTATTATTTATAAGAGGGGAACTATTTATAAGGGGGGTGTAATTGTTAAGTGGGCTTATTTATAAAAGGGGGCTATTAGTGATAATGGGGACTATTATTTATAAGGGTAACTATTATTTATGAGAGGGCTATTATTAATAAGGGAGCAGTATTATTTTTATGGGGTGACTTACTGATAAGGGGGAATATTACTGATACAGGACACTATTTATCATTTATAAGGGTGCTATTACTGATAAAGGTGTAATATTATTTATAAGCAGGGACTATTATTTATAAGGAGGCGCTATAATAACTGATGACTGGGTGCAAAAATCTATTAGGCGATACAAAGGTGCTCATTTGAATTGTGTGTGGTAAATGGGGCTTGTTATTACTTCTTTGTTGGCAGAAAGGAGGTGTTATTATAGGGGTTGCCACTGCAAGACGATGGTGTTGTTTGCATCTCAGCATTTGAGGCCCCGCTTTTAATTTTAGTTTCAATATTTTTTATTCAAATTTTCAAAGTACAAAAGTAAAAAACAATATGGATAGAGATTGTGATATACAGTTGATATGCATTACAATACAGTTTCAAGACACATTCTTAGAACCGCATATCTACAACACAAAATATAAAGATTATTTATAGAATAAACATTAGTAACAACATTTAGGCACATTTACCAGGCTGTTGAGATCTATGTGTAGGGTGGTTTCTCCATGAACAGCTTTCTCTTCTTCATGAGATGTTTAGTTGTGCAAAAGACATTTAACCCGTACCCGCAGCGTTGACCACTCCTCCCCAACTCCCCATTCGACGGGGTTGACGAGTCCCATATCCATTCCCATGTCTGTTACAGCCACCTCGATTGAGTTTCATATACTATTTTGGTGCTTTCTTCGTGACAAATCTACAGTCATGGCCAAAAGTTTTGAGAATTATACAAATATTAATTTTTACAAAGTCTACTGCTTCAGTTTTTCTAATGGCAATTTGCATATACTCCAGAATGTTATAAAGAGTGATCAGCTTAACAGCAATTACTTGCAAAGTCAATATTTGCCTAGAAAATTAACTTTATCCCCCAAAATACATTTCAACATCATTGCAGCCCTGCCTTAAAAGGACCACCTAATATCGTTTCAGTGATTGCTCCATTAACACAGGTGTGGGTGTTGATGAGGACAGGGCTGGAGATCAATCTGTCATGATTAAGTAAGAATGACACCACTGGACACTTTAAAAGGAGGCTGGTGCTTGCCATCATTGTTTCTCTTCTGTTAACCATGGTTATCTCTAAAGAAACATGTGCAGTCATCATTGCACAGCACAAAAATGGCCTAACTGGGAAGAGTATTGCAGCTAGAAAGATTGCACCTCAGTCAACAATCTATCTCATCATCAAGAACTTCAAGGAGAGAGGTTCCATTGGTGCCAAAAAGGCTCCAGGGCGCCCAAGAAAGACCAGCAATTGGCAGGGCCGTCTCTTAAAAGTGTTTCAGCTGCGGGATCAGGCTACCAGCAGTGCAGAGCTTGCTGAGGAATGGCAGCAGGCAGGTGTGAGTGCATCTGCACGCACTGTGAGGCGGAGACTCTTGGAGCAAGGCCTGGTCTCAAGGAGGGCAGCAAAGAAGCCACTTCTCTCCAGAAAAAACATCAGGGACAGACTGATATTCTGCAAAAGGTACAGGGAGTGGACTGCTGAGGACTGGGGTAAAGTCATTTTCTCTGATGAATCCCCTTTTCGATTGTTTGGAACATCTGGAAAACAGCTTATTCGGAGAAGAAGAGGTGAGCGCTACCACCAGTCTTGTCTCATGCCAACTGTAAAGCATCCTGAAACCATTCATGTGTGAGGTTGCTTCTCAGCCAAGGGAATCGGCTCTCTCACAGTCTTGCCTAAAAACACAGCCATGAATAAAGAATGGTACCAGAATGTCCTCCAAGATCAACTTCTCCCAACCGTCCAAGAGCAGTTTGGCGCTCAACAATGCCTTTTCCAGCATGATGGAGCACCTTGCCATAAAGCAAAGGTGATAACTAAATGGCTCAGGGAACAAAACATAGAGATTTTGGGTCCATGGCCTGGAAACTCCCCAGATCTTAATCCCATTGAGAACTTGTGGTCAATCATCAAGAGACGGGTGGACAAACAAAAACCAACAAATTCAGACAAAATTAAAGCATTGATTCTGCAAGAATGGACTGCTATCAGTCAGGATTTGGTCCAGAAGTTGATTGAGAGCATGCCAGGGAGAATTGCAGAGGTCCTGAAGAAGAAGGGTCAACACTGCAAATATTGACTTGCTGCATTAACTCATTCTAACTGTCAATATAAGCTTCTGTTACTCATAATATGAATGCAATTATATTTCTGTATGTGATAAAAACATCTGACAAACACACATAAAAACCAGATGGCAGCAGATCATGTGAAAATATAATATTTGTGTCATTCTCAAAACTTTTGGCCATGACTGTAGAGTATTTCCACGCATCCCAAATTGTTTCAAATCTATGCAAAGAGTTATTACCCATTGCGATTACCCTTTCATAGGAATATGTGTTATTAATGGCTAGTAACAGGGCCGACATAGGCGGGGAGGCCGCTGCCTTCCATCTCTGTACCAACATTAATTTAGCTATCGTTAAAATTTTACAAATAAGTTGTTTATGCCTATTCAGCTCATCGGGAATTCCAAGTAGCAAAATTGCCATATGTGCAGTAGGGGGGAGATGTAGATCAAACAGTTCTGAGAGCATGTTAAAGACGCTATCCCAGTAACCACGAATTACAGGGCAGGTTCCCAGAATGTGAAGGAGGGTTCCTCTGCCTCCACATCCCCTCCAACAATTCCCAGACATGGAGGGATACGCTAACTGTAATGTAGACGGGGTTCTATACCACCGTAAAATGATTTTCATTGCCGTCTCTATATGGGTGCTACATTTTAAGGACAGATGGATCAATTTAATCGTTTGTTGCCATTCATCTGAAGTAATGACCATTCCTAAGTCTCTCTCCCAACAACGGAACGGAGTAGATCTAGTAAAAGTCGAGATTCCATCCATTTTATCATATAGAAATCGTAATCCCCTCACATTGGTTGACAACCAAATGAAAAGTGAAGTATTATGAGGCAAGGTCGCCACAGGGTGTTTAGATATGAAATGCCATATCTGAAAATACTTAAGGAAGTCGCCTACATGAATTCCGTATTTTTGTCTTAGATCTACAAACGGTATAGGTTGTTTAGAGTCAGAATATAGTTGAGAAATCTGCGTGATCCCCCTCAATTCCCAACCCGATACCCCTACGCCATCAATCACCCAGGCCATCAATGACAGAGGCATTTCTGCAATATGAAAATGCTTCACTGGGTTTGCTTTCCCATGGAGCAGCTTCCATGCCATTAATGAGGCGCACATGATTGGGGAGAAAGATCCCGGAGCAGGAATGTTCCAAAAGGGCAACCATAGCGCGTCCTCCAGCTTTAGGGGAAATATAAACGCCTGCTCTATATGTAGCCATGGAACCGAGGTATCCATTGACTTCCACCTTGCACACTGAGTGACCAGTGATGCTATATAGTAATTCCTCACCACTGGTACTCCCAGCCCTCCTGCCTCTCGTTGCTTAAATAGAAAGCACTTATTGATTCTAGGTCTCCTACCATTCCACACATATCTTGAAATCACCCTTTGTGCTGTCTCAAAAAAGGAAACAGGAATGGATATTGGGAGCGTGCGGAACAAGTACAATAGTTTAGGCAATAGCAACATCTTAAAAGCAGCTACTTGTCCTATCCAAGAAACATCTGTTTTAGACATTTGCTCAGTCTCTTCTTGCAATATTTTTAACATTGGGATATAGTTACTTTTGTAGAGAGTTCTTAGTGATGTTGTCACCTGTATCCCCAAATATTGAACGCTGTCCTTCCTCCAATCAAAATCATAAGTCGATTGTAGATGTTGGAGCAAGGGTGGAGGGACATTGAAAGGCAATGCCTGCGATTTGGCCATGTTTAATTTGTAAAATGATAATTGCCCAAAAGTACTAATAGTATCCATAAGATGAGGAATAGATATTTGCGGATTGGACAAAGTGAGAATAATATCATCAGCATATAATGATATAAGATGAGATTTATCTCCTATGTCAATGCCTCCCACTCTCGGATCTAATCTAAGTATCTGGGCTAAAGGCTCTATAGAAAGAACAAATATCAGGGGCGATAGGGGACACCCCTGTCTGGTCCCATTTGTAATGAGGAATGGATCTGATACTACTCCGTTGGTGAACACTCTCGCAGAAGGTGCTGAGTATAATGCTTCAAGCGCTCTTAAGATAGCTCCAGAAAACCCCATATTTCTGAGCACCGAAAAGGCATACGACCAGCAAATGCGGTCGAACGCCTTCTCTGCGTCTAATGCAAGGATCACCGCCTTTTCTTTCCTAGAGTCAACATGGTGTATTATATTTAAAATACGTCTAGTATTATCATATGATTGTCTCCCTTTAACAAACCCCACTTGATCATAATATATCAAGCTTGGGAGACAGACTGCCAGTCTGCTTGCTATTAATTTAGCATAGATTTTTAAATCTGTATTCAATAGTGATATTGGTCTAAAATTCTGGGGGCTGGTGGCGGGTTTGCCAGGCTTTGGCAACGTAACTATCAGGGCTTCTTGATTTTCCTTTGGGATGATACCAGAATCCACCACGGCCGTCAAAAATGACAGTAGTGGGCTCATCAGGGCTGGGAAGAAACATTTATAATATTCATTAGTGAGGCCATCAGGACCCGGAGACTTGTGTGACAGCAGTGATTTAATGATGGACAGTAACTCTGCTGAGGTAATAGGCGCGTTCAAGGAGTCCAGCTGTGACTCCGTGAGTGCGGGTAGTTGAGCCGCCTTAAGGAATCGCTCAATATCCTGGGTTTTCGTGGGGACCATCGAAGAGTTGTCTGCTAGGTTGTAAAGACCCTCATAGAAATGTTTAAAGGCGTTAGCGATGCCATTGGGGTCATAAATTTTGTATGTACCATCCTTGCTGTACATAAATGGGATCCTAGATTTTGCATGCTTTTGTTTAAGCTTGGATGCTAGAAGTTTGCCCGCTTAATTGGATTGAGAGTAATATGTAGCTCTAACCTTTTTCAGGTTTTTCTCATATTTTTGCAATAAACAAGCGGCCAACTGTTGGCGTAATGCTATTAATTTTGTTGCATGTAAGGGAGACGGAGATTGTTTGTTGCTGGTGTCTATAGTTCTTATTTGACGGAGCAGACGATCTATTTCTGCCATCCTATTTTTCTTTTCAATATGCCCTAGGCGAATAAACGTTCCTCTAATAAAGGCCTTATGGGAGTTCCACAGTATCTCAGGGCCAGGAGCAGAGGGGGCATTAATCTGAAAGAATTCCTTCAAATCATTCTCTAACGTTGCTTTTAACTTTGGCTGTGACATTAAAAAGTCACTACACCTCCACACATATGCTCTAGCAGATTCATATTTTTCAGCTATGGACAAGGTTATCGCTGCATGGTCCGACCAAGTTATTTGAGATATCTCAGACTGCTTAGCAAGGGGAATGCTAGATTGCTCGATTAGGAACAAGTCTATTCGTGAATAGCTATTATGTACAGTGGAATGATACGTATAATCTCTTTCAGTATTATGCAAGATACGCCATGCATCAAATAGTTCATAGCGCCATATAGCCTGTGATAATGAGGGGTGACGTGTTAATATGCCAGAAGTGGTATCTACTAGCGGGTCCGGGGCCATATTAAAATCTCCCATTAATATTAAACATCCCTGCTTCCTCTTTTCTACCGCCCTCACAAGTCTCCCTAGGAACGCCACCTGCTTCCTATTCGGGGCGTAAACTGATACCAGCGTATAAGTAACATTGTTAATAATACACACTAATATAACAAATCGCCCTCCCGGGTCAGCGTGTTGAGATAACAGCTGAAACGCCACCGAGTCTCTAATCCCAATCATTGTGCCCCTTCGTTTTGAGGAGTAGTGAGCATGAAACACATGTGGGTATGCTGGGTGCTTAATGCGAAAAGTGTCTGCCTTTAAAGGATGCGTCTCTTGTAGTGCAAGAATGTCACAGTTATGACCTCGGCCTCATGCCATAAATTGGCTCTTATTTGAGGGGAGTTCAAACCCCTGACATTCATGGACACAATTTTAAGTACCATAATATTCAGTTAGAAATGCTTTAAGAGTCTTACCACAACTATTTATACCAGGAGGTGTCAGTGTTGGTATGGAGAGAAGCTGTTTCCACCCATCGCATTCACTACGCCCAATGTGCCAGAACCAAAAAAGAAAAACACAAACCATGCAAATTACATAACCAATGGATAAACCTTCGTAGCAGAACCAAACAAAGAGAAAAAAAAAGGATTGTGGTACAGCGGACCAGCGGCTGTCGTAATCCTGGGGGGATAAGTTCAACGACAGTGGACATACGAAATCCAAGAAGAGGTGAGTCTCTAGCTTTGTAGCCCTTTGCGTGGACGTCTTTGGGCCCTCACTTGATGCCAACCATCCGACACAGGACCAGGTGGTTGTTTGGGTGGTATCTCGACAATCGGAATGTTCCATTTATGAAGCAGACGTTTTCCTTCTTCCAAAGTTTTGACGACATGCACCATGTTGTCTCGGGTAATGATCACGCGGACCGGAAATCCCCATTTGTACAAAATGTGGTGCTGGCGTAAGGCTGCGGTAATAGGGATGAATTGTCGCCGCAATTGCAGTGTCGTAGCTGATAAATCCGAGTAAATGGATACTTTGTGATAAGGTTCAGGTAGGTGATCCACCTTTCGGGAAGTCATCAAAACCAGCTCTTTAGTACGATAGAAGTGAATCTTAGCAAGAACACCCCTGGGTATATTTTCCTCTAGATGTGATGGCTTAGGGACTCTATGAGCTCTGTCAATAATTAAGTCCATCTCCGTAAGATTCGGCAGGAGCGATCGGATCAGATCCTGGAGGAACTTCGTTAAATTATTCGTGGAGACTGACTCCGGAATCCCTCTAAATTTCAGGTTATCTCTTCTTGAGCGATCCTCCAAGTCTGCTACTTTAGCTTTTAAAAATGACACATCCGACTCCATCTCATAGTGAGCATCTATTAGCGCATTGTGTGATGTCGCAAATTCCGCCATTTTGGATTCAACATGAACGGTACGACTTTTTAATTCCTGAAGATCTCTATCTAGCGGCTTCACCATGAGAGACATGTCTGTTTTTAGTGATTTGCAGAAGGCCATGAGCATATTTTTCATAGAGGCCTCAGTAAGTGGGTTCTCCGTCTCTGGGATATCCGCAAGAAAATCAGTGGGTGGAGGGGTAGGCTGCACATTGTTGCTCACCTCGGCATCCTGGGAGTCACTATCCTGGAACCTGGGTCTCTGTTTAACCAGGCTAGCGGTGGGTGACTGGTATGTCTCCAGGTTGGATAGGCCCGAAAACCCCGAAGAGCCATCCCGTGGAGGCCCGCTTCCAATTTAGGCCCCGGCCTTCCGGGGAGAAGGCCCAGGTAACTCTGCGCCCGCGCCGTCCAGCAGCTGTGGTAAGGATGGGGCTGAGAGCGCTCTCTTGTGAGCGGAGAGCGTGCTTGTCTCCCTCCGGAGGGTCGCGAGGTGGAGTCGAGGCCCTAGACTCCGCTTCCAGGCGTGGGCCGTCTCCATGTTGGTCCTCCCCTCCCCCGTGGGGGAAATAGAAGTCGGAGATCTTATGCGGTCTCACCGCCGACTTCTTTCTTCTAGGCATCCCCGAAGGTAAGATACCTTTTGCCGCTGAAATTTGTGCCCAGAGGCCACGGGCTTGTCGCGTAGGATATCGCTATGTAGGACTCAGACCGGGAGCTCTGAAACTACACGGCCATTTCAGTCCACAGCTAGGCTCCGCCCCCCGCTTTTAATTTTGTCCAGGGCCCCACTTTGTCTAAAACCGGCCCTAGAGACAGGAAATGTGAACGATTAGTCAGAGACGTCACCTAAAAGTCACAAAATGTTGCTGCCCTGTATTCACCTAAATGATAGAGGATAAATATCTGATTGATTGGGGTCTGTCTGCTGAGACGCCCACTGAACCTGAGAATTGTTTTTTTTTCCCCCCAGCCAGCCAGGCTGAATATAGGCGTGTCACTTGGTGAATGGCCAAACCCACGCTTTTATACACTTCGATGGGAGCGCCAAATATAGCCGAAGTACAGTAGTCAGCTATCTGCGGCGCTCCTATTAAAGAGAATGGGGGCCATGCGGGGTTGTCCATCCACCAAGCAGAAGATGTGTGAAGTTACTTTCATTGTGAATGCTGTGTTGTTGATCTGATACTGAAGTAATACGGGAATTATTATAAACTGTTTTATAACTTTGTGTATTGTGTATATTGTGCGACGATAGCAGCGTGTGAAGCTAGTAGCATGTAAACTCAATTTTTTGGGCGTGGGGGTGTCTTTCTATAGTCCGACTCAGGCAGCAAAGAGGTTAGGTTCACCACTGGGTGAAAACTGTTCCTCCTCTTCCATCCCTCGTTGCATGAGTGTAAGGGTTTCCTGTAAGATATACAATCGAGGGATCACATTGTTGATGCTGCAGTAATCCCGGCTGATAAATTTAGTGGCTTTTTTCTTGAGAAGCAGACACACTTCCCTCATGAGCCTCCAATTACTTATCTTGAAATCAGTGGCGCACCTCTAATGAGGCGAGGTGAGGCAGCCGCCTCAGGCGGCACTATCAATATTTTAATTTTTTTTTGCTATTCTTTATCCTAAACCATCCCAAGACAGGCCGCTCTGAAGACAAAGCTGAGCGGTACCTGTCCGGGGCTGGCTTAGGAGACGTCTGTATCTTAGCGCAGGCGGTGCTGCTATGACGTCAACACGCCTCCTATGCTGAGACGCAGACGTCTTATGCGCCGGTGAAGCAGAAGTGGTAACTCCATCAAGGGATCGCAGGTAGGTGAGGATAATTTTTTTTTTTTTTTTAATAGGCCGTTACCTGCTGGAGTAACCCTAGCAGGTAACGGCCTATTTACTTACCTATCCCCGCTCCTGCTCATGGCTGCCCCCCAGAGGCGTAGCTAGCGAGGGGGGGGGCAGAGGGGGCGGTTTCCCTGGGCCTACTGTCTCTGTAGGGGCCCACCCCGGGGCCGCCATTAATGATTTAACTAGATCGGTGTCGGCAAATGGTCAAATTGCATTCTTGTTTTCTTTATATTTTACCCAGTATCCCAACTCTTTTGGAAATGTAGTTGATAATACTGATGATTTCTTATGTTGTAGAGAGTCCTTTGCGCCCTCTCAGACTCCAGGCCTTGGTAGCGATTGGGACCTCTGCACACGTTATAGCTACACCCCTGCACAGAGTTTGTAAAGAGGAACACTAAGGCTAAGTTCATAGGGCAGAAAATAAAGAGAAATTTCTCTTTATTTTCTGCTGCCGTATTCAGCCAAGTAGACTGCCGCGACGGAATGCCAATGCCCATTTAGACTTTGGGTTAAAAAAAAAAAGCTGTGTGAAAATGCAATATGTGAACTGAGCTTACGTTTATCTGATAAAGCAGTACAGCAGCATTGTGCTAATTTATATGCAACTGACATGTTTATCCATGGTAACAGTGTTCTAACAAGAACAGCTCCTTTTACTTGGAAGGCAGCGCATTTTAAGAACGCGTTGTATATTTTATCGCCGGACTAATAAAAGAGCTGTGTTATTCAAGCCTTTTTATTAGTTCCGAAGAAGGAACAAGGAGCAACAGAACTAGAACAAGTACATGTTGACTTTGATTGTTTTCACCATGTGTTTTTAATGTAGAAGGAGACATACTTTTACTAAAAGTCCAACTGCCAACAAACCAGTTACTGAAAATGCTAAGTGATCTATGAAAGAATAAGATGGGCTGTCTTTGTTGTAAAACGTTTGCTATTTGGTTCTTACATATGCTGGAAACTATTGTGATTTGTTTGCCTGGATCATGTTTTATATTATTTTATTGAAATATTAAGTACATGCCATTTTACATCATTGTATATCTAATTTATTTAGAGATTTTATTAAGGAGCTTATGGAACATTCCAAGCAAGGCTCATGCTAACTATACATATGCAGAGGAATGATATAGTCACAGGAATTTCTGCCAAAGTCTGCAACAAGTTAACAAACAAGTTCTTATTTCTTAAAGAAAATTCTTGGTTGAATGTGTCTGAAATAGGTTTCTATGTCTAAGAGAAGATACCTGTGTGAAGTTACCCTAAATATTTAAGATAAACCTTATGTAGAGGGCAGTTGGTGTAGACTTTAAAAATTCCAAGATTATTCATCTTGATTATAGTGACCAGGTGGAGCTATAGCATGTTCTGATGTGTGAATGGGACTAACACAGGTTTGGCCAATAAAAATACCACAACCACTAAAGCTAGCCATACCACTAAACTGAGCAGCATGGTGAATCATAGGTTAGCACAATCTCCTTGCAGTGCTGGGGTCCTGGCTTCCAAACTATCCAAACAAAGGCAGCATTTGCATGTGGTTTCAATGTTCTCCTTGTATTTGCATGAGCTTCCTCCCACACTTCAAAACATACTGATAGATTAATTTAGAATTTAGAGATTTGTGATCTCCAGTGGGGACAGGCACAAATGTAAGTGATGGCAATTATTTGCAGCATTGTGGAATATGTACAGTATGTATTGTACCAACAATTCCTTCTCAACCTCATGTTCCACAATGAAAGTGCAGGACTTTGCCATCTCTAACTGATAGTTACTGCTGATTGTCCAGAGACTGAGTGCGGTAAAGCAAAAACTCACATTTTACTGGTTCAGAAGCATAGCAGTTGTTCACTAGTAATCCAGGCTGCAACATTCACTCAAGTGGTCTTTAAAGGGGATATCCAGTTTGCAAAAATTATCTGCAAATACATCCACGGCAGTGCTAAATACTCACTGTTCCTAGGGCCGTTTTAACATATTGGTGGGCCCAATGCAAAGGTTTCATAAGTGGGCCACCTGCTGTTATACCCATCTGAAAGCTGCCAAAAACTGGGATTTTATATGGTGACATTCAATGGGTGACAGAGTTATGTGACTGATGTCAGAAATGTTTTATACATTCATCTCTAGTAATAATTGTTATTGCTATTATTTTAGCGTGTATCGGACATCGCTATAGAGGCGGTCAGCGTATTTTATTCTATAAAGATCAGGTATGGACAGGACAGGGTCAAATGTAAACTTTATTGATGACTTTGTGTATGTGTTGTATAATTGTTTGGTGCAACTCTTTTGGCGCTGCAACCTAGACAATGGTAAATATCTGGGCCACAGCGCCAATAACTTCCTGGTTATGTTCAGAGCGGTATTACATACAGTCATATGAAAAAGTTTGGGCACCCCTATTAATCTTAATCATTTTTAGTTCTAAATATTTGGGTGTTTGCAACAGCCATTTCAATTTGATATATCTAATAACTGATGGACACAGTAATATTTCAGGATTGAAATGAGGTTTATTGTACTAACAGAAAATGTGCAATATGCATTAAACCAAAATTTGACCGGTGCAAAAGTATGGGCACCTCAACAGAAAAGTGACATTAATATTTAGTAGATCCTCCTTTTGCAAAAATAACAGCCTCTAGTCGCTTCCTGTAGCTTTTAATCAGTTCCTGGATCCTGGATGAAGGTATTTTTGACCATTCTTCTTTACAAAACAATTCCAGTTCAGTTAAGTTTGATGGTCGCCGAGCATGGACAGCCCGCTTCAAATTATCCCACAGATGTTCAATGATATTCAGGTCTGGGGACTGGGATGGCCATTCCAGAACATTGTAATTGTTACTCTGCATGAATGCCTGAGTAGATTTGGAGCTGTGTTTTGGATCATTGTCTTGCTGAAATATCCATCCCCGGCGTAACTTCAAATTCGTCACTGATTCTTGTACATTATTCTCAAGAATCTGCTGATACTGAGTTGAATCCATGCGACCCTCAACTTTAACAAGATTCCCGGTGCCGGCATTGGCCACACAGCCCCAAAGCATGATGGAACCTCCACCAAATTTTACAGTGGGTAGCAAGTGTTTTTCTTGGAATGCTGTGTTTTTTTGACGCCATGCATAACGCCTTTTTGTATGACCATACAACTCAATCTTTGTTTCATCAGTCCACAGGACCTTCTTCCAAAATGAATCTGGCTTGTCCAAATGTGCTTTTGCATACCTCAGGCGACTCTGTTTGTGGCGTGCTTTCAGAAACGGCTTCTTTCGCATCAATCTCCCATACAGCTTCTCCTTGTGCAAAGTGTGCTGTATTGTTGACCGATGCACAGTGACACCATCTGCAGCAAGATGATGCTGCAGCTCTTTGGAGGTGGTCTGTGGATTGTCCTTGACTGTTCTCACCATTCTTCTTCTCTGCCTTTCTGATATTTTTCTTGGCCTGCCACTTCTGGGCTTAACAAGAACTGTCCCTGTGGTCTTCCATTTCCTTACTATGTTCCTCACAGTGGAAACTGACAGGTTAAATCTCTGAGACAACTTTTTGTATCCTTCCCCTGAACAACTATGTTGAACAATCTTTGTTTTCAGATCATTTGAGAGTTGTTTTGAGGAGCCCATGATGCCACTCTTCAGAGGAGATTCAAATAGGGGAACAACTTGCAATTGGCCACCTTAAATACCTTTTCTCATGATTGGATACACCTGGCTATGAAGTTCAAAGCTCAGTGAGGTTACAAAACCAATTTTGTGCTTCAGTAAGTCAGTAAAAAGTAGTTAGGAGTATTCAAATCAATAAAATGATAAGGGTACCCAAATTTTTGCACCGGTCAAATTTTGGTTTAATGCATATTGCACATTTTCTGTTAGTACAATAAACCTCATTTCAATCCTGAAATATTACTGTGTCCATCAGTTATTAGATATATCAAATTGAAATGGCTGTTGCAAACACCCAAATATTTAGAACTAAAAATGATTAAGATTAATAGGGGTGCCCAAACTTTTTCATATGACTGTAAAATACCCCTGTGATTAGGCTATGTGTGCCGCAGCAAATTTAACTCCACCCACTTCTACGTTGACTCCGCCCATTCTCATCAATTTTTCTGTGTGCCCCCACAAAGTATAATCCTCCTACAGTCACCCTAACATTATAATGTTCCCCTCCAATTGCCCCACAGTATGAAGTTTGCTCTCCTAGTGCTCCAGTTTAAACTGGGGGAAACTAGAGGGGGACATTAAACTGGGGTAGCTGGAGGGGGACATTACACCATAGGGTTACTTGGAGGGAGAAATTAAACTGGGGGCAACTAGAGGGGGACATGTCCCCCTCCAGCTGCCCCCAGTTTAATGTCCCCCTCCAGCTGCCCCCAGTTTAATATTCCTCTTCATCTCCCCCCAGTTTAATGCCCCCTTCATCTGCACCCAATTTAATGTCCCCCTCCAGTTGCCCCCAGTTTAATATTCCTCTTCATCTCCCCCCAGTTTAATGCCCCCTTCATCTGCACCCAATTTAATGTCACCCTCCATCTGTCCCCCTAGTTTAATGTTCTTCTTCATCTCCCCCCAGTTTAATGTCCCCCCTTCATCTGCCACCAGTTTAACATAATAAAACACTAATACTCATCTCTCCTCACGTATAATCACTGGCAGTGGCGTAACTAGGAATGGCTGGGCCCCAAGGCGAACATTTGACATGGCCCCAAGGCGAACATTTGACATGGCCCCAACCACTGTCTTTTCAGACCTCAGAATATAATGATTGGAGACTCAGGGGAGGATACAAACATAAAAAACAATGTTACGGTGCACTCCCCCGCTACTTTCAGCCCTCTTCAATGTTGGAACAGACATCATGTGAGCCAGGCCGGCGTCTCGACGCATAATGACACCAGCCTGGCCCACGTGTCAAAGAGGCCTGAAGACTGCTGGAGCACAGGAGAGGTAAGTAACATTGTTTTTTTATGTTTACACACCTCCCCTAGGCGTCCGATCATTATACTGATATAATGATAGGAGTGTTTGTAGGGTTTGCGGGCCTGTGGCCTCACTTACCAATCCCTGCTCCTGTTCACGGCTGCCTCAACTTCCTCAGAAGGGGAAGCGCAGGCAGCCATGTGCAGGAGCAGGGATCGGTAAGTAAATAGGGCCCGTTACCTGCTGGTGTTACTCGTTTTTATTTTTTTTTGTATACAATCCTGTATATCATGTACCATGTATCTAAGTGGGGCTGTACATAATACCATATGAAAATGATTCTTTATGTAGAAAAGATAGAAGCCCGTTGCATCAGATGGAGCGTCATGATTGTGGTCAAGGGGAGTGTGACCACGTTTAGGCCTTATAAGGGGAGGAGGCCCATTGGTGGCCAGTATTACTTTCAAATCTATGCACATCTATACAATTGTGTGTAAGGTTGAAAATGATTTTTTTGCTCCTTGCATCGCCACTTACTCTGGTAAGGCACAAGATTTCTTATGGAGCACATATAACTCTAGTTTCATCCTTGTCCTTTCCCCTCCCTATTTGGAACTAAGTGACCTATATATACACCATGTGCAATAGAATTCTGTTTTACTTATTGTATTAAAAGATGAGATGCACAAGGTAGTAATTCTAAAGAAAAGTTCCTAGGATTCCACATGGCCAATCTCCTGTAAACACATGTAATCGTGTTTTGCAGGGTTTTTTCTTAATGATGTTAAAGGGGTTTTCTAGGTTAACTGATTCTTATGACCCTGAAAATACAAGAATGCCACTCCCAGAACATGATATGGTATGGAAAAAAACTGCAGTATTCTCTAAAAGTGCTTCAAAGAGTAAAGAAAAATAACCTCATGTAAATGACAAAGGTAAACCCAGGTTTCACACATTGCGGTCTCAATGTTAGGTCACAAAGTGATGCAACTACAAATTAAAACAATGGTAGTTTGTTTCTGTAGCTGACAATGCTTCTTCTATGCTACCTTTGTAAGGCTTGTAAATATCTTTGTGGCTCCCTGCTTAATACATGGCTGTAAGGATGATATCAATTCATTAAAACAGAAAACCTCATGTAGACTACACTTTTCTTAAAGGAGTTTGGGCAGCGATCATCTGATCACGATTGGTCTGGCTTCTCACATCCTTGGTGATCAACTGAAATCCAAGGGAGGAAGCAATGGCCAGTCACACATTTCATATGAATGTAAGGTATGGATACATCAGGTCTACCTGTGACACAAATATAGGGGTCCTAAGACTAGGGGTGGATTGGGACCTGAAAGTGGCCCTGGAAATTTTTTTTTTTTTAAATGGCCCCATTTTATAGGCAGCCTCAGTGCAAGTAGGCGGAGTCAATGCAAGTAGCTCCTCCATGTAAAGCAGTCCTGTGTAAAGTAATTTTGCACAGGACTGCTTTACATGGAGGCAGAGGCAGCAGTCCTATGTAAGTTACAATGTCAGACTGAAAATGTAACATACACAGGGCTGCTGCTTTCACCCGAAATTTTTTGGGGTTGGCCACCCATAAACCATTATTATACTCTGGGGTCTCGTCGGGTCTCTTCTCTGTTTATTATGTTTGATCACCCCCCCCCCCTGGGCGTCAGCATATTATATTCTGGGGTCTGAAGGTCACACTATATCACCACCATATATAGCACTTTTCTGAACTGTTCAAAAGCAGTTTTTACTGCTACATCCATGTGCATAATAACCCCTGATGATTGAATATGAAACGCATAGGTTGAAATATATTTTATAGTCTAGCCAGCAAGAAGTAATAGGTGGAGTGTTACTGCAGCATCTAAACCTAGCTTCTGATCCTGTTGGCGTGGCATCAGGCCAGTAGCCTCAGGTTACACGAGCTTACATTTATTTAGTTTGCTACAATACAAGTGCATTTGTAACATCCCCTATTTCACTTCTGCAGAATTGTTCTTGTGGCAGGGAGTATCGCCTATAGAGGGCAAGTTGAGTTGAATTAGTGGATCTGTCTGATGGTTTATCAACAAAAAAGTTACCCGGGCCAAAATATGCGACTTTTGTCATACATTTTATATCAGAAACTGGTGTAAAATTTATAATAAGTCTGCACAGTAAATTTTTTGTAAGATTTAGCATTTACTAAATTATTTTTTTCTCACCAGCATCAGTTTTGCAAGACTGAATCAAAGTTTGGCTAGTTACATATTTGGATGTTCTTATAGCTCTATAACCATTCTTTCTATCTACATATACAAGTGTATAAATAAACATGGTCACAGTTGCATATCTATCTATCTCTATAGAGGCCAACTCCCGGACAGCAAAATCAATCAACAAAGACTAGTGCATTTATGTAATAAGATGTAATAAAATGTGTTCATCTATAAATACTCCTGGCATCTGTGTGAGAAAATAGCATAGCCTATTAAAATACATTTGCAATGAGCGTGTAAGCTTTGACAAGACAGTGAGATAGGGGCAAAGAGTAACCCTGACTATGGTGACACAGTTTTCTTGGTAGACGAGACAAGCTGTCCTGCAGGCTACTTAAGCTATGTAATCTAATGATGGATATGCTAATGAGAAGTAAATGTAGGCCATACACCCTGGTCACAAGGTGTTTAATGATCTTTAGCAAAGAGGTTTTATGTCCGTCTGCTCTCCTAACTGAATGCTCAAGGAAATTCATGTCTGTGAATTAGCTTCCCAGAATAGCTGGGTCCAGCCGCTCTAATCTAGTTGTCAAGAACAAAAGTTAGTATGAGGTTAAGGAAGAATACTGACCTTAGTCTTACACATTAAGGCATGCAGAGTTATATGTAACACTCCTTGTACGGTCTATTCACAAGTAGAACATTTGTTGCAGGAATTTCTATGACTGTCAAATTCTTCTGAATAGAGCTTGCAGAAATCCATGTACATGTGGCAGAAACAAGTCCATTCACTCAGCAAATGCCTACATCAAATCTACTGTCAATTGTATTATATGTCAATTTTCTTACTCAGTATAAATAATGCTAGAATATATATATATATATATATTTACTACATAGAATGATGTCAAGTTATAGAATATTTATATACACAAAGACTTGTGAAATGCCATTGTCTCTAGAAAAAAAAAAAAAAAAAAAAGATTCTGGCCACACAGATATTGGTTGTAATCACAACTATTGTTCTCTGTTGTTACTGAATTTATGATCATCTAAGAAGGACAGTAAAAGTTGGTATGAGATCATATTTTTGTTGTTGTATAAAAATCATTTATAGAAATATGGGCTCACCTTCCTTGTTTTATCTTACAGTGGGTACGGAAAGTATTCAGACCCCTTTACATTTTTCACTCTTTGTTTCATTGCAGCCATTTGCTAAATGCAAAACAGTTCATTTTATTTCTCATTAATGTACACTCAGCACCCCATCTTGACAGAAAAAAAACAGAAACAGATATTTTTGCAAATTTATTGAAAAAGAAAAACTGAAATATCACATGGTCATAAGTATTCAGACCCTTTGCTGTGACACTCATATTTGACTCACACGCTGTCCATTTCTTTCTGATCCTCCTTGAGATAGTTCTACTCCTTCATTGGAGTCCAGCTGTGTTTAATTAAACTGATTGGCCTTGATTAGGAAAGGCACACACCTGTTTATATAAGACCTCACAGCTCACAGTGCATGTCAGAGCAAATGAGAATCATGAGGTCAAAGGAACTGCCCAAGGAGCTCAGAGACAGAATTGTGGCAAGGCACAGATCTGGCCAAGGTTACAAAAGAATTTCTGCAGCACTCAAGGTTCCTAAGAGCACAGTGGCCTCCATAATCCTTAAATGGAAGAAGTTTGGGACGACCAGAACTCTTCCTAGATTTGGCTGTCCAGCCAAACTGAGCAATCGTGTAAGAAGAGCCTTGGAGAAAGAGTTAAAGAAGAACCCAAAGATCACTGTGGCTGAGCTCCAGAGATGCAGTAGGGAGATGGGAGAAAGTTCCACAAATTCAGCTATCACTGCAGCCCTCCCCAGTCGGGGCTTTATGGCAGAGTGGTCCGAAGGAAGCCTCTCCTCAGTGCAAGACATATGAAAGCCTGCATAGAGTTTGCCAAAAAACACATGAAGGACTCCCAGACTATGAGAAATAAGATTCTCTGGTCTGATGAGACGAAGATTGAACTTTTTGGCGTTAATTCTAAGCGGCATGTGTGGAGAAAACCAGGCACTGCTCATCACCTGCCCAATACAATCCCAACAGTGAAACATGGTGGTGGCAGCATCATGCTATGGGGGTGTTTTTCAGCTGCAGAGACAGGACAACTGGTTGCAATTGAAGGAAAGATGAATGCGGCCAAGTACAGAGATATCCTGGGACAAAACCTCTTCCAGAGCGCTCTGGACCTCAGACTGGGCAGAAGGTTCACCTTCCAACAAGACAATGACCCTTAGCACACAGCTAAAATAACAAAGGAGTGACTTCGGAACAACTCTGTGACCATTCTTGACTGGCCCAGCCAGAGCCCTGACCTCAACCCAATTGAGAATCTCTGGAGAGACCTGAAAATGGCTGTCCACCAACGTCCACCATCCAACCTGACGGAACTGGAGAGGATCTGCAAGGAAGAATGGCAAAGGATCCCCAAATCCAGATGTGACGAACTTGTTGCATCATTCCCAAGAAGACTCGTTGTACTGGCTCAAAAGGGTGCTTCTACTCAATACTGAGCAAAGGGTCTGAATGCTTATGACCATGTGATATTTCAGTTTTTCTTTTTTAATAAATTTGCAAAAATATCTACCGTATATACTGGCGTATAAGACGACTTTTTAACCCCTTAAAATAATGGCTACAGTGGGGGGTCGTCTTATACGCCGGATATACGGGGGCCGCACTGTGTGAGGTGTTTTTTTCCCCGTCAGCGCGTAGAGAGCCGCTTCCTGGGACCGCCGCGCATGCGCGGCAATCCGCCTCTCACAGCCATTAGAAGAGGCTTAGTACGCGCTGACGGGGCGGCGCGCTGTATGCTAATGCAGCCGCCCCGTCACAGCGGTCGGCGTCACAGAGCTGGGGGTCACAGGCGGCACTTACAGAAGCATGTCGGATCTTCATTAATATCACAGCATGGATGCGAGGGGAAAGCTGGCGGTGCAGTAACGCCAGATTCCCCTCGCATCCATGCTGTGATATTAATGAAGAGCTTAGCTTTACCGTACATGTTTGAAACAACCTTATGTTTATAAGTGACAGTTTTGCTGCTATATACAGTACCTGCATGTCATATGCATTTGAATTAAAATTAACATGTTGAAATCAAAGCAGACTTTTTTTCATTTGGGAGAGGGGTAGTCTTATACAGTGAGTGTATACCAAATTCTATATTTTTAGGGCAGAAGTTGGGGGTCGTCTTATACGCCCAGTCGTCTTATACGCCGGCATATACGGTACATTTCTGTTTTTTTTCTGTCAAGATGGGGTGCTGAGTGTACATTAATGAGAAATAAAATGAACTTTTTTGTTTTTAGCAAATGGCTGCAATGAAACAAAGAGTGAAAAATTTAAAGGGGTCTGAATACTTTCCGTACACACTGTACCTCTGGCACTTGTTTGGGATCACACTTTTTTGGGGCAGTATAATGAATAAACAATATATGATAGATCAGTGGGGTTCTGACAACTGGAACGCTACTGATTACTTGAATAGGGGACCCAATCAGTTTGTCTAATTTCCATAGAGCTGTGTGGAGTGGCAGAACATATGCTCTAACACTGCGCCAAACAAACTCACCCTTACTTTGGTCCTGCTGGTAGAGGAGGTGTAACATTTTTCACCTATTTAGTGCCTCAGAGGGTACTTCAAGAGTGAAAAACAACTAAGAAAAGACCCCAGAGTATAGTGATAGCTGTGTTTGTTGGGTTCGTGGCCTGTAGCCTTACTTACCGATCCTTGCTCCTGCTAACAGCCACCTCCGCTTCCGCAGAATGAGAAGCACAGGTGGCCGTGAGCAGGAAAGGGGATCAGTAAGTAAATAGGGCCCATTACCTGCTGGGGTAACCACAGCAGGTAACGGCCTATTAAAAAAAAAAAAAAAAAAAAAAAAAAATTGTCCCCCCTAATGTCCCGGGCCCTGTGGCATCCGCTCCCTCTGCTACCCCGGTATGTATGCCCCTGTGTACAAGTCACAATACCATACAGTGACTAAATCACATTGCCAGACAGCTGCCTAAATAACATTGCCCAACACTGCTTTACAATCCTTTCCATGCTCCTTTATTTGGTGCTTTGGTAGGGTCTATTCACAATGAAATGCTGTTTTTTAGGGACTGCAGTTGTATAGACAAAGGTCCCAGGACTGCAAACATTCCCCTGTAAGTTTCCAGCCAGGGCAGCAGCCTGTTGGTTATTGATTACCCACCCTTTCCTATCTTCCCGGGCTGTATGGTGGGTGTTACTTATGCTATATAAAACCACTGTTGCTCTCCACCCTCCCTTTTGTTCTTGTCACTGGAAAGCTCCCCTCCCTCCTACCCTTGTGTTATATGCTATGTTTCTTTGTCACAGCAAGCAGATTATCCTTGTGGTTTATTATTTAGAAAAGTTACCCCACGCTCTACCTATGCGGGACTGTTGGCATAATGGTAATTTATGGTGTGTGGAGGAGCCACTGTGAGACATTATACTTTATGTAAATGGGGTGTTAAACCATGTAGGGGCCTGTAAAGGGAGCATTTTACCATCTGGGTGCCGGTAAAGGGAGCATTTTGCTGTGGGAGGACCAGTAAAGGGAGCATTTTACCATCTGGGTGTCGGTAAAGGGAGCATTTTGCTGTGGGATGACCAGTAAAGGGGGCATTTTACCATGTGGGCACCAAGAAAGCAGTCACTATGGTGTTTGGGAGTCAAAAGTTTGCTATGGGCCCAGGCTTTGCTAGTTACACCCCTGGCCATATGTACGTAGTTGTGGATTATCTCCTGTGACAGATTATTTATTCATCTTTAAGTCACTTCTCAGAAGGAGTATGTTACTGCTAAGCCACAAATAGGAAATCCTCATGCCGATAGACAGTTTTCTTTGAAGAAAGCAACAAACCATAGTAAGAATTACAAGCTACAGTTTCTAATTTTAAACAATATTTCCAGCTTGCTCAGATTTTCTTGCATAGATTAATTGTTGTCATATTATTATAGCTGTAATCTTTTTATTCATCTCCATTGAGATGAAAGCAACATAAAAAAAAGTGTTAAATAGGCCCCTCCCCGATAACCAAAGTTATGTAAGAACTGATCAGATGGCATGGCCTCCCTCTCTCCTTTCTGAAGATGATGATGAGTACTTCAAAGTTGCACTGTGGGCTTTCCTGCCCTCAGCTCTCTTCCTCTTCCATTATTGCAATGGTGGCAGAGAAAAACTACATTTGCCGTGGCCTTTACACTGGCTCAGTCTCTCTTTCCCACCCATGCAGATGCTTTTTAAACAATTGAAACATTGTTTACTTTTGGAGAGGTTGGAAACTGAATGTCGCAAAAATAAAATCACCAAAAAGGTTGTCACAAAGTGGAAAATGTTTAATACAAAGTATCTTTCCAATGTTGAATTCCATTACTTTTTACACTTACCAAATGTAATTTATCAGAACTGAAGGATACCCTGGGAAGACATTTTGGGGATTTTAGAATGTGTATTGGGTATGGGAACTCATTCTTCTACTCAGGAGGATATCCCAATAACAAATTTAATGATTTGTTGGGGTTTTTTGTTCTTTTTGATGTGTTTTAGTGACAGTCTAGACATTTTATGTGAGCATCTATCAACCTTAAAGGGGTTATCCAGTTTCTAAGATTTATAGCCTATCCTTAGGATAGGCCATCAATATTAGATCTGCGGGGGTTCTGGGTGTCAGACTGTACAGTAGTACAAACTGAAGCAGCAAGTGTAGGTACTGCAGCACTGCCCCATAGATTACAACAGGATTTTTCTCTCTGCATTTTTTGTGCAGAAACCAGGCGGAAACCCGGCAGACCCCATTTGAGGTCCACGGTTTTCCACATTTAGGACCATCGTTGATAATTATAAATGCAATGTTTGACCTGCGTGATATTTGCTAGATGCGCCACATTAACACACGCCATACCTTCAACCTAGTTTAGCATCACTGAGTGGAAGTATTTAGTGATGTTTTTAGGCTCATAAATTTTACCTTATTTAATCTGAATAAAAGTTACATTTTAGTGTACTATTATTTATAGTGTTTTTTTTTGTTTTTTGGGTGCCCAAGCGGACCTGAAGATTGGAAACCCGAATGCAGGTGTGAACCTAGCATTAATTGGTGAATGAAAACAATAACCTTAATAAGATATATAACAAAGTTTCTTATATTCAAATTCACAATTCATTTATGAAAATGTGTTTAGAGCTGGAGGTATGCTTTAATAAATTAGCCACACTCCTTTTTCTAGGGAGATTTCACAACTATTAATTTAGTTACAAAAATGTCTAAAATGCACAATCATTTTGATGCACACCATGTCCTTCATTCCGAGCCATTTTGAAAATCTCCCCTATTATTCTTTATCGTAACCTTAAACATGAAAAAAATTACACCATTTTCCTTTTGTATGATTAAAATGGTTGTCCAGCATTAGAAAAACATGACTTTTTCCTTTCAGAAATTCATGGATTGAGTGTGGTATGGCAATTCTTCCCCATTCACTTTAATGGAACTGAGCTGCAATACCAGAGATAACCTACATGTCTGAATGAAAGCACCATGTTTTTCTAATCCTGGACAACCCCTTTCAATTGAGACACAGAGAGATATTAATAATTACAATAATCAGACCAAGACTGCCACAAGGCAGGTGAATCTGCCGAATGGAATACTGAGCTCAGACCCTAGTACATAGTACAATACGCTCATTTGTGCTATATACAGATAGGTATCGTACAGCATCTCATTCCAACTATGCATACAATAATAAACCAGGTAGATTATTTGACAAACTACCCAGTTTATTATATAGATGCCTCTGGTGGCTGAGATGACATCTAGGCACAAAGGCAGACCACCTGGATCCTACCTCCCTAGGCGACAACTTCTAAATGCTGCTGTGGGGCCCCAAACACCAATCACTTTGCAGTGTTTTTCTGCTGTCTGAGGTCTGTCTGCTGCTTTGTGGGCATGTGTTCCCAGCTCACAGAGCTAATATTTGCATGTAGCTGTACAGTGGGCCCCAACCTCGCCAACACAGTAAAGCACTGACAATCTTTATTACACTATGCACCCTTTTCTTCATTCATGGGGTTTATTGGCTAGACTAGGTTTTTGTCACTAGTTTCTATAAATATATAGTGATTCATCGTGTCTGATTTTATGAAGAGAAAAAAAAATACATAAAATACATAGAATGAGGGGAATTGCCAAAACATAATGGAAAGCAAGCCAGTTAGGTTGATAACAATACAAGACTGCAGGATGTGGTAAGACAGGAAATATTAGTGCTGAAATACTACATCTAGATAAAAGATTTATGCTATATCAGTTGATACAAAGAAAGATGCAGAAATACAATTTCTAAAGCCGTTAACAACAAATTATAGCATTTTCCATAATTTTTAGAAATGGCCACAAGCATAGTCATTACAGTACACTATAATAAATGATGTTCACCAAACATATGATATATAGTTTCTTTTAACCACACCTTGGAACGAGCAATATTCAATATTTTATCGAACATCCAAAAGTATCGCCTTAGCAAATGTGATAAATATACTCTTTCCATTTCAGCTAGTGAGACAAGTAAATGTATTCTTCTGTACTGGGGAAACTCAACTACCATGATATTGGTTAGACTAGGATCACACTACCGTTTTCAATGTCCGTTGCGTCATCCTTCATAGGATGACAGCAACGGACATTAAACTGTTGCAGAGAACGGACACAGATGGATTCTGCATCCGTTCCCATTAACACTAATGTAAACAACATGATGGAAGCTTCCACTTCTTCGTTGCCCTGGCGGTGTACTTGGGATCATTGTCATGCTGAAAGACCCAGCCACGTTTCATCTTCAATGCCCGTGCTGATGGAAGGAGGTTTGCACTCAAAATCTCATGATACATGGCCCCATTCATTCTTTCATGTACACGGATCAGTCGTCCTGGTCCCTTTGCAGAGAAACAGCCCCAAAGCATGATGCTGCCACCGCCATGCTTCACAGTAGGTATGGTGTTCTTTGGATGCAACTCAGCATTCACTCTCCTCCAAACACGACGAGTTGTGTTTCTACCAAATAGTTCTACTTTGGTTTCATCTGACCATATGACATTCTCCCAATACTTTTCTGGAACATCCAAATGCTCTCTAGCAAACTTCAGATGGGCCCGGATATGTACTGGCTTAAGCAGGGGGACACGTCTGGCACTGCAGGATCTGAGTCCCTGGCAGCGTAGTGTGTTACTGAAGGTAGCCTTTGTTACGTTAGTCCCAGCTTTCTGCAGGTCATTCACTAGGTCCCCTCGTGTGGTTCTGGGATTTTTGCTCACTGTTCTTGTGATCATTTTGACCCCACGGGGTGAGATCTTGCGTGGAGCCCCTGATCGAGGGAGATTATCAGTGGTCTTGTATGTCTTCCATTTTCTAATTATTGCTCCCACAGTTGATTTCTTCACACCAAGCTGCTTGCCTATTGCAGATTCAGTCTTTCCAGCCTGGTGCAGGTCTACAATTTTTTCTGGTGTCCTTCCACAGCTCTTTGGTCTTCACCATAGTGGAGTTTGGAGTGTGACTGTTTGAGGTTGTGGACAGGTGTCTTTTATACTGATAACAATTTCAAACAGGTGCCATTACTACAGGTAATGAGTGGAGGACAGAGGAGCCTCTTAAAGAAGAAGTTACAGGTCTGTGAGAGCCAGAAATCTTGCTTGTTTGTAGGTGACCAAATACTTATTTTCCACAATAATTTGCAAATAAATTCTTAAAAAAATCAGACAGTGTGATTTTCTAGATATGTTTTCTCATTTTGGTTCTCATAGTTGAGGTCTACTTATGACAATTACAGGCCTCTCTCATCTTTTTAACTGGGAGAACTTGCACAATTGGTGGCTGACTAAATACTTTTTTTCCCCACTGTAGGTGCATCTCTACTCCAGCACATAGGGGATCAAGCCCAGTCTCGAAAAGTTGGCAGCGAAAGGACCCAAGCGCAAGTGTGAACCCACCCTTATTATATCTAGTTCAGATTATGTTTTATGCCAACTATACTTCAAACATTTCAAATTTTTTCCACAAATTTAGTCTGACCAGTAGAGTGCAGTAGAGTTCAGTATATGTATAACATACTGTACACGCTCCTGTTCTGACTTAGTTACAGGATATGCTGCAATGTCACAAAGTATTTCTGTTCCAGCAACAATGTTGTAAGAAAAAAAAGTGAGATCAAACTGCAGGCAAGGGAGGTCCAGCAATTTGATTTTATATATATCAAGACAGAAATTGCATGTACGTGTCAGTTTTTTGTTAAGATTATGGTATGGTGTACACAGAACCATTCACTTGTACTAGAAGATTTAGACAGATGATATTTACAGTAGACATACATGCTGAGCCGCCTGGAGAAACAAAGGCACACAATACAAAAGTATCATTCTCTTTATTCAAGCAAAATAAAGGTCTGCAGATATTCAGGTCTGAGTGCTCAGGATCTGCAGGTCACTGTGACACATGAAGTATGATGCCCTTTCCAAGAACACAGTTAACATAATCTGCCTTTTCTTGTGTGTAAGCACAGCCAGTAAGCAGAACAATACACTCCAAACAGAAAGCACTTAATATGTAAGACTTATACATCATTATTATATAACCACAATATGAAGACGTGTATAACAAAACTTTGCAGTAAACACAATTTTGCATGACACTGAAAAACAAAATCATGTTAAAGCAGTATTGTGCTACTTCAGCGACCAGCAGATCACATCACCACATCGACACTGTCAAAATTCTAGTCTGTGCTCTAACAATATTAATGTCTATATTCATGTCTTTGAGAACCTTAAAGAGTATCTAACCTTTAAACAAACGTTGCATAAATCAATAGTACAGAGTGTGTACATAAAGAGAATTGACAATTGCAAGTAATGTACATTGTTGACTTACAATACAAAACATACACAATAAAGGATAACAGTTGGATAGCGAAATAATGCAGTGTCCATGTTTGTCATCTTATGACTGTCATAGGAAAGGAATATTAAAATTATATACCATTACGAATGTACCAGAATAGGGAAAAATAAAACAGATAAGAACTAAAACATTTTGCACTCTCACAATTACCATACAGCTTGTAGGTAGGAACTAATAGAATAGAACTAATACAGGCACCCAGTGGGTACGTCAGGTGACCCACAGATTGACTACAGAGTGTGGGGACAGAATCTCAGACAGTGTGAAACTGGTCTAGGACCCCAGGGTTTAGATATGTTTTTTTTAATATGGTAGGCCCCCCATCCCCCATCACCACCTGCTATTATATCCATCTGAAAGCTACCAAAAACTTGTATTTTATATGGTGACCTTCAACGCTTGAAAATGTGTTATCTGACTGTTGGAACTTTCCACATGTCAGAAATGTTTTATACATTCATCTCTAGTAATAATCGTTATTATTATTTTAGCGTGTCACAGATATTGCTAGGGAGGTGGTCGGTGCATTTTACTCTATAAAGATCAGGTATGGACAGGACAGGGCCAAATGTAAACTTTATTGATGACTTTGTGTATGTGTTGTGTAAGTGTTTGGGGCAACTGGGTAAACATCTGGGTCACAGCGCTTATAAACTTCCTGATTATGTTATGTTCAGAGGGGTATTATATAAAATACCCCTGTGATTAGGCTATGCGCGCTGCAGCAAATTTAGCTCCACCCATTCTCATCCATTTTTCTATGTGCCCCCACACAGTATAATCCTCCTACAGTCACCCTAACATTATATGCCCCCACATTATAATGTTCCCCTCCAATTGCCCCACAGTATGAAGTCCCCTCTCCTGGTGCCCAGTTTCAACTGGGGGAAACTAGAGGGGGACATTAAACTGGGGGCAACTAGAGGGGGACATGTCCCCCTCTAGCTACCCCCACAGTTTAATGTCCTCCTCCAGTTGCTCCCAGTTTAATGCCCCTTTCCAACTTTCCCACAGTTTAATGTCCCCCCTTTATCTGCCCCAGTTCAATGCCCCCCCTTCATCTGCCCCCAGTTTAATGTCCCCCCTTCATCTGCCCCCAGTTTGATTCCCTTCTCCATCTACCCCCAAGTTTTATGTCCCCCTTCATCTGCCTCCAGTTTGATGTCCCCCCTTCATCTGCCTCCAGTTTAACATAATAAAACACTGATACTCATCTCTCCTCGCTCTCCTGCTGTCTCTTCTCCCAGGCTTTTCAGGGAGCTACAGGCACGATGTGAGTGACGTCATCACATCGCGCCTACAGCTCCCGGGGATCGGAGTACACTGGGATGCGCTTCAAACAGAGCGGTGAAGCATGAGCTGTATGTGAACAGCTCCTGCTTTAGCATTGTATTTTACTCATCTGCGTCTGGAGGGGACGCAGATGAGTTGATAGCGGGACATACCTCCCCCTGACTGGGCAGGACCCAGAATCCCGGACGGTTGCTCAACGGGGCACACAGTACCATAGGGCCTGGTGCAAGTGCACCATTGGCCCTATGGTTAAAGCGGCCCTGCCACAAACTTCTTGGACCTCCAGAGTGAAAGATTATCTTGTTATTATTATTATTATTATTATTATTATTATTATTATTATTATTAGTAGTAGTAGTAGTAGTAGTAGTAGTAACATAAGTATGTATTTATTTTTAGTGCATTATTAATTCCATGGTGCTTTACATTTGAAGAGGGTTTACATAGAAAACACAAAATACCAAAAAGTAGTACAGTGGGAAAGAGGGCCCTACCCGTAGGTGCTTATAATATATAGGGGAAGGGGGACACATACAGTAGTTGGGGGTAGAAGTTGTTCACATAGTGGTGTGGTGGCAGCTAAGTTATTGAAGGATGTAGACTTTCATGAAGAAATGAGTCTTCAGGGTCTTCTTGAAAATTGTTATTGTGGGAGAAAGTCCTATGTATTGTGGTAGTGTGTTCCAGAGTATAGGGGATATGCAGGAGAAGGAGGCGGTTGTGTGAAGAGTGGATAAAGGCAGAGTGAAGAAAGATGTCTTGAGAGGATAAGAGATTATATATGGGTAGTTAGTGGGAGATTAGGTCAAAGATATATGGAGGGGACAGGTTGTGGCTTTACTATGCTGCAAAACAAAGATCATGAAACTCGCCGGTCTTTGTTTAATTCTCTCTGCAGGTGATCACGTGTTGTCTAGTTATGTGCCCACTGCAGCCAATCACTGTATGGCACAAGATCATGTGCTTAGTAGCTACTGCAGTCATGTGGGTGTGTGACACATGATTAGTTGTGTCACAGTAAACAAAGATCATGTGGATATCCGGAGTGACAGGGGATTCAACAGGTCAGTAAATTTTTATTTTATGTTAAAACATTTCCTGCCGTTAGAAAAAATTTCTATATCCTGACTAACTCCTTTAAGACAACCATTTATGGGAAGGTAGTGGGAGATTAGGTCAAAGATGTATGGAGGAGACAGGTTGTAGCTTTCCTTGTATGTTGTCATTTTAAACTCTATTCGCTGTGTGATGGCTAGCCAGTGAAGGTAGCTAATGAATGATAATGAGGAGAGAGGTGGATAAAGCAATTGGTGGAGTTGAGGGTGGACTGGATATGAGCAAGAGCATAGGTTGGCAGGCCACAGAGAAGGGTGTTGCAATAGTCTAAGCAGAAGATAAGGGCATGGACTAGAATTTTGTAAACTAAGGGGTGAGGAAAGAGCAAATTAAATTAATGCTTTTGAGTTGGAGGCGGCAGGAGGTGTTGAGGGCTTGGATGTTAGGCTGGAAAAGCAAGGCGGAAACATAGTTTTCCCCAAGGTAACGGGCTTGTGGCACTGTGGTTGGCGTGTCACCATTAACTTTGATGATAGGATAAGTCAGATAGGGGGGCTGTGTGAAATGGGGCGAAGATGATGTACTCAGTTTACTCCATATAAAGTTTCAGAAAGTGGGAGGAGAAGGTCTATGACTGCTATATACTCTGGAACCCTGAAGTAGTGACATCTGGGCCATCGAGACATTTTTGAGTGTTATCAATATCACATGTTAGCATAACAGTGGTATTGAGATCCATGTGAATCAATTAGTTGGTCTATGCCGAGGATGCAACTGGATAACAGTAGGGGTCCCAGGACACCTACAGAGAGAGAGAACAAGGTGAGGAGTTAGTGTGAGAGTGGGAGATGCAAAAAGTTAGTGAGGTATGAAGAGATCTAGGAAAGGGCCAAGTCTGTGATGCCAAGGGTAGAGGGCACAAGATGGAGTGGTCAATAGTGTTGAAAGCAGAGGAAAGATCTAGGAGAAGGAGATCAGAGTGTTGTTTGGCTTTAGCAGTTAGTAGTTCATTTGCGACTTTGGTTGGTAGCTGGTCTCTATGCTGGCTGATAGATGAGAATAGTAAAATTAGACCCTCTTCCCTCATCAATCTCATAATTCCATATTATGTTATTAAAAAAATGATTTTTCTATACCAGAAAATCCATTTAAATACTTGAACACACATTTCTTACGGGGATTTAAGATGAAGTATACAATCTTCCTGGGCAAACATTCTGGTTGTACTGAATAGCTTAGTGAACTTCACAGTTGGATACTAATAAAATTTTCACTTTCCAAACAAGTCTGTTTGCTAGCAATAGGATCACCTGGTCAACTCTAAGTGTCAATGTAGAGCAATGGACATAGCTACAGTGCCTTGCAAAAGTATTCGGCCCCCTTGAACTTTTCAACCTTTTGCCACATTTCAGGCTTCAAACATAAAGATATAAAATTTTAATTTTTTTGGTGAAGAATCAACAAGTGGGACACAATTGTGAAGTGGAACGAAATTTATTGGTTATTTTAAACTTTTGTAAAAAATAAAAAACTGAAAAGTGGGGCGAGCAATATTATTCGGCCCCTTTACTTTCAGTGCAGCAAACTCACTCCAGAAGTTCAGTGAGGATCTCTGAATGATCCAATGTTGTCCTAAATGGCTGATGATGATAAATATAATCCACCTGTGTGTAATCAAGTCTTCGTATAAATGCACCTGCTCTGTGATAGTCTCAGGGTTCTGTTTAAAGGGCAGAGAGCATCATGAAGACCAAGGAACACACCAGGCAGGTCCGTGATACTGTTGTGGAGAAGTTTAAAGCTGGATTTGGATACAAAAAGATTTCCCAAACTTTAAACATCCCAAGGAGCACTGTGCAAGCGATCATAATGAAATGGAAGGAGTATCAGACCACTGCAAATCTACCAAGACCTGGCCGTCCCTCTAAACTTTCATCTCAAACAAGGAGAAGACTGATCAGAGATGCAGCCAAGAGGCCCATGATCACTCTGGATGAACTGCAGAGATCTACAGCTGAGGTGGGAGAGTCTGTCCATAGGACAACAATCAGTCGTACACTGCACAAATCTGGCCTTTATGGAAGAGTGGCAAGAAGAAAGCCATTTCTCAAATATATCGATAAAAAGTCTTGTTTAAAGTTTGCCACAAGCCACCTGGGAGACACACCAAACATGTGGAAGAAGGTGCTCTGGTCAGATGAAACCAAAATCAAACTTTTTGGCCACAATGCAAAACGATATGTTTGGCGTAAAAGCAACACAGCTCATCACCCTGAACACACAATCCCCACTGTCAAACATGTTGGTGGCAGCATCATGGTTTGGGCCTGCTTTTCTTCAGCAGGTACAGGGAAGATGGTTAAAATTGATGGGAAGATGGATGGAGCCAAGAATGGGCAAGAATTTCAGTCTCTCGATGTGCAAAACTGATAGAGACGTACCCCAAGCGACTTGCAGCTGTAATCGCAGTAAAAGGTAGCGCAACAAAGTATTAACTTAAGGGTTGAGTTTCAATGGCTGCCCTCAAGCCTGAGATTGCTCAGCTTATTGCAAAGTGTTGGCATAAGTAGTATGAAGCTTGCAGAGTTTGCAGATGCCAGGCAGTCTAGGGCACTTTGGACTGGACTCTTTATGTCAAAAATAGAGGCATTAATGTTACATTTATCATATAGTGATGTCCTATAGAATCATGCACTTCACTGGAGCACTGCGACAACAGTTTGGCAAAGATTTCTTGCTTCTATCAGAAAATGAATGGTGCACAAAGTTAGGACCATTCATAAATTGTTTGTTGGATTGGTCTCCACAATGCTCTGCACTCCACCACATCAAACACATTTTCTTACAATGATTCCTAACTGGCAGGAAGCACTCAGGAGTGGAGCACTCAGCGGGCCCCTAAAAATAACATTCAGAGGACTCCGTTTTTTATTGCTACATAGCCCAGTGGAGCATAAACAAATTTAAAGGGATTATCAAGGATATACATTTTTGCAACAGCAAGGAATGTGTTAAAAAAGTTACTAACCCATTTAATCCCACCACTCACTTGAGATTCGCCAGTCTTTGTTTACTTCTCTGCAGGTGATCACGTGCTGTACAGTTATGTGCCCGCTGCTGCCAATCACTGTATGGCACAAGATCATGTGGTTAGTAGCTACTGCAGTCATGTGGGTGAGTGACACATGATTAGTTGCGGCACAGTAGACAAAGATCATGTGCATGTCCGTAGTGACAGGGGATTCAACAGGTCAGTAAATTTTTATTTTATTATTTTATTTATTTTAAAACATTCCCTACTGTTAGAAAAACTTTCTATATCCTGAATAACCCCTTTAAGACAACCATTTATTAATGTACTTCAATCTTTGAGTCTTCAAATCTCTTTCTTGTATTGTTACTTTACATACTAAACCTCTACAAATGTGTAACTTTCATAGCATTCTGTGATGATAATAGGAAATATAATAAACCTAAGAGATGATAAGCACAAGTCTTTCTTTTGCTTTGTTTGAACTGCAACTGTTTATTTGTAAAATTTTAGTATTGAAGTATTCAATTTCTTTTACAATGCTATGGTTACATTTCAGATAATATGTAGCAGAAAGTAAAAAAAAAATCCATTTAAGTCATAAAAAACTTCCTTTAAGAGTTCTAGAAAGACATTGTTCAGTTCATGACCCTTTGGCCTAATAAATATTTGAATAATCTTTACAACCTCTATGCTAAACCACATGTGGTTTGGAGATGTTAGTTTCAATTATACAATGTACATTTCCCAAGAGATAGATATCCTGGTCACCATGTGTTACTTTTGTCATTAGACGCTGTCCTTTCTATTTTATTATATACAGATTACGTCTGAAGCTAGAAAACTTATAGGGGTTTTCTCAGTGTAGATTTTCTGTCACTTAGTAATAAAGCAAAAACCCCTCGAGTTAGGTTGGTCACACAGATAAATATTAACAAACTGACCAAATATTACTAGTCACTTGGTTTAAAAACACTGGCTTAGCTACCTGCCTCTGAGTGCTATAAGATCATGCCAGGTAATATCATCAATATCACATTGGTGATACCCTCACATATCAATTGCCATAACCACCAAATCTCTACACAGTACATGGGAGGCAGACTGCTCTGTACACTGTGTAGTGGTCATGCCACATGATTGCAACTCAGCTCCCATACACTGGTATGGCCACTACACAGCGTACAGAGCAGTCTGCTTCCAGATCCACACATTGTGCAGATCTGGTGACCATGGCAGCTGATAGGTTGGACTGTTGGGTGTCAAACCACCATCTGACCATCATTGCTGACATATCCTAAGGATAGAACATTTGTATGTGAATCTTGGACATGGGTTTTCTATGGAGTCTGTCAATGTGGGATCTTCCAGGGGCTGGTTACCAGGAAAGTAAGACACTGGATGAGTGTGTGCAAGTTCACACTAGTGCTTTATTGGCAGGAGTTCACAGAGTCCATAACATAAATAGCTTTCAGCAGCATAAGGCAACACAAAACAGAACGGCTTGGTTTAGCCAAGTGGCAGAAAGTCCAGCAACACAAAATAGTCTTTTCAAGAAATAAACAGTCCAGCAGGCTCACCACGTTAGTAGTTTGTCTCCACCTTCTGTCCTCCACACAGGAAGTGTGTTTGTCTCTCAGAGCCAGCATCAGAAGATGGGGAGAGAGAGACACACCCTCCTACCTGGTCAGCGTTAAGGCTTCAACTTGGCTCTAACAAAATCCAGGACCAGAGCTTTGAGCCCGGGTCTGTAATCACACCCAAACTCTGGACATAAATTCCAGTCCATTACCTAGTGGAGAGGAGCCACCTTAGTGGGAGGTATCTTCCCTCCACAATCTTTCCCTCTGCCTGCCTACAAGTCTTATTTTACTTGCTTCCTCTAGCTTCTTTTTGATGCTGTACCTGATATGTTTGATGTGTTCTGTGCTGGTTCCGACCCAAGGTCACATCATTGAAACAAGCACGTGGCCCCCAGCCACTTCACCTCATCCCTCCTCTCCCACTTTGACAGTTACCTATGCTATGGGGGATGACCGACTACAGTAAAGCTAGACCTCACAGCACAGGTAGATACTTGTGAAAATGCTAGAGAAGGGAGGAAGAAGAGCAACCAAGGAGCTGGGTGTTGGTTTTGATCAAAATTCTGAGAACGTAAGCAAAGACTCCCTGGACAATCCCTTTAAACTTATGTTCCAGGACTGATCACATGCCCATAGGATAGGACATCAATAACAGTTTTTCAGGGGTCGTACGCATCCACCAAGTGCTGTGGCCTTTTATTTCTTACCAAGCAGAGTACTATACATTCTATAGCGACTGTGCTTGGCATTGCAACTTAGGCCCGTTCCTTTGAATGGGACTGAGCTGCAGCATGGCCATGTAACCAATGTACGTGACGTCACTGACCTAACAACAGTAAGTAGAGCTCACCCAAGTTCCACAAGCTTTTCAAACATACGGTTGGCAAGGGGTCCTAGGTGTTGCATTTTCCCATCTATTATTGATGGTTTACCCTAAGGATAGGTCATCAGTATCATAATCCCGGAAAACCTCTTTAATGATGTGTCATTTTCAAAAGTTTTTTCCTTTCTGCATTTCTGCAGTAACAACTTTGACATTTTTTCATTGACATGACTGTATGAGGCCTTGTTATATATAGGAGGAATTGAGGTATTTGACAGCCATGTTTTCACAGTTGGTGGTTCCCTGTATTATTTTCTAGTGCATCATTGTGGAGAGTATACTGCAAATAAAGTGATCTGGATAAAAACATCCATTTAGGCTAAGGCCCCACGTAGCGGGCCGCAGCAAAAAAGCACTGCGGGGAAAAAACACGGCGGAAACGCATCAAAATTTCTTCACGCAGCACATTACACATGAAGTACACAGAGTTTTCCACTGTGGGCTTTCTGCTTATATTATACCTATCGGGAAACTGCCAGCATTTCTGTAGGTATAATTGACATGCTGTGATTTCCAAAAACGCAACGTTTTTGGAAATCACAGCATTTCCTCTGCAGGTATTTTTCTGGAATGTGTGAATAGGATTAGCCAAAATCCCATCCACTTTGTAGCCAAACCGCAGCGTTTACGCCACATGGGGCCCCTGGACTTCAACAGGATCCTGTGGATGTAAACAACAAGGTTAGCGAGGTTAGCGAAAGGGAGTGGAGGAGGATGTCAAGAATTGTTCTGACAAACACACAAGTACAGTCAAGCAAAATTCAGTCAAATACAACACTGGTGCTTCAACTAACAGGTCCAAACTTATAACTCAACTTTCCTTACCACAGATGGGTTATAACAGCAGATGAGCAGTTTGAGCACCATTGCTGTTTAAGGGAAACAAAAATGCAAGACTCCAGTGGACAAAAGAGCTCAAAAAATGGATCACTGAACAGTGGAAAAACATTGACTGTCAGATGTATCCAGATTTCTGTTGCATCATGCTGATGGGAGGCTCAGAATCGGGTGCAAGCAACATACTGTAAATTGATGAACCCTTGCTGTCAGGTCTCAGTAATTCTAGATGTTGAAGAAATGGTGTGTGGTATTAGCTGTATATGTGTTAAGGGTGGTATTAGACAAATCGATTCTTCTAAGCAGGCTCTGATTGGCTACAAAACATGCAGTTTGTTTACGCAGGCCAAGGCAGAGGACATGCAGGAGGAACAATGACTAAGGCCCCACATAGCAGGCCGAGGCGCTTTTCATAGAAAGTCCGCAGAGGATTCCTCTGAGGACTTTCTGCTTCTGTTATACAGTGGGAAAAAAAAGTATTTAGTCAGCCACCAATTGTGCAAGTTCTCCCACTTAAAAAGATGAGAGAGGCCTGTAATTGACATCATAGGTAGACTTCAACTATGAGATACAAAATGAGAAAACATATCTAGAAAATCACATTGTCTGATTTTTTAAGAATTTATTTGCAAATTATGGTGGAAAATAAGTATTTGGTCACCTACAAACAAGCAAGATTTCTGGATCTCACAGACCTGTAACTTCTTTAAGAGGCTCCTCTGTCCTCCACTGATTACCTGTAGTAATGGCACCTGTTTGACATTATCAGTATAAAGACACCTGTCCACAACCTCAAACAGTCACACTCCAAACTCCACTATGGGGAAGACCAAAGAGCTGTGGAAGGACACCAGAAACAAAATTGTAGACCTGCACCAGGCTGGGAAGACTGAATCTGCAATAGGCAAGCAGCTTGGTGTGAAGAAATCAACTGTGAGAGCAATAATTAGAAAATGGAAGACATACAAGACCACTGATAATCTCCCTCGGTCAGGGGCTCCATGCAAGATCTCACCCCGTGGGGTCAAAATGATCACAAGAACAGTGAGCAAAAATCCCAGAACCACACGGGGGGACCTAGTGAATGACCTGCAGAAAGCTGGGACTAACGTAACAAAGGCTACCGTCAGTAACACACTACGACGCCAGGGACTGAGATCCTGCAGTGCCAGACATGTCCCCCTGCTTAAGCCAGTACATATCTGGGCCCATCTGAAGTTTGCTAGAGAGCATTTGGATGTTCCAGAAGAGTATTGGGAGAATGTCATATGGTCAGATGAAACCAAAGTAGAACTGTTTGGTAGAAACACAACTCGTCTTGTTTGGTGGAGAGTGAATACTGAGTTGCATCCATAGAAAACCATACCTACTGAGAAGCATAGGGGGTGGCAACATCATGCTTTGGGGCTGTTTCTCTGCAAAGGGACCAGGACGACTGATCCGTGTACATGAAAGAATGAATGGGGCCATGTATCTTGATATTTTGAGTGCAAACCTCCTTCCATCAGCAAGGGCATAGAAGATGAAACATTGCTGGGTCTTTCAGTATGACAATGATCCCAAGCACAATGCCAGGGCAACGAAGGAGTGGCTTTGTAAGAAGCATTTCAAGGTCCTGGAGTGGCCTAGCCAGTCTCCAGATCTCAACCCCATAGAAAATCTTTAGAGGGAGTTGAAAGTCTGTGTTGCCCATCGACAGCCCCAAAACATCACTGGTCTAGAGGAGATCTTCATGGAGGAATAGGCCAACATACCAGCAACAGTGTGTGCCAACCTTGTGAAGACTTACAGAAAACGTTTGACCTCTGTCATTGCCAACAAAGGATATATAAGAAAGTATTGAGATGAACTTTTGTTATTGACCAAATACTTATTTTCCACCATAATTTGCAAATAAATTCTTTAAAAATCAGACAATGTGATTTTCTGGATTTGTTTTCTCATTTTGTCTCTCATAGTTGAGGTTTACCTATGATGTCAATTACAGGCCTCTCTCATCTTTTTAAGTGGCAGAACTTGCACAATTGGTGGTTGACTAAATACTTTTTTCCCCACTGTATCTATAGGGAAACAGCATTTATGCCACGTGGGGCCTCGACCTAAAGCATTTATTTCACCACTATATCCTTAGACAGGGCGAGATGCTGCCAATAGACACTGATTTTTTTGTCCTGTTGAAGTCAGCAGATCACCCAATGAACGAGAGAATGAGCTATTATGGATATTCACTCCTGACAATTCCCTGCTATAACGCCTTTAGTTTCTGAAGGCCAAAGATGTCCAATACAGTATTAGATTAAAGTCTTTAATAAAGTTTCAATTCAGAGTACATTGCTAATTTTTACATTGTTTTTCTGGAGGATATAGAAAAAAATTAGATTGTTTTTTTGATACTTTTTTGTTACTTTTTATACTGTTTGCAGGTCACAAATAAAAAAAAAAAAAAAAAATTTAATTCTTTAGCATATTATACAGTGACTCTACCCACAGTAAAAAACGGGGATGTTTTAAAATAAGAAATACCATAGTATTTTAAAATGTTGTAGAATGTAATAAGCCAGCATGAACATGCTGACAGGTTTCCATTAAATCATAAATGCCCCTACAAGAATTTGTTATTGCTGCAGCTTCCTTTGTGCAGCAGTGGTGTGGTCTTTAGGTAAAACATTGTCACCTATACCCTTACTATGCTGTGTTTTTATATAAAATGAAAAAAACTTGTCACATATTGACTACTTGGATGTGAAAACTGAACCATGAAAGATCAAGGGTAACTTTGAGTGTCCTGTTAAAGCATTGCATTAACTGGATCAAAGTAGCAATCATTATCCCTGAAGCAATAGACAACATGTAACTTTCCAGCTGTTGCCAGATTATGGCTTTAAGCATGCTCTGTAAAGCAGCCAGGTATAATAGCTCAATAACAGCTGGAGAAAGTTGTCTGATCCTGCCCTGAAGGATGGAAATCTCTATTTGGCACTGTGCAGTCAAAATGGGATGGCACATGCTAATATATATACAGTCATATGAAAAAGTTTGGGCACCCCTATTAATCTTAATCATTTTTAGTTCTAAATATTTGGGTGTTTGCAACAGCCATTTCAATTTGATATATCTAATAACTGATGGACACAGTAATATTTCAGGATTGAAATGAGGTTTATTGTACTAACAGAAAATGTGCAATATGCATTAAACCAAAATTTGACCGGTGCAAAAATTTGGGTACCCTTATCATTTTATTGATTTGAATACTCCTAACTACTTTTTACTGACTTACTGAAGCACAAAATTGGTTTTGTAACCTCACTGAGCTTTGAACTTCATAGCCAGGTGTATCCAATCATGAGAAAAGGTATTTAAGGTGGCCAATTGCAAGTTGTTCTCCTATTTGAATCTCCTCTGAAGAGTGGCATCATGGGCTCCTCAAAACAACTCTCAAATGAACTGAAAACAAAGATTGTTCAACATAGTTGTTCAGGGGAAGGATACAAAAAGTTGTCTCAGAGATTTAACCTGTCAGTTTCCACTGTGAGGAACATAGTAAGGAAATGGAAGACCACAGGGACAGTTCTTGTTAAGCCCAGAAGTGGCAGGCCAAGAAAAATATCAGAAAGGCAGAAAAGAAGAATGGTGAGAACAGTCAAGGACAATCCACAGACCACCTCCAAAGAGCTGCAGCAGCATCTTGCTGCAGATGGTGTCACTGTGCATCGGTCAACAATACAGCACACTTTGCACAAGGAAAAGCTGTATGGGAGAGTGATGCGAAAGAAGCCGTTTCTGAAAGCACTCCACAAACAGAGTCGCCTGAGGTATGCAAAAGCACATTTGGACAAGCCAGCTTCATTTTGGAAGAAGGTCTTGTGGACTGATGAAACAAAGATTTAGTTGTTTGGTCATACAAGAAGGCGTTATGCATGGCGTCAAAAAAAAAAACACAGCATTCCAAGAAAAACACTTGCTACCCACTGTAAAATTTGGTGGAGGTTCCATCATGCTTTGGGGCTGTGTGGCCAATGCCGGCACCGGGAATCTTGTTAAAGTTGAGGGTCGCATGGATTCAACTCAGTATCAGCAGATTCTTGAGAATAATGTACAAGAATCAGTGACGAATTTGAAGTTACGCCGGGGATGGATATTTCAGCAAGACAATGATCCAAAACACAGCTCCAAATCTACTCAGGCATTCATGCAGAGGAATAATTACAATGTTCTGGAATGGCCATCCCAGTCCCCAGACCTGAATATCATTGAACATCTGTGGGATAATTTGAAGCGGGCTGTCCATGCTCGGCGACCATCAAACGTAACTGAACTGGAATTGTTTTGTAAAGAGGAATGGTCAAAAATACCTTCATCCAGGATCCAGGAACTGATTAAAAGCTACAGGAAGCGACTAGAGGCTGTTATTTTTGCAAAAGGAGGATCTACTAAATATTAATGTCACTTTTCTGTTGAGGTGCCCATACTTTTGCACCGGTCAAATTTTGGTTTAATGCATATTGCACATTTTCTGTTAGTACAATAAACCTCATTTCAATCCTGAAATATTACTGTGTCCATCAGTTATTAGATATATCAAATTGAAATGGCTGTTGCAAACACCCAAATATTTAGAACTAAAAATGATTAAGATTAATAGGGGTGCCCAAACTTTTTCATATGACTGTATACCAATGTTGGAATAATTTCCTGCATGCCTCAGATCTTTCATACAGTACAACTGTGTAAATCAGGACTCCCACAGCCAAGCATGGTAGCTTTTGTTTTTCACCTTAGCTGTCTTATCCCAGCTCAGACACATGGACTGTAACTAGTATTATAAGTCTGTCTAGCAGATGGCCAAGGCATGATCACATAAGTGCTGCGATGATTAATCTGTCACCTGTCTCTTACAGGGATGCTGGCGGAACATGTGGGTCAACGCCTGACTCACAGGAGAGGCCATGTACATAACCCACTTAGTCTAGCATCTATGACAGGCAGGAATAAACCCTTGCAGAATCTACTCCTTCTATTGATTAATGGAATGATGCACATACTGTATATCAATGACTGGATAATAGTTGTGAATCAAAAGTTACTAAAATCCATATAGCCTGTCAAGTAGCTGAACTCAATCCCTTTTATATGAAAACTGCAGTAAAAGCCTAGTGTAGTAACATACTGCTTTGTTGCATTTATGTTGTTGCAGGTTTACAGTTCACTACTGCACATATACCACTAGATATAAAAACACCCACAGATAACGCGTTTGACATACCTCTTTTTTGACCTAAAACGCTTTGTGTGTGGACGTTTGCAATAAAGTATTGGTGCTGTACCTTATCATCTCTTCCTCTGGACATGACTCTTGATACCAAAGTGAGTAATGGATTTTCCTGGTCCTTTTTCCTGTGAAACTTAACCTGAATCTGCTAGTTCTATATATGCAGCACCAGGAGGATCATTATATATGTGTAATATAGCTGTTGTGTCTCTATACAACACAACAAAGTGAGCACCTTCCTGCCTGTGTCTTTATAAACTTGTTCTGAAATACTTTAAGGGTATCTAACCAGCATTACTGGACCTCTGAATAGTATGTGTCGGATCCAACATAAGCATCGCTCAGACACCACAAATAACAGTAATGTGGATGTTTGCTTGAGGTTTGCAGCAACAAGCTTGATGGTTACAAAGATCTTACAAGTGGCAATGAGTTTGGCAGATCTTACAAGAAGACGCAAACTCTATAGTTACATGTCTTTGCAGAGGCACAGTTTTATCAGTTGCACTCCTTACAGAAGCTTAAAGGGGTTGTCCAGAGAAGGTAAAAAAAACAAACCAATCCATACTCACCTGTCCACGATGCTCCTGTGTCTCCTCACCGCAAGTGACCACTGAGGCCATTATACGGTAGATGGGGGCATTAAGAAGCATTATACTGGGGGAGGACTAATGGAGTATAATGCCCCACTATTGTGCATCCTCACAGTATGCTCCTTAGCACTCCCATCACAGCAGTATAATTGCCCATTAGTCCCCCCCCCACAGTATAATTCCCCATTATTGCCCCCACATATAATAAACATTAACATTAGCTGGGAGAAACCTTGATCGCCCAACCACTGTCCCCCAAACCCTGATCCTTTACACACAGCAGGGATCAGCAATCGTCCCTGCTGCCTACACAATGTGTGAAGGCAGCAAGGATGATTGCCGATCCCTGCTGCTGCTAGCGCAAGGAATTGGGCCTTGGGGACAGCGGGCGGAAAATGAAGGTTTCTCCCACCTGCTGTCATAATGGAAGTGCTGGGAGGCAGGGGTCCAGATAGCTGGCAGTTCACCAATTGAGTATCCCTGCTACAAAAGAAGGAAGAGCTCTGTCTCATTTTGTATTCTAGAGCTTCTCCACTTAATCTACCAAAACCATGCTCACAGTGATCATTTTATCACATAGATGCTATGTAGAACAAGCTGATCATTTTTCTATGCATGTATTGAAATGAAAATTGTCATCTGGTTGGTTGGCATTGGCATTGCCTCCACTAGTGTTCATCAATAATGCCTGTTGTGTGTTTTGCTGGTGCTGCTCATCATAACCTGCTTCCCCCAGGCTAGAATACACACCATTTGCTTTAAGTTTGACTACCAGAGAAGACTGGAAGAGGTCACAGATGTAGACAATGAATTATAGCTGTGAAGGAGTGAGCAGCCTCCCAACTGACACCAAGATGTGACTGCACAGCTGTTGTAATACATAGAAAGGAGAACTCTACCTAGTAACAAGCTCATGTTTGAACATATGGCAGTGCAGATTGCAAGATGGTTTACAGGTCATTCACCTGCCCAGCTGCCGTCATACAGTGACAGTGAGCTCATGTTTTAGTATTAATGGAATAAACAGGATATAACAGTTACACAAAGATGACATAATAAAGCAAAGATTAACAATTCCTTCAAAACTATAAAATCTGGCATCACACCATGCAAGAACATATTACATATATTTTTATCTTACAATAACCTAAACTGTGGACTTTACCCATTTGTCCCATAGTGGTGTAAAAGGTAAAAATACAGAAACTTCTGCTTAAAGAGGACCTTTCATGTCCTCAGGCACATGCGGTGTCGGCTTTCCCGTTATGTGCCCTGGGGCTGGAGATATCGGTGATGTTACCGATCTCAGCCCACTGTCAGAAGGGCGTAAAATCTGCTGATAATTTCAAAATAAATTCTGTCTCCAAAATCCGAAATATGTTATTTCACCGTGCAAAGCTCGGTTCCTCAAGGATATCCCTATTAGCCTCTGAATAATTCCAGTCCATCAAATGTTGTGCCTGACAGGACAAAAAAATACAGTCTAAGGCTGGGGCCCTACGTAGCGTGAACTCGGCAACGTTTTACAGTACCTGCAAAGTGGTTGGGATTCTGGTTAATCCCATTAACACATTGCAGGAAAATATCCGCAGCGGATATGCTGTGATATCAAAAACTATTGCGTTTTTGTAAATCCTAGCATGTCAATTATACCTGTGGAAACGCTGGTGTTTTCCGTATAGGTATTATTGAAGCAGAAAGTCCACAGAGGAAAATTTGTGAAAAGTGCTGTGGGAAAAACTGCAGTGTGTTTCGACCATGGGTTTTCCCAGAGCGCTTTTGGCTGTGGCTCTCAATGTGGGACCTTAGCTTAGGGCTAGATTCACTCGACTGTTTCAACCACGTTGCAGAAAAACTGCTTTTTTTTTTGTTACAAAGCAAGGTGTGGATTGGTCAGAAGGGAGAAGTATAAGTTTTCCCCTTGTATTTCCCATTACTTTTGTTGCCACTCCTGGGTTTGACTCAAAAAATGCAGCAAAATCTTCAAAAAAATAACCGCATTATCGCAACATGGGGCCTCAGCCTAAGGCTAGATTCACACAACCGAGTTTCACCTATTTAGCAGCCTGAACTTCATGTCGGGAATGTGTCTCCTAGCATTATAGTTATCTCTGCTGCTAGGAGTCCCTGCCTCCCAGCAACATACTGTCCAGCACCGATTACAGCCTCAGCCTCAAGAACACATAATTTGGAAAAAAATTCAGAATGAGATGGAATTGGAAAAAAAAAAATCATTTACACTTATTTCTTATGGGTTTAATTTTTACGGTATTCACTATATGGAAAAAATGACCAGTTACCTGTATCCTGCGGGTCAATACGATCACAGCGATACTAAATTTATATAGTATTTGTAGTGTTTTGATACCTTTTAAAAAATTAAATCTTTGCAAAATACAAAAAAATTTTTGTGTCGCCATATTTTTTTATATTTATGTGTATGGAGCTGGGTAAGGCGTCTTTTTATGCTTGACAAGATGGCATTTTTAGTGATACCATTTTGGGGAAGGTCTGATGGTTTGATCACTTTTTATTCCATTTTTTATAGGAGGCAAAAAGTTGAAGAACAGCCATTTGGCCATTTCGATATTTTTCCCCGCTACGCCGTTCACCGTATGGAAGAAATATTTAAATATTTTAGTAGTTGGACATTTTGGAGTGCGGGGACACCAAAAGTGTTTATGTTTATTTTTGTTTATTTATTTTTATATGTGATCTAGGGAAAGGGGGGTGATTTGAGCTTTTATATTTTTTGTGTTTTTTTTATACTTTAAAAAAAATTTTTTTTTCTTTTACTTTTATGATTAGACCCCTTAGGGACCTTGAACCCTAGGGGGTCTGATCGCTCACACTATACACTGTAATACTAATGTATTGCAGTGTATAGTGAAATTCATTCCCTTCTATTACACGCTGCCTCTGGCAATAGATCTAACGTAATGACAAACCAGGGAGCCTTCAATAGGCTCCCGGCTGTCATAACAACTGATCACCGCCCTCCGATGACGTTCAGGGGGTGGCAATCGGTGAAAGATGGTGGTAGCGACAGAGGCACCGATTCACAAGGGGAAAACACAGCCTGATTCAGGTGACCTTAACCTATCTATATGTGGGGCTGTGTTGAAATGCTGGATTCTAGTGATAGACTCCCTTTAACTTCACAAAGGGGGGACAGATTTTGCTCTAAAAAAGATTATTCTACATCAATTAGATTTACCCAGGTTCAGCAAAAAAAGAATTTCTCAGACGTAGCATACATACTGTATGTGATCAAATGAGTATGCAAGAAATAGAGTCAGCTCAAATCACCATATGCTGAGTTGTTAACATAATATTTGGGCTGTGTGACCGATGGTAGTCATTGATGCTGTGGTCAGCATCCCATCTAGAGAAGTGGGGTCTAGAAAAAAAAAAAAAAAAAAAAAGGACACTGAAGAGAGAAAAGCTATGTTAGATTAGCGTGTCATTGGTGGAAAGGGGTACCATGTTGAAGACCATCGTCTAGAATATATGGATGATACCATGTTTGATAGGACCAAACAGTAACATCACAGACACCATATTAAAGACAGATGGGCGCACCATGTTTAATAACAGAATTAGCACAAAGTCATTAACTATTCATGCATACAAAATACAGCAAGTTTACACAAAGCTTGTGTTAAAAAATGCATAAAAAACACATATTGAAAAATATTTGCATTTTTCATAACTGATAATAATTAACATTCATTAATAATACAAAATACATGCATTTTTAAATGTGTTTTTAAGGCTAAGGCCCCACGTGGCGTCCCACAGCAAAATAGTGCTGCAGGAAAAACTGCAGCGGCATAGCATCGTGGTTCAGCGCTTTAGACAGAAAATTTGCTGAGGTTTCCTCTGCAGACTTTCTGTTTCAATCATACCTATGGGGAAACTGCCAGTGTTTCCGTAGGTATAATTAACATGCTGCGATTTCCAAAAGCGCTAGAATCCCATCCACTTTGGCGTCATTTTATAGTCAGAGCATTTTTTTCTGCGCCGTTTACTCCGCGGGCGAATTGCGGCGTTTAAGGCACGTGGGGCCCCGGCCTCAAATGCATTTTTCATGTGATTTTTAATGAATACAAAAACACTTATGTGTAACAACACCCTAATAAGATTCAGATTTTGTAGAGTAGTTGATGATCTCTCTTAAGAAACTGCTATCATTTCCATCTTAGCACCTGTGGAAGAAAGAGAGTCATCAGCACATCATTTCGACAACATTTCAATGTTCAGTCTAATAAAAAGAGAAGATTGAATTTTCCACTGAGGACCTGCCAGTGATATTGCTCACTTCATTGATCAGCACAATGAAGCACCTTGCCCTTCACTGCAGCGCTTTGCCCAGAAATCTATGACTCCTTGGAGATGATTATTCCTCGTGACAGTCTTGTTCTCTCTCCAAATGAAACACGTCAATAGATCAGGATGATTCAGGGAATACACTAAATCTGCACGTTCTTAAAGCTACCTGGGTAAGTTTGAATAAGGCTAGGGCCCCACTTGCAAAAACACAGCATTTTGGACACGGCGGAAACGATGCAGCAAAAAGGCTGCATTTTTCAGTACCTGCAAAGTGGATGGGATTCTGGCTAATCTTATCCACACATTCCAGAAAAAACAATCTGCAGCAGAAAAGCAGCATTTTCAAAAACGCCAGCATTTTTGAAAATCACAGCATGTCAATTATACCTGCAGAAATGTTGATGTTTTCCGTATAGGTATAATAAAAGCAGAAAGTCCACCGCGTTTTTCCCTGCAGCATTTTTTTGCTGCATTTCGCTATGTGTGGCCTTACCCACAAAGAGATTTTCCACCCTTTGTACAACTATTTCTGATAGTATATGCTTTAGAATCCACTTCTTTACGGTTTATAATATCTCTGCTTGCTGCAAAAATTCACTTCTGCTGTGTACATGAAGCCTGAGAGGGGATCTGCTATGGGAAAAAAAAATATATTTCTCAAACAATCCCTTTATAAATGCATACCATGCATACCAGAAACATCTGCCTACCCCTGATCTAGAGGCTGAAACTAATCCTGACAGCTTACACAGCAGCAGTTTGTTACAGTGTTTTAATGTAAGGTATATACTATCCTATCCTGTCCTTGTTTTAATACAGCTCCTGCCAGTGGCATAACTAAAGTCTTGTGGGCCCCGGTGCAAACTTTTGTCCGGAGCCCCCTACCCCCTCCCTACAGCAAATTCTTGGTAGTCACGGTTACGGGGCCCCAAACAGTATAATATGCGCGACAGTGGCCCCAGATAGTATTATATGCTCGACAGTGGCCCCCACACAGCATTATATGCTCCACATTGCTCCCCCCCACACACAGTATAATATGCTCCCCACAGTGGCCCCACACAGTATAATATGCTCCCCACAGTGGCCCCACCCTGTATTATATGATCCCCACAGTGGTCCCCACCCAGTATTATATGCTTCCCACAGTGGGCCCCACCCAGTATTATATTCCCCCCACAGTGGCCCCCACACAGTAGTATATGCTCCCCATAGTGGGCCCCCAACCAGTAGTATATGCTCCACAATGGCCCCCAACCAGTAGTATATGCTCCACAGTGGCCCCCACCCAGTTGTATATGCTCCGCAGTGGTCCCCACCCAGTAGTATATGCTCCGCAGTGGCCCCCACCAAGTAGTATATGCTCCGCAGTGGCCCCCACCCAGTATTATATGCTCCACAGTGGCCCCCACCCAGTATTATATGCTCCACAGTGGCCCTCACACAGTATTTTATGCTTCATAGTGGCCCCCACCCAGTATTATATGCTTCACAGTGACCCCCACCCAGTATTATATGCTCCACGGTAGTCCCCACCCAGTATTATATGCTCCACAGTGGCCCCCACTCAGTATTATATGCTCTACAGTGGCCCCCACCCAGTATTATATGCTCCACAGTGGCCCCCACCAAGTATTATATGCTCCACAGGGGTCCCCACACAGTAGTATATGCTCCCAACAGCCCCCCTCTGCTTCAGTGCTATTATTATACTCTGGGGTCTCCTCAAACTCCAAAGTATAATAATCGGAGGCCCAGGGAAGGTGATTAAAAATAACAAACTCTCATACTCATCTTGCCTTACCTTTCCTTGGCATCCTCGCTCCATCCTGCTGTCTTCAGCATCTTCAGGCCCTTTTCAGACGTCCCTGCTGAGGCTTGTGATTGGTCCTCAGTGGTCACGTGAGGGCGCACTGACGTCATTGCGCATTCGCGCCCCATGTGACCACTGGGGCCTAATCGGAAGAGCGCCAGAGAGAACGCTGTGCCCGGAGAGGTGAGAATATGTATTTATTGTTTTCAGTCACCTCCCCTGGGTGCCCTGCCCTGCCATCTATTGGAAAGGGGCCTGGCAATATGCCAGGGCCCCTTTCCAATAACAATATGTATAGCGGTTGGGGAACCAGGCTTTCCCCGACTGCTATCATAGTGGTCCAGGGCCCGGCCATCTCCAGCTGGCTACGGGCCCCATACCCTGCCAGGCCCGGTCGCGGTCGCATCGTTACGCCACTGGCTCCTGCAGATGTTGTCAAGATCTGGTCAACATCTGCCATCAAATCCAGTCTTTTGCATTTAATAGGAGCTGCTCCACTGATTCTGGCATAGTTGGATTTTTTTTCTCCAGCCCCCACCATTCCAAAGCAATCAGTGCAGTTAGTTTTGGTGTTTCATATGCTTCTAAGACACTGCACTGTGTGTGGTGTAAGGCAGGAGCAGGGGGCATAATTCTAAACTATCTGACACTGACCAATAGGAGGCAGAGACTGTCAGAGCTTAGAATCTGTCTGTCCTCTTCTCTGTTCTGGCCCAAGACCACCCACTTATCAGTAGAGATTCTAATTAGCATAACAGGAACTGCACTGATTACTTGGGTAGGGTGGGGGCTAGAGAAAAAATTTCAACTGTGCCGAAATCAGTTGAATGGCCCTAATTAAAGTATGCAAAGAACTACAGTTGGTATAGGTGATAAAAAGGTTCTCTTAAGCCACTTCAGTACTGGGCTATTTTCCCTGGTTCAGGACTGGAAACATTTTTGTTTTTGTCGTACATGAGGTTTTGATTTTTTTCGCTCAGGTTATTGAAATCATTTTTACGTCTTTTTCGGTGATACATAGGGCTTTATTTTTATGTTATTTTTATTTTTGCACGTTTTTTCTTTTTTATATATACAGGAAAATATTAACAAAAAAAGAGGGAAAATGTGTCTCTTTTTCACATTTTTCTTTTTTTTTTTTTTTAATAGCACAAAGTGTTACTAAAAAAGTTTTAAAGGGTAAGGCCCCATGCTGTGGAAACACAGCATTTTTTGTTGCAGATTTTGCTGCATTGTTTTGAGCCAAAGTCAGGAGTGGATATAACAGAAAAGAAACGTCTAAGAGTTTCTTTTATATTTTCCATTCCTTTTGAAGCCACTCCTGACTTTGGCTCATAAAACCACAGCAAAATCTGCAACAAAAAATGCTGCATTTCCGCAATGTGGGGCCTTAGCCTAAAATAGTGTTCCTTCTCCGTTATGGTAATTTTTATATAGCAGAGGTGGAGCTATAAACCTGTGATGTGGGTGTGGTTTTAATTTTTTTTTTTCATTATTCTACTTTCATTTTTTTTTTATTTGCTTTTTTTTATTTTTTACACGCTGCCCCACATAAGGGCATAATAGATCTTTGGGGGGCATCTTAACATTACTTTTTTTTTTGGGTAGGGGGCTGATTTTTCTGTTTCTGAAACATTAGCCACCGTTACAGGAGGAATGCAGCCTCCTGATCATATTTGCAGAGCTGATCTGGGCTCTCTAGGACCCAGCAGCTCTAATGGTCTCTGGTCCCCGGAAGATGACATCACCGCCAAGTCAGAGGGGAGTCACATCATGGCAGCTCCCATAGCTGTGTATACAGTGCTCATTGAGCACTATGCACAGCGATAAGGAAGGCAGGGATGGAAATAAACAATCCCTGCCTTCTCTATAGGAGCTCCTGCAGCATCCCAGAGTGCTCCTGCTTCTGTTGTCTTCGTCTTTGTGCCTCTGGGTGTTTTTGTACATCCTGTCTATATGTTCTATGTTATGTGTCATTGTTTGCAGCTCTCTCTATTGTATATTCCCTGTTTGTTTCCCCACTGTTTAATTCTCCATACTTTGTACAGCCCTGGCCTATCACAGGCCACTGGGTGGGGTCTGGAAGACTTTTGTTTCCAGGAGACCATTGGGGCCTCAGAGCAGTTATGAGTGGACAATGAAGTCAGCACTGTCTTGCTGAGACACCACGGTTCCCTATACAGCCCCGGAGGGAAGAGATTCATCCCAAGACTCATCTAGAGACAGCCCTGAGATAGGGAGATTCTTCCTACTGATATTTAGACACTGGGCCAGGAAGAGAGAAAGAGTCTTCTGCCAGGTGGTTTTGTCCGGGACCTGCCATCAAAAGGTAACCAGACCCCTGGAAGGACTTCCTTGGACAGCCCCCAGTATCCTCTGCTGGAGGTGGCTGAGATTTGTATAGTTGTTGGAGTACGACACTTAGAGATGAGCGAATTTCTCAAAAGTTCGATTCGGCAGTTCGATTCTAAGTTCCAAAAAAATTTGCTTCGATCCGAATTACTTCGCGGCGAATAAACAGCTATTTCCGGGCTACAGAGAGCCAGGGGGGCGGCAAAATGCCGGAAGCCCTTGGATGCTACGGTCATGTTTCTCTCTCTCTTCAGCACGGACAACTTTTATTCATGTAGAAGGATCTGCTAACAAGCAAAGACACGCCTACCCAATCGCATCACTAGAGAACATCTTGCGACCGTCTGATGTCACAAAGGTCCTTACTAAATATTCGTTACCGCGAAGCATCAGGAAATCCGGAATCGTGGAGAATCGAAGATTTCCTGAAATTCGGATCGAATTCCACTTCTGCAGAATCGATAAGCTCATCTCTAACGACACTATAGCCTTATCATAACTGGGCATCCCCTCAAGATTAAGGCTGGGGGAACTTTACAGTGGGAGAATACTACCACCATTTGAAAGCTGCATGGTTTACAGTTTACAGTTGCTGTTTAAACTTGTTTCAACTGCAATGCTGTTTCCTGAGTCGCTCCTGCATTACCATCAGGGCCCTTCCGAATACAATGATACTGGCTCAGGGTAAGAGAGGACCCCTCTCCAACTGGAAGCGCCCTGAGAGAACTACTACCACCACCATCAGGTAGCACAGCAGGCCCCCCTAGTTGATGTCCGGTCTAGGAGCTGAGCTAAGGAGATTGGTTGAGGGCACTCGGCCTAACTGGTGGCACAACTACCGCCACTACGACTCCCATCCTCCTGTTCCCTCCATCTGGTCTGTGGTACGTCCTTGCAGAGTTAAGAGTAGACCGTCCAGACATACTGTATATAGTCTATGGGCGATCTGTTTAAGATCCAAAATTATAGGGTTGCTGAATTTTAATTAAACAATCCCACTTCTGGGTCCCGCATGTATCTTGAGAATCAAGGGCTGTACAAGTACAAGAGGGCTATGGATGTACATGTCTCTTGTACAGGACTTACAGAAATAGAGAAGCAGCCAGCTTCAACTATTACCAGAACTACTGTATATGTAAATAAAGAGACATGCGCATTCCCTTTCACGTTCACTTGTAAGCATAGATGGAGCACCATACCCAAGAATAGGTGGGACCCGCATCTATCAAGTATTTATGGCATATATTTTGAATATAGTCATGAATACCCAGATGGGAATACCCCTTTAATCACTAGCATGTTAAAGCTCTAGAATACTGATGTAGAAGTGGATGGATTTGTGCTCTGAAAGTCCATGCTTGAGCATCCCTTTGCATGCCCTTACACTTTTAATAGCAGTCAGCCAAATGCCATTTGGCCAAATGCTATTGCTATTTGTAACAAACATACTACACATTAGCTGACTGTCGGGTTTAGCTAATGTTAATCTAATGTGTATGACCAACTTTAGGTTCATCAAAACATGAAGGATTTGCTGACAAAAATCCCCTATCTATGGCCAACTGTATTTAACCACTTGTTGGTCGGTTATAGCACAAAATAATCCCAAACTAATAGTAATGAAACAATATTCATCATAATATGAATACAAAAAAATATTATCAAATTAAGTACATATTAATTCCCATTATGTATATGTTCACTGACATATGTGTATTTGTATGACATTTATCATTTTTTCTTTTGTTAAATGACTGTTTTATGTTCCCCTTTACCTTGAGGTTTCTAACATACTTTGTAGTGAGCACATACCTGTACTACTACAGAAACATATACAGAAACATATAGTTAACATGAACTTTAGCTAAAAATGTACGGGACAGGACTTTCACCTGTATACAGAACAGTAAATACTTTGCTTATCAACAGATCTATGTTGTGGCACCTTTGGTTAAAGTACTGTCTGTTGTATATACACACAGATGTGTATCTGTTACTAACAGTGTATCTGTTACTAACAGTTCTTGTTTGACTCCTTGTTATATCTGGCTCACAAGGTGAACAGCCAACAATTGAAGATCCATACAGCTCCAACATGAGAAATCCAGTTCTATCCACTTCAGAATGGCTATAGAGCTTAGTGCAAATTATAAGAAATCATACATTTAACTTGTTTTACCTATTTATACATGCTCAGTCGAATCGCATATCTAAACACTGAAGAAAATAAAGTACAGTAAATTGTTTCTCTGCTGTATTACGGTACACATCTAATGTATAGAATCAGACAACTTCATTTCATAGTAAATTATAAAAATTCGGAACTCCAGATTTAAAGGGAGTTTAGTCTCCTAAAGGGATTTCTTGAAGTCTAAAAAATGTTGATGTTGGTTTTTTTTGTTTGTTTGGTTTTTTTTTAATAGCAGAAACACAGTATACATTACCTACCTCTGGTATTTCAGCTCTTCCCTTCGGGTAAATGGATCTGAACTGCTATATGAAACACAACCTATGCACTGTTTTGTTGTTGTTTCTGGGGTAGTTAAAAAGCAAACCATTTTTAAATCGGGAACAACCCTTTTTTACTAAGGCTCCATGTTGCGGAACAAACCTAAAAAACGCAGCGGAAACACTTTTTTTTCTCCAGCGTTTTTCATTGCGTTTTTTGCTACATTTTTTCTTTGCAGTTTTTCTTGCCTTATTAAATCTCTATGAAAATGCGAGCATTTCCGCAGGTAAAATTGACATGTTGCTTTTTTATAAACGCATGAGTTTTTGAAAATTCAGCTTTTCCGCAGCGTTTTTTTCCGCAATGTGTGGATAGGATTAGCCAGAATTTCATTCACTTTGCAGGTGCTGTAAAACACAGCGTTTTTTTCTGCTTAGCCTAAGAAAGTCAATCTCACAATCCCAGTCTATTCTCTGGCCCTTTTTAAAAGGTACATGGCATAAATTGTAGTGAAGGTTATCACCTTACTAGTGGAATTATCCATTCCCTTTTTAATTTCTTTCATTACTATGATACTCACATGGATACTCTCATAGAAATGAATAGAGAAACTGTCCACACATAAGACACTGTGTCAAATTGGAGAGTCTTATTAGTGGTCACACAACCAAACTGAGAATCAGGAAGAAGTGGGTAACATCTCTAAAACAAATAGAACCATCGGTAACATTACCTTAAGGCCAGCGCCCCATATTGTGAAAATGCAGCATTTTGACCGCGGCGGAAACAAAGCCGCAAAAAATGCTGCATTTTACATTACATGCAAAGTGGATGGAATTCTGGCTAATCCCATCCACACATTGCAGAAAAATCTGCAGCGGAAAAGCACACTGTTCTTCTTGTGACAACTACAATTGTTCGAAGTCTATGTCAGACTCCTAGAAGCCCTCTACCACTCTGTAGTGGCTGGAGTTCTGTTACTCACTGTAATGGCATGGGGTGGCAATGACAGGGTGTCTGATGTGAGGAAAATGGACAAACTAATAAGGAGGACCAGTTCTGTGATTGGGACAAAGCTGAAGTGCTGGGACATAGCATAGTCTTAAAGCAGAGGAATCTTAAAAAGGTCTGCTTGATTATAGGTAACCCACAACATCCTCTCCACTCCTTGGAGATCTGTCAACAGACTAACTTCAGCACAGTAAAAGGCTCAGGAGGTCATCCCTGCTGCCATAACTTGTTTCAATGGAACTGTGAATAATAAGGCTGGTTCTAGTGGGGTAATCTAGAGCCAAATCCCTACTGACCTATTCCTTGTGAACGGTATATGTATGTTTATCCTGTGTATTGCAATGTACTGTATCCTGTATCTTGTAATGTAACGTCTGGTTGAGCTGTTGGACAATAAAGTATTCTATATATGTATGTATGTTATATATATATATATATATATATATATATATAATTACAGCTTTTAATAAATTACTGTGGAGATCACTCCATGTATCTAAATCTTTATTTTATGAGGCAGGGCTTGAACACAAGACCGTCACCTTACTGGCTGAGCCACAGACTCCATCACCTTCAATGGGCATTTTTATTCTCTTACCAAGCTTCAATAATATATTTCCTTACTTGTAAAATATATTGACATATAGCAAATATCTCTATATTCCAGTACATTGTATGCTTAAATATATATTTTTAAGAATACAATGTACTGGCATAAAGAGATATTTCTCTATATACCAAAACATTATGAAGGGAAAGTATGTGCTTTGCAGGACTCAACCTAAAGGGATTTTAAATATTTAGAGTGCAAATTTTTAGTCTGATATTAGATGGTCTGACACCAGTGGTGTAACTAGGAATGGTTGGGCCCCAAGGCGAACATTTGACATGGGGCCCCCCCCAAGCCGCAGCCCCCAACCCCCCCAAGCCGTTGCCCCCAACCCCCCACACACACACAAACCGCATTCCTGCGCACACTATTATGCCCCATAGTGGCCCCTGCACACGGTATTATGCCCCATAGTGGCCCCTGCACACGGTATTATGCCCTATAGTGGCCCCTGGACACGGTATTATGCAGCATAGTGGCCCCTGCACACAATATTATGCCCCATAGTGGCCAATGCACACAGTAGTTTTCCCCATAGTGGCGTCTGCACGCAGTAGTTTGTCCCATAGTAGCCCCTGCACACAGTAGTTTGCCCCATAGTAGCCCCTGCACACAGTAGTTTGCCCCATAGTGGCCCCTGCACACAGTAGTTTGCCCCATAGTGGCCCCTGCACACAGTAGTTTGCCCCATAGTGGCCCCTGCACACAGTAGTTTGCCCCATAGTAGCCCCTGCACACAGTAGTTTGCCCCATAGTGGCCCCTGCACACAGTAGTTTGCCCCATAGTGGCCCCTGCACACAGTAGTTTGCCCCATAGTAGCCCCTGCACACAGTAGTTTGCCCCATAGTAGCCCCTGCACACAGTAGTTTGCCCCATAGTGGCCCCTGCACACTTAGTTTGCCCCATAGTGGCCCCTGCACACAGTATTATGCCCCATAGTGGACCACCCATGAACATAGAAAACACTGCAACTTACCTCTTCCTCACTCCGCTGCACTCCCGTGCGCTACTTTGGCCATCTTCAATGTTGGACCGGATCTCGCGCGATCCAGGCCGGCGTCGCGACGCATAATGACGTCGGCTGACGTCTGGGACGTCACCAAACAGGCCCGAAGCCTGCGGAGCGGCCGATAGGTGAGTTACAGTGTTTTTTATGTTCACTCACCTCCCCTGGGCCCCAATCGTTATACTCCGGGGTCTCAAAAGACCCCGGAGTATAACGATAGCAGTGATTGTGGGGTTCGCGGTAGCGACTGCCAAAGGGCTCCGGGCCCCGTAATGTTCTGGGCCCTGTGGCAGTCGCTACCACTGCTACCCCGGGAGTTACGCCCCTGTCTGACACCCAGAAAGAGTCCCACAGTCCATTTATACAGAAAGAGTCCATTTTACCCCTTTCACCATCCCTTGTTAGAAAACGGGTAAGGGGGACAGTTCTGTGCAGCTTTTAGCTGTCTAGTTATAGCTGAGCTGTCCTCTTTGTGTACTGCATGCAGACCTCCAGTCATGCAGAGGCCTCATGTCTGCAACAGATGGTATTCTGCAAACCATCAGAGGACACATTTCAGTATTTTCCATTTACAGCCACTGTTTGATATGACATACACTAGGTGCATTATAGAAATGTCAACTGCCAGCTGTACTTTTCTCACCAATATCCTGCAACATGGGTGTTTGCGGGATATGTATATATATATATATATATATATATATATATATATATATATATAATTTTTTTTATTATTATTATTTTTTTTGCTATCTTGACTATAGACAAACATTTCATGAAGTTGCATCACATAACCTCCCTCTGTTCACACCTAACATGCATTTGCATCATTATTTAAGTTTGTAATAGTATTCTCAAAATTGTGCAACATGCTATAAAAATACTTCTGGAAAAAATGTGTTATAGCAGGCATATAGTCAAAGCAATAGCAAGCAATATGACATGTACAGTACTTACTGTACCTCAGTAAGTTGAGATACATTGAGCCATGCTATGTGAAAACAAGCTATAAGACAAGGTGAACTGTCAGTCAAAGAGTAATGTTAAATAAGCAAACCACACACAAGTTTAAGCTAGGTTAAGAATTCTTCATGTAATGCCTCATTTTGTCCACATGGGATCTTAGCAGCTTTACATAAATGACTCTCTATGCAGTGTGTATAGTCAGATAGACTGGTAAAAGTTTCCCAGTTACCTCACTAGAATATCATGTGCCGAGGCTGGATTGTACTCTGGACCTATGCCAGTGGTTCACAAAACTGTAAATCTATATAGCACTAATCTACCCCTGGTAGACTACAGCGGGAATGTACTCTCTTGCATGTGGCTGAGGTCGGACAGACCTTTTCAATTAGATAATGAATATTGTTGGAGCTTGCAGCGTTAAAGGGTGGGATAGCCTAAAATATACTTTAGAAACATGGCCTTTGGGCATTAGCAAATGTTCTCATGCTTGAGTTGAAATACTCACATGCTGTTCCGTGCACAGAACAACTCTTGTAAATAGAGTACACTATCTTTCAACTGAAGGGAAAGGCCATCAATCCAGAGCATTATGTATTAATGTTCATTACGTCTTTATGTGTAATGCTATTTACTTGTAGGACTGCATGTTAAAATGTTGGGTGTAGGGATGAATCCATGGTGCATTGTGTGCTGTATATTGTACAACAGGAAGATCATCATATAACAGTGGTATGACTGGATTCCACACATAATTTTAGATAATTAGAACAATAAGTAATTTGGTAATTACATTCCTTTTAGGGCTCATTGACGTAGGCAAACAACCTCTGAGCAGTCTGTGGAGTACTACTGTATATCTGTATTTATGCAATTTATATGGAGGCATGCATCTTACACTTTGATTCCATATGAAAATGGTCGAAAAAAATCATAGCATACTCCATCATCCACCCATTACAGATGTTTTCCCATACAGCATCACACTTAGCTCCACACATGCTCTGTGCAAGTGGTTTCCCTAAGGCCAGTTGCACACGACTAGCCGCTGGTCGTGATTGAACGGGACAGCCGGTGCACTGGCGCCGCATAGATGTCATGTGCACTGGCCATGCTTCCACGGCCCCATTCATTCAATGATTAGGAGCTGCGAAAGCATGTCCGCAAAACCGGACAGGAATAGGACCTGTCCTGAGTTTTGTGGACCGGAATGTCAGCCTGACCACAAGACCGCAGTCTGTCGTGGGCCAACAGAAATGAATGGGCAAGTATGCTATCCAGGAAAAAAAATGGATAGCACACTGTACCACACCACGGTCATCTGCAAAGGGCCTAAAAGAGAAGGAAGAAAACTGCCCCTCTAGTACCACCAATATGGTGGTAAACTGTAAGTCAATGTCTGACCCATTAAAGAGTCTCGAAACATGGCTAGAGATATCACCCAAATGAGTTTGGCACCAAAGTTGGAGCGCTCTTTTGGAGGAGAATTCATAAGCATTCTTTTATCTAGCAGCATTACCCATAAGACTCTGTACGCCAGCAGACCTATTCTGGGTTTGCTTCTTAATTCTGGTTTTATTGTAATCTCGTCAAACATCACGTAGGTATAGTATTTCAGTACTCTGTTCAGTGCTCTCTGTTCAATAAAAACCATAAAACCAGAATTAGGATGAGGCCCCACATTGCAGAAATGCAGCATTTTTTGTTGAAGATTTTGCTGTGTTTTTTTTTTTTTTTTTTTTTGAGCCAAAGCTAAGAGTGGATTGAGAAGAAGGTAGATGTATAAGTACTTCCTATATAATTCCCTTTCCTTTTATAGTCAATGTGGAGCCTTAGCCTTAAGAATCAAACCCAGAACCGGTGTGCTGTCCTACTTCTTCTTCTTCTTGGATAGCACAATATATTGGGAAAGTGGTCGAATGTGCACCCGATTAAATGCAATTATTTGGAGAATGCTGTCTAGGCCTTTTGCTTTGCATCACTACAGCAGATCTCTGTAAGGAGAACTGAGAGTTGTGTTACACAGATATTGTCGTCAGGTGTGAATTATTGGCACCTAATGGTAATATTGTCACTTTTCTATTGATAGATCATGTGAACAAATCATGTGGTCAAGTCATGTGAGAGGAACACATTGACCCATGGTGTTGCGAAGTTACCACCTCTGAAGTTGGTAAAACCACTCCTTGGTCCTGCCCCTGGCCACTCCCCATACCATATGCCCTTAAACTAGTCAGGTCATCCATACAAAGTCAAATTCAGAACTGGGACATTATGAATTTGCTGGGACTGCTTCTGAAATTTAGTATGATGTTGCAGACATTTGACATGTATGCAGTTAATTTGGTGTTTTGTACTCAGCAGGGTCTATTTAATGAATTTCTATCTCATGTCACTATCTATGTACACTGTGCTAGTCACATGAAGCATCACATAAAATATCACCCTGTATCATTTGTGTATGGGACAGTAGACCTTGGGTTTGGGCGGAATTCACAGAATCTTAGATCACTATGATGCATTGAGCTGGTCCATAAGATGCCGCCTTCATGACCATGTTTCCCTGTCCAAACACAGTCGTCTGCAACAGCTTTATTATAATAAACTGCTGTTGAGTATGTAATAACTATCCACCATTATTTAAACAGTTTACTTTATTGTATGTTGCATGCAGTAACACTGACCTGAACTGTTGCCTATAGTACATCTTATCTATTTTTGTGTTACCACTTAAAAGTGCAGTGTGAAATTACAGCCGGCAGATAACATATTTCACGTGACAGCACTATGCTCTGATCTATAAATAATTAATATAATTGGAAAATTAGCTGGAAACCTATTGTAATTACAGTGGAAAGACTTTCCAGGCAGACAATGGAAACACAAATTAGCAGCTCCGTAATCAGTTTCTGGAGATTGTCCAATGTTATGGCTTTTTGATTTGATGTTTCCAAGCGTCAGTCTCCTTCTACAATAAAAGTTGCCGTATTGCCAGATTAAATAATGGACTAGAGATTGTCTGTTCCTAATACTACGAGGTTCCATGCTTTGTTTAGTTTTTCTTTTAATCTACTTTCAAGGTGTATCTACTGTTATACAAAAGGATTAGTCAGTAGACAGTTTAAGGTTTTATAAAAATAAGGCTAGAAAAGAACAAAATATGCAAGAAAATTTTAAAAAGAAAAGATTATAATTATCTCTTTATATATTGTGGGGAAGGTAGCTCAGTAGCAGCAATGGTGCGGACCCAACCAGTCAGAGACAGGGACACAATGTCTGGTGCAAACAGGTTTATTTGAAAAATAGCAAAATAAATAAATCTTACATAAGGTACAAAAGGAGCAAAATAAAATACAGCCTTAACTTCAGGCAAAACAGTAAGAAATCAAATCCAGTGCTAAACTAAACAGTAACAAAAAACTAACTATACGTGTGGCTTACTATCAGCCACACGACAAACAAATTAGCACACTTTGGTCTCACCAGACTCTCAATGTTTCAAGACAGATCCAGGCGCCTCCTCTCACTCCCAGGATCTGCCCTGAAGTGTAGGCTCTGTAGCCTTTTATGGCTCAGTAATGAGGCCAGGACTCACACCTGGGCTGAGGCCTACTCAAGACCTGCCCTTGAACAGACGTATGTCAAAAACCTGGAGGAGATATACCGTGATCCCAGCACTTTTCCTGTCACCTTCTCACAATATTGATCAATTTAAAATTACCAAGAACAAAATAGGATATACATACAGCAAATCATCAGATTTCCTGGTTTAAGATATATCACAGAGCAAACCTTCCATCTCGGTGGTTTCCCTTTTGGTACAGGTGAACTTTTGTTCATCCAAGGACTCAATATTAGGAATTCAGAATCTAATTTAGAATTGATTCTTACTATCAAGTAACTCTAAATACAATTTTAGGAATTACACTTAAATGGGTTGTCCGGCTTAAAATTTTATCTATTAATGAGGCCAGGGGAGGTGAAAAAAATAAAAGAAAACCATACTCACCTGTCCCCATTGCTCCGGCGCCTCCCCACATGGTCCAGGCCTGCAACTCCGTTGTCTTCCGGCGGAAGTACCTGTCGCACGTGACAACTGAGGTCAATCAGCAGCCTCACGAAGGAAACCGGAGACGTGACTACCTGTCCCCAGTTCCTTTCCTAAGGCAGCTGAGGCTACTGATTGGCCTCAGCAGTCACGTGACCGTTGAGGCCATTCAGCGGCCTCAAGAAAGGAATGGGGGATGTCACTACCTAACCAACGTCCCCAGTTCCCCTCCTGAGGCCGCTGATTGACCTCAGCAGCCACGTGATCGCTAAGGCAAATCAGCAGCCTTAGCGGAAGGGATTCGGAATGTCACAGCCAGGGAGAAATTCATGAACTAGAAGACAACTGACCGGACCGGACCGCCCTGGGGAGGTCACCGAAGCATCGGGGACAGGTGAGTATGTTTTTTTTTTCTATTTTTTTCACCTCCCCAGCCTAATTAGAAAATATTATTTAGCCTGGACAACCTCTTTAAGACTCAGTTTATTATTAATCAGTCAGCCTTTTTATTTATAGTGTTTATTAGGCACGTATCGCTTTGGAAGTATATTTCATTCAGATACTGGTAGGTATAAGAAGGTGAATATGAATGTATTCAGCACAGTGTTTAGTACAAAACATAACATGAAAACAATGTGATCTCACCATCATAAAATATGGATAGACTGTTGTTCAAGCACTGGTTTGAGCATAGCTGAAAGTGATGTAGTTTTAAGAATGCACCATTGGCCCCTCAATCTCCAAGGCTGAACATTGATGTTCTCTTTCTGACCAAACACAACCATCTGAATTATTTTGCCATATATCAGTGCCACATCATTATGTGCAAGGTCCAAGAAAGGCTATAGAGAAGCTTCTTTTATTACAGAATTTGCAGAACTCAAGATATCTCAAGCCCTGGAACAGATGAATTTGTTTCTAAGTGTGTTCCTATACAAAAAAAATAAAATAAAGAGATCAGGAACACCTACTTCACTTCTGAGAGGTAATTTGCATGTGGTGCATGCTGCATTACCAAAAAAAAATATTTTAAACACAGCATGCACCATATGGAAATTACCTATGAGAAGTAAGGTAGGTATTCCTGTTCTCTTGAACAGTTCATTAACATCCCTCTGCCAGCTTCTGCTGATCCAGTGCTAATGAAGCCAAGACCAGTACATTTCAGTTCACTGTGCCTATTAGCTTCTGCTGATCCAGTGCTAATGAAGCCAAGACCAGTACATTTCAGTTCACTGTGCCTATTAGCTTCTGCCGATCCAGTGCAAATGAAGCCAAGACCAGTACATTTCAGTTCACTGTGCCTATTCCAGATGCACCGACGCTGGCAGAGGGATGCCAATCAAAAAAGATAGAGCCCGGAAAGCCTAACCGAAACCACCAGCTTGACTTCTTGGTATGTTGCTTGTATTGCGTGCCACGTTTAAAATAGTCTTTTGGGGAACACAGGAATGAAATGCATCTATATACACATACTATACACAAAATAATCCTATACTTATATAGTAATAGGGTGTGTTGGGATACTGAACACTTCAGAAAGGGTTCCTTTCAAGCATTATTGAACTATTGATATTTCAGTAAAATATATTTGGCTTACTAAATTATCACTAAATGAAAAACCAAAAATAATGAACAAAATCTTCTATTCAATCATTTACCGTTATGTACCTTGCATTTATTTACCCATTAATGTATTGATACTGGTAAAGCAAAATGCTACAGGAAATCTGTAGTAACCAAGATGCCTGCTATAAACAGGAGTGCATATGCATCTCTGTAAATCACTCTTATAGCAGTGCTTTCAGGGATAATATGTTCTCAGTAAATGATGTTAAATTAGTTTCAAAGGTATTCGACAAACAGGAAGGATGCACGCACATTACTCAGAAATTAAACCATGGATCTCCACAGCTATTCCTGGAAGTCTGTCATTTTCAAGGATACTGTGGTACAGATGGACTTATAGAAGCATGTGCAATTGAAGAATTTAACTATTGACATTGCTATAAAGGAAATTATAATGACATATAATACAAGGGCAGATTACTGAGGAGCTGTGTATGTTACTTTTACAGAGACATATGGTATTTCTATCTACTTTATAAATGATCAAGCAATGATAATGTGACCTATACAAACAATGATGAGCAATTCTAAAAGTGATATTTGCAAACATGGAACGACTTGGTCCTCGATCGTTTAGAACAGTGTATAAATGTAAAAGCTGAACTTTGCAAATAGTCGTACTCAAAAAATTTTTTGCTAACCGACCACATGTACATTAGCAAAGAGTATAAGACAAATGGAAGAACGTGTGACTACAAGGTCAGAGTTTATAGGGTTTGTTTGAAGTCTGTACCCATGGAAACGCATACGTCTGCTGTGGTGAGTTGATCCTAGGTGACCAAATTTTCTTGAATTTGTTTTGTGTTCTGTTCTTCCAGCTAGAGAGCTCCTCAAAGTGGGCGATTTGATTGACTTTGGAGATCCATAGTTGTTTTGTGGGGATCCTACGCAGGAGTCAAAATTGCAGGATAAGCGTCTTTTCTGCAGCAAGTAGATGGGTGACGAAGTTTGATTTTGAAGGTTTGTACTGGGGTGTCGGCGTTATAGTGAAAGGTTGTTTGGTGATCAGTTGTATGGCATCACCAACAGAGGTTTAAAGATGAGAGAGCTTGTCGAAACAACCAAGAGGGTGAGTGGTACCACCTTGCTAATAATTTGTGGTGGTTTTCCTGGATGCGTACACACTGAGAATGTCCATGTGCTGAAGAAAGAACGTTCTTCGTGTCATTCTTTGAGAGGACAGTGTCCAAGTCTGATTCCCAGAAGGATATGAACGTTGGTTTAGAATATCTGGTAGGATTGACATATTTCTCGCCGATATGGGAAGTCTTCATCAGCAGTGGGCTAGAGGAGGAAAGTGCTCTTTCGAATGGGGTGATATGTCTTCAAAAACCTTTCTGATTGAGAAGCATAGATACAGGTGCATCTCAATAAATTAGAATATCTTTGAAACGTTCATTCATTTCAGTAATTCAATTCATAATCAGCGTCTTCCATGATTGTGTGTCCTACTGAACCAGACTGAGGGACCATTTAAAGGTGAAAAAACTGAATTTACAATACTGAACTTTTTTACAATATTCAAATTTTCTTAGATTTGGGTTTTCATTACCTGTAATCCATAATCAACATTTACAGAAATAAAACACTTGAAATAGAACACTCTGTGTGTAAAATATCTAGAAAATATAGGAGGTCACTTTTTTAAGTTAATTACCAAAAGAAATAAACGTTTCAAAGATATTCTAATTTATTGAGATGCACCTGTAGATAGTGGTCAAGGTGATTTGCATGAAGGAAGGACAAGTGAACATCTTGGGTGAGGGATGTTACTTGAGCAGTTAGAGTAGGTCCATTTCAGGTAAGGGCGTCCCATATATTGTGGGATTTGAATCTTTTCCTCAGATCTGTGTATGTAGAGGATGAGATAGAAAGAAGGTTGGGTAGCAGTCTGATTGGCATCAATATGCATCATATGCAAGCGGTATAGAATCTTTGATAGGATATACGTTTGAAACAGATTGCGTCTCCCAAACCAGGGAAAGGGAAGAGAGTCATAGGTAGTTAACAAATAACATATATCAGTTATTAGAGTGGAAACATTTTCTTGACAAAGGTCGTTTGGATTAGAAGTTACGTAAACTCATAGGTACTTGATCGATCGAGAAGTCCATAAGAATGGAGTGAGAGGAAGGGTCACATTGAGTACCTCTGGTTTTGTAAAATTCGCCTTGTAACCAAAGAGCATGCCGTAGAGAGTCAACAGGCGAGTTATTGCTGAGAGGCCTATCTGAGGTTTGGAAATGAGGAAGAGGATGTCATCAGCAAAGGCAGTGGTGTGCAAGGTCTTCTTGCCGATTTGGAAGCCTTTTACGTCAGGATGTAGGCAGGTCACTTGAAGAAGTCTTTCCAGAACCAATATAAAGAGGGTTGGGGATAAAGGGCATCCTTGTCTAGTTCCATTGCGGAGGTGAAAGAGTTCCGTTTATTTTCAATCTGGAGTGAGGGCAGGTATATAGAGAGAAAATTGCATCAATAAAGGCTGGTGGTATGTTGAATTCGGTCAGCGTTGCTCACATGTATTGCCAATCAATTCTATCGAATGCTTTTTCAGCATCGACTCCCAGAAGGACCAATTGTGACATAGTTTTGTTGGCATGTACAATGGCGTGCAGAAGTTTTGAGGAGATATCCTTTCCCTCTATTCCTGGGACAAATTCTGTCTGTTCTTCATTGATAAGAAATGGCAGAAAGGATTTTAATCTAGTGGCCAGTAAATGGTAAGAGATTTTTAATGCGTCTTTTTGTTCTTTTACCTCAGACAGTGGTCATTATCATTTACCTTGTAGAGTGTAAATTTAGTCAATTGATAATCTTTGGCATATGCAATGCAAGAGATGTGACCACATGAGAAATCAATTTCTTCATGCATCAATCACTGACAAAAATAGGGCCATACAGGTCTTTTAGGGGAGAAGTGGGAATAAACATCCACACATGCGCTAGATCTCACCTCACACATGCACAGTCAGCTGGTGTAGGCGGTGCAGCTGTTCTGTCCAAGCCGATACTGAAGTGCCTCTGTCCGAGCAGACATTGAAGTGCTCTTCTCCAAGCGCATGATCATGACTATCTGACTTGTGAAAGGCGATAGAGATTCAAGTTGTGTGAGTGCCTCATTGAGAGGCTGGCAGCTACAAATATTTGCTATTAAACAACAGTATATATACTCTAATGACCATCAGCTACTTTTGGTTGTGTAAAAGGACATTTTGATATCTCTACCACCATTTTTTGAACTTTATTGTCATTTTTGAACTTTTATAAGATCAGTTTGTTATCGTAGGTGCATTGACTGGTGGTATATTATCTGTGTGAACAATATTTACTACTTGTTACTATTTGCTGTCATAAGTTTCTTCCGCTTTAGGTTTTATTACTTTTATTGTTTTTATATACACCAGTTGGGCCCAATGGTGATATTTTGTTACGTGTTTCATATTTGTACATTCCAAAATACAATGTATATATATTTTTCTTATTAATAAATATTGCATACATTTTTAAGCTGTCTAGAGGGCTAGCTAATATTTTTTTACATTTACTCAATCCTCTTTTGATCCATTTGGTGTTCAATCCCTCAGCAGTTTTTACATATTTTTATTACAAGGTGAGCAAGCATATTCCCTTTCTTGTTATTACATTCTATTAAGGGGTGATCCCAAATCTTTGGCCAATTAGGAATCCATTAATAAGTCTGTATACAGGTAGAGCCTTCTCAAAATATGAACTAGATAAATTGTGTGCATGTTTATCTTAGACTTTGAAAGACTGATCTCTTTCCGCTATATATCCAAGAACATGATTTCACACTCAAGGACAATGCCATTATTACAAAACTGATCTGTGTTTTTAGGTAGAAAAGTTTATTCTACCATGCTTTCTTGTCCAATAAACAAATATTTTGCCCATGCTACCTTACCACATTTGGCAGCAGTTTATCCCCTTGAGAACTAAAGGACTGGGCAGTTGAAATCCACCATCTGTAATCAGGGGAGACTCAGAGGGCCCCGATACACAATAGATGGTTAGCTGTTCCAGTCAACATTGTTGGATTAATTCAAAACATATCTAATGTGTATGGCCAGCTTAAGTGTGCTTTTGAAAACATTGTGGGCCTCAGAGAAAAATATTGTCCTATGAGCAGATATAGATTTATGCTATAAAACATAAATCCTCTATCCATAGGATAAAGGATAAATTGCTTATCGCAAGAGTCTAACTCCTGATCCTGAGAACAGGGGGATTTACCCCCATTGTGAATGCAGCCCGGCTGAATATAGGCATGCCCCTGCTGAACTTCATGCACCCCTGCTCTCATTATACCAGTGGTAAGCAGAAAAGAATCTCGAACTGCATAGCATCTAATACCATGAAGTGGATGAGCTGCACTTGAAGATGTGACCACTCTGGTTCTAATCCAGTCGGATAAGAACAGGACACTGTGGATACATGGGACACAGGTTTACCAAAGATGGACAGGTGAACATAGGAAAAAATGTTGCATGGACTGACAACTGTTCTGTGGAAAGTTGCATGGACTTACTTCTGCTGGGTCAGAATTTTGCATAAACCACATAAATGCATTCATCCATTGTGTGTTATATGTTTCCTGATGTGGTATAATGATTATAGACCCAGGAATATTTGCAGGAGTATTTGTGCTTGCCAAGAGCAGACTTTTATGACTAAGCAATACTCTTAGAGGATACTCACACAGGGACAATGCTTGAAGGAGAACTGGCAGGGCATGCGGCCTAGCTGATGGCTGTCAAGAGTTCTTTATGAGATAAGGAACTAGGGCAGTGAACTAAAAATTTGCCCCAGCTACGACTCCAAATCAAAGCTAGTGGTAGGTGTTTATAGCATTGAAAAACTAGTAAACTGCTAAAAACTATTGTGGTCAACACATATTGTCCTCCTGTCCTAAGTTACTTTAAAAAAAAAAATTTAAAAATAGATGTTAACATCAATATTGCATCTTAATGCATTAAACGTGTCTAGCTCATAACAGCTTCTGTTCTGCGTCATTCACGCATGCTGCAGTTTACATTTATTTCATGGTTTACATCATATTTCTCCTAATGATTCTTAAATAGAAAAAAAATGTGAAAAGAAATACTATTATCATCTTCCTGACTGCTTTCTACGACTGCATGTCAAAATAAAAAGTGACATTTTTCTACTTAGACATTTTCTAAAGATTGCTTCCTCCTACTCACACTTAATATAGTTTATCAGGCTTGCTATATGTGGTTAATATTAGCATAACTGTTCCTACTCCAGGTTGATCTGACTACTGAACAATGAAGAGATAGTCTTATCGGCATACGCATTAAAATAAGTTTCGTAAATTGAAATCCTTTATTTTCTATTAAGCGTACCATGGATCTTTGACAATACACGGGATATATAGATTAACACATAGTCTCGAATAAGAGAAGCAACAAGTTAAAAGACAGTAATTTGCTTCTTGCTTACATCATAAAGACCTCAACGGAAGTATCTTCCCTACAAAGTTGGGCCTTCTATATGTAAAAAAAGCAAGAATATTATTGATTATTTGGGAGTTAACAATAAATAATAATGCTTTATATAATTAATAGAAAATAAATGTTTTGCCTCAAATTTCAGTTCTCGGAAGGTGCTGACTCTCCTTGTTGAGACCAGGCTAGTGTAGGGAGTTTTATAGCATTGCTTCATTGAAAACGCATTCTTTCTTGCTGCAGATGGAATAAACGGTCTCTGTAGTGCCACCTATATATAACCTATAATATTGTCCATATTAGAGCCTTTGTAACATCCTTGCCTGTTCGGACTTCGACGCCATCCTCCGGCCTCATGCTACGGCGCAGGAGACGTCTCCGGCTATGATTTCTTGCTTTAGGTTCTTGTTGTACTCTGTCTGAACACTGTTCTATTCCCTCACCTCTGTAATTGATTTTTCACCACACCCATCTCTTACACCCTTGTTTTCCTCTGCTCCTCAAATAGTTAATCTCAGCCTTGCTTGTGTGATTGACATCTTTCCTTCCAATCAAGTCTGGGGCAGGTTCTTTCTTCCTATATATTGTTTGCCAACCCTCACCTTAGTGCTTGCTATTGCCTTTCTGTGCGTGCTGGCTCTATACTGCTGCTGTTTGTATTTATATTTCTGACCTTTGGCTTTTCTTGTGACTACTCTCTTGGATTTTGATTCTGTACTGCACTGCTCGACTGGTTCTGACCCCTTGGCTAGCTGACCTCCCGTTTGTTGTTGTTTGTCTTGTCTGCGTTCTGTGCTATCACCTATATCATAAGAAGGGACTTCCGCCCAGTTGTCCTCTGCCGCCTAGGGCAGTGAGGCAAGAGGCAGGGGCAGGGGACGGGTTCAGCTTAGAACTCACTGTCTTGTCGTTCACCTCCTACCGGGGTTCACCAGCAGCTACTGGGGAATTGCTCTTCTAGCAATTCCCTTACTCAATTTGCAGACTCAAAGTGCAGCTCTAAGTGTTCAGACCAGAATTAGGCCAGAATGTAATAGACTGTCATCCAGCATCATCCGACCCTGTCTTCCATCTTCCATCTTCAGGTATGTCCCCCCATCTGGACTCAGATATTGAAACACTGCTGCGTCATTCATAACTACACCTCTGCTTGCTGTTATTATCATTCTGCTGGTATGTCCCCCCCATCTGGACTCAGATATTGAAGCACTGCTGCTTCATTCATAAATACACCTCTGCTTGCTGTTATTATCATTCTGCTGGTATGATGTTATCCACTTTGTTGTAACTATTGAGCTTTGAAGTCACTGTCTCTATTCCCTGCTGGGTCCCCCCCCCCCAACTCTTTCTCACCTGACCCTTCTTAGCGGTCTCTGATTCTATCTCCATGTTTCCCCACCCCTATTCACACCTGACACACATGAAACAAATGTATTGCTAACTAGTATAAATGTAAGCCCACTGGTCAATTCTGACCTTGGTCAATTTGCAGACTCAAAGTGCAGCTCTAAGTGTTAAGATCAGAATTAGGCCAGAATTGGAACTGAAGGCAACAACAACCCACTAAAACAAAACCTAATTATTGTTTAACAGAAATGCTTCTCACTATAATCACTGTTGTTCTTCCCATACTTGTAAAAACGACTTTTCCACCCCTCACCAGCCTTGTCACTAAGGAAATCTTTATCTCTCTATCTATTCTACCCCACCATCTGACCTTCTCTGCACAGCTACTCACACACCTGCAAGCTTTCCACCCCAGAAACACACAACCTCCCCACACTCTCTCCTACCTATACCTGCTTCTCCTTACGTCTGGCGACATATCTCCTAATCCTGGACCACCCCAGCAAATCCCAACTGTCGGATCTTTCCACACAACCGGCATCAGCGCACGGAACCCCCTAAATCTTATACCTATATTACTCAGTCCTGCCGCTCCCCACGCCCTCTCCGGTGCACTATGGAACACTCGCTCTGTACACAATAAACTTGACTACATTCACGACCTCTTCATTTATTGTGAGTTCTCATTTCTCAGTATCATAGAAACATGGCTGACACCCTCAGACACCACCTCCCCTGCTGCCCTCTCCTATGGAGGTCTGCAATTCTTGCACACTCCCCACCCCAACAATAAACCTGGTGGAGGCGTAGGCATACTCCTGTCTGGCAATTGCTCCTTCGACCCAATCCAACCACTACCTGCTCTCACCCTCCCCTCCTTTGAAGTGCACTCTGTTCGCTTTTACTCACCCTCCAACTGGCCATCATATTTCGACCGCCAGGACCTACCACTGCCTTCATCAACCATTTCACCATCTGGCTAATGCACTTCCTATCCACAGACACCCCCACCATCATCATGGGTGATTTCAACATTACCATTAACACAAACCACCCCCCCGCTTCCAGTCTCCAGTCCCTTACTGCCTCCTTTGGTCTCTCTCAATGGTCCTCCTCTGTCACTCACACAAAGGGGCACACGCTGGACCTCATATTCACCCGCCTCTGCTCTCTAGTCAACCTCTTTAACTCTCTGTCCACAGTCTCTGACCACAACATGCTGACATTCTCTGCCCTCCAACCCCTAAATCAACTCGCCCCCGCAGGAACCTTAATCACCTTGACATCCGCACGCTCTCAGACTCCCTCCTACCGCTCGCTGACATATCCTCACTCCAGGACGCAGATGCCGCTGCTGCCTTCTATAATACCACCATTAATTCAGCCCTCTGTGGCCCCCTTCACAAACACTAGAGCCCAACTGATCAATAGGCAGCCCTAGCACACTGACCTGACTAAAAAATTGAGACATGCCTCATGGGTTGCAGAATGCCTCTGGAAGAAAAGCCACTCCCAGGAGGACTTCATCAGGTATAAAGATGCAGTACTCACATTCAAGAATGCACTCACCTCTGCAAAGCAGGTCTACTTCACCACACTCATATCTGTCCTATCCTGCAACCCCAAACAGCTATTCACTACCTTCAACTCCCTTCTCCATCCTCCTGTGTCCCCTCCGACATCACTTATCTCAGCTGATGACTTTGCCTCTTATTTCAAAAGCAAAATCGACACCATCAGAGACAGTCTCACCCTATACCCCAGACAACCACTCTACCCAACTGCTCAGTGCTCTTCATCTTTAACCTGTTTCTCCACCATCACTGATGATAAGCTCTCCACCCTAATTTCTAAATCCCACCTCCCCTCCTGCGTGCTTGACCCGATCCAGTCACATCTCATCACCAAACTCACTGAAGTCATTACTCCGGCCCTAACCCATCTCTTCAACCTATCCCTAACCAATGGATTATTATTATTTTATTATTATTATTGTTTATTTATATAGCACCATTAAATTACATGGTGCTTTACATTTGAGGGTTTACATACGGTACACAAGATATAAAAAACAAATATAATACTAACAGTGACCAACTGGCACAGTCGGATAGAGGGCCCTGCCCGCAAGGGCTTGCAATCTATGACAATCTATTACAATCAAGGGTGTCCTTCCCTTCCGCCTTCAAACATGCTACCATCACACCTATACTTAAGAAACCGTCCTCTCCAGCCATCTATTGCCCCATCTCACTACTCCCTTACGCCTCTAAATTGCTTGAACAACACGTCCACTCCAAACTATCCTCCTATCTCTTGTCCAACGTGCTCTTTGGCAGACTACAGTCAGGCTTCAGACTCCATCAGTCCACAGAAACTGCCCTAACCATAGTCACTAATGACCTTCTAACTGACAAAGCCAAGCATCACTACTCTATCCTCCTCCTCCTTGACCTCTCCTCCGCCTTTGACACAGTCGACCACTCCCTCTTGTTAGAAACGCTCTGATCCCTTGGCATCTCAGACCTGGCCCTTTCCTGGATCTCCTCATACCTCACCAAACGCACATTCAGTCTCTGCCACTCGCACACCACCTCCCTGCCACGCCCTCTTTCTGTAGTTGTCCCCCAAGGCTCCGTCCTAGGACCCCTCTTGTTCTCCATCTACATCCTCGACCTTGGCCAACTCATAGAATCTCATGGTTTTCAATACCTTTGCTATGCTGATGACACTCAAATATATTTCTCTGGACCAGACATTACCTCCCTGTTGTCCAGAGTCCCAGAGTGTCTAGTAGCCGTAGCCTTCTTTTCTCTCTTCCTGCTTTCTCAAACTCAACATGGAGAAAACGGAGTTCATCATCTTCTCCCCACCTAGCACAGGCCCTCTACCTGACCCATCTTTCAAAGTTAATGGAACCACACTTACCCCAGTCCCATGGGTCCCCTCTGCCAATCAATTCACTGGCTACTCGTAGCCCACCGAATAGAGTTCAAATTACTAACGCTGACATACAAAGCCATCCACAACCTGTCCCTTCCATATATCTCCAACCTAATCTCCCGCTACCTGCCCACATGTAACCTCCAATCCTCCAAAGATCTCCTACTCTGCTCATTCTCAGGCATCCCATTCATCTTTTGGCCTTCTCTATAATGTCACTGCAAAGGCCTGCGATTTGGCCAAGTTGGTGCTGTCAACATTATAATGTTTGAGTCAAAATATCATGTCAACACCCCCTACGTAATTGCTGAGGGCTAGAGATGGGCGAATCTCTCAAAATCCGTTTCGTGTTTGGGTTCGGCAGCTTAGATGCCTGATTCATTTCAGTTTAAACAAGTTTGGTATGAACCACACCTTAAATTGGCTTAAAACATAGTGTAGAACACTCTTAAGAGACCCCAGAGTATAATGTGGCAGTCATTTTAGTTTGCCTGAGACAGATCTCCATTTGTTTGGTTCTGTAAAAAAAAAAACTATTTGGAATATTTGGGTCGAACCTGGCTTTGTATGAACCGATTCGCCCATCTCTACTAGGGACTGATTACAAGCCTCAGTAATGACCTGAGGTTGCTAATTTCACAGAGAGGCCAGAAGACCAGACACCATGGTGGAGCCCTCTAGGTGAGGAAAGGTGAGTATTTTTCTTATTTTTCCGCCTCTTCCCTGGGCCACTGACTATTATATTCTGGGGTCTGAAGAGATCCCAGAGTATAATAAAAGCACTCCATTTCAGACCAAACAATTGTGGTCTGAACTGAAACCTACAAGTAAACCTAGCGAATATACCTAACTACCTATTGGTATCACTAGTGAAGCCAATAGGCAAATAGTTGTGAATGTACTTATATGTCTTGATAGTATTAGTTTATATGCTGAAGATTGTGAAGTTCCTTGGGCACTATGGGCATCAGGTAACACAGTGTAAAGTAAACACATAAAGTTCTTTCCTAATACATAGTACAATACAATTAATTATTTTCAGTAATAGATGAAAGAGCTTAGGATGACAAATCTTTATGAAATAGAACCTCTCTCTTTTGTACTGCTGTAGTATACGTCTTCAAAGCTGCTGATAAAAGAGAAACAAATGACTGGAGTTAGCCTTCTAGCAATGTGTCTGACCTGATGTGATTCATATATACGATAAAAGTAAGGTTTCTATTTTTTAATAGAACAGCAGCACGGCATAAGCTCTCTGGAATGTACAGCATGTTATCTGTTAACTTATTTAGCAGTACACATCCTTGATCATATTGTAGAATACCTTTATATTGTGAGCATAGAGTTTTGTACTTTTTCATTCAATCCAAGCCCTATGAATTAATAGAGGAAAGCAAAAAATTGCATTCCTTTCATCTAAATCCACTCACCTTCCCTGACTTAAGTTGATGAATATGTGTCTTTTTTGTTTCCATAATATGTCCTTGTGCATATGGCCATGTATATGAGTATGATTGTAAGTGCAGGGGCGTAATTAGCAAAGACTGGGCCCCATAGCAAATTTTTGACTTGCCCCCCCCCCCCCCCACGGCATGTTGCCTGCCCCCTTTCCTGGCCCCACACAGTATAATGCCCTATTTACACACACTATAATAATAATACATTTTATTTATATAGCGCCAACATATTCCACAACACTTTATAAACTATAATGTTTCAAAGTGGCCTCCAGACAGTATAATATCCCATAGCGGCCACTCCACACAGTATGATGTCCTATAGCACCCCCTCCACACAGTATAATGTCCTAAAGTGGCCCCTCCATACAGTATAATGTCAAATAGTGGCCCTTCCACACAGTATAATATCCCATAGTTGCCCCTCCACACAGTATAATGTTCCATAGCAGCCCCTTTACACAGTATAATGTCACATATTTGCCTCTCCACACAATATAATGTCACATAGCGGCCCCTCCACATACTATTATGTCCTATAGTGGCCCCTCCACACAGCATAATGTCTATAGTGGCCCCTCAACACAGTATAATGTCCCATAGTGGCCCCTTCACACAGTATAATGTCAAATAGTGGCCCCTCCAGGTCGGACTGGCCCAACCGGATTGCAAAACTGGGGAGAAGTGGCGCTGCCGACCCGATTCTGCTACTAGTAGAGCAGAAAGCCACAGGCTTCCTGCTCTAATGCTAACAGGCTTGTAGGCCACAGGCCCCATTGAACCTGTAGCCTACAAGCTAAGCACCAATCCTTACCTGTCTGCTCCTGTCGCCTCCTGCTTCTTCCTGCTTCGGGCGCATATGACGTCACATCAGTGCGCCCACAGCAAGATGCTGCTATAGGGGGGATTAGTGAAGGGGCTACTGTATGTATCTTTCACTATCCCCCCCATACATTAGCCACTTCACTATTCCTCCCCCATACATTAGCCACTTCACTATTCCCCCCCATACAGTGGCCCCCTTCACTATTCTCCCCCCATACAGTGACCCCTTCATTGGTCCCCTATACTGTATACGGACCATTGATGGGGCCATTATATTGTGGGGGGCAGTGATGGAGGCCAATATCCTGGGGGACATGAAATGGGTTGTCCAGGATAACCCCCCCCCCCCCAAAAAAAAAAAAACTTACTCTCCTGTCCCCAGTGTCTCCCAGCGCAGTTCGGTCCTGCAGCTCTTTTGTTTTCTTCTGCATATGACCCCTGAGGCCAATCAGCAGCCTAAGGGAAGGGACCTGGGATGTCACAGCAAGTGAGAACTTCTGGCAAAAGAAGACAGCGGAGCCGCAGGACCAGACTGTGCTGGAAGGACACTGGAGCACCGGGGACAGGTGAGTATGTATTTTTTTTGTTTTTTTTCACCTCCCCCAGACTAATTACAAAAAAAAAAAATATATGCTGGACAACCTCTATAAAGTGTGGGGCATTAGGTGGTTATATTAAAGGGGTTGTCCATAATTTGTTATGGTTTATCCTCAGGATAGGCCATAAATACCTGATATGTAGGGGGCCGACCCCGGACCGATCAGCTGTATGGAGCCACTTCCAGCACCCTTCCTGTACTCAATATGGGGCCGGAAGCAGAAAGCTCTGTCCACTGTATAGGGGCTGGGCACCTTCACTGTATCTCAGCACATACTGAAGTCAGTGAGAGCTAAGCTGCAGTGAAGGCGCTGGACTGCTGTACAGTGGATGGAGCTTTCTGCTTCCGGCCATGTGTTGTGTACAGAATGGACTCCGGAAGTGGTTCCGTACAGCTGATTGGGCTGTGTGTCAGACCCCTAGCAATCAGGTATTTAAAAATAACCCTGGACAAACCCTTTAATATGCCCCACACAGTTTAATGTCCCCCTGACAGGATGTTAGCCCCCATCACTGCCCCACACAATATAATGGAAGCATCACTGTTCTCTTACAGTATGGGGGACCAGTGAAGAGGCCACTGTATGGAGGGACTAGTGAAGTGACCATAAAAAATTTGGCCCAAACAACCCCTTTAAAGAGGCTGTCCATAAATTGGAGCAACCACTGTGGCGGCCAGGGTAGTGTAAAAATTTTAAAAAAAAGCATACTCTCCTGTCCCCAACACCCCTTTGTCCCCTTCCTGTGTCTGTTTGGTCTCATGGCGGCGCTTCATTTCTGGAAATACTGTATCTAATTGGTCTTACCAGTCACATGAGGTGCGGGACTCCCAGCAAGAAGGCACCGGCATGAGACTGAATGGACACTGGCAGCGGACAATGGAGTGCTGGGAACAGGTGAGTATGTGTTTTTATTTTTTTTGGAGCATGGGTTGCTCCAATCCCTGGACAACCTCTTTAAAGGATTTATCCATCTTTCTAATATTGATGGCCTGTCCTTGAGATAGGCCATCAATATTACATCTGCAGGGGTCCGACAGCCAGGAATTCTGCAGATCAGCTTTACCAGGACAGTGCAGCTACAGGTAATGATAACAATTCCAGGAGCCACGCTGTTCACTTGCCATACAGGGTGCAGCAGTGGGTTTAGGTAGTGCAGTGGTGAACATCGTAGAGCGTATAATACTGTGCGGGGGCCCACTGTGGAGCATATAATACTGTACGGGGGCCCATTGCGGAGCCTATAATACTGTGCGAGGCCCCACTGTGGAGCCTATATACTGTTGGGGGCCCATGGTGGAGCCTATAATACTATGAGGGGGCCCACTGTGGAGCCTATAATACTGTGCGGGGCCCCACTGTGGAGCCTCTAATACTGTTGGGGGCCCACGGTGGAGCCTATAATACTGTGAGGGGGCCCACTGTGGAGCCTATAATACTGTGCGGGGGGCCCACTGTGGAGCCTATAATACTGTGCGGGGGCCCACTGTGGAGCCTATAATACTGTGTGGGGCTCACTGTGGAGCCTATAATACTGTGCGGGGGCCCACTGTGGAGCCTAGAATACTGTGCGGGGGGCCCACTGTGGAGCATATAATACTGTCTGGGGGCCACTGTGGAGTGCATTGTACTTGTTCACAAGTACCAACTGCAAACTCTACCTTTCAGTACAAAGTTGTTTATATTATTGAAAACTCTGTAAAGCATCATTCTCATGACCATATTTTGCGGGTCTATAACTGTCCGCAATTGTGGATCTGCACAGTATTAAAGGTTAAATTGCCGTGTTGGCACTTTGCGATAATTTAGTGGGTTTTGGGTTGCAGTTTAGGCACTCGGTCTCTAAAAGGTTCGCCATCACTGCTCTAGTGTATAAAATTCTGACTATGGTCATGTGATATACAGTCCATGGTCATGTGATGAGTGCACAGGTGCACAGCTCGTTATAGTCACAGCACAGTAATCAGACATCTGTCTGGTAACGAGCTGTGCACCTGTACACTCATCACATGACCATGGACAGTAAATCACATGACCATGGTCAGACTTTTATCCATTAGAAGTAACAGAATGACAGCAAGCAGAGCTCTAGAAAACCATGAGGAATTGATTCAGAAAGTATATTGGAAAATTGTATATCTTATTATTATACAAACAATAACATTTGTCTCTCAATATTGGTCTAAAAGTGGACAACCCCTTTAAGAACTATTGTAGCATATAACATCTGTACATTTACTTTGGAAGTACATATGATAAGGAAATGCATACATTATGTGTAGTTCATACTTGCTGCACATTTATTAATTTCTCATTGATTATATATACATATATTATATTTTTCTAATTGTTTCTTATTTAGTAGTGATAATGGTCTTTTGTCAGTGTTCCCACAACTACCCCTGTATTATATACAGGTACATCTATGTCCTAGTAAAGCCACATTCAGACGGCTATAACACATCCGTATTGTGTGCTCCATATTATGGCTGCCAATCCCGCTCGCAGGTCTAATGACCCAAACTAGAAACATCATAGTCATCTAATGTGGTGCAAGTTTTATTCATTAGACTCTCGGTGGCATGAGATTTGCGGCTGTTAAACAAACCATATACAGTAACACAAATGTCTTAACGCTGTCTGAATGCAACCTTAGCCTCTATTCACAGCCAAGTGATCCAGTAGAGCAGGGGTGTCAAACTCATTTTCTCCGGGGGCCACTTCAGCCTCACGGGGTACCTTGAAGGGCCAAGATTATTTTACACATGTATAAAAGTAACTTCTCCTTAACAGTTAAGTGAGCTATTAAGGAGTAGTTACATTTGTACATTACTACTGTTACAATCAGCCCTTTGAGGGCAACCAGGAAGAACATAATGTATTGTTAAAACCTAAAAAGCATGTTACATACTATCCTCATCCTTTTCTGAATATATCAAAAATTAAGCACTATACAAATACCGTTTACCCCTGCAAACGGTATTATGCTCTATAGTTGCCTCTGCACACAGTATTACGCCCCACAGCGGCCCCTGCACACGGTATTATGCTCAATAGTTGCCCCTACACACGGTATTATGCTCCATAGTGGCCACTGCACACGGTATTATGCTCAATAGTGGCCACTGCACACGGTATTATGCTCAATAGTGGCCCCTGCACACGGTATTATGCTCCATAGTGGCCACTGCACACGGTATTATGCTCCATAGTGGCCACTGCACACGGTATTATGCTCAATAGTGGCCCCTGCACACGGTATTATGCTCCATAGTGGCCACTGCACACAGTATTATGCTCAATAGTGGCCCCTGCACACGTTATTATGCTCCATAGTGGCCCCTACAATTGGTATTATGCTCCTTAGTGGCCCCTGCATTGGTATTATGCTCCATAGTGACCCCCCACCCATGAACTATTGTTATACTCTGGGGTATTTGATGGGGTTCGCGGGCCGCGGCCTCACTTACCATCCCCACTCCTGCACACAGCCGCTTCTGCGTCCCATAGCAGAAGGGGAAGCGGGGGCGGCCACAACCAGCAGCGGGGATCGATAAGTAAATAGGCCGTTACGTGCCGGGGATACTCCAGCAGGCAACGGCCTATTTATATATATAAAAAAAAACTTATCCTCACTTACCTCCGATGCCTTGATGCAGCCGCCGCCGCCTCCTCTTCTTGTCCGCGACGTCTGGGTGTCAGCGTAGGAGGCGTGATGACGTCATTGTATCGCCGCCTGCGCTGACATGCAGAGGTCTTGTAAACCAGCCCAGGACAGGTATCGCGTAGCTTTTGTTTTTTTTTTTTTTTTAAGCGGCCTGTCCTGGGCTGGTTTACATTAAATAGACAATAAAAAATGCCACGGCCCTGCGGGCCAGATAAGTGCCGGGCCGGATAACAGAAGGCAGCGGGCCGGATTCGGCCCGCGGGCCTTGTGTTTGACACCTGTGCAGTAGAGTATGGAACATGGCAGGAACATGGCTCCATTTTCACAGACCTGATTCTCTCACTGAATGTCAATGGTCAGTGAAAAAAAGGGATGCCACACTGGTGTTAACTCGGCAGTAAAAAAACATGGCTGGGAATCAGCACGGATGTGTGAATATAGCCTAAGGCCTGATGCACACAAGGGAATCAGGTCCTTACAATCCGGTCCTTACAACGGCATTATTTCCTGGCTTCCTTGTATCATAGTGGTTTCTGATGCTAGGAGCCCTGCTTGCCAGTGGCTTCACTGGTCCACACTATATATATGAGAGTAGAGCCATGAGGAGGCAGGGACTCTTAGCATCATAGATCGCTATGATCCTGGTCTCCTGGCTGGGTTTGAGCTGGGAAATCCAACCTGGATTCCGCTTTGTGCATAATTTCTGTCTGGCTGAGAACCTTGCAGCTCTTAGCAGTTTTCTAAAGGAGAAGCACCTGCCCCTATTGAAAAAGGCAATTTGTTTAAGATACAGTATATACTACTAGAATTGGCGAACCTCTCAAGATACAACTAGTTTCGGGTTCGGGTGACTCAGATGTCAGATTCGTTTCTGGTCGAACAAGTTCAGAACAAACTTAAATTGGCTTAAAACATAGTGTAGAACACTGTCAGGGCTCCTAGGAACCCTAGCTCTCTAGGCAAACACAGCCGAAGTTATCTCAAAGTGAAAGTGACATGTTTGTCAATGACAAAACGGATGGTAAGCAGAGGATACAAACTCTGAGTTTAGCCATACACTGCGCTTCCACTCGCTTTTACGCATTTTAACATTTAAAACGGGCCAAAAATTACACTGGTCTACAAAAAAAATGTTTTTTTCTTTCACAGAAACAAAAATATGCGGATTTCAATGTATTTTTTGTGCTGATTTCAAATATGTTTTCAGATTTTTTCCATCAGGCAGGGTTTTTTTGTGACAGGCATTTAAACTTTAATGGAAATATTAATATTAACATAATACATACTCAATCAAGATTATTTAAAACACAGCTTATCTAAAATTTCTTTCATGATTTACGGGAATATGTCTCTCTTTGTAGCCCAACAATAGTCAGCCAGCAGGGTGGTGCTCCACTTGCCTTGGTACCTTCGTTCCATCGTAGAAATCTGCTGATGAAAACGCTTCCCATGCTGGTCACTGACAGCACCAAGATTTTCTGTGAAGAAGTCCAGGTGGGAGTCCAAGAAATGAAGTTTTAAGGACATGTTGCATCCCATAGCTTGGTATGATTTCACAAGATCACGCACCATATCACTGTAGTTTGCTGCTCTATGATTTCCAAGAAAAGAAGAGGAGACATTTTTGAAGGACAACCAGGCTGCTTTTTGCAATGGATTTAACAGTTCCTGAAATCGTTTGTCCTCCATGACCGATCTTATTTGTGGCCCTATAAAAATGCCTTCTTTGCGTTTTGCATCACTAACTTTTGGAAATTTTGATTTCAAATGCATAAATGCAGCAGAAGTTTTATCAATTGCTTTTACGAATTGTTTCATCAATCTGAGCTTAATATGCAGTGGAGGTAGATATACTTTTGTAGGATTCACTAAAGGTAAATTTGACACATTTTTTTGTCCAGGAACAAGAGATTCACGTTTATGCCATTTCTTCCTAATATAATGAGATTTCCTATCCTTGCTATCCCATTCACATAAGAAACAGCAGAATTTTGTGTATCCAAGTTGCAATCCAAGCAATAAAACAATGACCTTCAAAGCTCCACAGATATTCCAGTTATATTTTTCATACTGGATTTTATCTAACAGAAGTTTCATACTTTCATATGTCTCTTTCATATCAGCAGCATGTGCAACAGGTATTGACGGTAAGGAATTGCCATTATGCAAAAGAACGGCTTTTAAACTAACTTTTGATGAGTCTATGAACAACCGCCACTCATCTGCTTGGTGTTGAATACCAAGGGCCTCCATAAGTGAATAAACGTCATTGCAATACACTACACCATTTTTTTCAGAGAAGCAGTTTTTTAAATCACCCTCTCGGTTACGATACCTGCATATTCTTACGTCTGCTTGGAGTAGATTCCATCCTTTGAGCCTAGAAGATAGAACCTCTGATTGCTGTTTAGACAAGTTTAAATCCCGAATGAGGTTGTTCAGATCCTCTTGCGATAAGAAGTGAGGTGGTGATGAACTTGTTTGGAGAGTAGGATCGTTTCTCACATTGCTGTATGCTTCTTCTTCAGTGTGAGTAAGGTCAGAATCAGAGCTGTCGCTTACATTCACTATATCTGGACACTTCAATATAGGAAGCTCTTCGCTATGTAAGACAGGCCTCATTGCAGATTTTACATTCGGGTATTTAACTGTGTATTTTGTTTTAGATGTGATTCCTTTAATGTTCGTTAAGCAGAAATAGCAAACTTATATGGTCCTTCGGTTCTCTCCAAACCATCGGAACAGCAAATGGCATATGATGTGTACCATTCTTCCAACCAGTAAGAAGCCTAACGCAAGACAAACAGCATATATGTGGTGCCCAGTTCCTTTCGAGATCACCAACTTTACACCCGAAATAAAGCTCATAACACTTTTTTACAAGTGGTGTAAAAAATCTCTCTGACTCTTGAACGTCACTTCACCATACACGTAACAAAAATTGTCCAGATGATTTATACACTTTCTTGGCATACTGGAATATTTATAGCAACTAATAGAACTTGAGAAACAAGCAAAACACTGATGATGACCAGAAGAACGAACACCTGTCCTAACAGACTTACTGACAATTCAGTACTGGCTCTCCACTTACAAAAGGTGCAATATCTAAGCACGTTTGAACATGCCTGAACATGAATGAACCTGCGTATTGTTGCTGGTTTGTGTTGTAACATAACACAAGACCTCATTCCTCTTATAAAACAATGGGCAGAATTAATTAATTTTGTTGAATCATCTAATGACAAATCATACAAAACTATCGGAACCAGTAAAATTACGCAATAACAAAATTCATGTCACAAAAAAACTGAGCCTGATGGAACAATTCTGACAACATATTCGAATTCAGGATGTGAAATACTACTATAATTGCTATTTAATGTTTTTGTGAAAAAAATCATGTTGACCAGTGCTACCCTTTTTTTGGGGGAAAGGTAAGCACTATAGTTTTTTACAAACACATGGTGCTTATATTGCAAAAAGTTTTGGAGAAAAATTAGGCTTGATGATATTTGGGAGACAAATTTGGCTGATGAAGAATTTACTTTTCAAAATAAAAAAAAAAAAAACACCAAAAATTAACCCTTTATCGGAGCGTTTGCTATTGGAAGAAGTAATGGTGGGGTTGTTCGTTTTATTTTCTTATTATTATGCCAACAGAGTGGCAGTGGCAAATGACACTGGCAACTATAGAATTTGGAGATAAATTTGTGGTGTGCCTGCCACTTGAAAAGTGAAGTGATAAAGAATCAGCTCCATAAAAAAGCCACCACAAATTGTCACTTTATGGCAGTAGATGCAGCACCAATGAGTGACAATTACAAGATTTCAAGAAACATTTGTGACACACTATCAGTGTGCCTGGCCCGCCAGCTGAAAAAGCTAGAATATCTTCTGAAATGTAACTGATTCTATGACTTTGAGACCAGCATTTGAGAAGCAGAAAAGAACTGAGATTATCCCTCCAGTTATCCTCGTATGAGGGCACATGCCACATCAACAATATGTTGGTGAAGTGGCAATTTACAGAATTTCAAGAAAAATTTGGGGCAGACTACCAGCATGCGTGGCCTGCCAGATGAAAAATCTAGAATATCTTGTGAAATGGAAAGGATTCTTTGACCCGGAGAACAACACTTGGTAAGCAGAAAAGAACCTTGATTATGCTGCTGGTTATCCCTCTATGGGAGCATATGCCACATCAACATTGTTTTGGATGTATAGATGAGTAGCAACAAAAAAAACAAAAAAACTTAAGGCTAGGTTCACAGCACTCGGTTTCCGTCCTTTGGGTCCGCTAAAAAAGCATTTACCTGCGAAAACCTGTGGACCCCAGACTATAATGGGGTCCGCCGGGTTTCCGCCTGGTTTGTGCCGTTTTTATACCGAAATTGGCAGAGAGAAAAGTCCTGCTTGCAGTGTGAACCTAGCGTAAGAAGCAAATATTTTTTCAAATTAATAGTCACACTGTGTATTAGTGAGCAGAGTAGAAAAAAAAACGAGTTTTTTTTTTCAGATTAGCACAGGATGTTAGACTATACAGTGGGGAAAAAAAAGTATTTAGTCAGCCACCAATTGTGCAAGTTCTCCCACTTAAAAAGATGAGAGAGGCCTGTAATTGATATCATAGGTAGACCTCAACTATGAGAGACAAAATGAGAAAACATATCTAGAAAATCACATTGTCTGATTTTTTAAGAATTTATTTGCAAATTATGGTGGAAAATAAGTATTTAGTCACCTACAAACAAGCAAGATTTCTGGCTCTCACAGACCTGTAACTTCTTCTTTAAGAGGCTCCTCTGTCCTCCACTCATTACCTGTAGTAATGGCACCTGTTTGACATTGTTATCAGTATAAAAGACACCTGTCCACAACCTCAAACAGTCACACTCCAAACTCCAATATGGGGAAGACCAAAGAGCTGTGGAAGGACACCAGAAACAAAATTGTAGACCTGCACCAGGCTGGGAAGACTGAATCTGCAATAGGCAAGCAGCTTGGTGTGAAGAAATCAACTGTGGGAGCAATAATTAGAAAATGGAAGACATACAAGACCACTGATAATCTCTCTCGATCAGGGGCTCCACGCAAGATCTCACCCCGTAGGGTCAAAATGATCACAAGAATGGTGAGCAAAAATCCCAGAACCACACGGGGGGACCTAGTGAATGACCTGCAGAAAGCTGGGACTAACGTAACAAAGGCTACCAACAGTAACACACTACGCCGCCAGGGACTCAGATCCTGCAGTGCCAGACGTGTCCCCCTGCTTAAGGCAGTATATATCTGGGCCTGTCTGAAGTTTGCTAGAGAGCATTTGGATGTTCCAGAAGAGGATTGGGAGAATGTCAAATGGTCAGATGAAACCAAAGTAGAACTGTTTGGTAGAAACACAACTCATCGTGTTTGGAGGAGAGTGAATGCTGAGTTGCATCCAAAGAACACCATACCTACTGTGAAGCATGGGGGTGGCAACATCATGCTTTGGGGCTGTTTCTCTGCAAAGGGACCAGGACGACTGATCCGTGTACATGAAAGAATGAATGGGGCCATGTATCGTGAGATTTTGAGTGCAAACCTCCTTCCATCAGCAAGGGCATTGAAGATGAAACGTGGCTGGGTCTTTCAGCATGACAATGATCCCAAGCACACCGCCAGGGCAACGAAGGAATGGCTTCATAAGAAGCATTTCAAGGTCCTGGAGTGGCATAGTCAGTCTCCAGATCTCAAGCCCATAGAAAACCTTTGGAGGGAGTCCGTGTTGCCCAGCGACAGCCCCAAAACACCACTGCTCTAGAGGAGATCTGCATGGAGGAATGGGCCAACATACCAGCAACAGTGTGTGCCAACCTTGTGAAGACTTACAGAAAACATTTCACCTCTGTCATTGCCAACACAAAGGATATATTACAAAGCATTGAGATGAACTTTTGTTATTGACCAAATACTTATTTTTCACCATAATTTGCAAATAAATTCTTTAAAAATCAGACAATGTGATTTTCTGGATTTGTTTTCTCATTTTTTCTCTCATAGTTGAGGTCTACCTATGATGTCAAGTACAGGCCTCTCTCATCTTTTTAAGTGGGAGAACTTGCACAATTGGTGGCTGACTAAATACTTTTTTTCCCCACTGTATATTGGGTGAACAATAACAAAAAAACGCTTAGATAACGGATTTTTTTTTTAGATTTGCACAGGCAGAATCAGTGCTTTGCTGTTAGAACTACAGTATAGTGAGGCCGGACCGAGGACGAAGGATGGAAGGGGAGGCCTGCATGACAGGAGTTTAGCCAGGAGCATAAGCTGAGGGTACAGGAAAGGGTTAAGTTGGCCATTTAGAGGAAGCGTAGGGGGAGGGAACAGGGAAAGGGGGGGGTTGGGGGAGGGAGTATTTAAAGTGAAGGCAGGAAGACTCCCGCCACTTTAGAGAAAGCAGGGAGTGAGTGAAGCCAACACACCTCTGCGGTTTTCTTGCTTGCCCAGGATGTCTGAGGTTGAGGATATGCTGGCCCAGCTCAGGGCTGAAGCGGATCTTAGGGGGCCGCAATGGCTGCAATCCCAGCTGCAGGGATTGATACATGGGTCTGGAGAGTCGGCTAGCCGCCCCTCTCCTTCTGGAAGACAGCCACGGAGGACCAGGTCTCCGGCGCACCTCAGCCCCGAGGAGACCCCTCGGGTCCGGCGCCGAATTAGGAGCCCCTCACGGGACCCTCCGGTCCAGGGCACCGCTCGGTGCGCTGCTGAGCGGCAGTCCCGGGCCGGGAGGAATCCGCGGCGACGGCGGGACCCGCAGCGGAGGAGGGGGAGTCGCCCCTCCTGCATCACTGACCTCGATGGAGTCGGGATCTGAAGCGGTGGGCCTTCCGGCGGCGGCAGTGACTCCGGCTCAGCCTGTGGTGCGCAGGAGGATCTCCGGTGCAGCCCCTGTGCGCGTGGGAGAAGCGGGGCTGGCACCTTCAGCGTCAGAGCGGCAGGCTGGGCCTAGCGCAACATCAGCCCAAGATGGCGCCCACAGCGCGGGCGCTGGGGGGCGGAGCGTCGCGGAGGCCTTGTCCAGGAGGCCCGACGTGGATAGCGGCGAGGAGGGCCCCAGGGAGACGGCTACAGGACAACAGGACCAGGATTCAGCGGCCGCTGGGTTCACAGCACCCAGGCGCCCAGGTGAGCGTTCATGTACTGTAACAGGGCCCTTGTTAGCGGTTTCAGGGGGAGGGGTTTAGAGGGGAACCCTGAGGAGCTAAGCAGGGGTATGTTAGCCTTTATGGGGGTGTTGGCGGAAATGGTGCGGGGAGCGGCGGCGGGGGGACGTCGTCGTCCCCAACGATGGCGTGGGGGGCGGGGAAGTTCGCCGGCGGTATCGGTAGGGGGGGGCTTCCTCTGCGTCGGGGGTGTCTGTGTCGGTGCAAACGCAGAGTGAGGACAAAGGGGACGCGCCACGGTTAGACGATGCGGCGAAGGGGGAAGTATATGTCTGCTTTGAGGGGCCTTTAGGGGCTCACTTGAAGCAGGAGGTGAGGGAGCGCATTTGGAAAGGCGAATATGTTGATATATTTTCGCTTTTGCCTTTGGAGCGCTTTAATTTGGACAAGCCTAGGAAGGAAGAGAAGAAGGAGGAGGAGGAGAAGAGGCGGTACCGCCTTATTCCTCGGACGTTTGCTAATTGGCTGCAAGCGTTCGCCATAATGGCAAGTGTCATAGGGGAGAAGGCGCCGGAAAATTGTTCGGCGCTTTTCTGTTATTTGAACGCAATAGGGGAGGCGCATAGGACGTATGGGGGGCAGGCATGGCTCCGGTATGACGAACAATTTTGTCAGCGGAAAGCGGTTCAGTCCAGCATTCGCTGGGACCATAAAGACATTGGGTTATGGCTGAGGATTATGGCGCAAGCGAGGGCGGGGCCTTCCTTTCCAGGGGGGACCGGGGGCCCCGAGTCTTCGGGGCGCTCGGTCGCCGCACAGAAGGGACTCTGTTTCTCATTTAATGAAGGGGGGTGTAAGTTCGGCTCCAAGTGTAAGTTTAAGCATGAGTGCTCCTCTTGTGGGGGCACCCATGGAGCCAACCGGTGCTTCCGCTCCAAGCAGAAGGGTTCAGATGGGGCTGGGAAGGGGGGCGACTCCGGTGCGGCTGGAAAGGATGGCGCCATTTCTAAATAGGTACCCAGATAGGGAGGCGGCGGCCTTGTTGTCGGAGGGGTTCAAGTCGGGTTTTCGGATACCGTTTGTTGAGGCGGCGGTTTCAGGGGTGGCTAGGAATTTGAGGTCGGCATGGGAGCATCGGGAGGTGGTCTCAGAAAAGCTGAGGAAGGAGGTGGACCTGGGGCGCATGGCGGGACCGTTTCCGGAGCCTCCCTTGCCGAACTTGCGGGTATCTCCTTTGGGGGTGGTCCCAAAGAAGGAGCCGAATAAGTTTCGGCTTATTCACCATCTGTCATTCCCAAAGGGGGCATCTGTTAATGACGGGATCGACCCCGAGTTCATTTGATGTGGCGATTTTCTGGGTCCGGCGTTTTGGCCGGGGGGCGTTGTTGGCGAAGACTGACATCGAGGCGGCATTTAGGCTGCTGCCAGTGCATCCAGATAGTCAGCACTTGTTGAGTTGTTTTTGGGGGACGGGTTTTTTGTCGACTGTTGCTTGCCAATGGGCTGTTCATTGTCGTGTTCCTATTTCGAAAAGTTTAGTTCGTTTTTGGAATGGGTCACCCGGGACGTTTCTGGGTGGGCCTCTGTCATTCACTACTTGGATGACTTTCTTTGCATTGGTCCGGGGGGATTCCTCCGTTTGCTCGGTCTTGCTGCATTCGGTGGAACGGGTGGCGGCAGATTTTGGGGTGCCACTAGCGCATGAAAAAACTGAGGGTCCGGCGACGGTTCTCAGTTTTTTGGGTATTACCATTGACACGGTCCGTATGGAGTGTCGTCTTCCAGAGGACAAGTTATGTGGGTTGCGGACGGAGGTTCAGAGGGCATGTCGGCTAAAAAAGCTGCGATTAAGGGAACTGCAGTCTCTTTTAGGCAAATTGAACTTCGCGTGCCGGATTATACCGATGAGGAGGGTGTTTTCTCGACAGTTGGCAGCGGCAACGGCTGGTGTGTCCGTTCCCGCACATTTTATCCGGTTGGGGTGGGAGTTGAGAGAAGATTTGCAGGTTTGGGATTCGTTTTTAGAACAATATAATGGGCGGTCACTGTGGATGGAGGAGGCAGTGGTAGCAGGGGAATGGGATCTTTTTACGAGCGCGGCCGGGAGCGTAGGGTTTGGGGCATATTTTAAGGGTAGTTGGTGCGTAGGTTCTTAGCCGGACGAGTGGGTTTCGGGGGGGCTGGTCAGGAACCTGGCCTTGTTAGAATTATTTCCTATTCTGGTGTCGGTGGTAGTGTGGGGGGAAATTTTCCGTAATGAGAAGATTCGCTTTCATTGCGACAACTTGGGGGTGGTGCAGGCGATAAATCGGTTGTCAGCTGCGTCGCCGCCGGTGGTTCGGGTTTTGCAGCGCTTGGTGTTGGAATGTTTGAGGTTGAATGTTTGGATTGTAGCGGTCCATGTCCCATGGGTGCAGAATGATGTGGCTGATGCCCTCTCTCGTTTGCAGTGGGATCGTTTCAGGAGGTTGGTGCCGGAGGCAGACGAGAACGGCACGCGATGGCCGACGGAGTTGTGGACCGTGCCAGTCGGGCGGCGGAGTGTTTGATTCGGGCATCTTTGGTGGACGGTACATGGGCAGCCTATACGAAAGCCTGGGAACAGTGGGAGCAATGGTTGGGTTCTTTGGGGGTGGAGACAGAGGATTTCGAGATGCCGTCATTATTATTCGTGGGGCATTGTAAGGAGTCGGGGTGGACGGTTTCTAGGTTGAATACGTGTTTAGCAGGTTTGACCTTCGGGTTTAAGAGTAGGGGAATGCCGGACTTTACGAAGTCATTTCTGGTGCGGCAGGCGGTAAAAGGTTGGCGCCGTTTCAAGGCGGCGAAGGACACGCACAGACCGGTGTCCTTTTCCATACTGCTGGACTTGGGCTCCGCTTTGGGGACGGTGGGGGCGAGCCCGTGGGAGGACTTGTTGTTCAGGGCGGCGTTTTCGCTCGCCTTTTTTGGAGCCTTGCGGTTGGGGGAATTGGTGAGTGGATCCCGGACTCGTCCGGGGGGTTGTGTTTTGGGAGGATGTGAGCCTGTACGAGGACAGGGTGGAGTTTAGGTTAAGGCGTTCGAAGACGGACCAGGAAGGCCGGGGGGTGTGCGGTGCGGTTGTTTGCGGTGCCAGGGTGTTTGATGTGTCCTGTTAGTTGCTTGAGGTCTTATTGTTCGGACAGGGGTCGGGCGACAGGCCCCCTCCTGGTCCATGAGGATGGGTCGTTTTTGTCCAGGTTTCAATTCTTGGGAGTTTTCGGTGATGTTTGTGTTATCTGGGTTTGGGGGAGGAGTATTTTAGTGGTCACTCCTTCCGTATTGGGGCAGCTATGGAGGCGGCCCGGAGGGGTTTGGGGGAGGACGTAATTCAGCGCATCGGCCGATGGGAATCAGTGCGTTTTAGGTCATATGTCCGTTTGGGGGGGCTGGTCTGAACAAAACACATTTTTGTATCGGGGGGAGGTCCGCAAGTAGGTGGGTAAGAAAAAGGGGGTTTTTGTTCAAGCGGGTGTGTTAGTGCCTGGGGCCTGTTATTGTTATGTTGCTTTCGATGTTTTTACAGGTGCTGAGCCGTGCTTGGTTTGGTTGATGGCCCATTCCTTTGTGTTCTGGGGCGCAGTGCGGGCGGCGGTGCGACCAGACGGTAGGCAGTTGGGGTTTGCGCGAGGGGAGGTGGGGTTGCGCTGGTTAGGCTTAAGGGGGATGGTGTGGGGCAGGGTGCTAGCGGAGTTTCATCGCTTTGTGAGGCTGGATAGACCTCCAGACATACTGGTACTGCATGTTGGAGGTAACGATTTGGGGGTCCGCCCTTTTCGGGAGCTGATTAACGATATCAAATTCGACTTATTGCGGCTCTGGGCGATGTTTCCGGGATTGGTAACAGTATGGTCGGATATTGTGCCAAGGAAAGTGTGGAGGGCGGCCCAGTCTGTGGAACGTGTGAACAAAGCCCGTATCAAGGTGAATAGGGCCATTGGGAGGTTTATGGCACGGAATGGAGCGGTCTCAGTGCACCATAGTGAATTGGAATCTGGGGAGGGTGCATTTTGGAGAAGGGACGGGGTTCATTTGAACGCCGTGGGTATTGACATGTGGTGCCTGGGATTGCAGCAGGGCATTGAGACGGCTCTAGGGGTGTGGCGGGACACCCGCCGATAAGGTGGTCATCAGTGGGTGTTGTGGCGGTGGGGGTCCTCGAGGCTGGGATATCGGAAATGGTCGTGGTGGGGAGGGCCCCGCGGTAGGGGCTGGACTCCCCAGACCATTTGGACTGTGGCTGGATGGCTCCGGTAGGGTTAAAGGGTATTAAGGGCTTTATGGCCTTAGGAAATAGAGCACCGAGCAGATTTATTTAAATAGGTGCCCCTGAGCTAGTGTGGAACGGCTAGGGGTAACAGCTGGTGCTCAGGAAGTATGGGGTTAACATTTTGGGTTTTGGGGCCTCGAGGTCCTCCGTCGTCGGGTCGGGTTATTTACTGTGTTTTGGGGAATATTTGTTGTGGCATTTAAATGGTTAAATTATTTTATTTTAATAAACGCTGCTGTGGCCAATTTAATCCAACATCGGTGTCGAGTATTTATTTCAGGTAAAGAAAACAGAGAAGAGCGGGCGACTTGGCAATACCCTGGTCATGTATTGTATGTATATAAGTATCTATGTATTTCCTTTAAAAATTTTGCCCAACAAAACCCTTAACAAAAGATTTTTCACTAGTAGGAGCTGCAGGACTGAATGTCCGTAAAATAGTATGTTTAAACACTCTGTATGCAGCAGCACAGACATGCTCCCTCACTCCTTTGGATGATTTCAATAATAAGGTTATTGGCCCCACATTGCGGAAACGCAGTTTTTTTTGTTAAAGATTTTGCTGGGTTTTTTTTTTTTTTTTTTTTTTTGAGCCAAAGCCAAAAATGGCTACAAAAGGAATGGGAAATATCTCAGAAGCTCTTATACTTCTCCATTCTGCCCAATCTACTCCTGGCTTTGGCTGAAAAAAGCAAAAAAAATCTGCAACAAAAAAAGCTGCGTTTCCGCAACATGGGGCCTCAACCTAAAGGGGAAAAACTTTGGAGCCTTAACATAAAAAAACATTACTCACCTTTCCCTGATCCCCCACCATTCTGATACCATGTCAGCAGGCCCCAACTGCACTCCGCTTCCTGATGTCTGACATAAACAAAACACTTGGAAATGCCAACTCAGCCATTCACAGGATGAGGTAGGAATATATCTCCAAGCATTTCTGGTACAGTGGGGAAAAAAGTATTTAGTCAGCCACTAATTGTGCAAGTTCTCCCACTTAAAAAGATGAGGCCGGCCTGTAATTGTCATCATAGGTAGACCTCAACTATGAGAGACAAAATGAGAAAACAAATCCAGAACATCACATTGTCTGATTTTTTAAAGAATTTATTTGTAAATTATGGTGGAAAAGAAGTATTTGGTCAATAACAAAAGTTCATCTCAATACTTTGTTATATATCCTTTGTTGGCAATGACAAAGGTCAAATGTTTTCTGTAAGTCTTCACAAGGTTGGCACACACTGTTGCTGGTATGTTGGCCTATTCCTCCATGCAGATCTCCTCTAGTACCTCCTCAAATACTTATTTTCCACCATAATTTGCAAATAAATTCTTAAAAAATCAGACAGACAATGTGATTTTCTAGATATGTTTTCTCATTTTGTCTCTCATAGTTGAGGTCTACCTATGATGTCAATTACAGGCCTCTCTCATCTTTTTAAGTGGGAGAACTTGCACAATTGGTGGCTGACTAAATACTTTTTTTCCCCACTGTATGTCACAAGTGGAGTGCAGCCGGGACCTTGGTAGGTGGTGGACCAGAGTAAAGGGGTATAGGGAAGAGGTGATTCAAGTTTTGTTGTGTAAAGGGCCCCAAAATTCAGATGTTTTAAGGAAATTTCCCTTCCCCCACAAAACCACTTTAGGCTAAGACCCACGTTGTAGATAAGCAGCTTGTTATAGATTTTGCTGTGGTTTTTTGAGCCAAAGCCAGGAGTGGATTGAGTGGAAGAGAGAAGTATAAGAGCTTCCTATATATTTCCTGTTCCTTTTGTAGCCACTCTTGGCTTTGGCTCAAAAAAACGCAGCAAAATCTCCAACAAAAAAAGCAGCTTTTCCGCAATGTGGGGCCTTAGGTAAAAAAAAAAAAATTGTATCATCCACTATGCATGCTTTTATATTTTGAGACCATTTTACTGTGCACCATCTTCAGTTATGTATGCAGAAGATTTTATGTATTTATGTATGCAGCTAACTTGTTGCAGCGTGATATAATTTCAGAAGACAACAAAAGCCATTGAAAAAACATTGAAATAGTCAATGCCCAAATGTTTTTACCATGTTATGTGTCAGGTTAAACTACATCTGTATGTCCTGCAAAAAATAAAGTTCTCCACATGACACATGAGCTGGGGAATCTGTACATTGTATTTGTTAGGTCATGCTCTGTCCATCATTGTAGCTTTAGGAGATTATGTTTGTTCCTAAAAATGCCAGACACACTCATGGAAAGTGAATCAGATAGCAGTCATGTGGTTTAGTAATATGAGAATGAAGACATAACATTTATGTAAGTCATGGAGTCAACACTGGTCAACCATACAGTAAGTATGAATAAGTGCTATTATAGGCTGCAATTACATGCATTCTGGAACCAAGACAGAGTGTATGTTATGACCAGCAGGGATGTAGAAGTCATAGTACAGAATACAGACAGTCCAGAGATAGTACAGAATACAAGGCTAATTTTGCACCTGACACATACGGCACTTACAGTTTACAACACTGGTCTCCAAACTGTGGTTCTCCAGCTGTTGCACCTGTAACTGTTGGGGCATGCTGGGAGTTGTAGTTTCACAACAGTTGAACATCTACAGGTTGGTATCCCTGAATTGTAGTGCTGCTTATAACAAAAGATGAAAAGGTGCAACCGGTATAAGCACTCTTGTTTACCTAGAAAAGTTGCAGCATGAATGTGAATTCATTTATTAAACACTTCTGTAAATGATGTTACCTCCTTAACTTAACTTAACTTAAACAGTAAGACTTTGAACTTTCACTTCCTTTTTTTTTTCTTAAAATAATAAATGCTTTGAGCTACTCTGAAACTTCTTACTGTAAATTATCCAGTGCAATTCCTATGATTTATTCTTACTGATCTGGTATTGGGCAAAGGAAGTCCCAATGCTATATTAGAAGGAATTTATCTAGTAGTCCAGGACTGCTGGTTACCATTATTAGCATAGTTAGTCTAGAGTCATTTCTGCAGAGAGCAGTATACTACCTGCATCTTCAACGGGATTCTAGTGTCATTGAAAAGTTTTATTGCAAACAGTGCACGTTTGGAGGCATAGTAAAGTAACTCACTGATCAGTGGTAAATCCTCATAAGTCTTGTATTGGCATTTGTGATGGCAATGAACACTGCCACTGCCAATACATCATAGCTTTCTTCCAGTATCCCAGCATTTTCAATAATCTGGCACCTTTATGGATAATATTATAATTTTACAATGTTATGCTTAATGTAGTTCTCAGGGGTGTAGCTATAGGAGGTGCAGTGGTAGTAGTCACTACCAAAACCTGGACCCTGAGGGGACCCCAAAGGTTCCTCTGCCACATAAAATATATCACCATTTTAAATGACACAAGGGGGCCCATGTATAGATTTTGCAGTGGGGCCCATGTGCATCATGTTATCATCCTGGTAGCTCTCCTAATAATTAATCTTTACTATTTAAGCATGGACAATATTTAGTTTACATGGTAAATCCTATATTCACTTCTCTGGTTTCTTTGCTATTCTATATTCTAATCTCAACCCACCCACATATAACAGGGATCAGGGACCCATCATTTACACTGGCAAACAGAACAAGCAACAAATATGTATATTATATATATTTGAGATAATGGAATCTGACATTTTAAGTAGTTCCTCCACTTTAAATACCCTGTTACCTGTGCACCTAGTGGGAACATGTACAGACAATGGGAACAAAGAATAGGACAACATTCCTCTCCCAAAACTCCAGTAATTGTTTTCCACACTTCCTAGATGTTTACAGACAGTTGTAAAAAGAAGAGGGGATGCTACACAATGATTGACATGGCCCTGTCCCAACTTTTTTAAGACATGTTGCTGCCATCAATTTCTAAATAAGTATTATACTTGGGGGACTGAAGAGATCCCAAAGTTTAATAATAGCAGTTTTGGTTTGAACGTATTCGGCCCGAACGAAACCGCCAGACGACCCATGCAAGATGAATCTCACTAGGTTCGCCCCACAAATATTCTTGCCATGGGCCTGCGACCTTACTTACCAATCTCCGCCCAAGCCACGTCTGCCTTCGCTTCCACTTTAGCCCCTCCAGGGGGCCCCGTGTGTCCCATATAACGTCGCTGTCAGCGATGTGATATAGGAAAGCTGGGGTCCCCTGGAGGGCTGAAGGGGAAGCGAAGGCAGACGTGGCCTGGGCGGGGATTGGTAAGTAAATAGAGCTTGTTACCTGTTGGGGTAACTCTAGCAGGTAATAGCCTATTTAACAAAAAAAAAAAAAGCAGCAGCCGCGGTCAACACCTGGTAGCCGAGTAAACCCCCTCAGGAGCTTGGTGCCCCAGCACTTGCCCGAGTTTGCCGGGTGCTGACGCCGGTTGTGCCATAAAGGACAGTTATTCCCTATCCACAGGGAGGCCCATAGCACTGAATGGAGTGTCAGTCATGCAAGCTCCATATTAAATAACTGTTGTTAGAAGGTACTGACTGCTGAATAACTTTTTTTTTCCAGAATTTTATCATTTAGTATTGTGGTCCCATGAGGGGAACGTTACAGGGAATTTGGAGCTCTGATACAGTTAATCAGGACTTAAGAACTGTTATTAAAGGCTCAGCTTGGGCCCCCTGTGCAACTTCTCGTGATTGTCTGTGTGTCCCATCTGTATATTTTAGCAACATTTACATCCCCATTCCTTCTCTATCTGGGCCCTGACCACCACTGTTCTATGCACACAAGGCTTCCTTCATTTCCATGCTCTGTCAGTGTTTGCCACATGTAATCATGCCCCCCTTTTGTGCTACAGAATCCATCCTCGACTATATGCTAAGAAACTGCTCCTTTTTCCTCTTTCTGTCAGTAACAGTCTATGTATCATAAATCTTCTTCACTCCATGACTCACTCTCACTACACAGACTGCCAGCCAAAGAAAATCAGAAATCACAAAAGGATATCAAAGATGTTTAATCAGTCTTACCATGGTAAGGTTTACCCGTAGACCCCCTTGGCTTATGGACCCAGTTGCAGCTGTAACCCCCATAACTATAGCTAGACAATGCCATGATATTCTTTATGGCTGGGGGTTTAGACATCTCTATAGGAAAGGGTTCTCTACAGTTAGAGTAGTCAAACTATGGCATGCCCTACCACAGGCTGTAGTAATGGGAGATGCCATGATAGCATTTAAAGGAGTGCAAGATGATTATCTAATAACACATAACATTGAGGGTTATAATTAATCAAATCACAAACTACGGGAATTACATTAGAGATGAGTGGCAGATCCTGGGATTTATTAGCCATATTTGGAGTAGGGAAGGAGTTTTTTTTCCCTAATTGGCATGCACTTCTTACAGGTTTTTGTCACCCTCTGGATCAATGCTGATTTGTAATAGGTTGGACTTGTTGAACCTAGATCTTTTTCAGCCTCAATACATATGTAGTTATGAATCACCATGGTATTTGTACCTGTGTATAATAAAAAGGTTGGATATTTACTTTGAGAAGAACAGGATTAAAAAATTAGGTCTTATTTTGGTCATAAAAGACCAGCACAAAGTCCACGACTTTCTTCCAGTATCTAGAGATTATTAATTCTTTACAATTTGTACTCAAGCTGATTAACTTAATCATATTAATGGTTTTCCTCAGCATGAAATAATACCTATTCTGGGCATACAATCTGCAATATGCAGCCGTAATCTGTTTCTGTTCTCACAGCGTGCAGGAAGTTTCTCTGATATGTCCTTACTTGGTGTCATGTAGCACACTTATAGTATGAAGTATATTCCTGCTCCAGATTACATGATGATGTAACTAGAGGGAAATATCTAAGTCTACTTACCTTGAAGGAGCTTACTTTTACACACAGGTCATGGCCAAAGCTGGAATGGTGCAATACGATGACACATAAATGAACTCAGTTACATTTATCCATAGTCCATGCAATTCCTGCCACTATCCACACAAATACTGTATATGGTTATTATGCACTGTTAGGTATAAAATACATTTACCTACAAAGCTGATATAGTGTACATGGTATGGGTTTTACTGTGTTTTTGTAATAGGTGTTATCATAAACATTCTATATTTATATATTATCTGGAAAGATTTGTGTACATTTAACCATAGGTAAACACCATAAGGAAAAAGTGAGGAAGATCTAGGTGGTATATTGAAAGGCCAATTGGCCCAACTGCATTATGTTTTTTTTTTCACAGTATTTTTAGGTTCTTAGTTTAAGAGATCACAAGTCTTTTCCAGACCAAGTAGACTCAAAGCCTTTTCCCTAACCATCTGAGACAGAAGGTCCTACAAGGGTCAAAGTTTTGGTTTACTTTCCATCAAATGAACTTTTATATTGCAGAGGGGTGCAGAGGTTGAGGGCTACACCCCCACCCCCAGGTCAGCAAAGTGCTGTGTAAGTGTGCCCTACTTATCATGAGGCTTTCCTATCCCCAAGTGATTTTTAGGTGTGCACTGAGCCACCAGTCCAGGGGCACTTTTCACCTCAAGATTTAAAATTTCTTAACTTCATGGCATCGATCAGGTGTTCCCAGGTTGTCTACAGGTAGCAATGATGCCAGCCTATATACACCTTGGTCTAAACCAATATGTGTATATCGTTCCACTTTCTTCTCAATGATCCTCTCTAGACCACTCATACGAACAGATACTGTACTTGATCTAAGCCAAAAGGCTGAAGTCACTGTCTGTTGTGTTTTATAGGTATTTAAAGTATGGCTGGCCATGCACATTAGATAGCTATCAACATAATGCTTGTTTGACTGACACTTGTTGTGGATAGTAAGCCATTTCCAAATACCTTTAGGGACAGTAATCTACAGCATCCCTATAAAAGTGAATTGAGCTGTAGCTGAGCATGCACACAATGGCTCTAGTCAGGGGTACTTCTAAGACCCCATTCTTTTCATCACTTAGGAATTCAATGATCAGACCCCAGTGATCAGACATTTATTCCCTATATCCTATGTAAAGGGAATAAAAGTCTATAGTGGGATAAACACTTAAGTATGGGGATAGTTCTTTAATTCCTTGGTTACTTAAGCCTAAATGTCATGACTACAAGCCCTAACCACTAGGAGGGCCAAACTCAATTCCTACAATGAAATGAATCCTTAGAGTGAGCACAATCAACTTATAGTCTGCATTAGAAGTTGATAACCTTGTGAGTCTGGCATAAAAAGTTTGGTAAATAGAAGCCTCCTTGACATACAAATGGATGGGGTACAAAGGAGGTCATGAATCTGTACCTAGAAACACACTTTTTTACAAATCCAGCCAGCCCATAGGAATCCAGAAGGGGTTTGGGGTGCAGGTGGTAGTTGTTGCACATATGTTTCAAGAGCAGAAACTGATGCACTGAAAAAGGAGAGAAACGTATTTAATGTTTGATGTCCATTACCAAAAGAATTCACTGAAGAGCCTAATGGACACTTTACATTTTAAGGTGTCAGTAAATCCAAGATCAGGAAGCAGCCTGGAGGTTGGCAAAACAGACTGAGCCGTGACAAAACAGCAGCATCTGAAGAGGGGCCTGAGTGTGGAAAGATGGTGTGCGATGGTAGCTTGGTACCAGGCAGAAAGCAGCAATTATTAAGGAGTACCAGAGCGACAAGCTCCATTTAAGAGACAGGGAGACTCAGGACATATGGCTGAAGACCACAAATGAAGGATGAGCTATTTGATGGACTACATAAAAACTTCAAACCCGGTTGTCCTTTATGCACATTACAGATCCTTTTTAAGGCCGGAGCCACACGTTGCGAAAATACAGTGTTTTGGCCATGGCATAAATGCCGTGGCAAATAACACTGCGTTTTACAGTACCTGCAAAGTAGATGGGATTCTGGCTAATCCTATTCACACATTGCAGAAAAAAAATCCGCTGCGAAAAAGCACACAAATCACAGCATGTCAATTATACCTATGGAAACATTGGGATTTTCCGTATAGGTATAATAGGGGCAGAAAGTTCACAGTGGAAAACACTGCGAAATCACAATGAAAAACACTGCGAAAAAACATGATGTGTTTCTGCCACGGTTTTTTCCGTAACTTTTTTGTATTTCACTACTTGGAGCCTTAGCCTAAAGGGGTTTTCTGCCCCCAAATCGTCTTTTCATGCTGATCTGACACCTAGACTCCGCACAGGTCAGCTGTTGCAGCAGCCTTTGGGTGCTGGGAGTAATAGGAGTGGCACAGCAGACCTGTCCACTGCATAGTGTTGTAGTATGATAATAGTACTGATGTATACATCCAACCAGTCATTACAGTACTGCATGAGTAAGGCTAGGTTCACACCTGTCAGTTTGTTGCTCTGACAGACGCTGCACCCACCAAAATTCACTGCAATGTTAAAAAGACCAAAACTTTCTTTGTCCACTCAAAAAGAGCAGATATGATGTTTTTTATGAATTGCAGCGCTCACTGGATGACTGACAGAAGACCCGCTGAGACTCTGTCGCCCAAGGACCTGCCAAAATCTGAAGCCAGCACTCCATACTGATGACCTATTCTCTAGATAAGTTATCAGTATGAAAAAAAATGATTTGGGGCTGTAAAACCTCTTTAATATGCAGTTGAGAGGTTGAAAACGTGTAACTGTTGCTCATATTGCAGTTGCCTTCAATGACAGTATAACATTAGCTTCATACCACTGCCTGTTTAACAACTACAAATATATTGCACAATAAAGGTATTTCCACTAGAGGGCGGTATAATCCTTAGTATTAAAAATAGTTTCAAAACTGTTGAACCGATTCTGTACACACTGAATACAAATATAACCCTATATACGTAACGCTATATCTGGAAAAAATGTTACCTTGTTTTAAAAGGGGGTGGGGGGGGTTGGGGGAAAAAAAATTAAGAAAACCTGTTTTTTTATAATATTTTTTTTTTTTTTTTTTTTTTTTTTTTTTTTTAATTAAAAAAAATTATTTTTTTTTTTTTTTTTTTTGTGTTTTTTGGGGGGGTATAAAAAACCTTTTGGGGGGGGGGTGGCCTGGACGCGCATGGAGTAGCACGCGCGCAGGTCCTTCTCCGCTCCTCCGCTCGCTACTGAGACCCGTGGACCCCTCAGCAAGCGCAGCATGGGCAAGCGCTTACCGAGGGAAGGTGGCCCCGGGCACCCCAGCGCCCGTGGAGAGGTCTGGGGGGGCCACCCTGGACGCCTTTCTGGCCCAGCGGCCTTCTCTACCGGGCCAGGCTGCTGCGGGGCGGCCATCTTGGATTTCCTCCGCTCTCCAGGCACAGGGGTCGCAGCGCAGCTTCTCTCCTCCCGCGCTCCCCCTGTCAGCCAGCGGAGCGCTGCTTCAACAGAGATCCCTGTCGGCGCCTGGGCAACCCAGAGTTTCCCCAGCACGAGTACTCCCACAGTCTCCTCACCCTGGGATGTCCCAGCAACTACATTCTGCTTCACCAGCACTCCTGGCAGAGCGGCATGAGAGGACCCCCGATGTTTCCAGCTTCTCAAGGAGTTCTGAGGTCAGTGGCTCTGCTCCCTCCTGCACCGCTGATGAGTTGCAGCCTGTGGCCACAGAGCTGGTCTCTGTGGCCCCCCGGCTACTATCTTCCCCCATCACCCCCCCCCCTCCATGGCTCAGAGGGGGATGGCGTGGTGAGGGACGCTGGCGTAGGGGCTCCTCTGCCCCGCACTCCCAAGGATTATGGCTCCCCCCCTCCAGTCCTGTACCCCCAGAGCTGTATCCCAGGCCCATCTTCAGCACCATCATCCATGGCGGACCTTCTTCCTCAACTTACTACTAAACAAGACCTTAAAAGTATGGTTGCGGAAATCACAGCATCCTTCCGATCTGAAATTGCTACCCTCCACACGGATTTACACTCCATTGCTAACCGAATGGACACGCTGGAGAATGACCATGACACTACCAGGGACTATGTTGCCTCACTGCATGATACTACCACTGAACAGGGTTCAGCTATACGGGACATGCAACGCCACTTGGAGGATCTTGACAACAGGGGCCGGCGCAACAATATACGCGTCAAGGGACTCCCAGAGGCTGACCAATCTGAGGATCTGCCTGTTCTGCTGGAGGCTGTCTTCAACACTATACTGCAGGAGCCCCCGTCCCACAAAATTAAGTTTGATAGGGCACATCGAGCCCTTCGACCCAGAGGATCTTCCGCCACACCCCGTGATGTCATCTGCTGCCTCCACGACTTCACCCTTAAAGAGGCTATAATGAGCAAAGTGCGCAAACTCAAAGACTTCGAGTTTCAGGGAGCTCCACTACAATTCTATCAGGATCTGTCGCTAATCACCCTCCAGAAACGCCGCCATCTCCGACCCCTCCTCCAGATTCTTCAGGAGCACTAAATTCCTTACCGGTGGGGATTTCCGTTTGCTCTCATTGCTCGTAGGGATGGTCGCTCTGCTACGCTTCGCTCCTTTGCGGATTTGCCTCTCTTCTGTGACCTATTGGATGTTCCCCTGCCGGATTTAACAGACTGGGAGCTATTCTCTCCACCCCCCTCCCCCACCACCGGTTTGGCAACGATTGGAGCCCAGACGACGTCATGCATCATCCGCGGTGGTGACCACTCGGAGGCCCCGGCTGGAGACTGATCCCTGAGGAGGCTGCCCCCCCTTGAGACGTTCTCCCTTTTCTCGGTGGTGCTTTGGAATCTGCATGCCTTAATGTTATGTTTGCTTCTCTTTTTTCTTTTTTAGGTCTACGGGTCTCATCTATTATGCTTATTATTGGATTGTTTTAGCGGAGTGGGGCAGGGTGGGGTTTCGGTGACTCCCCTTCCTTCCTTCTTTTTACTGGTGGTTGGGGATCCACCGCCTCCCCTCCGACCTCCTGTCCACGCTCTCCCCCCTAAGGGGATACTTGGACTGTGCGGCCATTGATCCTGATTGGACCTCTGGCTGCCCTCATTGGTCCCCAGGCGAGTGACTTAGCCTCGCCCACAAAGTATTGTTTAACTGTTTTTATTTTTACTTTGTCATTTATGATGTCTTTTGCCTCCCTCCCTCCCTCTCTTCCCCCCCCCTCCCTGATCTAGAGACCCTGCCTCGACTTTGGGTTCCTGTTTGTGGATTGCCCTTTTGCCTCTCCGAGGGAAACTTGCCAGCGTCATGTGAGATGGGTGAGCTTATTGCAATCCGCCACTGTCCTCCAATCCTGGGTCCCAATGGTTAGGTGCGTGACAATTAATGTCAAGGGCCTGGGTTCCAACATTAAAAGGCGCCATGTCCTTAGAGAACTCCGCTCCTTACGAGCGGATGTGGCGTTTCTTCAGGAGACTCATTTTGACCGCGCTGGTACTTTTGCCTTCGCTAAGCATTATTTTCCCGTAGCTTTTTCGGCCTTCCACAATCGACGCAGAGCTGGGGTGGCTATCCTTCTTTCTCGATCCTGCCCAATTACAGTGACGACTTCCCACATAGACCCAGGTGGCCGGTTTGTTATCTTGGAGGGGCTCCTTTATGGTGCCCCGATTGTTTTATGCAATGTCTATGCCCCCAATTCAGCGCAGATCCCGTTCTTGCGCCGGGTATTCTCCCGTCTGCGCGCTCTCCCACCATCAGCTTGGCTGGTGGGGGGAGACTTTAACATGGTCTTCTCTGAACGGGCGGATCGTCTGGCGTTACCCCAGGGCCCAACCCCCCATAGGTTGGCCCAACTTGCAAGGGAGTTCCGCAGGCTGATCCGCGCCCACGCTTTGTATGACCTTTGGCGAGTGGACAATCCTACGGCGCGCTCCTACACCTTCTTTTCTCACCCTCATAACACTCACACCCGCATTGACTACTTCTTTGGAAATGCTCCCGCTCTTCGTTTGCTTAGGGACATGAACATTGGCCCTCTCACCTGGTCTGATCATGCCCCAGTCGTGGTTACCTTATCTACGACTCCAGTGCCTACTCGCCAATGTCATTGGCGTCTTAACGAAACACTGCTCAAATCGCCGACCTCCCTCGAGACCCTGCGCACACACTTGATAGATTATTTTAGGGACAACTTAGGCTCGGTAGACTCTCTTGCCATTCTCTGGGAAGCCCATAAGGCGGTCATGAGAGGATGCTGTATCGCATTGGCTTCTAGGCTTAAAAGGGACAGACAGGCCCAGGAACAGCTCCTCCAAGCCCGTATTCGGTCCCTTACGACGACTTTGGCAGCGCATCCATCCCTGGGGGTTCTTCGCCGTTTGGTCCTGGCCCGGGCGGACCTCCGTGATTTGGAGACCCGCCATGTGGAACGACTTCTCCTTTATACCCGTCAGAGGTTTTTTGAACGAGGTAATAAATCTCATACCCTCCTGGCAGGAACCCTCAGGGATCATCGGGCCTCTTCCACACCACACTCTGTCCGTGACCCCGCGGGTACTCTTCAACATCACCCTGATGCTGTGGCGCTGGCGTTCCACTCTTACTACTCTAAGCTGTATGACTTACCCCCCCCCACGAGCACTACTCCCTGGGGATGACTCAACACTACTGGAAGACTATTTAAAGGATTGTTGTCTCCCACGCCTTCCTCCTGAGGCCTTAACCTCCCTGAACACCCCCATCACCAGGGAGGAACTAGAAGGGGTCCTGAGGGACCTCCCAAATGGGAAAGCCCCAGGCCCAGATGGGTTCACTTACAATTATTATAAGGTTTTCCAGGGTGAACTCTCTGCTCATCTATTGTCCCTCTTCAATTCCTTCCTTTCAGGTTCCCCTATACCCCCGACTATGCTCTCTTCACTACTCACATTGGTCCCTAAACCGGGTAAGGACTTGCAGGATTGTGCTAACTACCGACCGATTGCTTTGCTGAATACGGACCTGAAACTTTTCACCAAACTCTTAGCCAATAGACTGAATGCTTGGCTCCCTCTGCTTGTCCATAAGGACCAGGTGGGATTCATCCCCTGTCGTCAGGGTGGTGACAACACCAGGAGGACTGTGGATTTGGTGGAGGTGGCCAATCATTATTCTACCCCGGCCCTTCTCTTGAGCCTGGACGCTGAAAAGGCTTTTGACCGCATAAATTGGTCGTTTATGCATACTACGCTTAAGGCGTTCGGGCTTACGGGACCGTTTCTCACAGCTATCCAGGCCCTTTACTCCTTACCCTCAGCAGCAATTAAGCTTCCCCATGCATCTTCGCCCTCCTTCCCTATTCGAAATGGCACTAGGCAGGGTTGCCCCCTGTCACCCATCATATTTGCCCTCTGCATTGAACCGCTAGCGGCCAAGATTAGGCGAGACCCTAATATCAAGGGGATCATGGTCCAAGATAAGGAATTTAAGATATCTCTCTTCGCGGACGATGTACTCCTCACTCTCACCTCCCCTCATACTACCCTTCCAAACTTGCTGCGCTCGCTAGAGACCTATGGGGATCTCTCAGGGTATAAGGTGAACCCCGCGAAGACTGAGGCACTCCCACTTAACATCCCACGGGACCTTCTCCTTCTCCTCCGCAGTAATTACGATTTCCAGTGGCGGGAGTCCTCTATCCGCTACCTGGGAGTCCATATATCCACCTCCTATGCGACCCTCTACTCGGCAAACTACCCGCGGTTGTTTTGTGAGCTAAGAGCCCTATTGGACAAATGGCAACCCTTGCCTATCTCCCTTTTGGGGAGAATTGCTGCGGTCAAGATGACTCTCCTCCCGAAGCTACTGTATTTTTTCGAGACGCTCCCAGTCGCGATACCTCGGGGAGAATTACGGAACCTACAGAAAGCTATCTTCCAGTTTATCTGGAAAGCAAAACGACACCGAATACCTAGATCTGTTATGCTGGCGGATAGGGGGTCTGGGGGTATGGCTGTCCCACATCTGTTACATTATTACTGGGCGGCCCACTTACGCCATATCCCATTCTGGGCGGCTATGCCAGCATACACCAGATGGGTGCAGATAGAGAAGCTATGGCTGGCACCCATGCATCCTAACGCGCTTCTGTGGGTCAGCTCCCCCCCCCACCCCCCCTGCCTCGTACCTGTTGGGCCCCATTCGGTTTACTAGATCTATCTGGTCTACCTGTTGTGCTAGATTCTCCCTGATGTCCCCGCGCTCATCTATGGTCTCCATACTATACAACCCCCTTCTCCCGGAGAGCCTGACTTCTGCCATGACTAAAGTGTGGTCTGAAGCTGGCCTTTACCGGATTGCTGATATGGTTGACCCTGGAACCTTGGAACTCAGGTCCTTTGCTCATCTTACAGCTAATCAAAACCTGCCAGGTACTGAATGGTTCCATTACTTGCAGGTGGTTCACTTTGTCCGCTCCCTCCATTGGTCTCTTAAGGTGTCACTCCCCACCGCTTTTGAAAAGATTTGCCGTGCAGGCACGTCCACTAGGGGCTTTATATCCTCTATTTACCAACTTCTTAACTCACAAACTACAGGCTCTCCTGTTAATCATCGCTATATGCTTAAATGGGAGGAGGCGGTGGGTAAACCCATCTCCCAGGAACAGTGGCGGATTGTATGGTCTCGGGCCCAGAAATCATCTCAGTGCATTACGTTTAGGGAAACGCAGTATAAGCTGTTGATGCATTGGTATCATACTCCGGCTCTCCTTCATACTTTAAACCCATTAGTTCCCCCATGGTGCTGGCGCTGTGGAGCTGCGGTGGGTACCCTGCACCATATCTTTTGGACGTGCCCTCTCATCCTCGGTTTTTGGAGGGAGGTCAGGACTCTGACGACTGCTCTCTTTTTGCAAGAGGTTCCTCTTGACCCTCTTCTTTATCTCCTGAACCTTCCCCCCAGACACCTGAGCAATAAGTCATCCAGGCTTTTCTTGCATCTTTGTACTGCAGCTAAAACTCTCATAGCTAGAAACTGGAAGAAGGTGAGTCCCCCATCTAGTCTTGAGCTTGTGGCTAGAATGAAGGATGTGAGGAGTCTTGAATACCTGACTGCTGGCCTACATAATTCACGGGAAGCCTTTGGGGCTATTTGGGCACCCTGGGACATGTATTGTACATCACAGGGTCTCTGATCTCTAGTCCTCTCCTTCCCTCCCCCCCCTTCCCTTTGGTCCTACCCTTGTCTTCTTAACCCCTCCATTCCCCCCTCCCTTGTTCACTGCTTAATTTAAATGCATATTGCTTAAGGGGGAGGAGGCAGATAGCCTCTATTTACCTCAATGCTTCCTGTTTGTTTGATTATTATTGTTTTTTTGTTTTTTCTTTATTCCTTGTTAATGAAAAATTTTTCAATAAAATTACAGTTATAGAAAAAAAAAAACCACCCCCCCCCCCCCCCCTTAAAAAAAAAAGAACACAAAAAAAGGCCCCCAAACAAACCATCGCCTTTAAAAAAAAAAAAAGAAAAAAAAAAAAAAACTCCCCCCCCCCCCCCCCCCCCCCCCCTCTTTTGGGGGGTGGGAGATTATTAACCAAAAAAAAAAAAAAAAAAAAAAAAAAAAAATAAAATAAAAACAAAAAAAAAAATTACCCCACCCCCCAAAAAACAAGAAAAAAAAAAAAAAAAAAAAAAAAAAAAAAAAAAAAAAAAAAAAAAAAAAAAAAAAAAAAAGGGAGGGGGGGAGGGGGAAAAAAAAAAAAAAAAAAAAAAAAAAAAAGAGAAAAAAAAAGAGAAAAGAGAAAAAAAAAAGAAGGAAGGGGGACATTGCTTATACAGTGGTCCAGACATTTTTTATGAAAATGGTTACTATACCTATACTAATAAATAAAACTGTGTACTGTGTAAGCCATCACCAGCCAGTGTCCTATTATGGACAGATCCATAGATCTGATAGATGAGAAGATAGATAGATAGATAGATAGATAGATAGATAGATAGGTAGAAAATAACCTGTCTATCTATGTATTGATCTATCATTTTCATATATACTTATATATATTTAACTAAGCATAACATATGTCATCTAAGGATAAGCACCTTAAAATTATATTAATGGGAAAAATCGGACCCAGCAACCAACGTTACTGATGGGTTTAGACCTCTACAGTTGAGTTTTAAGTCTTACTAACATATGAAGCCAGCTACACACATAATAGAATCTCTTTCTTGTGTTTCCAATCTTAAGTGCATCTGAGGGCATGGAAAACCCCTGCTGTCAGGCTCACTAGGGCATACAAGAAAGAAACCTTTACTTCTGATTTCTGAACCCTGATAATTCCAGAGTTCACATGACCACATATATCATCCACTAGTTCTCTGTAATAGGTGAGGAGTTCAGTTCAGTTCAGCTTTGTTGTACAGCCTTATATATAAAAGGCGCAGCCTCATGTTTATCCGATGGCTTTGTGATGTGGCTCGGAGACATTCCTGAATCACTAACTTCTTTAAATTGCTTGTAAAATTGAATACAGCTCTGACATTCTAACATTGTTACTATTTTAGGCAGAAATTATAAGTGAAGTTGTTATTCTTGTTTTGTCACTGCACAAGAAACATCAAAGACATCTTAAAATATTCCTAGGTTTTGGATTAAGATAAATCGGTATAATTTTAGGCCAACAGCAGAGTTTAGTGCAGGGTTAGCAAAGTTCCAATTACTTTTGTAGCAGAATAAACGCTGAGCGTCTCCTAGTTTAATGTGTCAAGCTCAGACGTGGTTAAATGATGCAATGTATAAAAGGGATGTACAGTAAGTGGATCTAAAAGTGCAAAGTCTCTGGGTACAAAAGGCCTAGGTGTGGATCTCTAACACAGCAACCATAGTGAGCTATGGGCCCAAACTCTACCTTAGTGTGACTAATGTATACAAAGTTCTTGAAAGGGACTATTCCTGCTCTTTACAGACCTCCAAACTATCATTGAGAAACTTACAACGCTCCCTGGGGAAAGAAATGCAAATTAGCTATCCAGCAAAAGAGAGAAACGTGTTTCTTTCTTTCATTAGGCTAAGGCCCGCATAGGAAGCCGCAGCAAAAAAATGCTGCGGGAAAAACCGCGGGAGCAACACATCGCGGTTTTTCCCACAGCGCTTTTCATAGAAAGTCCGCAGAGGACCCAGGCTAAAGGGATTTTCTGGGTCCCAAATAAAATGTAACTGCGGGCAAAGAAAGAGTTACTGTTACTGTTCAAGCCACAGGGTCCCAGTCCTATATGCTAGTCTTTGCTTCTGGTACTCCAGCAATGATGTCCATGGCCACCCACAGGGACATTGCAGCCAAACCCTAGCCTCCGCAGTCACTTGCAATAGTCAAGTGATGAGTACTCAACTATTGAACATAACCCCTTCCTTACCTCAACTATATTTTGTTTAAGTCCTGGAAAACCCCTTTAATTAAGATCTGCAACTTTCTAATGTACTTTGCTTGTCAATTTCTCATTCCTTTCAAGATCTGTGCTTGCAGACATTAGATAGGAATGCTTATTGTCTCTTCCTGGGCATTAAAATGTGGCCCAGAAAGCAAATGTTAAGGGGTATTAAACTTTTTAATTTTTATTTTCCTGTGACAGGACTGCCATTTAAAGACTGCCATACACATAATACAAAGGTCTGCAAACCCACTGATTTTTATGAGAGGTTGAATGTACACTTTAAGGAATCTCTAGGAGAAAATATTAGGAAAATATTAGTGTGAATTTCATATTTGCATGCTTTGATACCCTGTAAAACTGTACATGAGGCTCTGAGAAATTTCAGTTTCAGCTTCTGTCACAAGCTGAAAGCAAGAATTTTATTTCTCAGATGTCATAATTATAGGAACTTATGAAAATAAATGGGAAAGTTAAGGGAAAGTTAAATGTGACACTTCATATTGTCCTTGCCATAGAAATATTCATGTGTTCAAATGATGACCATATTTAATTTTATTATTTATTCTATTTATTATTATTATTATTATTGTTTATTTAAGTATATAGGACCATTAATTCCATGGTGCTTTACATTTGAGGGTTTACATACGGTACACAAAATATACAAGACAAATATAATACTAAAGTGACCAACTGGCACAGTGGGATAGAGGGCCCTGACCGCAAGGGCTTACAATCTATGAGGAAAGAGGGATAGAGACAGAAGGTGAGGGGGAGAGGCTGTTCAGATGGTGGTGTGGTGACAGTAGTATTATTGGAGGTTGAAGGCCTTCCTGAATAGGTGAGTCTTCAGGGCCTTCTTGAAGCTTGTGATTGTGGGGGTCAGTCTTATGTGTCTTGGTAATGAGTTCCAGAGTATGGGGGATGCACGGGAGAAGTCTTGGAGACGATTGTGTGAAGAGCGGATAAGAGCAGAGCGGAGTAGGAGGAGGAGTAGGAGGATAGTTCGGAGTGGACATGTTGCTCCAACAATTTAGAGGCGTACGGGAGCAGTGAGATGGGGCGATAGTTGGCAGGAGAGGACGGGTCGAGGGAGGGTTTCTTAAGTATAGGTGTGACGGTAGCATGTTTGAAGGCGGAAGGGAAGGATCCATTGGTTAGGGATAGGTTGAAGAGATGTGTTAGGGCAGGAGTAATAACTTCAGAGAATTTGGGGATGACACATGACTGGATCGGGTCAAGCGCGCTGCAGGTGAGGTGGGATTTAGAGATTAGGGTGGAGAGCGTTTCATCAGTGACGGTGGAGAAACAGGAAAGTTGGGTGGGGTGGTTGTCAGGGGTGTAGGGTGAGACTGTCTCTAATGGTGTTAATTTTGCTTTTGAAATAAGAGGCAAAGTCATCAGCTGTGATAAGTGATGTCAGAGGGTGTGAAGAATATCGCCTCGCCCAGCCGCCTGGCATGCCTGCGATCAAACTTCTTTCTTAACCTCCCACTCACACACAGTGAGTAGACCGGGTCATAGGATAAAACGAAACGAGCGATATAAATTTTATATGTTTAATAACCCAAGTGGGTCGGTATGAATTAATAGCATATACAGGAATATACAATATTAATATGATCAAGCATAAACATACAAGCAAAAGAGCAATGATACAATACACCAAAATAAAAGGAAATAAAGATTAGAAAAAAATACCTGAGCACACAGCCCTGTCCTAGCTGTCTCTCTTCCATGCTTAGCACAATAGACTCTTAGTCTGTTTCTCTAGGCCACAGCACAGTTTTGGGCCTAGGGCGCAAGCTTAAGCAAGTTGCATAAAACAATCCTTCTACATGTTGTCCAGAACAAGTGAAAGGCTTCAGGCCTCACTGCTAGGCCCTCAATGCATTCCTCAGTAGGGCAAGCTCTCTCCTCTTCTCCCAGATCCGAGCTCCTTACTGCCTCTTTGCTGAATGACCCCAGAATCCAGGTCTGCCCACAGCATATGGCTAGTGCTCCACCCACCCCTTGCACCCAGGCAGCCCCCCTTCTCCCACCTTTGCAGAACCCTCGGAGAGAAGGGTGAAGTTAAGGCTTGCTATCCCCCATCCCATCTGGCCAGGGATAATAAAAGTGCCTGGCTATAGCAAGCCATCTCCAATGAACACACATAAAACCAGTGAAGCCTATCGTCCAGCAATGTGGACTCAACTAAAGCACCGCATTCCAAGTGGGGGAAGGACTGACCTAAGCAAGTAAAACACACTTCCAAGAAAGATATAAAACTGAGGGTCAGTTCATCACAGAGGGGGCGCAGGAGGACGGAGTTCTGTGCTGATGGCAGTTGTGCGGAAAGATCCGACAGCAGGGAATTGCTGGGACGGTCCAGGATTAGGAGATATGTCGCCAGAAGTGAGGAGTAGCAGGGAGAGGGATAGCAGGTGTAAGTAGGAGAGAGTGTGGGGAGGTTGTGTGTTTCTGGGGCGGAAAACTTGTAGGTTTGTGAGTAGCTGTGCAGAGAAGGTCAGATGGTGGGGTAGAATAGAGGCATCCCTCTCCCTCTCAACCATGATTGCAGAGTGCCAATGGTTGCATGGCAGCTGGAGGCCTCACAAAGACCTGTAGACCTGCCATGACTGAATGCCTATTACGCCATGTCAGGAGCATATAGTATAGAAAATAAACAAGATCAAAGAAAGCACAAGAAAGCATAGGTATATATATATATATATATATATATATATATATATATATAGATTTAGATATATACTTTATTAGAAAAACAAACCACCTGTTTCTTAAGAGGGACAAGTTTTTATTCAAGTGCTTCACATACTGAGTCCTGTATGCATGATAGTGTTAGTATTTGATCTGTTCTGAGTGACGGATTTACACACATTTGTACCTGTCTAATTCTCGTATATAAAGCCACTTGTCAGGTGACATTCCTTCTTGGCTTCTGTTTCATCTTCCCTACATCAAAGTTAGAACAATATGGGAGGTTGCGACTATTGTAGAGAGGCAATGGGGATTAGCCTATTCCTACACGCATTCTCCTGTTATACTAAACTTAAAAAGACATTTGCTCTTTTGCAGCAGATGCTTGAATGATATAAGGTAACAAAAGGCTTTATTTAGAAAGTGATACATTCTACAATGCTAAGGATTCTTTTTCTTTTATGTATCATAGCTTTATGATGATGGTGCTTTGCCTTAATGTGTCTGCTGTGTCAGATGAATGTAGAATGAAAAAAGCAATAATATTAAGGATTGCAGGACATTTGATCTCACTTGGTGCTGAACCATGACAGCTAAATGACTAAAAATGAGATCAATGCACAGAACCTCACACTGAATGTGCAATAAATCCTCCTGACCATAAAAGGAAAAATGGATGGCTCCAATTTCAGTGATGTTTTACTTGCAATTTTAGAGCTAGTAATGTGGGGATGGAGCTAAGCTTGCTTTTAACAAAGATTGAGTTTGATACCCCACAAGCTAATGCATAAGGCCATGGATACACTGCAACTTTTTGTAGCGCTAAATTGATTTTAAAGGGAATGTGTAACCTTAATATCAAACCAGCAATAGTGCTTTGCAGAGGACATTAAGCTAAGAAAGAAAAATACCTTCAGATAGTTCAATAGATGTACCATTACCCTGAAAAAGCAGTTTTTAGAAATATGCAAATGAAGCACAAGTGCAATGGGCATGCCAGAGCATCAGGTTTTCAAATCTGAATAGCCTTGAAGGCGTTGACAACCCCCCCCCCCCCTGCACTTAAACCTCATTTGCATATTTATGTAAGCGTCCTTTTCAAGCTAATAATGCATCTATTGGACTATGTAAAGGTATGAAGGAGCTCAGCATAATGCTTCCTGCGGTGCACTGAGGCTGGTTTGATACAGAGATCCCTGGTGACAGGTCACCTATTTAGCTGCAGTTGTGGTACAAAGGGATGCAAAATGTATGCAATCTTGTGGGCTACACCTGTTACTCAATAGTTAAAGTCAATAAGTAGCGTTACAAAAAGTCGTAGTGTAGCCATGGTCTTAGTCCCTGTATACTGATATGCAATATAGTACAGGAATTTCCATTGCAACATTCCAGGCATCATTCTGCCCTGCCCCTGGCATTGACTTTCATGTTCTCTACAATGCAAAGTGACTGTTGACAATAAAGTATGTATCCCCATTTTTACTATTTTATTATTACTCTTGCTGCTGGTGCCAATGGAGCCCCTTATCCCCAGCACACACCCAGTACCCCTCTCTTGATCGAAGATTTTAGCTTTTCTTATATGCAGTTGCAGCATCCCAGAATGCTCCTGCTTCAACTGTCTCTGTCTTTGTGCCTCTGGGTGTTTTTTATATGTCCGGTCTATGTGTTACATGTCATTATTGTTTTGCAGCTCTCCCCATTGTAATTCCCTGTTTAGTTTCCCCACTGTCAGCCCTGGCCTATCACAGGCCACTGGGTGGGGTCTGGGAGGCTTTTGTCTCCAGGAAACCATTGGGGCCTCAGTTGCAGTTCTAGTAGTAGCAGTTAACAGTGGAAACAGAGTAAGTTAACTCTGTACTCTGAAACCCAACAGCTTTCATTCAGCCCCTGAGGGTGAAGATTGAGCCCAAGGCTTTTATCAAGACAGCCCTGAGACAGGGAATTCAGCTATCAAGTATTTTGACATAGTGCCAGGAGGAGAGAATGAGTCCTGACTACCAGGAGGTGTTGTCCGGAACCTGCCTCAAAAAGGTAATCAGGCCCAGCAAGGACTACCTTGGATTACAGCCCCCAGCATTATCTGCTGGAGGTGGCTAAGTTTCAGAGAGAGAGTGGGGTACATGGCACTGAAGGCTGGGTATACTACTCAGTGCGAGACTACTACCCCCACTGGGAAGCTGCAAGGTTCACAGTTTATAGTTGCAAAGTAAAGTTCAGGTTAAGAGAGGAACCCTCTCCAACTGGAAGCGCCCTGGGGGAACTACTACCACCACCATCTGGTAGCATAGCAGGCCCCCTCGTCAGTGATCAGCATAGGAGGTGTGCTGGGGAGATTGGTTGAGGGCACTTGGCCTATCTAGTGGCACAGCTACCGCCACTATTATTCCCATCCTCCCGTCCTCTCCGTCTGGGCGTCGACACAGTGTGTAACTATAACCTACATAAAGGGATTCTGTTAGCATGAACATCAATCATAAGCTAAACACAAAGAATCTCTTTAGGCTGCTACCTCACGTTGTGTAAATGCTGCGATTTGGCCATGGCGGAAACACCGTGATAAAAAATGCAGCATTTTACAATACCTGCAAAGTGGAGGGGGATTCTGGCTAATCCCATCCACACATTGCAGAAAAAAACTGCTGAAATGCTGAAGTTTCAAAAATGCTCGAGTTTTTGTAAATCACAGCATGACAATTATACCTATGAGAACGCTGGTGTTTTCCATATAGGTATAATAGAAGCAGAAAGTCCAAAGCGGAAAACTCTGCAGACTTTCTGTGAAAAGACCTGCAGGAAAAAACGCAATCCCTTTCCGCCATGGTTTTTCCAGCAGCACTTTTTGGCTGTGGCCCGCTATGTGGGGCTTTTGCCTTAAGGTTAAGGTTTTCTTTGTCTTCACCCAGCCTGTGGACACCAAAAATTGATCCAATTGAACCAATATATAGATGGTAAATCAAGCCATCTGTTGAGATTTGTAATGGTGATCCTGTAAATAGGAATGAGTAAATGGTACTTACTATAATTCTATAAAGTCTCTATGTAGCACCTACACTCTGTGTATACCTATATGGCGTACACATGACGATGATAAATGAGTTTAGGCAATTGCCACCCAAACTAATTTAGAAGCGGAAATTATAAAGAATTAAAGTGAATAAACAAAACAGATATCTAAATCCCATCAATATTTGATGTGACCACTCTTTGGAGGAGAAGTCCTAAAAGTGATGATAGGGCCCCCCACTGAGCCCTGATCTCAACATAATCCAGTCTGTCTGGCATTACATGAAGAGATGCGTTGATGTGATTTAGATTTCTCTTTTTTTCATTCTTTTTTCATTTTAATTTAATTGACAAAAATAAACTATTAACACTTCCATTTTTGAAAGCATTCTTTGCAGCATTTTTTAAAGATTTGCCTAAAACTTTTGCACAATACTTTATGATGCTTCTAATATTAATTTGAGCATTTGAATAATGCACTCCATTTCTGCTCCAAATCTATTAAAGTGCCACAAATTGGTCAACAAGCTGATTAACAGTAGTAAATTGCAGAATTATTTCCTATCCATATAAAATGTTTACTTTAACCATATATTCTGTATTTATTGATTCATGTACGTAAAAGACATAGCAGCTGTTGTGGGATCCAACAACTAAAAGCCTCTTGGCACAGGCCGATGATCAAGAGCAAACATTTGCAGGAACACTTGCTCTTCATCGACTCCTGCACGTTCTGGAGTTTGCTTATTATGTTGGCTAATCTGATTGTTTATGTGGGCATGAAAATGCTCACTAGTTGTTAGCGCATCCCTGTGTGAACAGGGCCTGTGCTGCCAATAAAAAGGAACTGTATAAGGGATGAATGATCATTTCTCTGCCATACATTGTACAGTGGCCTGTTTGAAGGCCTTTCAAACTAGCATCTATCAACATGCTGTATTATAAACTCTGATGCTCTGCCTATGTTATAGGAGTCAGACGCTAAAAAGGTATTGCCATCTCTTGTATCTTAAACTAACTGAAGTAGTTTCCCCAATACATATTCTTTTTTCTTTCTTTCCCTCTGCAAAGTGCTTTCAGCTGATGTGCCCTGATAAGGACTAGCACAGTGCCTTGCTCAGTGCCTCCAGAGATGACTGTGCCATTTAGAACAAGCATAGAGTAACCTGCTGATCTGAGCTGAAAACCGGGAAGTGGAAAGGATAACTTTTTCAAGGGTTTTCCCATTTCAGGGTTTTCCCATCTCTCCTCTCCCTCCTGGTTTAAGTGACAAATTTGAGGGCAGGCTTAGCCTGTGTGATGTACAACTCAGACCACCAATTCCCAAGATGAACAGTGTGCTTTTTCTAAATTATGCATTGTTATCTCTGGATTTACATACAACAATCACAATTTGATCACTTTTTATTAAAATTTTTATCAGAGGTGAAACAGTGAAAAAACGGCAGTTCGGCACTTTTGATTTTTTTTTTTTCCCACTACAGCATTCACCATAGAGGAAAAAAAGTTTTATAAGTTTGTAGAGCGGGCGTTTTCGGACACAGGGACACCTAATGTGTATGTGTTTCACAGTAATATTTTAGTTTTATATCAATTCTAGTGAAAGTGGGGGGGGGGGAGCTTGAACGTTAATCGTTTTGTGTTTTAATTTTTTTTTAACTTTAATATATATATATATATATATATATATATATATATATATATACATATATATATTTTTTTTTTTTTTTTTTTTTTTTTACTATTAACCCCTCCTAGGGGGCGCGAACCTGCAATCGTCCCATAGACTGCTGCGTGGGAGCCGACCTGCAACGAAAAAGGTACGGGACCGGCCCCAGGGATAGTTGCTCTGCTTTGGGGGGTAGATTTGGGGGTGGGGTCATGGACTGGCACACTCAACAATGCCCACGGTCAGAGTGGATTCTGATTGCAGGCATTAACTCCGGATCTCCGTTGTACATTACAGCAGAGACCCAGTACAGTAGCTATAGGGGGTTGGGACCAGCCCTGGGGACTGTGGTGCTACCTGTAGGGGGGAGGGAGGTCACACTTCACAATGCCCGCAATCAGAGTCCACTCTGATCTTGGGCATTAACTCCGGGTCTCCACTGTACATTACAGCAGAGCGGCGCCATCTTTAAGGACCCGGCGTCCGCTGTAATCACATGGCAGATGTAGGGAAGGGGTTAAACTAGCTAGGTCTTATTTTTGGAGTATGGCTTATATTTCAAGCCTACTCCAAAAAAAACCTAGAAAATCTAGCTAGGGCTTATTTTCGGTGTAAGTCTTATTTTTGGAGAAACACGGTATGTCCATATCATTGCATTAGCGATGTATGGAGTAAGTAACTTTTTTTCAGTTCGCTTCATGAAACATTTTGGGTTGGGACATGGTATACGCTAACAAGCTATTTCCATACATCAGTATCATGTAACATTCAATCTTTTCTTTAAAAGTTCAAAGACATGAAAGATATGTTTCGTAGCTAAGGGTCTCATCCTGCAAAAAAGAACAAACCAGGTAGTAGGACTGAGAAAAAAATCCAATGTATCATGAAAACTGATTCCTTTCTTTCCTGCAGGCCACCTATAAAGTAATGAGGCACATAGCACCATCTGCCAGCTGTCGGGGCTGCACAGATGCTGGCTTTCTTGCTAGATTTTTTTTTCTTTCTCTGTCTTCTTCAGTCTTTTGCGCATTAACACCAAATTTTGACTTAATCTCCCCCTGCACACAAAAAAAGTTTTTCTTCAAAAGGGTTGAATAAATAATGTACCATGTAACAATAAATAGAGCCATATGTGTATACTTACAGTCCAGTCCATGGCTAAAAGAATAAAAAATCTGAATCTATTAATAACCGTGCCATATACACATGTATACACATATAGATACATGTATACACATATAGATACATGTAAATTATTTGTAGCGCTTGCAGTTGGAGACAGTGCCGATCAGTTAGTCACAGTAGCTCACAAGTTGTGACTTGTCAAAATAGATAGAATTAAAGGGAGACAGTTAAAGTGGTTATTTACTTTGGATTTTACTTGTTAGGATTACTCTACAATAAATTGATCACCTGCAGCGCCACCTCAGGATAAATTAAGAATTACACATTTCAGATTTAAAGGGATTATTCACCGTTCCCAAGTTGATGGCCTAAACTGCCATGTCAAAAACGTGCAGAGACGCTAACAACTAATTATGCTTAACGGTTTACTTTTGCTGACCCAAAAACTAAATATAATGGGACAAATTTATTAAGACATATATACAATAAATGCCCTGACAAGCACAAAGCACAGCTAATTTATAAAGGTTCTCTGGGTTCTTCCTAAGTCTGTTGCATGTCCGTGTGCCAGAAAGGAGATCTACGCAAGTTAGGAAGTAGCGAAGATTTCAGATATAACTGATGCCAGAAAACTGTCGGACCAAGGCATCCTGTCCACCCTGCTCCACCCACTTTTGCAGAAAGTGGCAAGCAAGGTGCAGAACAGGTATGTGTCATATCTTTGGCACAAAATGGGGCCTTGCAGAGACTTAAGATTTAGGACAGCCCAACTGTAGCACCAGCCCTTCCAGCTCCTTCAGGATATTCATCCCCAAAATAACAGGTACTTCTGCATCCACGGACCCTTCTGCCACGCACACACTACAAGGTCCGCATAAATCTGAATGGGCAAATTATTGACCTCTTTTAAATTCAGCCACTAGGTGGTCCTCAACCACATCATGGCCCAGAAGTGTTCTTCAAACTCTGGACAGTCCAGGGTGGTGACCTGGGACCCAATAACAAGCAGGAAAGACAGATCCTGCTGGCCAGTCATGGCAAGGATCATCAGGCATTCTCCCACCACATCCACAGCTTCTACATTAGGGCATTCAGTAATGTTTCCTGTGACTTTCCCTTCAACTGTCAGCCATCCACAGTTTAAAATATTCTGCTATGGGGTCATCGCTGGAAGGGAGCACATCTGAGAAATATGCCCCTCCCACATTTAACACATACAGGACATGAACTGTGGCCTTCATCCATGGGACTTCATTTTCTAGTCTCACAGCTGCTGTCACCACCCCATCTCCTGGGTGGAGATGGAGGCCTTCAGGAAAGCCTGCTCCTCTTACTCCCAGATGATCACCTCCGTGAGTATCAGGTGGAATGGCTTCTGGAGGTTGGTCTCTATTTGCTTTCAGAACATCCTCATCAGTGAGCGATCCATGAAGAACTGGTCTTGAAGCATGATTTCTGCATCACTGGTCAATGTATTGTTTGTCTCAATCTTCCTCTGTAACATGATGAGATGTTCCTGTAGGCCATTAGTGTACTGCATTAAGGTCTCATCCTCACTTCATACCCTCTTTTACAGTGTTACCTGGGTAGATATATCCCTGTAAACTTCCTCCATCACCGCCAATATCTGTGCTACCATTCTATGAGCAGCAAGCTGCAACATGACTATCTTCCTTGATTCCCCTTCCAACATGCTTAGCACCTACTTTGCTCTCAGGTGCGGGGCCATGTTGCATAACCATGTGGTATACTCTAGTCTATCCCTCCAATCCTCTAGGAATATGCCAGTTCCATCATATTACGAAAGATGCCCCAACATGGACAGAAGAGTTCACTGTCATGCCAGGCCGGGTTGTGGTTCCCGGCCCCACTGGGACCACGGAGATCACCATGCATCAGAATCTGGTGTTGCAGTTTCTGGTGCTGTAGGTACTAGGTTTAGACAGGGTTCACCTCACTTTCCATCAGGTTGTTATCTGTGTCCATCCTGCCAACTTTGCCAAGATGTAACATGTAGGAATTGATGGACACAGACACGGACAATTAATTATGCTTAACGGTTTACTGGCGAAACCAAAAATACAATAAGGAATACTTATACTTGATATAGTCTCAACAGGGAAGCATGTAATCTGTAATCTGCAGTTCTCTTTCTCCTGCAGGACTCACATAGATAACCTGCTTAAGTTGGCCTCTCTGGAAGCTCCTCAGTCATCTTCTCCATTTCCTGCATGCCAACCCTTGCACGCTCCAACTGCCAGATGTGATATACCGTCCGCTGACTCTGCCTTTAGTGACTTTGCACTATACTGCTGATTTGGGTCCTAATAGTCGGACCCCACCAATCTAAAAGATAGGCCAACATTTCTTAATGGTGGATAACACCTTTAAAACAGGGAAATGGTGGCACCTCTATTTGAAAGCATCAGCGGGAGGGGTGGGAAAATCCTCACGGATCCATGTCTAATTAATTTTGAGAAAAGTAATTTTTTCCATCTCAGCAGTGGACAGTTTTGTCCTTTTAGGTGTTACAATGTCACCCGGAGCACTAAAAACCCTCTCGGACATTACACTTGGGGCCAAACAAGATAAAAATTCAATGGAAAACTGAGCGAGCTCCTTCCACTACTCTAAACTTATTGGTCCAGAATTCCATGAGGTCACAGTTATCTGCCGGAATATAGGTGCACTCTAAGCATAACTGTAACTGCTGGTGCAGCCGGTGGATGTCAGTCACCTGTTCTGGTTTTGGTTGGGGATGCGAGGTGAAAAATTTCTGGTTCATCATGTTCCAGATATTTTTTTAGCTGCTGATGCCGCTGCTTTCACTCCTGCTAATTGTACTGGCACTGGCAGAGGAGGTGGAGTGCTGTCTGAGTGAGGTGGACTTGAAGTGGGCAGAAGCCACCTGGGTACGTGTGCGACTGGCATTTGCAGTGGTCTTCCTAAACGCTGTGGTAAGCTGGGTATACAGCCTATCCTGATAATATTTCAATTTTTCTTCCCCTTTGGAGGCAATGAAGAATTCCCCCATTTTGGCTTTATAGTGAGGATCTGAGAGCACTGCCATCCAGTACTTATCCCTATTCTTGAAGCTAATAATATGCTTCTCGCTATGTAAGCAGCAGAGCATACAGCTTGCCATGCCTGGCAGCATTTACACGGACACAGGGGTCTGCCATGGTTGATGTTTTTGGCCAGCGTGGTCAACAGCATCATCATTATCTTGAAAGAAATAAAGGTTAGCCTTCTCCCCTAATTGTGCCTTTCACATATCAAAGGCCTACTTTGCATCCAAGTGAGAATCTTCCTCCTTCTTCTTTATTTCCATTCTAGACCTAGTTCCTCCACCATAATGACCCTGACCCAGATATTGATCCTCCTCCAGTCCCTCTTGCATCAACCCAGAGCATTAATGTTGACTAAGAGGTGGAAGCTGTTCTTCCTCTTTCTTCCCTCGTGACATGAGTATGTTGCCTGTAAGATATATAATAAAGGGATCACATCGACGATGCTGGAGTTGACCCTGCTGACAAATTTGGGGGTCTCTTCAAAGGGCTTGAGAAGCCGACACACTTTCCACATGAGCCTCCAATGGCAGATCTCAAAATAAAACATTGTCCCTGTGGTCTGCTGCATGCAATAATCGTTCATCGTTTTCTGCTGCTCACACAGAAGCTCCACCATGTTTAAGGTTGAGTTCCACTGAGTTGGAACGTTACAGATAAGACAGTGCAAAGGTAGACTATCTTGTTGCTGCAAATTGAGCTGGGAGTTTTTTGTAACACAAGAACAGCTAAAATGACTTTTCTGGCCACTGTACATGATAATAAGGGGGGACACCCATAGATTCAGCACATGCGCAATACAGGGACAACGTGTTATTCGACTCAACTGCAGCGCTACAACAATATTGGTGACATTGTGATTGGAAACACTGCCCAGTTGTAGTTGGAGAGGAGCTATCCAGTGGTATATTGCTGCAGGATACAGAAGAGCATCTCTTCTGCTGTGTGGCTCCTCTGATTTAGGCTTATTAACTATAAAACCACATGGCAGTGCTTCACCTTACACCCATTAAATAAGGGCAGAGGAGGAAGAGTGGAAGCAACACCTGCCCTGGTGAAGATGGGGTTGGGAAACGGTCCAGAGAGAAGTATCACCTATCCTACCTGGATAATTGCCATCGAAATGGCAATTGGTCGTCTGGATTCATGTGAACCAAACCTCCAAAAATTTGGGGGCAGTGTAAATTCTTAAGCACTGCAACTAGAGATGAGCGAATCGAAGCTTACGAAGTGGAATTCGATCTGAATTTCAGGAAATATTCAATTTGCATCGAATTCGGATTTCCTCACACTTCGTGGTAACAAATCACATTTTTTCCTAAAATGGCTGCTGCACATGTTAGGACATGGGGCAAGGAACTCTGGGAATGTGGGATCACCCACGCAATGCCATGCGTGCAGCCAATCAGCAGCCTGCCAGCCCTGTGATGTCACAGCCCTAGAAATACCCTCCGCCATCTTGGATTCAGGCATTTTCCAGTGCACTTAGTGCAGGGAGAGACGTCAGCAGGCGCTAGGGAAAGTGGTAGAAAAGACTTGAAAACTAATATTTTGCTCAATCGATGTTTAGGGAAAGAGCATTAGAAGTGTAATGAAAGGATAGGGAGAAATTTATACAGAGTATTGAATCAGAACAGGGTTCATTTGGGGTGTTTGCAGCCTGGGTAATAGGAACAATCCTACTACACCTTGCTGCACTGACTGCCATTATACTGCTGCTCATTTCAGGTTTGCATACTGACTCACAGTATTGTTTCACTACCACAGCAGACTCCCTATGCGTGTTACTGCAAGGCACAGTGTTCTACACCACTATACAGGTTCTCTGCAGCCAGGAAATAGCTGTTTTTTAACGCAATTCACCATGAATTAATTCGGATCGAATCAAATCGTTTCTGAAAATTCGGCGAACCGGCCAAATCAAATTTTTTAAAAATTTGCTCATCTCTAACTGCAACCTCTGTGTGTGAGTGTGAGTGAGAGAGCATGTGCATCTTTGTTTTTGACTCCCTCCAGGAGCTTTGCCTTGGTCCTACACCCCTCTCCTTTACATAGATTTCTATGCACAGTATGAAACCAGTTCCTTCATTGATCTTAAGGGGGCCATTCGAACGGCAGAAGAATTCCTCTTCATTTTCCACCGCCGTTTTCTGTCCACCGGCTTCCCGCGATGGGGTGCCGATGCAGGACATCAGCATTCAGTCGCGGCTTTCCACTGCTGATTAGGCCCAGATAATGGGAGTCTCAAGACACGGACTCAGTGACTGAATTAGCCGCAGCATCCACAGCAAGATTGAACAGGAAGCTCAATCGTCATCGTCAAATTCCTACATGTGAATGGGTTCTTAAAGTATATTTTATCCTTATATAGGAATTTTAGATGTGAATTGAGAGTGAAAAATGCAAAAGGAGGAGAAGAGGAGAAATAAACATTTTTCTGAAATAAGACATATAATAAAGTTTCTTATAGACAATTGTGCTGTTAATATATACAACGTTTTGTGAAAGTACAGTGGCCATTTAAATTCTGCCTCATCCATCCCTCTGAGGGGTTTAGATTAACCTGACCTTTATATGAATAAAAAGGTTAAGTAAAGCAATATGGCTTTGGTCATATAGCAGGTCTGTCTTAAAACGTGCATAGAAAGTAGGTCGCCATTTGGGATTATTTACAAAATTGTGAGCAAAGTAATTAGAATAATTATCTTGCAAACTAATTATATCAAATGGAGAACTTTGCAGAAATTTGTCCCTTTCGATCCTTTGAAGTGTTGGATATCTATTAAAATTTCTATTTGACTATGGCTAGCATGTTCGTAGTCTCCATACTATTGCATTCATGTGACTCATTCACTTTTCATAACTCTGAGATCATCTAAGTGCCTACAATATGTGTAATGGGCCCTCACCTCAACATACCAGAACATTATTTTCTTTTGAGCTGCAAGTGGGCTCAAGATTGTGGCTTTACCTTAGTGCAAGATCCATAAATGACAAGAAATGATGGCACGGGGATTTGTTTAGCCCTGGTAAATATTATGGAGGTCACCAATGTGCTGAGGTCACACTTCTTTGTGAGGCCACTCTTTGAAACTATTAATAAGCTAAATGAGTCATTATGGATGAATGTTTTGAAGCTTTTACAGACTGTAAGTCAGAAAAAGAACCTGTTAAAATAAGAAGTTCACAAAGAGTCTTTCATGTGGAGTTGTACGCAGTAAAGAGTCAAGGTTTTCTCGACAGGACAGCTGTTATGTTCTTACCTGTGCTGAGCATCAGGTTACATGCAGTGTGTCAGATCTCCTTTACTTTCTTTACCTTAGTCTCTCATGCTAAATAATCCACATCAATCCTGCAGGTGAGTTTCCCTGAGCTGCACTCTTTGATATCCTTACACCTCTTTGTTCTTAAACACGGAAAGTTTGTTCTTGTTTCATGTGTGATATCACACACAAACTCCAGGCTCTTAGTTCAAAATGGTAAAAATACTTTAATGTTTGGACTTTGTTCTTCTGAGGACAAATATGGAATTCCATATACGTTCATTCTTCTTACATTCCTTCAATATGACCTAAAAAAGAACAAAGTGCTGTGTCAGTCTTCTGAAATGTTCAACTCATGTCTAACGCAGGGTAGTTTGTATTGTAATGCTTGGTGACTTTTTTCATGTTTTCCTTCTCCGCCTTCCAAAATGTATAACTTTTTTATTTTTCTGTTGACATAGCTATGTGAAGGCTTATTCTTTGCGTGATAAGTTGTACTTTTGTTTGGCACCATTTTGGGGTACATTACATTGATTAGCTTTTATTAACATTTTTGTGGGGTCCATGTGAAATAACACACAATTCTATCATTATTTTTTTGCATTTTGTTTTTACGACGTTTACTCTGCATTAAAAATGACATGGTAATTTTGTCTGGTGGGTCATTACAATTACAGCAATACCATATTTATATTGGTTTTATTGTTTTACCACATATACTAATAAAACCTAATTTTTTGAAAATGAACGATTTTCCTGGGTTCACCATATTCTGATGTCAGTAACTTTTATACTGTTTAGTAGATGGAGCTTTGTGAAGGCTCTTTATTTGCAGGGAAAGTTGTAGTATCTCTTGGTACCAATTTTTGGTATGTATGACTTTTTGATCGCTTTTTATTGCTATTTTTTGAGATAAGTGAATTGACCAAAACACATAAATTTACGTATTGCAATATTTTTTTTTACAGTGTACAACGTACGGGATATATAATGCTATTTTTGTATAGTGCATACTTATACACACATGAGGATACCTAACATTTGTTTATTTTACTTAGTTTACATTATGTGTTTTTTTTTGTTTTTTTTTAACTTTTTGTTATTAGTTTAATTTTTATACTTTATTTGGAACTTTTTTTTTTTCTAAACTTTTTTTCCTGTACCACAAGGAGACTTGAACTTGGGTTCTCTGATCCCCAGAGCAATGTAATGCAATACAATGTATTGCAGCAGATCACACATTGGCTCCCTATGTGTAATAGGGAGCAGCAGTCAGAAGGCTGTTGCTCAGTCTCCTGGTTGCCATGGCAATCACTCAGACCCCGCAATCTCATCACGGGGGATCCAAGGGGTGGCGGGGGGGGGGGGGTTTGTTTGATCTTGTCCCTGAACCACACAGATGCTGTAATCACCATTCATCACGGCATCCAAGGGGTTAAGCCACTGGAATCAGCGTATTTTCAGACTCCAGCAGCTAGTCCTGGGTCTCGGCTGTGTAACAAAGTTCCTGTACCTGGAGCATTACAGTGCCATACTATTACAGCGCTGAGCATTAACTAGGGAAGAGGTTTAAGGGTTAGTCAAGTTATTTCAATATACAGTGCTGGCCAAAAGTATTGGCACCCCTGCAATTCTGTCAGATAATACTCAATTTCTTCCAGAAAATGATTGCAATCACAAATGCTTTGGTAATAATATCTTCATTTATTTTGCTTGCAATGAAAAAACACAAAAGAGAATGAAAAAAAAGTCCAATCATTGATCATTTTACACAAAACTCCAAAAATGGGCCGGACAAAAGTATTGGCACCCTCAGCCTAATACTTGGTAGGACAACCTTTAGACAAAATAACTGCAAACAACCACTTCTGGTATCCATCAATGAGTTTCTTACAATGCTCTGATGGAATTTTAGATCATTCTTCTTTGGCAAATTTCTCCAGGTCCCTGAGATTTGAAGGGTGCCTTCTCCCAACTGCCATTTTGAGATCTCTCCACAGGTGTTCTATGGGATTCAGGTCTGGACTCATTGCTGGCCACTTTAGAAGTCTCCAGTGCTTTCTCTCATTTTCTAGTGCTTTTTGAAGTGTGTTTTGGGTCATTGTCCTGCTGGGAGACCCATGACCTCTGAGGGAGACCCAGCTTTCTCACACTGGGCCCTACATTATGCTGCAAAATTTGTTGGTAGTCTTCAGACTTCATAATGCCATGCACACGGTCAAGCAGTCCAGTGCCAGAGGCAGCAAAGCAACCCCAAAACATCAGGGAACCTCCGCCATGTTTGACTGTAGGGACCGTGTTCTTTTCTTTGAAGGCCTCTTTTTTTTTTTCCTGTAAACTCTATGTTGATGCCTTTTCCCAAAAAGCTCTACTTTTGTCTCATCTGACTAGAGAACATTCTTCCAAAAAGTTTTTGGCTTTCTCAGGTAAGTTTTGGCAAACTCCAGCCTGGCTTTTTTATGTCTCTGGGTCAGAAGTGGGGTCTTCCTGGGTATCCTACCATAGAGTCCCTTTTCAGTCAGATGCCGACGGATAGTACGGGTTGACACTGTTGTACCCTCGGACTGCAGGGCAGCTAGAACTTGTTTGGATGTTAGTCGAGGTTCTTTAGCCACCATCCGCACAATCTTTCGTTGAAATCTCTCGTCAATTTTTCTTTTCCATCCACATCTAGGGAGGTTAGCCACAGTGCCATGGGCTTTAAACTTCTTGATGACATTGCGCACGGTAGACACAGGAACATTCAGGTCTTTGGAGATGGACTTGTAGCCTTGAGATTGCTCATGCTTCCTCACAATTTTGCTTCTCAAGTCCTCAGACAGTTCTTTGGTCATCTTTCTTTTCTCCATGCTCAATGTGGTACACACAAGGACACAGGACAGAGATTGAGTCAACTTTAATCCATTTCAACTGGCTGCAAGTGTGATTTAGTTATTGCCACCACCTGTTATGTGCCACAGGTAAGTAACAGGTGCTGTTAATTACACAAATTAGAGAAGCATCACCTGATTTTTCAAAGGGTGCCAATACTTTTGTCCACCCCCTTTTTTATGTTTGGTGTGGAATTATATCCAATTTGGCTTTTTGACAATTCTTTTTGTGGTTTTCCATTGAAGACAAATTAAATGAAGATATTATTACCAAAGCATTTGTGATTGCAATCATTTTCTGAAAGAAATTGAGTATTATCTGACAGAATTGCAGGGGTGCCAATACTTTTGGCCAGCACTGTACCCTCTATTCACAGGACAGGGGATAATTGTGATTGGTAGGGGTGCAACAGCTAGAAACCCCACAGACTGCTGCTTCATTCATTCCCTATGGAACTAGTGAAGATAGCTGGGTACCAAACTTGGCTATCTCTATCTGTCCCATAAAAGTGAATGGAGCAGCGGTGCATGTGCACCAACTATTTCATTGACCTTGGTTTGCTCAATTAGTATTAAAATCTATTAATTCAGTAAGGCTCTGAGTACATGGCATTCAAGTCTGATGGGAAAAGCTCCTAGTTCATATGTCAAACATATCCACATCGGTGCTATTCACCTGACAGAGGTCAAAAGAGTGTCCTTTTTTGCTCCATTCTTTCAACAGCAAACTGTTTTTTTCTAAATAGAGGACTGCTGGCAAAAAACAAAATATATACAGTATATATTTATATAAATGCACTATAATTATTCTTACAATGTGACCCTTTGGGCATAATATAGCACTGTATCCCTAAGGGCCCTTTCACACAAGCACTTTTTACGCGCAATTGCTGTGCAAATTTGCAACGGACAGGACTGGCAGTTAGCACTGACACATTAAAATAAATATGTATATTCACATGTCAGTTTTTTTTCATAACAAGAAAATCAGAATATTTCCCATTGAAGTCGGTGTAAACAAACTGACAAGAGCCATCAGAGTTCATGATTTAGCCCCATTCACTGACAGTGAAATTAATATTGGTGTGTGACGTTTGTTAAAAAAAAAAAAACAGACATCACATGGAGAGTTTTCACTGTCATGTGAATGTAGCCTTAGACAATAAGGGTGCATTCATCTGGGGTTGTTTCTGCAGCAAATTCATGGATTACTGCAAGCCACTGGCACGGATATTCTTCATTGTATGATTTCACCCATATAGTTGATTTTGTGTGAAAATGCCACCTGACAGCCATGATCCAGTTCCATATTGAACACTTTTCAGCTAACAGCTTCATACATTACGGATTGGGCTCACATTAGCATTAGATATATTATATTATATTGAAGCCCATTGATTATTTAGTCAGCAATAGGCCCAAAAAAAAGTTATAAGCAAATGATATTAGAATGTAGAAGTGACATTAAAGACATTTGAGGCATAGCTGAAGCATGCATCATGTCTTAGTGATGTCTTATACAGGGGAGAGTTTAACCTCAACTACATCTGCAATGATGTAAGTGACCTCACTATGCAGGCTACCTGTCAAGCGTAGTATACATGTAGAGAATATTTCATGCTTAACTGAGTCACTGCTAAATCAGAAGCTACCCGAGAATTTCCACCTCAAGCATAATTCAGTGAAAAGAATCTCATTTTCACTTCAAAGGTCTATGTAAGTGCCTTACTATGTGCGTAATAATAATCCGTGTGTCATATTATGTCATGAACAAAACATTATATAAAGGTCAAAATATAAAAATATAGCATGCTAATAATAGCATAGCACCAGCAAAATATCATCTAATTCAGTCTAAGGCTAGGTTCACACCTGCACCTAAACTCCGTTGGGGGATTGCGTTCCCCATTCCGCTTGAAAAATGCTGAAAGCAGTGCATTTCTCTCCGCATTTTTTGCCCTTTTTGGGCGGAAACCGAGCGGAAACCCGGTGGACCCCATTATAGTCTATGGGGACCGAGGGTTTCTGCAGGTAACCGCTTTTTTAAACGGATTAGGTTTCCGTTTGGAAACTCGAACCCAGGTGTGAACCTAGCGTAAGCCTAGTTGCAGACGACCGTGTGTATTTTGTGGTCCGCAAACTAGTATTCAGTGTTCCTTTTTTGCGGACCGTGTGTCATCAGTGTGTCTTCAGCATCAGTGCCGAATGTCCGCAAAAATGGACAGTGTGTCTTCAGTGTGTGATCCGAGTTTGCAGATTGGAAAAAAAAAAACACAGGAGACATCTAATGATGTCCCTAGCTTGTCCGCAAATATGGACGGCACACTGATGACTAGAATCCCATCCACTACACAGACTGTAAAACACCGTGTTTTTTTCCGTTGTGTTTCCGCCGCAGGCAAACCGTGGAATTTACGCCATGTGGGGCCCTGGCTCTGTATAGTACAGAGTCATATCAGGACATCCATAAAGCTGGCTTCATGTACCTGTGGTTTCACATGCAGGTGTAAGGAGATAAAGGGTTAACCTTAGGCCTCATGCACATGACTGTAGTTTTTATCTGCAATTGCAGATTCAAAATTGTGGATACAAGTACGATCCAATTCATTTCTTTGGGCCCAGACACACGATTTTTGCGGCCGTGTGTCTATGCCATATTCAAGGACCGCAAATTATGAAGCATGTCCTATTTTTGGCTGCATTTGCGGCACAGACCAGTGAAGGGAATTATACAAGATCCGTGATTGCAGATGACATACTGATGCAAGGTAGACATGTGTTTTTGCAGATTGGGGATCAGTATTTGCGAACACTAAATCCTCTACGGTTGTGGTAAGACAGATTGGCATTTACTTAGCAACTAAAATTAATTAATTAAATAAATTAAAAATTATTAATTCAAGGTTACATTCATTTGTGACTAGTTATGTGTAACTGTTGGTATTGCAAAGTGATTTGTGTTCTGATGCCAGGCTAGATGTAGCGTCATGCTTAGGTCAGCCTTCATGCCTTTCTGGAGAGCTGGTATGCAGAGTCCATTTGTTTTGGTCAGTCTGTGTTGTCCCAGGAGCAGCTACTGCGTCTCACAAAGTTGGTGGCCCAAGCCATGGATTGGATCAACAAGTGTGTCCCAAATGTTTGGAGCTAATGCTTACACAGACAAGTCAACTCGCCTGGCTTTCCCAGTAGGCTCCCACGTTTCAGGCCCCAAGCAAAAAATACCATATAGCCCATTATTTGCTGATGCGTTCACCTGCTTATAAAACCTAATAAGTTCCTGCTGACAGCTACAGGTGCTAAAAGGGGGTAGACTGGAAAGCTATGGGTTAATAGGTCATTCCATAGACCACCTCGACTGCTTTCACAATTCTGCAGAATCATTCCTAAGCAATCACATTTTAACACAGATATTTCACTATCGCTCTGTATCAGAACTTATTAGACCATTATTACTATTCAGTGGACAATGTGAAATGTAAATGTCCTAATCATTTGTGTCTCTGGTTGATCATATACACAAGATTTTTAACCAGATTCAGCAACCTTGGCAGTTTTATGATCAGCTGTTTCCTACAGGATTGACCTAACTTAAGCTCAGTCTACATGTGTAGAAATGGGGGTTGACGTTTCCTGCGTGATCCCAAGTCAGGACACAAATTACATAAAATTACAGTAACGTACAAAGATCTCACACAAAAGAATCTACAAAACATACCTGTCTAAAAAGGGGTAAGGATATGATGCCTGCAATTTAGACAATGCACACATTATCCTCTTTCCTCTTGATTCCACTCCATCCACTGCTTTTTGCTAAAAAAATTAAAACAGTACATCAAAAACTAACAAAAATTGCATGTGTGATTTCAGCCAAACGTAGTAACTGCAGCGGTAGTTTAGCCACATAAGTAGTAATTGCAGTGGATTGGCTGCCGTAAAGTTTTTGTACAAAAATTCTGCAGTGTTTTACAGAAGCAGCAAAGTAGATACGATTTCTTAAAATTGTATCCAATTTGTGACTACTGTAAAATGCAGAATCTGTAAATTTTATGCTGCAGACTTCCAATGCAAATTTAACCCTTTTCAAAGAAAAATGTGAAATCTACCGGAAAACCTAAGCATTTCGTCAACAAAACCCACAACAAAAAAATGTCCCATTTGTAGTGTTTTTTCTACTACAGATTTCGAGAAGAAAAGCTACACATTTTCTACTGAAGAAAAACTGTAAAATATCAATACCCTGTAGACATAGCCCTCAGGACCTGCATTAGGACCACAAGCTCAAGCTGATCAGTGCTAGTGGAAGGCATGGGTGCTCACTGACTTAATTGTATAGCCTATCATTTTTGTTAGTGTACAACAACTCATTGCGGAAACCACATGTGGCCAAGGCCATCCCACCCGTGGTGGGCAATGACAGCACATTGCTGCCAATAAAGTCTGCAGCACTGATGAACGAGGCTTAGAAAGCATGTGGTTGCAGTAATATGTTTCAGTTCCGCTGTGATCAAATGTCGATTAAGAGGTTTACACATGAACTACAGGTATATTCCCACGTGAAAAAAAATCTGCAGCATGTGCATCGATTTCTACAAGATCCATTTCCGCAGAATTTTTTTGCGAAATGTGACTTTACCCATATGATCAACTTCTGGTACAGTGATCGAGAATATGAAACATTTGTCCTATTATATACATGCAGCATATACAGATTGTTAGCACTCACAGCAATCCCCAGTGGAGGCTTACAATACAGTTTCCCTATCACATATAAACTCTATGTACAGCCAATTGGTCTACTGTTATTTTCCTTTGGATGACAACCTGAGGAAATCCATAAAGTTCCATCAATTACATGAGGAGTGTGTTTCATTCTATTCTTCTTTCCGTAGACTATATCTAAATGTCTCATAAGATATTGTTTTATTTTTACCAGTTATGGTCACTAAATGCATCTATATTGTTTCTACATGAGTCTGTTTGCAGAAGCATTAAGGATACACTAATAGACGGTAATGGTTATGGTACCTGGTACAATCTACTCCGAGTCAGCAACAGCTCACATGCCTACCTCACTATAGACATGAATAACATTAAGTGACAGCCTGACAGGCTGATTGTCACACCTCAACTAAACCTTATGGAAAATAATATTCATATTTCATAAATAGAAATATTGTATTCAGTGGGAATAACGTCTAGAAGATCTCTAAAATTCTGAAAAGGTACCTATCAGGACAACCCCCTTTGTGAATGTAACTCTGGATTCTGGCTGCTGGAACCCCCAGTGATGTCAGCTGTTATTTTTAGGAAAATGCTGCCAGCATTCACACATATCTCCTATAGCAACACTGTGACATCTTTACATAGATCTAGCAAAGTTTAACTTGAGTCTTAACTTTTTTCGTGTTGTAAATGGCTTATTTTGTCTTCTGAGATAGGATATAAATCACAAAAACGGGCAAATAATACTAATAGTGAGATTTGGATATAGACGTTTGTAAATGAAGAAAATCCCACAAGAATGTGAATAAAATTCATATTTATTGATACTCAATAAAAACAAGAATGAGCATAATGACATACAAATAGTATAGAAAATGTAAAATGGGGGAAGAGACTAATAAAAGTCTCAGGACTGGACACGCCAGCAACCAAATACATGGTAAGTGGGATGGCAAACACAGGAATAAATGACTATGTCAAAGTATACAATGAAGTCAGGCTGATAGATATAAGCTGCACTGCAAATAGGTTACAAGCAATAAATAATGTGCATAATGAAATGAATGCAGACAGCATAAACAGCTAGAAACACACATTAATGTTACAGATAGACATAATAGTAAACCATACTGACCCACTACCACTATCACTAACTATACACACTCATGTGATTATCTGTATGGAGAAAATCCGATATAGACTACTACAGTAAAGGGTTACATGCTTGTGCAATTCCACATAAAACACTGTTCTACAGAAGATGCTGTAAGAAAATATGAAATAAAATAATAGATAATAAAGATAATAATGATAATTAATAAAAGATGATAAAGCACACAAGTATTTTACACCAAGCAGTGTGGACCTATAAAATGGTGGCCATCGACTTATGAGGACCATCCATTCTGAGCCTCTGATTTCACGGATGAATTCTGTTGTTTTCTGTCACATTCCATGTGATTGGCTTTTAAAATATCAAGACATTGTTAGAGCTGCAATTTTGTCTGTTTGTCCACCATGATAAATTCTGCGGTTAGGGTGTTGTCCAAAGCTCATCCTGTTCACAGCAGAATTGTCTACTTGGCAAAATGAATCTCATATTACCTTGAGAAATAGGTACAAGTGCATCTCAATAAATTAGAATATCATCAAAAAGTTATGTTTTTTTTAGTAATTCAATTCAAAAAGTGAAAACACATATATTATATTGAGTCATTACAAACAGAGTGAACTTTTTCAAGTGTTTATTTATGTTAATGTTGATGATTATGGCTTACAGCCACGGAAAACCCAAAAGTCATTATCTCAGAAAATTAGAATATTATATAAGACCAACTGTAAAAAAATTATTTAACACAGAAATGTTGGCCAAATGAAAAGTATGTACAGTAAATGCACTCAATACTTGGTCGGGGCTCCTTGTGCATGAATGACTGCATCAATGCGGTGTGGCATGGTGGCGATCAGCCTGTGGCACTGCAGAGGTGTTATGGAAGCCCAGGTTGCTTTGATAGCAGCCTTCAGCTCGTCTGCATTGTTGGGTCTGGTGTCATGCCTTGTTGACAGACAAAGCATGATTTTCAGATCTTCTGCCCAGCTAAGAAGCCATATAATAGGCATTATAAAGCCACGATCATTTTTCTCCACAAAAAAAAAAATCACTGCTGGTACCTAAAAGCAGAGGCGGAATTTAAAGCTACCAGGTCCCAATGCAAAATATGTAATGGGGCCACCACTTACTATGTGCTACCTATAATACAAGTGTTACTTATGATGTATTAATAAATGTGGAATATTATCATGAATGCATTTAAGACAGTATAACTACTGTAGGGTATGAAAGAAAAAAATAAGGCACTCCTTTCTAGAATTAATTTGCCTGGAAGGACAATTTTAGTTACAACTTTTTGCAGTTGTAAAGAACATAGTAATAATAAAGAAGGTTAATTTTAGTTCATTTTCCTCTTGGTCCCTTGCATGTGACAGCTAAGTGACAGTGATAATCCAACTTAGTCACACATACCATTGATTGGTACAAAGTGCTCAGACAAAGGCCACATTCTGCCTTTGGTCACTGACTACAGCTGCAGAATACAGGACACATGCCTTGTTTGGCAGAGGACACAAGTCACAAGATCTCGCTTGCTGCAAATTCTGATGTCATGTCTATTATGGATATAGATGGAGTGCTGTTGACAAGTGCAAATCAAAAGGCCAGCATAAAGTAAAGTGCAAAATAAGCACTCAGAAATATTCTTAGTTCTCTGTTCAGTTTAAGAAAAGGCCATAAAATAAAGCCAGAAACACTGGATTATGCAATCATTTCTGAGGGAAAAACATATACTGAATCATGAAATTCTGGTTCCTGCTTATTGTTATTGGAATGGTGTTGAAGCACCTGATAGACTGTCCACATTGGTTGCTGTTACTAGGCATGCAACTTTTCGCAGACTAGAAGATGGACAGGATGGTACAGATTTACTATTGTGGTTACCACTATGCTACTTTGGCCCAATGTGGTACATTTTTGTCACATCTAGTTTTGGGTTAAAGTTTTTCAACTTGCTATACATCTGGGTGTGGCATCTCAAAAAAAAAAGGTGTGGCTAAAAAGGGAATAAGTTGTGCCGAAATTGTGTCATAAAATTCTGGCTCAAAGTAAGCCAACTAAAAGGTGGTATAAATGTAGGCTAGACAGTCTAAAGATGCACTAGATTTACCATCCAGCATCAACCACTGTGATAAAGCTGGCTTATTTTCAGACTGCCTTAGTTAGTTTGCACTGTCTAACTATTAGTAGATCTGGGTCGATACGTTTTCGGCTGAGGCCACACATTGCTGAAACCCTGCATTTCTGGACATTTCGTTTTTTTTAACGACCGTCACATGGCCACATTAATTTCAATGTCTATGAATGGGGGCTATTCACATGACCGATATTTTGTCTGTTTTCACGTAGCCCTCCATACACTGTAATATATGAGGAATTTGTGAAATTGGCCACCCATCAGGTTCAAAACGGCTGTAAAAAAAAGGACGTTTTTCATGGCCATTTTGCACTTCTATGGTGTAAATGTAGGCTTGGCTTTCAGTGGGGTTTCCCATGGTATGCATTCAACAAGGAGCACTTCAGAGTCAATATATATTCCATGTAAATTCTGAAAATTCTAGAAAGTGCTTAAATAAGTTCAGATGGCTACCTAGAAAACAGTCATGGGGACCATATTGAATCTACATTGAGAGGAAGTACTGGTAGGCCACTCATGACCACCAATACTGCAACAGTACAGCATGGATTCCAAATATTCTTATGTACATGTGAGACAATGAGACACACGAAGAAACAGCAGAATCTGTATAAAAATGGTTACATGAAAAAGTTTTTTTGCACAATTTTTCATGCAAATATGGTCATGTCCCAAAAATTGTGACATTTGACATGCCTTGCACACCAGAAAACTGGCCTTTAAGGTATGATAAAGCCCCTAATTTATAGAACCTTTTAGTTTGCTTAGTTTCTGACAAAACATGTGCCATTTTTCCGGCATAATATGTATCTTAAGCCACAGCTCTTTTCTGGCCAGCTCCACCCCCTTGCCAGAAAAGACACAGGAGCTGTTTAAGGCTGAGGTCACACATTGTAGAAAAGATGATGTTTTTGTTGAAGATTATCCTGCAGACTTTTGAGCCAAAGACAGAGATGAATTTAGCAGAAAGGAAAAGTAAAAGTGCCTGCTTTACTGTATATGTTCCATTCTTCTTCAAGCTACTCTTGGCAAAACCTGCAACAAAAAAATGCAGCGCTTCTGCATCATGTGGCTTCATCCTAAAACAATTAACAAATGTGGTGTAAGGCATATATGCCAGTGTTTTGTCACACATTGTGCCAGAATTTTGATGCAATTTCATTAGTAAATCTGCCCCAATGTATACATCATGACAATTCAAAATAATACGTTTTTGAGTGAAATCGATAAATAGGGTTCTTCATAACCATAAAAATGTGTACAGTTTTGAGCGGCATGTACCTAAGACTCTATTCAGATCACGTTTTTTACAGCCATTTAAAACCGGGGCCCCATATGGCGTAAACGCCGTGGCAAAAAACCGCTGCATGTTACAGTCCCTGCAAAGTGGATGAGATTCTTGCTAATCCTATCCACACATTGCAGAAAAATACCCGCAGCGGAAATGCTGTGATTTCCAAAACCGTCATGTATTTGGAATTCGCAGCATGTCAATTATACCTACAGAAACGCTGACAGTTTCCATATAGGTATAATAGGGACAGAAAGTCTGCGGAGGAAAACTCTGCCGACGTGTATACAGAGGTTTACAGTCAGTGAAAGTGACACAGATAGAAATACAGACACTGCTGGGTGCAATTAGTTCCTGAAGTAAGAGTCATTCTAGAATTTGTCAGCCACCCCAGCTTCCAGACAGGTGTTACATGATGACAAGTGCTGGAGAAATCTCGAGCTACCTGCCTCTTTCATAACCCTTAGTCATAAGTATGCACTCAGACACACACAGCAGTATTCACAGCCTCCTCGCTTTGGACGACTAGACTTGTTTTATTACCTAATGTCAGCACACAGCATGGTATTCATTGTGGCATTTTCTTCCTACTTAGTTTGTGCATGAATATGTACAGTTAAATAATATACTTTTTAAATCTTTAAGTAAAAGTTTGACCTCAATAAGTAAAAGAGAGAAAAGAAGTTAGTGCTGTGCTGCAAGTCACAAAAATAACTGAATAAAAATGAATTTATTCAGGGTACATGCAAACATTGTTGTCGTAAAACACAACTACACTGTGTTCCAAATTATTATGCAAATAATATTTTCTCATATTTTCCAAAATTACCTATATGAATTGCAGTCATTGTAATTTTCCAGTCATCAACTATTCGAGTATAATTGAAAGGTTTTTGAACAAACTGCCTATGATAACAGTATATTTAAAAAAAAAAATAAACACTCAAAATGCATGTTTTAAATTATTATGCACAGCAGAATTTGCAATCTTTTCATTTTTATTAAGAACAAAAAAATGGTCATTGTGAAATTATAAGCATTAGCAGGTTATTACAAACTGAAATCAAACAGTTTTCAAGCCAAAACTTTATTCTAGGTGATGTTACATTTGCACATAGGACCCCTTGTTCGAAAGAAGCTTCAGAACTCTCTCGTCCATTGAATTTGTCAGTTTTTGGATGGTTTCTGCTTCAATTGTTTTGCATGAGGACAGAATACCCTCCCAGAGCTGTTGCTTAGATGTGAACTGTCTCCCGCCATCATAGACACTCCTTTTGATGATGCTCCAGAGGTTCTCAATGGGGTTGAGGTCAGGGGAGCATGGGGGCCACACCATAAGTTTGTCTCCTTTTATGCCCATAGCAGCCAGAGATGCAGATGTGTTATTTGCAGCATGAGACGGTGCATTATCATGCATGAAAATGATCTTTCTGCAGAATGCATGGTTCTTCTTCTTGAACCATGGCAGGAAGTGCTGTTTGAGAAACTCCACATACATTATGGAGTTCATCTTTACCCCTTCAGAGATCCTAAAGGGGCCGACAATCTCTCTCCCCATGATTCCAGCCCAAAACATTACTCCACCTCCCTCCTTGTTGGCGCCGTAGCCGTGTTTGCATGGGGTGTCCATCAACAAGCCATCCTCTACTCCATCCATCTGGACCATCGAGCGTTGCACGGCACTCATCGGTGAACAAAAGTCAGTCTTCATGTATTGTTTGGCCCACTGGAGCCGTTTCTGCTTGTGTGCAGTGGATAGAGGAGGTCGACAGGATGGCTTACGCACAGCTGCAAACCTCTGAAGGACCCTGCATCTTGTTGTTCGGGGGACGTTGGAGGCACCAGAAGCTTCAAAAACTTGTCTGCTGCTATGACAAGGCATTTTTGAAGCTGCTCTTTTAACCTGACGTAATTGCCTGTTGGAAAGAGTCCTCAATTTTCCCTTATCAGCACGCACACGTGTGTGCTGTGAATCAGCTACATACTTCTTGATTGTGCGATGATCACGATGAAGTGTCTTGGCAATGTTGATTGTAGTCATGCCTTGACCTAAACACTCCACAATTTGTTGCTTCTCAGCAGCCGACACATCCTTTTTCTTTCCCATTTTGGCTGAAAATGTAGGCTGCTTAATAATGTGGGACAGCCTTCTTAAGTAGTCTTGCCTTTAATTGGACACACCTGCCAAACTAATTAGCACAGGTGTCTGCAATTGCTTTCAGTGATATAAAGAGCCCTGACACACATCACCATCAATGAGTTTAACTGACAAACAAAAAAAATTCTTACCTTATCACTCCTAAACACTTTTTGCATAATAATTTGGAACACAATGTACATACAGTAGGTATTTCTTTAGATCGTAGCTATAGTAAAATGTTCTATCAGGTTATCACATTAAAAGAATGGATCAAATAATTCTGTAACTTTTCTTGGATATCTACAGAAGTATAAGATAACAAGCTTCTAAAACCAAAAAGTGAAAAAGGTAAGGTGCTTGACTGAAGCAGCAAAAACACACACACATAGCTGAACTACAATGTGTGGTTTCCATAAGCTGCACAGAGATAAACAGAGCATTATATATATATTATTTATATTTATATAGAATATGTTTTGCACCAAATTTATTATGTGTTTTGAAATAATGCTACAATCAATAAATTTATGATTTTTATCAAAGCAGTGCACCATTATGTACACAATTGAAGTCATGGCAGCATAGGAAAGGGAAATATGTCTAATATTTCAAGTCAGTTGCCCCAAATATTTTACATGAACCATTATTATACAGTAAATCCAGTGCAGTTTGATCCATTGCTAAAGATGGTTGTCCAGCTGTTTGTTTGTTTTTTTCTGTGATAGGCTTAAGGTAACATAAGAAAATAAAGGGATACTTACCTCTCACTAACTCTGCTTTGGTTCGAGTACTGCCTAGATCCACATTGGTCTTTACTTCCTGATCCTCAGCCAATCACTGGCTACAACAGTGACCCACCTCAGCCAGTGATTGTTTCGAGAGTCAACAGGTATTGAGCAGAGATGAGGGCAGGATCTGAACCAGAGTAGTGCAAGATTGATGAGAGGTGAGTATTCTTTTAATTTATTTGCTACCTTGAGGAGCCTTTTTAAAGCTAAGGTCCAACGTAGTGTGCCGTAGCCAAAAAAGGCTGTGGAAAAGACCGCGGCAGAAACGCATTCCTTTTTTTTTCCGCAGCATTTTTTACAGAAAGTCTGCATAGTTTTCCTCTGCAAACTTTTTGCTTCAATTATACTTAACGCTCGCGTTTTTTAAATCGCAGCATTTCTGCTGCTGATTTTTTTCTGAAATGTGTGGATGGGATTAGCCAGAATCCCATCCACTTTGCAGGTACCATAATACGTGGCGTTTTTTTTACAACGTGAGACCCCGGCCTAAAACAAAAAAATAACTGCTAGCCAACCCTTGACAAATTTTCATTATAACTATTGATAAATCTCTGCCTACATAAATCTATCCATACTTTCAGTCAACCTTGTCAAGATCATGAAAATATAGAGGTATGGCTGTGTATTTTATAACTATATTAAATAAATAAAAAATAAGAAAAACATTGTTCTAGAGCATATATTACAGATGTAAAAGAATATATATACTGTATATTAGATAGATAGATAATACAACATACGATGTGGTATGTGGTAATAGTCATAGCTGCAGGTTCTCATGGCTTTACTGGGCATGATGGGAGCTTCTTTCAAAGAAGCTCAGACCCAACTTCTGTGGGAGTTTGGTCATTTGCATATACAGCTTGCCCTAAAACTCTATTTTACATTTCTATACAGTGTATTTAGGAAAATATATTTGATCTTTAGGGCATTTCTTGTTTTTGTTAAAGCACACGTCTGTACTTCTGTGATAGGTTCTTGGTAGCCCTAAAACAGATAGTGAAAGGGATATGGACTGCCTGGCAGGGAAGGCGGAGCAAAAGGAGCATCTTTTAAAAGTTGAGGGGACTGTGGTTTTATGTTGTAGAGGCGGAGCTGAAGAAGGCTAAAACTCTGGGACATGTAGGCGGGGCTTACCTTCTGCCTTTGATGGTGAGAGGAACACAAGTACCCGTATCTGGACAGGATAGCGCAGCATGTCTCTGCTTGGCTGGAGAAAGTAATGGCTTCTGCTTCAGTCGCTAGTATACCTGGGTCGTCCGGCAGCACCTGCATCCCATGTAAGATGGCAGACCCCTGAGGCCCTCTTGCTCGCCATGCCGACTCAGCCCCAGCCCTCCAGGACTGAGAAGAAGAGGCTCATCCAGAAATGGGAGACGCAGATCCTGCTCTCCAGGTAAGAAGAAGCAGGCTACAACCTCCAGACAGGACATCGGGTCAAGTGGAGCTGCCACATGAGGTGTTGCGGGGGGTGCCATCTTACACCACGCTGGAAGGGGAGACCTTCTCCCCTGCCCTAGCGGCGGTTAACAGGGTGCACCCGGAGGCTCTGCTGGCAGCTTCAGAACCTGCCAGCATTCTTGTTCATAGGGCCCAGCAGCATGCCGGCATCAGCACTTGCGGGACCCTCACAGGGGGGAGGCAGAGCACTAGCAGCGCTGCCTGGTTAGCGCTAGGCTACGTGGCTGGCTCTGCACCCCCTGCAGCGGGCAGGGGATCGCGGGATGAGTGATGCCGGCTGCCAGCTGTGCAACTACAGCGCGGCCGGCAGACCCGGCTTTATTGTTACACCACACACTGGGAGTGGGGGGGGGAATTATTTTACAAAACACCACCAATGGAGCCCTGGGAGAAGGGGGGGATCGCCCCTGCACACTACTATGACCCAGATCATTGTCCTCTCCCCCCCTCCTTCCCCAGCTATTCCAACTGACCTGTTTAGACAACCAGGGCTCAGAGGGACCTCAGCTTCTGAAGGTGTCTGGGCGCCACCCAACTCCAGAGCATTTAACCCCTCAACCTCAGCTCCACTTTGGAGGGCCCCCGCCCACTCAGACCCCCTCGACTCTTCAGCAGGTATTCACCCAGGGCATGCCAGTACTAACGGATGTCGCTGGTCATAGGGGCCACACGAACTTACATTTCAGTACAGCAAGGGCGGACCTCCGGCGATGACACACCACTGATGATTCTTGTTCCGAGTTTTCATCCACAGATGATAGCGACCCGCGTCATCGGCGAAGACATCGAAGGGACAGGAGGTGTGGCCGCGACGGTGGTAAACGACATTCAGGGGACAGGCGGTACAGACATTGAACCCTGCACAGCCGATCCCCCTCAACTTCTGATTGTGCTGGCGGTTACAGCAGGAAGAAGAGCTCAAGGCTGTCTGGCGGGCCACCGATGCCTCATCACGCAAGGGAGCAAATGTCGCCAACTTCATCCAGAAGGGCTTCTTCAGGGATGGCGAGACCTCCAGTGGAACAGCCTTACCTCGCATCTCCTTCTTCAGCACAGATGGCTACAGGACCTGCTCCGGCTGGTGAGTACTGCGGCCGTCCGGCCTGGCAGCACCTCACCACACCCACACCCAACACTCATATGGATTTGGTAGCAGCTTTCAGACAATTTATTGATGGTTTTGAGGGTAAATGAAACACTGGGGGCCCCTTAGTATCTCCAGTGGGGGCCAGGCCCCTGCCTGCGGGTGGTAATGAGTTACAAGGTATGCTGTATAGGGATTCGATGTTTTGTGGTGTATTGCTGCTCGGCACACATTGATATTTGGACGCTCTTGTCGGTGGATCACGTGTTCGTTGACAAGGAGCGCTCTTTCGAAAGAGGCCAGGACAGGAAGCCAAGGGTTGCCAAGACCTTTGGTAACTGGATCCAGGCCTTCTCCACATTAGCATTCCTTACTTGTCAATCGGCGCCCGAGAAGGGTCCGGAACTATTCATATATTTGGATACAATATATAGCGCCTACAAGCTGCACGGTGGTTCAGCTTGGTGGCACTACGACGAGGATTATCAGCGTCGTTTAGCATTAACTCCATCCGTCGGTTGGGCATCCAAAGCCACCGATGTATGGATACAAATGATCTTGGCTCAGAAGTCTCAGCGCCCCTTTCAATCTGGGGCCACAGGCGCCGGAATCCAGTCCGGCGCCGCAGCCCATAAACTTACCGGAGCTTGCTGGCTCTACAATGAAGGGGAACTGTCGCTTTTATGCCACGTGCAAATTCCTGCACGAATGCTCAATTTGTGCAGGAGCCCATTCCGCTATCCGTTGCATACATAGAAACAAACAAACGTCTAAAGTGGGTGCGACCGGTGGAGGAGAGAACGTCGGTAATGATACGTCGGCTTCAGAAAGTGGCTCGAGCGGTACCCGAAGAGGTGAGAAGCAAGGCTACTGCATGATGGTTTTGCAGAAGGTTTTTATATTCCACATGACCAGTCCTTGTCATTGTTACTATGTTCAAATTTAAAATCAGTTCAGGATAAAGTCGCTCTAGCCTGGGAGAAGGTGCTAAAGGAGGTAGAATGGCAGGCTCCTCCCTTTGAGGAGCCTCCATTGCCCAACCTGCGAGTTTCACCTCTGGGTTTGGTTCCAAAAAAGGAATCTGGGAAATATAGGTTAATACACCATATATCATACCCCCTGGGCACATCGGTCAACGACGGGATCTCCAAGGATGCAGCGGGGGTATCTTACATGTCGTTTGATCGAGCATTCGACTTAATTAGGAGACAGGGCTGGGACACCCTGTTGGCAAAATCGGACATAGAAGTCGCTTTTTGTTTGTTGCCCGTGCACCCAGCATGTTTTCATTTATTAGGCTTATCACTCGACGGTTATTTTTTCGGCGATATGTGCCTGCCTATGGGCTGCTCCATTTCTTGTTCCTATTTCGAGCCATTCAGCTCCTTTTTGGACTGGATGGTCAGGTATGAAACAAGCAGCCCATACGTATTGCACTAGAAATCTAGATGATTTTTTGTTTGTAGGTCCTTGGGGTTCGCCACTTTGCAACTACCTTTTACGTTCCTTCCAGAGGTTGATGTCGGACATAGGGGTCCCCCTATCAAGTAAAAAAACTGTGGGTCCCGCCACTTGCTTGTCTTTCCTCGGTATAGAGATCAATACCGTGTCCATGGTCTTTCGTCTCTCGGACGACAAGCTTGAACGCCTGATCGCAGCAGTTGATCTATGCATTCAAGCAAAAAAAGTCACATTGCACCAAATGCAGGTGCTCCTCGGGCTCCTTATATTTGCTTGCAAGGTGATGCCCATGGATCGGGCATTTTCACGTTGCCTGTCGCTAGCCCACAAAAGAGGTGCAACAACCACACCATTTTATTAGGATCACACATTCCCTTCTGGAGAATCTGCGCATTTGGCAGACGTTCTTGCAGTCTTACAATGGCCCGTGGTTTTAAGTTGGAGAGGTGGAGCTGCAGAAGAATAAAACTCTGGGACACGTAGGCGGGGCTTACCTTCTGCCTTTGATGGTGAGAGGAACATCCCTCCCACCCTGCCCCTTGGCTGTGTGTTGGGACGGTAGCTCTGGTTGTTACCTGGTTCTATTTCAGTAGGCCTGGCTGGCCCTGGTTTTTCTCTCTTTTTCAGATGTCACAGCATGGTGGGGGATTCCATGCCGGGTACAAGATGGCCTCACCTGCCCGCTGCCTCAGCAGCTTGGGAGTCGGGTGAAGCACCAAGATGATGAAAACGGGCATGGAATACGTTTCTTTGGTTTACGTTGTTTTTGTTACAAAACTGGTTAATTAAAGCTGTGTCCAACCCCACATAAACCACACAAAGGTGTATGGTGTTGTTCTTTTAGGTACAAGAAGTTTGGGAGGTCCCCGTGATTGGGAAAAAAATAAACATTTATGTCCATGCAGTCTTAGCCTTTACTTACTTACTTTCAATGGTTCTTTCGCCGCAGCTTTACAAAGACTTAATTTTCTCAGCAGGGAATTCCCATAAAAAAGCTACATACATTCATTCAACAGTTTCCATTTCAGTGTAATGGAAAATCAGATGAAGACAATTTGGAGTGCTGCTACCCCTATGCTGACTAGTGTCTGTAGTGATTTATCCTGGTAGACAACACTATGCTGTCTGCTAACTAGACAGAGACATGTAGAACACCACAGGTTAGAAATAACTTGCTTGTAACATCACTGGTGCTATTGTGTAAAAAGGTCAAGAGCCAAAATTGGCTTCTAGACTAAATACCGAAATACAGCAACATTGTTTTTACTGGGATATTCCTTTTACTTTCCTGTCTGTTCATCTCACTTTCCTGTCTCGCCTCAGCTATCCAGCCTGGGGCTTCTCACCCTTGAGTCACTCTGCATGAATCATAACATGACCCGTCAATCACCCCTCACTAGCAACCAGATTTTACAGTATGTTTGTATGTCAAATTATGGAAAACGTATCAGAATAACATAAGCCATAGTAAAAAAAAAAAAAAAGTAATACAGTTATTAAATGTAATATTGCTAAAATGCATACTGTAAAGCTATAGTATCTTACGAAAGTGAGCACACCCCTCATATTTTTGTAATTATTTCACTATATATTTTCATGTGACAACACTGAAGATATAACACTTTCATACAATCTAAAGTAGTCATTGTACAGCTTGTATAACAGTGTATATATAGTGTGCCAGCAAAATCACACAACACACACAGCCATTAATGTCTAAACCCCTGGCAACCTCTGCAGCAATAGTCAGGGTAATGGTCAGGCCTTATTACAGTCAGCCCACCAGGAAAATTGATATACAAGGCCAAGCTGCCCCTGCAGGTGATGTTTCTGAAGATTGGAGAATGGTCAATGTTGTGCCCATTTATAAGAAGGGTAGCAGAAATAAGCTAGAAACTACAGACCAGTTAGCTTGACCTCAGTAGTAGTATAAATAATGGAACCCCCGAAAAAGAGGATAATTGACCACCTAAAAACCAACTTGTTGAATCCAAAACAGCATAGCTTTAGGTATGGCAGATCATGTCCAACTAATCTTATTGGTTTCTTTAACTATGTCTCAAAAGTGCTGAATGACGGATGAGGCATGGAAATTGCTTACGTGGATTTCAGCAAGGTCTTTGACACAGTGCCATATAAAGAGCTGATAAATAAATTGTTGAAGATTGGATTTAATCCCTGGAAAGTTCAGTGGATACACAACTGGTAGATGACTAGATATCGGTGTGTTTTTGTTAATGATGTGCATTCTGATGACAATGACACAACTGTGTGATACTGCTTATGGGGTTTATATTAGAGAAAAAGATTTAGCTTCAGTGGATAAATGTTCTAAACAATGGCAATTGCATTTCAATGTTTACAAATGTAAAAATAATGCACTTGGGGAGAAGGAACCCTACTGAGCATTATACTGGCAGTTGTGTCAGCCAGGACTTCAGAAGAAAGTGATCTAGGGTTCCTGATATCAGGCATCTACAAAGTGAGACAACAGTGCAGCCAGGCAGCAGGGAAAGCAAGTAGGTTGCGTGGCTGTATAGCTAGAGGCATAACCGGTAGGAAGAGAGAGCTTGTGATCCCACTGTATAGACAGCTGGTGAGACCATATCTGGAATACTGAGACATATTTATCAACAGAAGTTGAAACTTTTCTGTCTACATTTGCGCCAAAATTTATGCTGCACAGCAGTTACAACAGATTTATGAACAATGTGCACCAGAAAGAACAGAAAAATACGACAAGCTCTACACTTTTGAAAAATGTGCACCAGAATGGGCGTGGTTAACAAGTGTCTAACTTTATTACACATTTATGAGACAGAAAAGAATGAATATGGCATAGATTTTCTTGTGCAAAGTAGACCAAGTTTAAAATGGTATAAATTTATGAATTTACTTTGTGCACCATAAATTCCCATCGTGCACCACATATTTGTCTCATGGTGAAGCTTGACACTTTTAGTTGGATGGTATTTGAGTCAGAGTTTTGGAGCTTCTACAAACACTCTATATTTATGAAGGTGCGTGCGAACCGGATTCATAGTTTAAGACAAAGGTCGGCATTGATAAATGTGCCCCACTATATCCAGTTCTGGAGAACCCACCTACAGAAAAGCATACTTAAAATAGAATAGGTGCAAAGGTAAGATACAAGAATGGTGGAAGGTCAGAAGCATAAAACATATCAGAATAGGCTTGATCAAGTTAAAGAACAACCTAATTTGTATAGAGGAAAGAAGGGAAATTGGGGACATGATTGAAACCTTTAAACATGTTAAGGGAAGTGATGCTAATTAAAAAAAATAATAATTGCAAGAACAAGGGGGCACAATCTGAAATTAGTTGGAGGGGGGATAAGAACCATTGTCAGGATAGATTATGTTACTGAAAGAATAGTTGAGGCTTGGAACGAATTCCAATAGATGTGGTTGGGAAATCTATAGTAAGTGAATGCAAGCATACCAGGATAGCAGTATTAGGGCAGATTAGATGGACTGCCAATCTTCTATGCTTCAACAAATATTTATGTATGAATGTAAGATGAGGGTTATAGTTTAACTGATTTCCAGTATAACATAGATCCATAATAAAATAGGGATATCCTGCAATGAGATAACTAAACCCCCATACAATAATAGACCAAGTAGGGTACTTGAGGCAGTTTCCTGATGCTACAGCATATCACAGAGCTGTATAGTCTCTGTATAATGACATATAGGTTTTTATGTAGACAGCAGAATTGTATTTTATTGGGTATAGTAAATCTATCTATCATGAAAGTGTAGCTCATGATGGATGTTTTTTCTCTTTAGCATACTATTTTATTTCTGGAGAATCTGCAGTTTGGCAATAAAGTATCAAAGCAGATTTAAAAAAAAAAACCCATCTGAAGTCATCTGTATGTCAAATGGTTAAATCTCAGTCTAGTCAGCAGTTAAAATAGTTTCAGAAGTCAATAATGTCTGGGAATTGTAGGAGGAAAAGATACATGATGTAGCAAAAAACGTCTCCTCAGTGATACTGAGTAAGCAAGAAAGGGTTTGTTTTTCATGTGGTCATAAATGAGTTTCCTCCTGTTTATTTGTTCATTGGGGCATAATTGGTGACCTTCAGGAGTGACGGAAGCCAGGATATGAACACAAACACATAAACGCCCTGTTAGCAACATTACTATTCTTTTTATTGTATTTTCCCAGAATTAAACTTGCCAGACTCAAAAAACTCCAACCACAGATACCTACAAACAAATATTCCCTACAAATGCCTGGTTTTACTTGCCTTCAATAGATTTGCTGAAATCTTAAAAACGTTTTGATGGGAATTTACATAGAATGCAAGTGTGGAAGCTTATCATTCACAATTCTGTATCTGAAATTACGAAAATCAGATCTGTAAATTTAAAGGGGTTGTGTCGCCAGAAAACTTAATATCAAGCTAGCCACAGTGCATTGTAGAGGACATTTTGCTGAGTACCATCATGCCTTTAGCTAATTCAATAGATTTCCATGAAAAAACTGTTTGCGAATATTGAGGCTCAAGTGCAGTGGGCATGGCAGAGCCACCAAGGGTTCTGTATTTAGGTTTGAAATACTGAGCCTTTGGCACACTTGAGTTTCATTTGCATATTTATTAAAAAAAGAAGGGAGTTTTCAAGGAAATGGTGCATCTGTTGGACTATCTAAATGAATGATGGTGCTCAGAATTATCCCCCTACAATGGACTGTGACTGGTTTGATATTGAGTTCCCTGGTGGCAGACTACCTTTAAGGGATTTTCTGGAATTTTAAACAATTAGTCTAAAGCTAATGTGATAAAATAAAAAGGTAACCAATACCTACCTGTTAAACAGGTTTTCCATTAAAGCAAGTTATCCATCTCCTGTCCAATCAGTGGGGGTTTGACCACACAGACCCAAACTAAATGGGGGACTTTCATGCCACGTTCTGAATGGCGTGGTTGTCGTGCAGCATGTGCACTGATCCATTCATTTTAATGGGAACCCCGGAGATGGCTAAGTGCTATATTTTGGGTAAATCTCCAGCACTCCCTTTGAAATCCTGATCAGTAGGAGTCTCAGTGCTCAGAGACTCTCATAGGAAAACCCCTTTAAATCGCCCAACACTCCAGCTCCGCCATCATGGGACCATCATCAATCATTTATTTAGTGCTACAGCCTCTTCACTGATTGTCAAGTAGAATGACTATACATTACATAAGTGCTGTGCTTCGTTCTGCAGCAGCCCCATTCACTTTAGGATTAGGACTGAGCTTCAAATGGGACCAGTGAAGCTGAACTAAAACTCACCCAAATGCTGATGCTGCCTCAAGCAGCTGATTTCTGGGGATCTCAGGTATCAGACTACAGCTGATCTTGGGAAACATTTATGGCACAATGATTTAGATGGGTCGACGTCTTCCATGAACTTCTTCCAGTAGCACTTCTCTTCTGACAACATGGTCCCAAAATTCCTGTACCCTAGGTTCCCAAGCAGCTGATTTCTAGGGATCACAGGTATCAGACTACAGCTGATCTTGGGAAACATTTATGGCACAATGATTTAGATGGGTCGATTTCTTCCATGAACTTTTTCCAGTACTACTTCTGTTCTGACAACATGGTCCCAGAATCCCTGTTGAATTCCCACTAATCAGTTTTCTAGCATATCAAATTAAAATAGTAAAAAATGAGTAGAAAACTTTAAAAAAAAGTTTTAAGACAATTTTTATGGACAGCCCATGGATTTCAATGTGTAAAGCAGTGTAATGCCTTCTTCCTCCTGTGGTGAAGCTGCAGGGAAATTTAACATTTGCTGTGTTATCTTGATTTATTTATTTATTTTAGATTTCCAGCATTTGTTAAAATTGATCTGATTTAGTTAAAATACAATTAATTGGACAGTACATAAATGAAACAGAAAAGATAGAAACCACCTTATTTAACTGGGTATCTTTCTGAACAATTTTAGTCTTAAAGTCCATAAATAACCTGCTTCTATGTTCAGCATCATGAGAACAAAACCTGCCTTTACATCTATTAACTTGCTTTTCATCCAATTCTTAGTACAAACCTCCCACATTAAGAAAATCGTGTTTTTGGTTTGTAACCAAATAGCACAAATGTGCTTAGACTAGAATGTGCTTAGACTTAGAATGAAATCTGATTTTGAAATATTCTGTGACTTGAAGAAAGGTTCCAGCTGAGTGTCCTCTAAACTATTCAATTATACCCATTGCCTTTACTTCAACTACCTGATGGTTCCTGCTGGTTTACTTAGAATGGAACAAATTTACACACGTATTTTCCTCAAATGGCCCTCATGTGGGCTAAGGTGCTAGGTATCATCTGCATTTGCACTAGTTTAGCAGCATACTTATAGTATGTTGTATGTTATACTGTCAGTGTCGGACTGGGATGTCAGAGACAACCAGTGGAATTGTTTCTAGGGGCCCACCGCCAGGACCCCTGCAGATCAACTGTACTGACACTTACAACTATAGTACCCACAACAGCAGTTATTAAGATTATGGTGATTGAGCAGCGTCCAGCATGGAAACAATATTGGGAGCTGCATGTTTTGGTAAACATCTGATCTGCGGTATCCTAACAGTCTAAGAGATCAGTGGGGGTCTAACACCCAGGGCCCCTTCTGATCAATTGTTTGAAGGGACCGCTGTTGCGAGTGCCTTCACCCCTTCGCTGTTTACATCGCACAGATCTGTTTTATAGTGACTGTGCAATGTAATTACATTCTGTGACAATATCACTTGTCTGCTATAAAATAAATCGGGTGTGATGGAAATGAGGGGCCCCACACAGTGTAATATGCTTCACCATAGCCCCCATACAGTATAATATGCTCCACGGTGGCCCCCACACAGTATTAGGCTCCACAGGGGCCCCCACACACTACAATATGCTCCACAAATTCGACGAATATCCGTGAGGTTCGGCAGTCCGATTAGTTTTAGTGCTATTATTATATACTGGGGTTGCCTCAGACCCCAGAGTATAATAATCGGAGGCCCATGGGAGGTGATAGAAAATAACAAACACTTATACTCACTTTACCTCACCTCTCCTGGGCATCCTCGCTCCATCCGGCAATCTTCTGCATCCTCTTCGGTCTTCTTCTGCGTGCGACTGAGGTCATGCACCCTAGGCATCACTGCTAGGGCCTATGATTGGGCCTCAGCGGTCACGTGGGGCGTGATGACGTCATTACGCCGGGAGCACCCCACGTGACTGCTGGGGTCAAACCACAGGGCCCAGCAGTGACGTTTGTGGCATGTGACCTCAGTCACAGGCAAGAAGAGCCCCGAAGAAGATGCTGGGAGCCATCAGAGTCTCATGAGAAGTGAGTATAAGTATTTGTTATATTTAATTACCTACACTGGGCCCCCAATTATTATACTCTGGAGTCTGAGGCGACCCCAGTGTATAATAATAGCACTATTGAAACGGGGAACCAGGCTTTCCCTGATCACTATCATGGTGCTGCTGGGCCCCAGCCATCTCCATCGGGCCCTGTACCACTCCAGTCGCGGCAGCACTCCCTGCAATCACTATCGTTAAGATGCCCATTACCAGAACTCTGCTGCCTATTAAAAAAAGCAGTGGGGGTCCGGTAGGTTCCCTGGTGGGCCAGTCTGACCCTGAATAATGTATATGTCTGTATATACAAACATACACTGAATGGCCACTTTATTAGACACCTGTCCTTTCAAAATTGAAGCTTTCTTGTATGGATTAGACATGTGACCCTGGATTGCTGCATAAAATCAAGTGAGCAGTTTTCCATGTATCATCTTCAGTGCAAATCCATATTAGACACATTAGAATTGGAAAATCAAGCATTTTGAGCTACTTAGAATGAGACATGGTCATCAGTTCTAGACTAACCAAGGTCTGTATTCCTGTTAGGTGTCAATATTTCAAGCTGGTGGAGGTTAAATCATGGTGTTTGGTGGAATGTTTTCTTGGCACACACTCGGTCCTCTGATACCTGTGGATGTCACGATGAATAGTTGTGGTTCTGAAAGCCAATGGAGGTCCAATGTGCAATTAGATGGGTGCCTCTAATAAAGTGCCCATTCATTGTTATATTCAATAGTGTAGAATAGCAACAGCCATTCAAAAATGGTCATATGGATGGGTGATAATAGTAATCCTCTTTAGAGACATCTAGTGCAACATGCAAGAATTGTGTTGATTATCTATTCACACTGCAGTTTTTTTTATTTTTTTATTTGTCTTTTTTTGTTTCTGAGCTCAACCTACTCTCCCACAATTTAATGAGTGCACTAGAAAGACTGGGCACCACAGCCCAGAGAGATGATGGACAGCCCGCGCTCTTTCACAGGAATTACCTGGTCACAATGGGTTATTTGTACAAGCTTTCTTTATTGTATACAAGGCACTACGCGTTTCAGAGCTATATCCTCCTTTATCAAGTGCAATAATTACCAATCCGGTAGCTTGTATGTGCTTGTATGTCACACATACAAGCTACCAGATTGTGGTGCCCAGTCTTTCTAGTGCACTCTGACGTTCCGATCCATTCGTTGACGTAGGACAAACCCAGCTGCCACGCTCACCTTGGATTTAATACCAGGCTCTCTATGTTGTTGTGGCTATATCACAACACAACAAGGTGAGAGACCAACTGTTCGATTTACTTACAAGAACCTATATTTCCAATATTTACGGATTTACACGATGTGCCGCTCGGCGTTTGTCTTTTTCTTTTGAGCTTTACAATTTAATGAGTAGCCTTGTTTATTTCGTTCATTGGCTTGTAACCTAATGTAAGACAAACCCAGGCAGTACAGAACTGCATTGACATCCCACACAGATCCTGAATATGGATATATCAATGAGTCAATGCATACCACCATGGTACACGCAGACTTTTTACTGTCATCAGATGGAGTTATATGGCCTTCTATGCTCTTCCAATTTCTGCACATATGCAAGTGTAGATTTCATTGACAAATAATGGATGTAAACTGGTGGACAGGAAAGTTATGGGCCCATTATGTGTAACATGTGCAGGAGAACACAATAACGAAGAAACAAATAATAAAATATCCTAAACCTTTACTTTTACAGTGAAGGAGTTTTCATAGATTTGGATAATAGGGGAACCGGTACAAACCTCTTCTTATTTTCAGTGATGATTAACTGCCATGTCTCCTTATCCCCCTTTGCCAGCCTTGTGTGAATAATGAAATATTACTACATAATACCCCAAATGTTCCTATTTTAGATGCAGCTACCATAGTGAATTCCTCCAATGCCTTTTGGTTTGGGGCATTGTGTGATGTTTCAGTGGCAAAAAATGAAGTTTTTTCTGGCCACTCTGTAGGATCTGAAAATCACATGTACAAAATGACACAAAATAAAATATATCCCACCAAAAACTAACAAGTAATATAGTAAAATTATCGTGCAAAAAGCAAAGTTAACCGCCAAGCATTTAAAATACCTAATCCACGTGACATGGGTCACAAGAGATAAAAAAAAAAAAAATCATCATAACATTGCATAAACAGAATTATGTACAAATGGCAGCCATGCGCCTCTAGCCTTGTACTTGTCGTACATGTCGTACACAGGTCTGGGAAATAGGAATGTGACAGTTATGCAGTGTCCACTTTACTAATTACTTACCAGGGGAAGCCTAAGATACAGGCTGATAGTGGGAAGTCTGCTTGCTGCACAGTACGCTCAGCCATGCTCACTGTTACATAAAAGCATTTCTCTCTCACATGCTTGGTGAGTGTGAGACCGGCTTTACACTAACCCAGTGTATTAAATTTTGTCTGCTGACATAAGAGACCCTGCAGATTGTGCCAGGATAGTTATGTGTTCTGTCTATAATCTTTTGTACAATAACATCGGGATACAAATTAAAAGCATCGACCACATCACGTTTTTTGTCAGAGCTGTTTTGTTATTTAGTAATTGTTTAAAAGTACAGTTATGTAACAAAGTAAAGGCGCCCTATGTAAAGTTTTTATTTTTAAACATGTGGAAATATGATTATTTTTTCTCCATTTAAGTAGTATATAAAGAATAAGGTCATGTGATTGAATACAAAGAAAATGTAATTACTTTTGAAATAAAGTTATTGAACATTTAATTTATAAATATTCCACTTCCTTCCTTCACAGACATAGTGCATAAGAAATAATAGCCATAATGACTATAGCCACAATGTAAACCACCATAGTGGCCATTTGGCCAGCCAGTGTCCTAGTCATATTGTCATTGTGTCCTAAAAAGGTAACCATGGCTCCTTTATAATAGAACTAGTTATTAACTAACTTGAGTAACTAATAATTTACAGCTCTTCCCTGATATACCGATTAGAAGACATTTGTATACCACTTAGTTGCTTAAATAGGGCCAAACTGTATCCAGAAACTGGCACTGTCAGGCCAGGACCTGCGAAAACACAGCGTTTTATAGTACCTGCAAAGTAGATGTGATTCTAGCTAATTCCATCCACACATTGCAGAAAAAAAAATCATAAACAGAGGACAGATAGTTATTGAGAGCCGAAGGATTTAGATTAGGAGATGTGATAGGCCTGCCTGAAGAGATGGGTCTTTAAAATGAGCTTGAAGCTGGCAAAATTAGGAATTAATCTGATTGTCCGGGGTAGAGCATTCTGAGAAGTGGTGCAACTTGGGAGAAGTCTTGGAGTCGTGAGTGAAATAGAGGATGTTAGTCTTAGGTCATTGGCCAAATAGAGAGCACAGGTAGCTGGTAGACAGAGATGAGGGAGATGATATAGAGAGGATCAGTATGTTTCTAATAATTGGGCCGATAATTGTGGCATGTAATAAACCCTTAGGTTCATGTATGAGAATGTGAAGTCAAGCAGAAGTGGAATCATAAGGTCTCATGCAGACAACTATATTACTGCCTTCTGCAAGTTCCAAGTTGTATTGAATTATGTTGCCCCTATAGAAGTCTATTGGGCCCTACTGTACCTATCTATTTCTGACATACAATGGAAAACAAAGTTCTTCTCTCTCTCATATGGAACCAGAGAGGAAAAAAAAGAGGTACCATGTTAATTCAAATGCAAGGTTACAAAGTGCAATGGTACTAGAGAAGTAGTGATGGCGTGGTGGGGGCAAGGTGCATTTCTTAGTTGAGGTCCTATCATTTCATGATTTCATGGTACATTACACTTGAAGAGGGTTTACCTACAAGAACAAGTACTATAGGCTAACTGGTACAGTGGAATATAAGACGACAATCACAAGGGCTTACAATCTATGAAGGAAGGAGGATAGAGAAAGTAGGTGAAGGTATAAGCTGTTCAGATGGTGGTATGGTGGTAGCAGGGTTATTGAAGGTTGCAGGCTTTCTTGAAGAGGTCAGTCTTCAGGGTCCAACTTGCTTTCCAAAAGCCTTAGGGTATCAGACGGAGCTGCTGTAATGGGGCCAAGAAGCAAGGAAGCCCAATAACCATTCGGAACTATCTACAAACAGCTAGTCACATATTAGTATGGCAGCTGTAATAATTATATGACAGTGTAGCAATGCTACATTACATCACATTTTTTTCAGTTCAGTTCTGCAATATTGTAAGAGTGCCATGTTCTGGTATCTGAAATAATGACATGCAATATGTGTAGTGCCTTCTGAGGCTAAGATTTACCTGACAACTCATCTCTCAACTAATTACAGGAACCTTACCAATGGTGAACCCATGGCCGACTATAAAATTCTAAAATGGGTTTCTTGTATTTTACTCTCCTATGTTAAAGTTCTAGTATGTTTCAAAAAATACAGTCATATGAAAAAGTTTGGGCACCCCTATTAATCTTAATCATTTTTAGTTCTAAATATTTGGGTGTTTGCAACAGCCATTTCAAATTGATATATCTAATAACTGATGGACACAGTAATATTTCAGGATTGAAATGAGGTTTATTGTACTAACAGAAAATGTGCAATATGCATTAAACCAAAATTTGACCGGTGCAAAAATTTGGGTACCCTTATCATTTTATTGATTTGAATACTCCTAACTACTTTTTACTGACTTACTGAAGCACAAAATTGGTTTTGTAACCTCACTGAGCTTTGAACTTCATAGCCAGGTGTATCCAATCATGAGAAAAGGTATTTAAGGTGGCCAATTGCAAGTTGTTCTCCTATTTGAATCTCCTCTGAAGAGTGGCATCATGGGCTCCTCAAAACAACTCTCAAATGATCTGAAAACAAAGATTGTTCAACATAGTTGTTCAGGGGAAGGATATAAAAAGTTGTCTCAGAGATTTAACCTGTCAGTTTCCACTGTGAGGAACATAGTAAGGAAATGGAAGACCACAGGGACAGTTCTTGTTAAGCCCAGAAGTGGCAGGCCAAGAAAAATATCAGAAAGGCAGAGAAGAAGAATGGTGAGAACAGTCAAGGACAATCCACAGACCACCTCCAAAGAGCTGCAGCATCATCTTGCTGCAGATAGTGTCACTGTGCATCGGTCAACAATACAGCACACTTTGCACAAGGAGAAGCTGTATGGGAGAGTGATGCGAAAGAAGCCGTTTCTGAAAGCACGCCACAAACAGAGTCGCCTGAGGTATGCAAAAGCACATTTGGACAAGCCAACTTCATTTTGGAAGAAGGTCCTGTGGACTGATGAAACAAAGATTGAGTTGTTTGGTCATACAAAAAGGCGTTATGCATGGCGTCAAAAAAACACAGCATTCCAAGAAAGCACTTGCTACCCACTGTAAAATTTGGTGGAGGTTCCATCATGCTTTGGGGCTGTGTGGCCAATGCCGGCACCGGGAATCTTGTTAAAGTTGAGGGTCGCATGGATTCAACTCAGTATCAGCAGATTCTTGAGAATAATGTACAAGAATCAGTGACGAATTTGAAGTTACGCCGGGGATGGATATTTCAGCAAGACAATGATCCAAAACACAGCTCCAAATCTACTCAGGCATTCATGCAGAGGAACAATTACAATGTTCTGGAATGGCCATCCCAGTCCCCAGACCTGAATATCATTGAACATCTGTGGGATAATTTGAAGCCGGCTGTCCATGCTCGGCGACCATCAAACTTAACTGAACTGGAATTGTTTTGTAAAGAGGAATGGTCAAAAATACCTTCATCCAGGATCCAGGAACTGATTAAAAGCTACAGGAAGCGACTAGAGGCTGTTATTTTTGCAAAAGGAGGCTCTACTAAATATTAATGTCACTTTTCTGTTGAGGTGCCCATACTTTTGCACCGGTCAAATTTTGGCTTAATGCATATTGCACATTCTCTGTTAGTACAATAAACCTCATTTCAATCCTGAAATATTACTGTGTCCATCAGTTATTAGATATATCAAATTGAAATGGCTGTTGCAAACACCCAAATATTTAGAACTAAAAATGATTAAGATTAATAGGGGTGCCCAAACTTTTTCATATGACTGTATATATATCCTCTCTATGGGAGACAGATATGCCAGCTGCTGTTGAGCTACAGACGTAATTGTTCTCAACTATAAAATTTTCTCTTTTTAAAAGAGAATATTGTATGCTTAAAAAATTATATTTTTGAATCATACAATCTACTTTCATGTATAGATATAAACCGCTATATACTAATACATTATGGGTGTAGTCAAAAATACAATTGAAGCTTTTGGTCAGAGAAATCCTACTGAGAATAGTTGACTCAAGTATTATGGTACCTGAATCTCATACACAAATCCTGGATATGAGACCTGGGGCAGAGTTGATGAGAAATGAAATAGAATAACTCTTTAAATAGATGGGGGGGGGGGGCACGACAATATCTTCATTAGTATTTACTGCACTGACAATAGTGTCAGGGTGTAGTGTATAGTAAAGCGGCTGGCCTAGTGAAAGTCAATATTGACAAGGGAAGGGACATCTGAGAAAAAATAGGTGAGTTGAGAAGTCTGTAGATGTTCCTGTCAGAGCAGCTTACCTTTGGGCAAATTTGTGATGTTACAGTATATTCACCTATCTGAAGCCCTCTTGTGATGTCAAAGAGGTTTTCCTTGCTTTCACACACTTGCAATATCACAGAAAACCAGCCTGTGATGTCACAACAGCTTTCCTCAATGAGACCTGGCTATGATGTCACAGCTAACTATCGGTGATGTTACAGCAGCATACCTGATAGAAACACAATTGTTATGTTGCAGCTGCAAACTTTCTGATATCACAGCAGTTTACAGAGTCGCAGACACCAACAGCAGAGGACCCCTGTGCAACTATATATGAGTTAATCTGAACCCCTCATTCACAACTCAGATTAAAAAATCAGCGATGTACCAAATCAACCATTTATTGAGAAACACAGACAGACGTGTTACCCCTTGCATATCACCCAATAGAGTATGGGGATCACTATTAAATTTAGCAACATGTCATCTTGACTGCAGAGATCCTGCACAGCTGCACAGGTTGCACATATGAACACATAAGAGCAATCTGTATGTGGATTCTTATTCATTGATTATTAATGAGCACAGCAATAAAAAGTGCTGACATCTGTTCGAGTTTCCATGGCTGATATATGCTGACATCTGTGCAGGTTAGTAATAAAGACTGTTTTATACATACAAGTGTTTTAAATATAAGGCAACTCTGCAGGTGCAAGTATGAAAAAATTAAATAGTCTAGGTGGGAGTAGAGACCGAATACACCATGGTAAACTCAGCAATTCTGTATTACGCTAGGCTCACACTAGCGTTCAGGCATCCTTCATGTGGGTCTGCATGGGGACCCAAAAGAAGGAGAGCTTGTCCACTTAAAAAATGGTTACCTGTGGACACTCGCAGACCCCGCAGGACTTTTCTCTCCACCAATTTTAGGTTAAATCTGTGGAAGTCTCCTATGGAGACTCCAATGCAGATGTGAATCCAGTCTTACTTGCAGCTAAAGGACTTGTCAATTCGCAAAGTAGTCCTTGAACAGAGATTCAGTTGCTCTGTGGTTTTGGTGGGGCTTTTATCTTTGATCATTTGTTATTATTGCCAGGGGAATGGCTTGGCATTTTCTCTAAAGTGCTGTGGAAACTGCTCTATGCTCTATGTACTACTACCTAGTATTATTTGGAAAATGTTATACTAGTTGATTGTAGTAACATGGTGTTTTATTTTTGCCTAGTCATCATACAAACACCAATAAGGAGCACGGCTATAGAGGATGCAGCAGTACTGTCCCCACCAAGCCCTGGATTTTGCCACACACAATACAACACTATTCTCAATGGCAGAAGGTAGGAATTGGGCACTGGGAGCCCAGGAGCTTCAAGTTATGCCTCTGCACCCAATAGTGCGGACAGTATCATGTATGTTTATTTGCCATACAGCTGAAACCAGTCACATAGAACAGTAGATACATTAATGCATACTGAATACATTCAACAAGAGCAGGAATCATGCATACAGTGGGGAAAAAAAGTATTTAGTCAGCCACCAATTGTGCAAGTTATCCCATTTAAAAAGATGAGGCCGGCCTGTAATTGACATCATAGGTAGACCTCAACTATGAGAGACAAAATGAGAAAACAAATCCAGAAAATCAGATTGTCTGATTTTTTAAGAATTTATTTGCAAATTATGGTGGAAAATAAGTATTTGGTCACCTACAAACAAGCAAGATTTCTGGCTCTCACAGACCTGTAACTTCTTTTTTAAGAGGCTCCTCTGTCCTCCACTCATTACCTGTAGTAATGGCTCCTGTTTGACATTGTTATCAGTATAAAAGACACTTGTCCACAACCTCAAACAGTCACACTCCAAACTCCACTATGGTGAAGACCAAGGAGCTGTGGAAGGACACCAGAAACAAAATTGTAGACCTGCACCAGGCTGGGAAGACTGAATCTGCAATAGGCAAGCAGCTTGGTGTGAAGAAATCAACTGTGGGAGCAATAATTAGAAAATGGAAGACATACAAGACCACTGATAATCTCCCTCCATCAGGGGCTCCACGCAAGATCTCACCCCGTGGGGTCAAAATGATCACAACAATGGTGAGCAAAAATCCCAGAACCACACGGGGGGACCTAGTGAATGACCTGCAGAAAGCTGGGACTAACGTAACAAAGGCTACCGTCAGTAACACACTATGCCGCCAGGGACTCAGATCCTGCAGTGCCAGACGTGTCCCCCCTACTTAAGCCAGTACATATCTGGGCCTGTCTGAAGTTTGCTAGAGAGCATTTGGATGTTCCAGAAGAGGATTGGGGAATGTCAAATGGTCAGATGAAACCAAAGTAGAACAGTTTGGTAGAAACACAACTCGTCGTGTTTGGAGGAGAGTGAATGCTGAGTTGCATCCAAAGAACACCATACCTACTGTGAAGCATGGGGTTGGCAACATCATGCTTTGGGCTGTTTATCTGCAAAGGGACCAGGATGACTGATCCTTGTACATGAAAGAATGAATGGGGCCATGTATCGTGAGATTTTGAGTGCAAACCTCCTTCCATCAGCAAGGGCATTGAAGATGAAACGTTGCTGGGTCTTTCAGCATGACAATGATCCCAAGCACACCGCCAGGGCAACGAAGGAGTGGCTTCGTAGGAAGCATTTCAAGGTCCTGGAGTGGCCTAGCCAGTCTCCAGATCTCAACCCCATAGAAAACCTTTGGAGGGAGTTGAAAGTCCATGTTGCCCAGCGACAGCCCCAACACATCACTGCTCTAGAGGAGATCTGCATGGAGGAATGGGCCAACATACCAGCAACAGTGTGTGCCAACCTTGTGAGGACTTACAGAAAACGTTTGACCTCTGTCATTGCCAACAAAGGATATATAACAAAGTATTGAGATGAACTTTTGTTATTGACGAAATACTTATTTTCCACCATAATTTGCAAATAAATTCTTTAAAAATCAGACAATGTGATTTTCTAGATATGTTTTCTCATTTTGTGTCTCATAGTTGAGGTCTACCTATGATGACAATTACAGGCCTCTCTCATCTTTTTAAGTGGCAGAACTTGCACAATTGGTGACTGACTAAATACTTTTTTTCCCCACTGTAACTGCCAATTTTCAACAGATTGAAAGAGGGACAAAATTTGCATACTGTGGCGAATTGAGGTGTTGTAAGCCCCAGCTCCAGCCTCCCCACATCCACTTTGGATCCTTCACTTCCCATCCATGTCCCTTTGTTCTCCCACACAGTACAATGCCCCTTTAGTGGCCTTAAAATGGTATCATGCCCCATTTTGGTCCCCACACAGTATAATGTATAATGTCCCCTTGTAGCCCATACAATATAATGCCTTCTTCCTTCTTAATATGCCCCCCCACAGTATGTCTCCCTTACTATGGCTCCCACAAGATAATGTCCTCCATAATATAGCCCCCACAGTATAACATCGCTCTTAATATGATCCCCACAGAATAATGTACTTACCTGGTGCCCCAGCAGAAAAATGCGCACAAAATCACACAAAAAATAATATTAATACCTCACCCTGTTCCACTGAAGTCCATTTTCGCAACCCCTACCGGCAGCTTTAGGGAGCAGCAGCCGCAATATACTGGTGTCACTACATCACTCTGGGACCTGCCTGCTTCCCTGTTGCCAGAGGCAGGGGTTGAAAAGTGTAAGCCAGGGCATACCTCCCAAGTCTGGGACAGCTTGGGGTTATGATCATGTGATCTACCACATGGTTACAACTGCCAAATGTCAGAATTTTCTCTATGAACTGATCAAGAATGTGTTTATACACATATACTGCATAAAAGGCCAATATGACCATAAGCCATCACTTTGTGTGTTGAAGAATGGGGATCTCAGAACATTTCCCATTATAGAAAGCACCAGGGTTTTATTTTACTGTAATAGTAAAAGTTTACTTAGTTAAACATCTAGGCAAATATAGTATTTTCTATGTAAACGGAATGTTCAGAGACAGTTGTCCCAAAATTAAAAAAAATAAATTGGACATAATAGAAAAATACTGGTTGTCAACTGTAATTGGAATCATTATTATCATATGACCTTGGTTGATTTTAAGAAAACTTTGTCAAAGTTCAAAATGGCTGACCATGCAAAACAATAGTTAATATGATTAATGGTTTAATGGTAGCTTACAAAAGTGTGGTGTATCAGTATATAGATTTGTGTGTAGACTGCTCCGTAGCTATACAGCATAATTGGTATTTATATGTGCAACACTGGATTTACCAATAGGCACAGCTGGTTTGTGCCTATAGGCAACCTTGAGGGATAGCACCTGCTGAATGGGAAATATACATATAAACACACTGAGCAGTACATATTCAGATGTACTGACTGGAGACTTCTACAATTGGCTGGCACGTTACCACTGCAGTCATTCATTGACCACAGTAGTTACATACCATACTACTGGCATCATGACTTCCATCTCTGAGCAGTGATGCCTTAAGTATGACATATGACTGCTGAAGTCATTAATAAATTGCAGCACTTATGTGCTATCAACGTCTGAACAATGACTGGGGGTCCACCGGGGCTTTTGGGTTGGATCACCAGTAAGTGCCAGGTTAGTATTTTGTTTGTTGTGTAACATTGCAGCTGTTTTTATTTTGTTTTCAAAAAGGTTGGATAACCTCTTTAAAGGGAAATAGTCAGGCTGCTCATGCTGCTCAAAACAATGGATAGCATGATCTACCAACAGGATCCCCCATTAACATGATCCATGTTTTACTCCGAAAAGCTGTGGCATATCAGAGAAAACGTAGTAGTAGTAGTACTAGTAGTAGTAGTAGTAGTTCATGTAGTTTATAAATGAGCCACGAATGGGAAAACTAGTCATTAGGATGTCTCCCCTCTAGTTTCTCTCGGTCCCGTTCACCTAGCTTGACTATGCACAAATAAGGAGAAACCTGTCAATATAGCCAAGGTGTTGTCATCCTTTTATCACTTTTGATGTGCATTCCTTAATAATACCAAACGGTAAGGAACATTTTGTTCTGATCGTAGTGAATTTATTAGCCTTTAGCTGATTCATGCACAACATTTTTGTTCACTGTTGTTGCATCTCATTCCATCTCTTGAAATATCTCTTCCACCTACAGCACAGTGTTTAACCATGGAGTAACACGCTTCTCTGGTGTTTGTATTTGCAAGATGTTATTTTTATCGTGAATGTTCGTCCTGCAGATGGTAATGGGTGGGCATAAAATTACAGGGAGTGAAACTCACATTTGAAAACATATTTTCTGCATTTTCACTATTTTAGATCCTTGGGATATAAATAGTGTTTGTGAAGTATTTGTGGAATTTTGAGTAGGCAAGAACTTTAAAACTTTATAAGAGGTTACCTTGAAAAGGGATTTCCTCATATACTTAAAAATAGAAACACAGTGGCAAAGAACTATTCAAAAAAAAAAAAAACAGTCATTATGTATCATTGAATCTAATATTCACCCCTGGAAAGATTAATTTATTTGGCTAAACCAAGAATGACAATATATTTCTATTCAGTATCCTGGAGAAAGCAGGTTCATTCAAATAAATGTATTTAATTTAATATTGTATATACCAGTTCTAACTAGACTAAGTTAAGATCTGCATTGGAGCATGCAGTGCTACGTTTTCCAGTTGTACAGACATCACGAGGAAACCCAAAAGACCCTATAATAAGTCAGTGGGGTCTGTCAGGTGTTGTTCATGTGCATGTCCATAATTGCGCATCATTTTTCTTATCCAGGAAAATCCAGAAAAACACAGCACTTGGCTTGATATATGCAACCAGATCCAATCTAAGGGGGTATTCACAGGTAGGAATTTGACGCTGAAATCAAGGCAGAACCTGCCTCAAAATACACCTCAAATTCCACCTGAAATCTGCCTCCCATTCATGGGAGGCAGTAGCTGATTTTTCTGCTAATTTTTCCACCTGAGAACTCCCATTGAAATGAATGGGAGACAGAAAATACACCTTTTCTGTCGGTGTGGAATTTGTCAAAATCCGCTAGCAGAATTTGGCCCTGCCCAATAAAGGAAAAATACTGTGGCACTCTTCTCCAAATTCCGCTTCAAATTCTATGTCAAAATCCACTTCAAATTCAGTGTCAAAATTCTCGTTGGTTTTTGAAAAGCAGAAAAAAATCAGCTTCAAATTCCTGATGCAGAAATTTCTGCTTGACAAATTCAGCATCAAATTCCTATTTGTCAACATCCCCTATGTGCCACTACAACTTCAACAGCTATCAACCTAACACTTTTTCAGCTTAGGGTGGGTTCACACTTGCGCTTGAGTCCGTCCGCTGCCAATCCGAGTGAAAATCTCGGGAAACAGGATAGGCATCGGATACCGACAGGTTAGCGACGCATTGGTTAAAAACCCATTCATTTGAATGCGCAATGCGCGGATTAGCAGCGGACGGACTGAAGAGCAAGTGTGAACCCACCCTAACAGCCCTTCCTCCCATATACACTTGGTTTGCATAGTAACGTAGTAGCATAGTTGATATGGTTGAATAAAGGTACAAGTCGATCAAGTGCAAACTATAAACCTACCATATTTATCCATAGAAAGGCAAAGGAATCCATGAGGCGGATTCAAATTGCCCCATCAGAGGAAAAAAAATCCTTCCCAACTCCAAATATGACAAATGGACTAAGTACCTGGATTAATATCCTATCCCAAAATTTCTAATTGCCGTCACAAATTTTTACTTTCAGGAAAGTCATCCAGGCCCCTCTTGAACTTGTACAAGTTATCAGCCATTAACACCTCATCCTGTAGCAAAGAGTTACATAGTCTCACCACTTTTACTGTAAAGAAGCCACACCTATGATAATAGAAAAACCTTTTTTCCCATTTTTTTTTGTAACGGATGCCCCTTTGTCGCAGTTACAGACCTTGGTGTAAAGAGATTTTTGGACGCTCCTCTTCAACTTCTATAGTTTAGCTTAGTCAAAAGTGTATGTGTTTTCAACAGAGACAGAAGAAAAGATGCTACCAGATATCTTTAGTGGCATCTTATATACTGGGGGAACGAAGCATCAGGCAGTAAAGATTCATCATGCTTGATCCCTCCTTCCACTCGGATCATCTGTTGAAAAGTTCAAATGTGTATGTGGACATTCTGAACATTAGGATAAATATCTTATTTTAACATTACTTGCATGGTCTGAATGGATAACATCCAGCTGGTAAGATCTATCACTGATAGTCCATAATTTGTGGGATTTACGTTCTTCACCAACTGATCAAACATTACATTCCAAATATACGGTTCAGATTTTACACAGTTTTTTAATTTAGCCAAAACCAGGACTGGATCCAAAGCAGAAAATTATATTTCTTTCTTTTACTTGTTTAGGATCGACCCTAGATTTGGATTAGAAAATACACCAAAATTATACTTTGTGACTAGACATCCTGCACTATTTCTACCAGTGGTAAGGATTATGTTTTATTAGTGTCCGTTTGTGGAATTCCCCTTTTAAAATTGCTCATTTCACTAGTACATTTTGGTAATTTTTTTGTAAGGTGCAGCGGAATAAGTTGGGCTATACTGTATAAATGTAACCCCTGCAAGGAGAACTTTGCATACAGCAGGTGCTGCAGTTAATGCCAAGCCAGGACCCACTACAGCAGACATCAGCCATTTTATGCTGAGGGACAGTGGATTACATATCCCTACACCCCTTACTCCAGGGGGAGGAGGATCAGAGAAAGGGACTGATTGGCTCAGCAGGGAATTATGGGAAAGACAGAGGACAGCCACATGGGCTGCAGAAAAAGCTTCTTCCAGCAACTGCCAGGGGGCAGATAGCTTGGCACTGGGTAACCCAGGACATAGAGACAGTCCTGCCAGCCCACCAGCTCACTCTGAGGGAAGAAGTAGCATCCCTGCAGCAGCAGCAGCAACACCACCTGTCCAGAATGACCAGACTCCAAAAAGGTTCCCAGGGCTGCATCCAAGAAGACTCCTGCCTCGTACTCCATTAGTATCCTGTCATCTGAAAGCTGCAGCACCCAGGGAGACTCCAGGCTGTCACCAGATTCCCTGCAAGAGTTAGTGAGTAGACTTTGATGGAATTTGCTGTACTGTTGTTAGAAAGTTTATGAGAACTGTGGTAGAAAGGATCTGCTGTGTCTATAGTGCACCAATGTTTCCTGAATGCGCACCGTCGTCCATGGCAACTGGGCCCCAACGGATGGACTGTTCTGTTTATTGCTGCAGCCATTAGTAATTCTGCATTGTGTGCCGTAATTTAGGAGTGCAAGCTGTTACCTGCAGTATGAGTGCATGTGTGTGATGACTATCATCTGTGGGTCACTATCTTAACCCTGTGCTATTCCCTATAGTTTACTATACCCGCCAGGCCTGGCACATAGTCTATTCCCACCCCTAGGGGGTTTAATACTATAGGATGTCCCTGTGCACTGTCATGTGAATCACTGAAACATTTCTCTGTTCACATTTTATCAAGTTTGCCTTTGTTTACCCTTCCCATAATAAACCGGTTAAGTAGTTTTACCCTCAACATTTGTGATTGTGTACTGAGCTTAGGTGGGGGTTTCCGAGTCGACCCCTAGCAGAAGAGGAAGACCCTCCTGAATTCCTACAGAGGTTCTAGCAAGATTCGGATGGAGGCACTGCGCCATAGTGAGGTGAGAACTACAACACACCCTACCTACAGAGGTCGGCCCAAAGGGGTGTTACATAAAAAAATATTATTATTATTAATATTATGCAGCGTACCTCTCAAATGCACCAACATAGCCCCACAAACTAGAATATCAAGGTGCACTGGTTTGACTAGACTGTGGTAAACCACAAATATTTTCCCCTGCAAGCACAATTATTTTGCAACATAATCCATTAATTCCAAGAAACAGTAATGCAAAAAAAGGAAAAAGAAAGATGTTAGGTATATGGTCAATAGAGATGGGCAAACCTCTGCAGATTTATTTTGTTTAGACAGGTTTAGACAGTTTAGCCTAAAGATTCATTTCAAACCTTGTTCAGATAAAACTGGAAGTGAAATTATTAGGTGGCAGCCCAGGGGGAGGTGTAAAATAAAGTAACAAACAGTTATACTCACCTTCCTCACCTCTTATTGAGATTTTCGTGGCGCCTCTTCTGGCCTTTTCCAGCCCCCTGGGTGATCTCATGCGCCCTAGGGTCACTGCTGAAGCCTCTGATTGGGTCTCAGTGGTAACATTGGGTACGCCAATTGTCATGATGTTGACTATAAGTACTGTTATTGGTATATTCATTAGAGCATGATATGCTTTAGAGCAAGCAGTTTGCTGTGCAAAAGTCCACTATATAAATTCTGTTGTTACTGTCGGTATAGCAGCACACAATGAATTGCTGTGGTGCTGCATGCCACAGGACATTGACCACACTGCTAGATTGGTGTTTCTAATAAAATGGCATTCATTGTGGATCAGTACTAGTCATTTTATTATAATTATTAGCTTCTTCCTTTGTTATGATTGGCAGTGAACCACTGATACACACTATTACAGTAGGATATTAGCTGTATCATTTTCTTCATAGCTCTTAACCACATACCATAATATTTATTTGTGCCATTTGGTATAAACTCAGAGGATCTCTTGTTATAATAGGCCTAATGGTGCATTATAATATGAACAGCTTGGGTGGCCTCCAGTCATCCACCAGTTTTGATGTCATAGCTGCACTATAAAATTAGTGAAGTACCACTGCTCTAATCCTATATATGCGTACTGCACAGTACGTCTTATTTATTTATTATGCTTACTTATATCTCTTATCCAGTATATGAGGGCACTGCGCAATACCGCTTCTCTTATCTTGTCTATATAAGCACTTCACAGTACTACTTCTCTTACCTTTTTTAATCCTCTCTATCCTTATTGCTCTCTTTCTCTCTCTCCCGTACCTATGCAGTAAGTTTGTCTCTAGCATCATACCTATGTAGTGTGCTTGACTCTGTTTCCTTATCCACATTGTGAACGAGATTCTGGTGCCATCTATACAGTAACGTTGATTCTGTTACAGAATACAGTATATGCAGTAAGCTTGGTTCTTGTACTGTACATATGTAGCAAGCTTGGTTCTTGTACTGCATATTTGTAAAACGCATGGTTCTTTTGTCATATCTATTTAGTAAGCAAGGTTTAGATGCTAGATCTATATAGTAAGCTTCATTCAGGTATCATGTCTATGCAGGAATTAGGGCTCTTTTACTTCATCAAGGCAGTAAAAGGTCATTTTAAAAACTAGACTGGCAGAGGGCCCACAATTTTTATACAACCCAGGGCTCATGGTAACCTTATTTCGGCCTTAAATATGCTGCCCTTAAACAGAACTGTATGTTCTTATGACAAATTTACTTTAAATAATTGTTAAAGTGTGAAACATATACATATCAAGGAAACAAGTATGTCATTTTCTGTATGAGATAAATTGTCCAAGTGGTGTAGCATTAAAACATGCCATTCCAAAGGCAACTGCCATTCTTGCTAACCTTGGTCCTTGTCACATGTACTATGTCACAGTGCAGAGCAATATATGTGACAAATTCCATGTTTACTCTATGAAGAATGTTGACCTAATGATGTCATGGCTCAGCAAGGGTGTATTTCTGCAGAACAGTTCTTATAAATGCTGTAGAAGTACAGAAGTGATAAACAAAGCAGCTGAATATGTATGTAGACAGTGAACATAACTCTGGAATGACAGGAATGTGAATTAGATCAAGAATTTTTCCAGTTAAATTATGAACACCATATTACTGGCACCCACACTCTCTCAGGCCAGACCTGCATATTTGGGAAGTCCGGAGTGGAATGCTGGAGGGTGGCCAATGCAGTGGAATTTGAATCGCTCAAGTGAACAGTGTGCATAGTGACAGGGAGGTTAAAATATTCTTAACACGCCCCATCTTTTCCAAAAGCATATTTTTCAGATGGTGTTTATTGTAGCCGATGGAGCGTTGCTGAGAGGATCTGAAAAAGTCTCATTCTGCCACCGTCTCTAACATATGCTTAAAAAATATCATAACCACAGTAACTTCTGATCACATTAACAAATATGCACCATGTATCTTATCACCATAAATCTAGAAATTTAACTTCTTCTGATTGGTTGCTATGGGAAACATTACTCTTTAAACCATTTGCCTTCAGGACAGAATTCAAGAGTATGCTTGCATACTAAAAGAATTTGTTAAAATTATGACAAAATGTAGCACTTTGAAAATGCAGTCCAGCATGCAGCATGTTATAGAGCAGGAACTGTAAAGCAGACTTAGCTCATTCATAAACATTTTTGTCATTCTGGCCTTAGACCTTCTCTTATATAAGTGTCCATACAGAGATAGCTATCAATCTCTGAGCAGGACTGCTCACTGCACTCTAATGTCCGGAATGTCTTTTCCCATAAAAACAAAATAATAAAGGGGTTGTCCAGGGTTAAGCTTTAAATGCCTAACCTAAGGATAGATCATAAATACCTGATCGTGGTAGGCTGACAGTTGTATGGAAACAATTCCAGAACCCATCCTATACGCTACAGAGTTTAAAACAGTAAGCTCCATCCCCTGTATAGCAGCCGGGCACCGTCACTGCAGTTGAGCTACCACTGATTTCAATGATGCAGTGGGAATGCATTGATGGTGACTGTGATGTCATTATAAGTATTCTGTATGTTCTTTGCTGCTTATTCATTTTGCTTTGTCTTCCTAGCAACAGTGAGGTAGTAAGGGAGGAGGAGCTGAGCTAGGAGGAAGGATGCTAAACAGGAAGCCTAGAAGGGAGCATGGAATAAAGAAGTCTGATCCATAAAAGTCATTATTGCATAGTGGACTTAATCCAGGTGACCTGCATCCTCACTACAACACTACAGTGACTGGCCTCTATACAGGAGACAGAGCCCTCTGCTTCCAGCCCTATATAGTATATAGGAAGGGTGCTGGCCTGGAAGCAGCTCCATACAGCTGACCGGTTCAGGGGCTGGGGTGTCGGCCTCCTACCAATCAGGTATTTATGACCTCTCCTGAGGATAGGCCATAAAAAAGCTTAACCCCTTTAGTCTGCTCAGCCCTTTTGCTCCCTGGAAAGTACAGCTCTACCTTTTGAGTGATAGAAAATATATTCTTAAAGAGGACCTGTCACCAGGTCTAAAAAGCCCAATGGCACACATCAGCTTATATGTGCTGTCACCATGAGCATTTTGGTGTTTTGTTTATCCAAATCCTTTCAGCCTTTCCAAAGATATAAGCCCTTTAAGAGTTGATGCAAATTAGGATATACTAGCTGAATGGGCAGTAACACTGTAATTTTTCCTCTGCGGACTTTCTGCTTCAATTATACCTATACAGAAAATGCCAGCGTTTCCGTAGATATAATTGACATGCTGCGATTACAAAAACGTGACGGTTTTTGAAATCACAGAATCACTGCTGCGGAAATGTTTCTGCAATGTGTGGCTGGGATTAGCCAGAATCTGGATTAGCCAGAATTCTGAAACCACCTTGGTCTGCAAGACCTGAGTCTGTACTGTCCATCTCCATGCTATCATCAGAAGGTTCCTGTGACTAAAGTCAGCAATTCCCATGGTAACATTAGGCAGTTTTTTTAGTTGTGTATTGCTTTCTTCAATATGGTTCCAAAGGTGACACTTCTCTTTACAGCTATTCAAGAGGCAGCATTTATAGCTGTACCTTTATGTTTCATCTATAAATAACTGCAAGAATAGTTTTCATGGTAACAGGCTTTATAAGAATACAAGCTGCATGCACATGAACAGTTGCTAGGTCTGACTGTTACTGTAAATTCTAGACAATTACTAGCATACTGATCCCCATTTAAAGTATTGTGTAGAAACAGGAGCCATGTGTTAGGTCCACGAGTACTGCATGCTACACACTGTAATAAGCACATGCACAGACAAAGCTGATCAAGTCCTGATCTATCGGACATTGTGTGTGTTGTTTGCTTTTTACACACTACTTCTACCCTGCAGACCATAGATTTCATTTCGATCTTGGCTCCTTGTAATCCAGTCACATTTCTTAGGAAAGGGAAGTATTTTTTATACCAC